>JAVLUX010000036.1:3110000-3805000 GCA_032164185.1 Moxostoma hubbsi | reverse complement strand
GATTTCTATAGTGAAAGACTCTTGCGCACCTGATGCTGCGAAATAGAGAGGAGCAGCTTGGACGGCTATTTTTCCTCTGAGAAAATTAATTTGATTTGAAGATGAATTTCACCAGAATGACTAATAGACTACAGCATCATCAACAGGTGATCACACATGCTCCATATCTCTCTCTTTCTCTCTCTCTCTCTCTCTCTCTCTCTCTCTCTCTCTCTCTCTCTCTCTCTGCGCATGCGTGAGCGTCTGTTGAGCGAGTGTGAGGATTGTGTGGTGAGTGCGAGTGGTTTATGCCCGCTGTGGGAAAAACAATTGCTTTCTCTTTCAATTCTTTTCTATTTCTTTTATCTTTTTATTTATTTATTTATTTTTATATCTGTGGTGTATTGAGTGGTGACACAGGGTTCCCTTGAGGGGTTTTCGGGTGTTGGCAACCAGTGTATTACTGGGAAAGTGGCGTCTGCGGTGAATGTGGAAGAGTGCATTTTGGCTGTTGGGGATGTTGTTGGCCATGAATGTTTTTTAGCGGCATCAAAAATGAACAACACAATTGTTTTGTTTTTAAGTTCAGTTGAAAAGCAAACAAACTAGTGGAGAAAGGAGTAGTAATTAGTGGTTTGTTTACCCCAGTGCTTCCACTTTCTACCCCCGCTAAGAAAGTCACGTTGTCTAATGTTCTGCCGTTTATTAAAGATGAAATGTTAACAAAACAACTGTCATGCTTTGGAAAGGTAGTCAGTCCTATGAAAAAAATTGCTTTCTGTAGTAAATCGGACTTGATTAAGCATGTAGTATCTTTCAGGAGATTTACTTACATGATCCTGAAACATAACAGAACTGAACTGAATCTGAATTTCAAGTATAATCATCAAGTTGATGGCTTTGATTATGAAATTTTTGTAAGTACTGACATGATGAAGTGCTTTGGCTGTGGCAAAACTGGACATTTAGTTTGTGCTTGTCCAGATAATAATGGTACAAGCATGAAACAAGATATTTCAGGTGAAACGGTGTGCAAATCAGGGATGGAGGAACAGATAATGTTCCTGAACCAACCCAATCTGAACCCAGACCAGCCACTAGTGGCTCAAATGATGTAATGCCTCATTCACAGACTGAGGAGGATATTCAAGCTAGTTGTAAATTATGGGAGTCTGTTTTACTTAGTCCTTTAATTGTCAGAGATGAGTCCAATTTTAACAAAATTTATGAGAGTATGGATTTTTCACATGTCAGTGTAATGTCTGACACAAAGTCTCCTTCAAAGGGTGTCAACTTGAGTGATAATTTAATGATGTATAAAGATCAGGCCATTTTCATAGCACCCTTGAAGAGGAAAAAGAATGACAAGGTTTCAGAATCTAAACAAGCTAGAAAAACGGAAAATGATAAGGAGTCTGATGTTGACAATGAGAGTGATTTATCTGATTCTGGTGCTTCCAGTTGTTCCCAGAATGAATGGACATGTCAAGATTATGATACAGAGGAAATCAAGATGGTTTTAAAACTGACAAAGAGGAGTACAGGTTGTTGATAATTTTCCTGACATAAAACGTTTTGTGGAAAATAGTAGAACTTTCATGAGTGAGGGATGTTTCACTAACAGGGAGGTATATCGTTTGAAAAAATGCGTGACCAAGAAATCCAACTAACTGATTCATTGATGGCAGTAAACTGGCTTAATTTTTTGGCCCTTATTGGCTGCTTTTTTCTTTACGGTTTAATTTTTTACTTTCACATGGGTGACATTCGTATTGCATCCCTGAATGTAAATGGAGCCAGAGACTGTATAAAACGTGCAGCAATATATGAAATCATGAATCAAAAGCAACTTGATGTTTTATTTGTGCAGGAAACACAGTGATACAACAAATGCTATTGAATGGGCTAAAGAATTTAAAGGTCTCTCTTTTTTAAGTCATAAAACCTCACTCAGTGGAGGTGTTGCCATTTAATTTGAAAATAGTTTTATTATTATTATCTCTTGTGAGATAGAACAGATTGTGAAACGTAGACTGCTTAAGATTTGAGTCCAATTTGAGAACCATATCTTTGTTTTTATTTGTGTGTATGCCCCAACCCTATCAGTAGAAAGAATGGTGTTTTTAGATACTCTGTGTATAACTTTGGATAAATGTAATGGTGAAGAGCATTTATTTCTGGGTGGAGACTTTAATTGTGTCAAAAATAATATAGACAGAAATCATGTAGAACCACATTTGCCTTCTCGAAAACGACTCATTCAGATGATTGAAACAAATGATTTATGTTTAAATGGGAACTTAAAACAGTACACATGGGCACATGCCTGTGAAAACATATTGTCATTGGCACGACTAGATCGATTTTATAGTTTTAAACTTTCATAACCCCAGTTGGGTTCTCGGATCACAGTCTTGTCATATGTACAGTAACTTTAAACTCTGTTATTGACAGAGTCAACTCTCTATTATCTGCTTATTGACATTTTAATACAAATTTACTTAGTGATGAAATTCTCAAATTCCAAGAAGTGGCACAGTCAAGTGGAAATCAAACATATTGAATCCCTTTTTTTTTAATCTGTTTTGTCTGACATAAAAAGAGTGAAAGCACAGGGGGTGCTAGTTCGATAATGGTTTAAAGATATAGACCAGATGGATGTTCCGTCAAAATTATTCTTTAGTCTAGAAAAAAGAATGGTGAAAAACGCTTTATACAGTCATTATTTTCTGAGACCGGTTCACTTGTATCAGATCCTATTGAAATTCGGAAAAGAGCGATCAGTTTTTATGAAAATCTTTATAGTTGTGAGCACAAGGAAGATCGTGTTGTTGAACAGTTTTTTTGAAGAGCTGCTAAAGGTCTCTGAAGACTCTAATGCAGCACTCAAGAAAGTCATAGGCCTGGGAGAACTGCATAAAGCTCTCCAAAGTATGGAGAATTGCAAGGCTCCTGGGATAGACGGAATCCCAGTTGAGTTCTATAAAGTATTTTGGCCTGTGATAGGGGAGGATCTGCTGGAAATTCTCAGTGACAGTCTAGTTGGAGGACTTCTGCCGCTGAGTTGTAGAAGAGCTTTTGCCAAAAAAAGGTGATGTGAGAGACATAAAGAACTGGCGACCTATATCTTTATTGTGCTGTGATTATAAATGGCTCTCAAATGTGTTAGCTACCATACTAGGAAGGGTTTTGGAGGAAGTAATTCACTCTAGTCAGTCCTACCATGTACCTGGAAGATACATTTTTTATAATATCCATTTGATAAGAGATTTATTTGATGTTTCTAAAATGATGGGTGTAGTTATGGGTTTGATTTCCTTAGATCAGGAAAAAGCTTTTGATCGTGTAGAACAGGACTATCTGTGGAAAAAATGACAAGCATTTGGTTTTAGTTCTGATTTTATAGGTTATATTAAAATTGTTAACAATGACATTGAGAGTTTACTGAAAATAAACGGTGGCTTAAGTGCTCCTTTTTAAGGATGTCGTGGGGTAAGCCAGGGGTGTTCTCTGTTGGGGATACTTTACACATTGGCAATAGAACAGCTTTTAAATAAATTGAGAAGAATTTTAGAAGGGTATCTTTACAAGCCTGTACAAGCACTTTTTGTTTATCAGCATATGCTGATGACGTTATCATAATACTTAAACAAAATTTAAGGTATTTAGGAGTGTTTTTAGGAGATGACATGATTGTTCAAAAAAATTGAGAGGGAATAATTGAAAAACTTAAAGGTCATCTCATGGAATGGACATGGATTGTTAAGAATTTATCATATAGATTACGCACTCTGATTATTAATAATTTGGTGGCCTCTTCTTTATGGCACCGGCTGGCTTGTATTGATCCACCTGCATGGTTGCTTGCAAAAATTCAGTCTCTTTTAATAGATTTTTTGGGGGGAAAAAATGTATTGGATACCTCATAATGTATTGTATTTACCAAAAGGAGGAGGAGGGCAAAGCCTGTTACATTTGCAAAGTAGGACTGCAGCTTTTCGACTGTAATTCATACAGCGATTTATCTCTGAGAACTTAAGCTGGAGACCAGTGACCAAGACTGCTGAAGGTCTGTGTCTGGATAAAACATTGTTCTTTTTAGATCCCCAAAAAATATGATGTTTTCAAAAAGTGATGTTTTTGAGAGGTTTGGACGCATCATTTGTTTTGACCTAGCAACAGCAGATTTTGATCCGCCATGTAATAAAGAAGTTCCATGCACAAATACGTTTTTTCCCCCAAATGTTTTAAAATGTACCTGTTCATTAAACTTTTGTATATAAGCAATATCACACTCGCAATCGTGCTATCGGCTGCAAAAATATATATATTTTTCATATATATGATTTCACACAATATAGTATGCAAGATTGTACAAAAGTGCAAATTTATTATTCTAAAAATGTATGATATCATGAATTAGCATTTTTAATAATGACACAAGTGTGACGATGCAGGCAAAGTATGAGGATCTAAGTGCAGCTTTATTAAAAAGAAAAACTCAGAATAAAGAAATAGCAGGGAACCGAGCATAACAAAACATGCAAGAACTGACAAATAAACTGGGGAAAACAAAGGCTTAAATACACAAGGGAAACAAGGAACACCTGGGGAAACAATTAGGGAATGAGAACCAATCAGGGGAAAACCAATCATAAAATGAAACTACAAAAACCTAACAGGAAACAGGAACTAAACTTCAACATAAAAGCACAAAAACAAAAGACAACAGGGAATGTGACAAGCTGTTGTCACTGTTTGAAATTTCATACACATTTTTTTTTACAAAAATGTTCATAAGGTTGTAACCTAATGAAAATAGAATTACTAATTATATTGTAAAAAAATATAATTTAAGTGCTACTATATCAAAACTTCTATAAAAAATAAATAAATAAATAAATGTTACCAAACCCTTGCATAGATTAAATTCAATTGTTAAATTCAGTTCTTTCATATTTTCAGTGTTTTCTGGAGATAAAATATTTCATAATGTATGATTGTACCTTTAAATATTCATGTGTTACCACATTTTTTACATTTACCACATTACTACATTTTTTTTTAATGTTTTTACTTGCACTTGCGATTTACATTGAGTTTAGTTGAGTGCTAAATGGGTACTGTCTCTTTAAGAGTGAGCGCAGTGCACATCGAGAGAGAAGTTGCACAGTTGTTTTCCCCTCATCTGTGCAATGTGTTTTGAAATAATGTTTCTTTTTGATCACCAACTGACTGTAAATAACTGAAAGGATTTTAAAAGGATCGATCTCGTCTTTGGATACAAAATGCACGGAAAGTAGCAAAAGGACAATTTTACATGCATAATGTATGATTTGCTTGTAGAAATATTTATTGTACAAGATCTCAAATTCAAATCTTCAAGCTCTCGAGTTTTGCAACACTTTTGCCTGCTAACAGAACAGCGTGTAACTGGTCTGTAACCATGCTTTAAAACAGAGAATGTTGAGAATGTACAGTCCGTGGAACAGTTTAACCAAAATCAGAGTTGACGTTGTGAAATGCAATGTCAATGACATTTCAAGGCTCAACTTAAGTGATGGAGACAGCACGATCACAACAGATCCAGACCCACTGCAGCCAAACAAGGCCAATTTCCTTCAGGGCACGACTCACGAGACACAACACGCTGTAAAACACGAGGCTGAATCCAGTGTCCTAATCTACGCCCTTTTGTTCAGTAAAAGTTTCGCGGTTCTCAAGTTCTTCTTCACCACTACACAGCTCAAGCTCTCACTTGGTAATAAAATGCATATTTTTGTAGCCTAGCACAAAATTTGGTTGCATATCCAAGTAGTTAACTCGCTATGTGGAGGGCTGCAATTTCTCACACTGTGTGCTAATTTGCCAAGACACTGCAATCAAAAGTCAATCAAAAGCCTGTGATTTCAATATGACTCTGACTCTGATATGAGATTTCAAGGCTCTGACTTGGCCACTAAGACACCACCTGTCAACCACTTAGAACACCCAAAGTAACCACCTAGCAACACCCAAGCAAAGACACAGAACACCTGAGCATTATGGCAATGAGTTTTCCATAGGCAAGTACCACACATGATTTCTTCAGAAAATGTAAAAATCAGGTTTGTATTTTTATTTTATTAGATTTTTTGTGGAGGTGAAATATCTGTCTGTAATATACACTGCCTGGCCTAAAAAAAAGTTGCATACTGTTGCATTTCGTAGTCCGCCTTTAGCTTGGATTATGGTGCGCATTCATTGTGGCATTGTTTCGACAACATTACGCAATGTTACAACATTTAATTTCTGTCCAGATTGGCATACATTTTTTGCCAAGATTTTTTTGATGATGAGAGAGTAGAACCACTGTTAAGTTTTCTCCAGCACATCCCAAAGACTTTCAAGATTTCAAGATTTTTTTCCAACCACATTTCTTCCACAAAGCTGGTGGTTCACCATTATCCTTCCAGGTTTTAATAATGCGCTGGACAGTTTTTTACCCAATTCCAGTGATTTCAACAATCTCCTTAGTTGTTTTCTTTGCTTGATGCAGGCCAATAATTTGCCCCTTCTGAAACACAGTAACATCTTTTCCAAGACCACAGGATACATCTTCCGACATGAAGTATCTCTGAAGTATCTGATATTTAAATCCAAACTGCCACTTTTTTTGGCCAGGCAGTGTATAAGTTGATACTTCCAGTTATTAAGTAAATGAGAGGTCAATGACGTCTCATGAGTGATGAAAGTGCATCCTCTGAGCAAAAACATTTTCCTCTGGATTTCCACACACCATTGTCACCAAAGTGAAACTAGCATGTTTTCTTTTTTCTTTCTGCTTCGGTTCTTGTCATTGCTTAGCACTAGATATTTGCTGCGGTCACCCTCTGAGTTATGAGGTTGTTTATTTGTCTGACATTTAGCCAGAATGGAGATCTTTTCTCCACGTGCCGGCAGTCTGGGTGGAGCGATTGGATTTCCTCCAGTATGAGCTGTGTGTAAACAGCTTTATGAGATCAGGACTCTTTATGCCTTTAAAATGCGGTTGAAAGAATGACAGAATGTGTGTGTTTGTTGTCTTCTGCATCATCATCTCTTTCAGTCACCCTCACGTTCTGCTCCCTCTCATTAGACATGTAATGGGTGAATTTGATAAACACCCTATGTCTTACCATCTGAAGTCCAACTTTAACAAAGTACTATATTGTGTGCACTGATATCCATATTTTTAAGTCATTGGGCCTCATTCGTGACAAATTAGCTTAATAATGCCATTGTAATCATTCTTTTGAAATTGTAACACTGAATGAAGTATGTGTCATAGAAGAGTATTACGAATAAGATATTTTCATTCTTTTCTGAGCAAACAAAAATTGTTGTCATGGATTTCACTTTTCTATATCATTTGTCTGGAACCACTTACATGGAAAAATAAAATGGTGATGTGTGGGAAAACACTGAGTGTGTGTGATTACTTCCTTGGCTTCATTGCTACGTTCTTAATACAATGTGACAAAGCGTTTTGTGACACTAGAGCACTAATCGTTGGAAATGTACTTTTTATTGGAAAAGGTACTGTCAAAATAGGTAAACACTGCTGAAAATTGCAGTTAAAGCGGTAGCATACTTGCTACTTTTGCTACTGAAAGTTGGCTGACATGGAGGTTTATTTAAAAGGGATATTTGTGCACATTTTCTAATGATGATTGCAGCAGTAACTGTTGACAGGTGAAGAGTTTTGGGATTTTTTTCTTAACAGCATATGTAAAAACCTGGGTGTACTTTCGTGTTTAGGGCCTGTGCAAAATGAGATTAGCACTAATTTTGTTGGCCTGTTTGTGGCATCAGTGAATAAGGTGCTAAAACAACACAGTCTGCTCAGTTATAGCATGTGTTAATAAACAACACTATCAGCAGGTGCAATTCGCTATAGTATTTCTCTTTATTATGCTTTAAAATGTTGCTACATATGAAGACACAGTAAAAGAAAAAGTCAACATCTGTTCAAATATTTGTTTTCCTTTTCTGTGAAAATAAAGGTCAGAGATATTTCATTTTATTTTCTTGCCAGTGTTTTGGGTGGCGTCTATGTGGACAGGATGGAGCAATAGCGCAAGCAAATCAAATTCAACACGATTCTTGGAGGACCATTAAAACCCAACCTTATACACAGAGGCCAGGCTCGGTTTGGAAGTGCTCCAGATGTGAACTCTAGTGTCTCCATTGACTCAGAAGTTTTATTACACTACTTCTGCCTGAATACAAGAGATATGGAGAACACTCGTAAATAAGAGAATTCTCTGGATTCCCAAACAAAATGTGTTATTGGCTCAGCTGCTGTCCTGTGTTCCTACTCCTGATTAGACATGAAGGTGCAAATTTTTATAAGCGAGTATAGTTAAAAGACATCTTCCACCATATCCTAGCCATGCACAATGCAAAAAAAGTTAGAAATCTCTTCCATGATAATATGACTTTTTGTCCTAGCAGGCCACACACATCAAGCATCAAACAAGATGTTTTGCTGGCTGCTAGGTTTTTATTTCTTTCCTGTCATAGAATTGGTTTGCTCCTCCCCCAACAAAATCTGACTGGTTTAAAGTCCCGCTCCATATAGATCTAATATGTTCTGAATGGCTGTGATTTTGTCACTTCTTGCAGTATTTTGCTTTCAGGTTAAGCCACGGTCAATCTGTACTCTTAGGATGCAAAATTATTTCGGACTCTGCAATGGACAGGATATGATGTCTTGCTGGAGGGCTTCTGGTTTTGGGAATGCTAGGTAAAAGTGTCTTGATTTTAATCACTGGTTAATCACAAGCATACCAAATCCAGTTCCATATTTATTTCATCTTCTCAGAGTCTGAGAGTGAGGTGAGAGAGAGATTCAGGGGCTGTTTTGCTGGAATTTGGCCCTGCTGTGTAATGTTCAGGGGAATAAAGGGCGTCCTCTCAGCTGCTGCCAAACATCATTATCCAACACAAAACAACAGGAGGGCCAGCTGTGCAGGAGAGACTTCAGCCAAAATAATGCAAAGCTAGAAGGAGAGGAAAAACAGGAGAAAAGTTTGATTGAGAAGAGATAAGTGAAGAAGACTAGAGGAAAATACTATAGAGCAGAGTTGAAAAGAGCTTGTATTGGAGTGGTCAAAGTCGAGTAAAGCTGATAACTGAGTTAGAATATGAGAACTGAGTATACAAAATAGTATCAACGTAGTTTGGTCCACATTGCACCTTATTCTGGCCAAGAACCCTCACTGGAAGAGACCATTGACTTGTAAAGTGACCAACCACTAGGCCTTTCAGGATAATTACTTTTGTTGGATGATATATTGTCCCAGAAATAATTGCGATAAACGATATTATTTTAATAATAATAAAACAAGTACACCCTTTCAAAGAACAAAGAACTTTTAATTCTTAAGAATATTCAGACATTGGAATTGGAATGGTCGGGAAGGCCCCTCTCCATGCTGACAAACTGCGGTTTTGGTTCCCTGCTCGGAAAACAGTGCAGAAAGACATTAAATCATTACTCACCCTCAAGCCTGTATGAATTTCTCTCTTCTGAAGAACACCAAATAAATTTTGTTTGGCAGAATTTTAGTCACAGTCACTATTCAGTCACTGCATCTTCTTTTTTTTCTACTTTAAATAAAAGTGGATTGAGATTGAAACGAACATTCTCCCTAACATCTTCTTTTGAGTTCCACTGAAGATTGCAACAACATGAAGGTGAGTAATGATGACAGATTTTTGGTAAAACTTTACAATAAGGTTCATTAGTATTAGATAATGCATTAGCATCATGAACTAACAATGAACAATATTCATCTTAGTTAATGTTAGTTATTAAAACTACAACTGTTCATTGTTAACATGTACAACTTTTTATTTGAATGTTTGAAAATGTATTAATATACTGTATGTTGGAATTAACATTAACCAAGATTAATAAATTATATAAAAGTGGTGTTTATTGTTAGTTCACTGATGTTGTTAACTATCATTAACAAATGGATCCTTTTTATAAAGTGTTACCAAATTTTCATTTTTGGGTAAATCATCTCTTTGAGAGTACAATTCTCACCAGTTGCATTAAAAACGGCTGTTTAATATTGACAAAATGCATTGAAAATGTTAACAGAATAAATCCCGAGAGAACCTTGCTGCTAAATCAGTTATGTTGATATTCAAAAAGCTGAGTCCCGTCTCCGACAAAAGAAGAGTAGATGAGAGGACAGAAGCAGCGTGACTGGCAAAAATGTTGGTGACATTCATTCTTATGTAAACAAACACGCATCTAAACACACTGTGCATTATCGAGGTCATGTCCATCTATTATACGATAATCGATAACGTAAGTAACGTGACAGGCCTACCAACCACGGTTTGATTTTTGTGACATGTAGCTACGAGTTTCTCTCACATAACTCTTAAAACAAGACTTTTTATCAAGTCTGTTCACTCGTCAGCCATCTTTGGCACGCTCCTGGTCAGCTATTGTAAACAAGAGGAAAGACCAAAATCTCAAAACATGTTGGTCCAGATTGCGATCAAAGAACATATTTTAAATCAGCAGTAAAATCTGACATCAATGGTATCATAAATTGTTCTTTACTGCAGATTACACCTAAAAAAAATTATTTTCCTGGCTTGTATTGTTAATACACTTGCAATTTCTTTTTACCTTGAATGCACTGTAAGTCACTTTGGATAAAAGCATCTGCCAAATGCATAAATTCCACAAATTGCAAATGAAAGACTCAGATTCAGCGATATCTGAATCTAAAAGGTGATTGGCTATTTTACCTGAAAGGCAGGACTTCCATTGACCATTGGGCGTTCCAATTTCTCCCATTCATTTTAATTGAAGTGACCCGTCCCTGCTTAATAGTCTCTAGCAGAATTCAGTTGTGCTCAAGGATGTCTTGTTTACTTGCTTCTAACTACCTAAAAAAATATACTTATATATTTTAACAGACTGATATCACTTTGAATTCTGTGATGGTAGGTTGAAGGTTCTTAAGCTGAAATCGTACTGTGTTTACAGAAATTCTAATCACTGCCCCCAGTGGCTGAAGTTGAAAGTATTGTTGAGCATATGGGCAGTTTCCATGGGAAATGTCCACTGAGTGGCGCCAATAACAACAAAGCTCTTGAGCGCATGGCACAGAAGGACACATTTCCTTGACCTTTACAATGCATCCACGGCAACTCGCTAAAGTTTGAGTGAACAAGATTTGGCAATATCAAAGCATACGTACATCACTGACTCATTGCGTGTTCTTTGTTGCAGCGTCCTCGTAGGCAGAATTGACACTTATCGCATATGTTGGAATAGGTTAAAACTAGTTGTCTCTTAATATAATTTCCTAATGCAAATGCAAGCAAAACCATCGCACTGTTCAGCCCTGCTGATGGGGGATCACGAATATAATCATTTTCAAGGTGCATATACTTTCAGAATCAGTTGATTTCCCATATGATCATGTTGCTTTCAACGATCTGATACCACAACCTCACTTATGTTGAAAACCTAACAATGTAATATACATTTGCCGTCCGTGAACAGTCCGATGGCATGCCATCTGTGACCAGGTATGGTTGAGTAGTAGAACAGGCCAGTAGTTCAACCAGTTCACACTTTACGTGCTCTTGAATTGAACTCATTTGCCCCACAAATCCCAGAGGACATGTGTCCCCGATAACTACCTGACACTCAGTCAACACATCTTGACTGGGTCAGCAGTGTGCGGTGCTGCTGGAGAATACCTACAGCAGAACAAGACTAGATTTCCCACAATAAAGCACAGATTGTGTGTTGACACTGGCTGGATTTGAGGGTGAATGCCGTTCAGGCTGCTTTCACTTGTGAAACATCAGTCATTTGTACACCTCACACTGAAAGACAACAGAGCTCTGGAGAAGAGAACACTGGGATGTGATCTGCAATTTGGCAGAGACAATTTTAGTTTTATGTTGGTTGTGAGAAGCAAATCATGGCTAATAAAAGCTGTTTGTTGTGTGGGCATTGCTGCTTATTCACAAGCCCAACTACACACACACATACACACAGACAGAGTAACAAAAGAGATTTCAGACTGTGGGGGGTTAGACAAACCTGTCCCACACAGAGTCTGTGTTCAGTGTGCCCTCCTCTGCCCTCTATTGATGTGCTGAAGAAAAGCATGTTTGAAAGAGTCACTCAAGGGACAGCATTGAATTTGGCACACCAGCTACAGTGAAACATTATCGCTTTAAACAACCAATCAGAATGCAGAGCAGTCTGCTCATGTGGACACATTCAGATCAGAGTCGAGTTTCAGCTGCAAGTCTCTGAACTGTAAAGAGATGTTTTGACCTTTGTATTTAAGAGAAGCTTTTTTTCGAGCATTTTGGAGTAGAGCAGTGGTTTGGTACAGGGACCACATCAGGCTTTAAAGGGATAGTTAACGCAAAAAATTTAATTCTCTCATTATTTAGTCACCCTTATGCCATCCCAGATGTGTATGACTTCCTTTCATCAGCAGAACACAAATTAAGATTTATAGAAGAATATCTCAGCTCTTTTGGTCCATACAATGCAAGTGAATGGGTGCCAAAAATCGGAAGCTCCAAAAATCACATTTAGTCAGTCCATGTGGTTTAATCCATTTCTTCTGAAGAGATATGATAGGTGTGGATGAGAAACAGATCACTTTCACTTTCTTCTTCTTTTGTTTTTGGTGATTCACATTCTTCATGCATATCGCCATCTACTTGACAGGGAGAAAAACATCTAGCAAAATGGACTTAAATATTGATCTGTTTCTCACCCACACCTGTCAATTCAATACTGGAGTCACATGGATTAGGCTACTTTTATGCTACCTTTATGTGCTTTTCGGAGCGTCTAAAATCTTAATTTGTGTTCTGAAGAAAGAAAGCCATAGACAGATGGCATGAGGGTGAATAAATGATCAAATAATGTCCTCCTTTTGAGATACAATGTTCCACATCGATTTAGTTCTTGTATACTTTAAGCCCAGAAATAGTTGTGTTCTCATTCTAATGCATGATGCACAATTTTCTGAAGTTTGTGACTGGTGGGATGTTCTGCTGAAGTATTACTCTACAAATGTTGATGCTTTTCTATCAGGCATTAGAAAAAAACATGATAAAGGCTGAGCATAATTATAAATTATTTTATCATCTCTACTTTCTTGGTAATTTATTATGCAAATGAACACTCTCTCTACATCAGGGTTTGGTATTATAAAAATAAACTAACAATATTATTAAAAATATTATTATTAAATGTATTCTATTACATTAATACTTTTAAAGCTACTCAAGTTAT
Organism: Moxostoma hubbsi; assembly: GCA_032164185.1. Classification (NCBI taxonomy): domain Eukaryota; kingdom Metazoa; phylum Chordata; class Actinopteri; order Cypriniformes; family Catostomidae; genus Moxostoma; species Moxostoma hubbsi. The sequence continues at coordinate 3,791,694 of JAVLUX010000036.1, read as the reverse complement.
TCAGCCAAACGCAGAGAGTGGTTTTATCATTTCCTTGATATTGTTGTTTGATTAATAGCCTTTATATGACATAGCCTACTAGATAGTGTTCAATTCGTTACATGTACACTTCAAGTCCAACATTTGATATGTCCAACAACATACGTTCTTTTTAGACCAAATCGAATGCTTTTACTTTAATGCTTCATCAAGACGGGCATTGGCGGAATTATAAAGTGTAGTTGATCGTTTAGGTGCGTAACCGCAATAGCACTCAAACATTAGCGCCTGTCAATCAAACAGCACACAGCGACAGATGTCAACAAATAACAAAATCTATATTTTAAATTAAAAAAAAATGTGTCTGCTTCCAGCACTAGGTTTTCCAGAACTAAGCACCTTTTTGATGACCATTAGATGAAGATTTTGACGTCCACTGTGCTTTAGTTGATTCCCATAATAGTTTGATTCTATCAGTGGGTTGGCCCCATTGTCCCCATATCCAAATATTTCCATCTCTCAGTAAAGCATAGCCATTAAGAAATCCTGATCCGGGCACAGAGGTGGGTAGAGTAGCCAAAAACTGTACTCAAGTAAAAGTACAGTTACTTCAAAAACATAATTACTCAAGTAGAAGTAAAAGTACTAACATAAATAATTACTTGAGTAAGAGTAAGAAAGTATCCAATTAAAAGAGTACTCAAGTAGTGAGTAACTGGTTACTTTCACAAATGACATAATAGACGTCTACTCCCCTATATTCCAATACATAACACACAATTAACATGTAATACAGAATTATTATTATTATTATTAGCATAAATTCTGTCATCATTCACCATCATGTTTTTCCAAACCCATATGACTTTCTCCCATGCAATACAGTAAGGAGATATTTCACAGAATGTTTGCCTGAGTCACTATTTACTTTCAGTAAATGTTTTTATATATATATATATATTGAAAGAGAATGGTGACCGAGACTGTCAGTCCCTAACATTCTGTCTAACATATTTTGTGTTCCACATAATACAAAGCCTCACACTGGTTTGGAACAACATGAGGGTAGAGAAATGATGACAGAATATTAAATGATGGCTGAGCTATCACTTTAAAGAGATAGTTTACCCAAAAATGAAAATTCTGTCATAATTTTCTCACCCTCATGCCATCCCAGATGTGTATGACTTCCTTTCTTCTGCAGAACACAAATTCAGATTTTTAAAAGAATATTTTAGTTCTGTAGGCCAAATTTGGATGCTCCAAAAACCACATAAAGGCAGCATAAAAGTAATCCATAAGACTCCAGTGGTTAAATCCATGTCTTCAGAAGTGATATGATAGGTGTGGGTGAGAAACATTAATATTTGTCATTTTTTTGCGACAGCAGGGGACGATATGCAGAGAAGAATGTGAATCACCAAAAACACAAGAAGAATGTGAAAGTGATCTGTTTCTCATCCACACCTATCGCATCGCTTCTGAAGATACTATCACTGGAGTCTTATGGATTATTTTTATGCTGACTTGTGTTTGTTTGTTTAGCTTTAAAATGTTGCCACCAATTAACTTGCATTGTATGGACCTACAGAGCTGAGAAATTCTTCTAAAAATCTTCATTTAAATTCAGGAGAAGAAAGAAAGTCATACACATCTGGGGTTGCATGAAGGTGAGTAAATAATGAGAATTGTAATTTTTGAGTGAACTATTCCTTTAAGGGCTCTTGTCAGGTCTGGATGAATTTGTCAATAAGTAGAGAGGTTTGGAAACATATCTAGTAATTATTACAGTGAAAACGTGAAAATGTCCCACAAGGATAATATATATAATGCTGAAATGTAATGCCACCTTTTGCTATTTCATAACTCTTAAACTCCTGTGTGGATTCTTATTTCAGTGTAGTTACAGTTTTCAGTGTCGTAAGTATTTAGATTGTTAGTTCTGTACAGCAGTACCGCCGCTCTCTAAATGCAGAGAACGCAGCCTACGTAGGGCACCAACTCCAGTCGTGGATCGCTCACTGTGTCTGAAACCGCCCCCTATACACTATATAGTGCACTATTCCGAGTTTTCGCTAATATTGTAGGAGTGTCTGAATTCTGAGTGAGCCACTCGTTCCCTATTTTTGTTCACTCATTCTTACCCACAATGCACTCTAATTTCAATTGTACATTTCAAGTACACTCGATGGTTCATTTCCCATAATTCACCGCGGGGAAGACGTACGAGCTAGGAGTTTACTGCTTCCTTCATTCCTGCAATGTTTTATTTAATTCTGAATGTAGTAAATTGCTTTTTGACAAATCATTACTGGAATAAAATAATATAATAACATATAGAGATACAAAACATACAGATAAACTTTAAAATGTACTCTTTATTTGATCAAATGTGTTTACTCTTTATATTTACTACATTATATATTAAAAATGACAAACAGAATGAAGATTTATTATATTGATATATTATTTAATAAGTAACAAGTAACTCATTTCATTCACTTACTGCTCCGATATAGTGCACTAACTGCCATTCACTATATAGGAAATATTGAATGAGTGAACAATAGCAGACACAGCCACTCTCGTCGCCACGATTGTCTCGTGCCTGCACATCTCACACGTGCACGCCTTGCGCAACTCGCTATGCACGCGCAGAAATGCTGTCTGTTCGCGCTCCAGTTGTCGATCATGTGAATAGCAGTGATTTACACTCGACTTGGATGTTTACATGAAATTATACAGTTAATCCGCCTAAAGTAGCTGCGATAGTTTCCAGTACCCCCGTGAGGGCGTGGAGTAAATGCATAAATACTGCTTATGACATGTTGGAAAAAGCACACTGATATATTGCTGCACTGATTTAAAAATGTACACTTAAAAACTGATGTCATAAGAGCCCAGTTACAGAATCACCCTGAAAATTAAAAAAAAAGCCTGTGTTAGAATTAAAGCCAAAACTTACCTCAGCGTGCTGCCTGAAGTTGGAGCTGTGACTTTAATCTTGAAATATCAGCTTGTCTTGGTGTTAGATGAAGGATTGCATGATGAAACTATTATTTTTTTAACTGTGTGGAGTGAAAAAAGTGCTTCACTTTGAAGAGTTTGATGCTGCTGCACTGATGACTTGAGTGACAGTCTCATCACTCATGTGGGAGCGTCTCATCGTGCGCAGCTGTGAACTTCTGCTCTCGTAAAAGTCCCATTTGATAATCTCTCAATAACTTACACATTCATTCAAAATTAAACTCAGTAATGGAACGACAGTAACGCCACACATGGTAAAGAACTAAAAGTAAAAAAAAATATTCTAAATTTACTTGAGTGAGAGTAAAAAATACCCACTTTTAAACCTACTCTAAAAGTAAAATTTTTCCCAATATGTTACTCAAGTAAATGTAACGGAGTAAATGTGACACGTTACTACCCACCTCTGATCCGGGCAGCATGACTGAATAGCCAAGGATGAGCCCTATCATATTAGCCTCTCATGAGCTGCTAATACTAATCAGATTGGTGCACAATTCAAATGAAATAATAACCCTACTCTCACTGAGCCACCACACTAAAAGTGTCCTATTACTTTGTGATTTCATCAGTTGACAAGATGAATTGCTGCCCTCTACAGGAAATAAAATATAGTTCTGTAGTTTTTGCCTGTAAAAAGTACTGGCACACTGTATCACATCACATACTGTAGTACATGGCACACATTTTTGCAATCCCTCCAGATTGCCTAAAGTGGGAGTAAGACACCACATATCACTGTTACACAATGCAGACTGCCTATACTGCATGAAAAGCTGTTTCAGTGTGTTAAATATTTATGTAGTAATATTGTGTATGTGGTGTGTATAAAGCTTTGATTACACTATATCCAAAGTACTCTAAGCTGCACTAAAAAACAAATTCAATTCCCATTTTATAGTTATATGTAGGCCTGCAAAATTTCACAGAAAACACTGCATCACACTGCATGTGATAACTCTGCGACAGCACTGTCATTCACACATTTGGAGAATGCAAGAACCAGAAAAGGAGAGAAAGAGGCCCTGAGACAGAAACATGCTTAGTTTTTGAACGCTATGGTTTTGCGTATACAAATCAATAACGTTTCCTACTTGATTGTGTGTTTTGATGCTGTGACATTTGAGTGACATGTTAATATGTGTGTGTGTGTTTATCAGGGAGACAGCGGAACAGACTGGAGCCGATGGATACCATCTTTGTCAAGCAGGTGAAGGAGGGAGGCCCCGCACATGGAGCTGGACTCTGCACAGGTACTGTTTATGGCTATTTCACACAGGATGTGTTCTTATATACAAAAACAGCAAGATGGAGCACAAAAGACTGGTTTCAATACATGTCTACTGTAACACCAAGTTGTCCCTATTTTTCCATGATTAAGATACTATTTAATTACACTTTAACACATTGAAGCATGCAAATATTGCAGTTACTACTGTAAAAACAAATTATGCTTGAGATGCTTGGCCCATTGTTTTAAAACTGACGTTGATACGCAGTGCTGCACAGCAAAAATTGTACTATTTTTAGCTGTGCTCATGATGTGAGATGCTGAAAAACCAATGAAACAAAATGAAATGTTCATCAGACAACAAATTATAGTCAACAAATGAATACAAATAGCACAGACAGAATGCAAGAACGCATCAGAGTTGAAGGGTTTAATTTCTGCTCCACTGGCATCACCTAGTCTCACGCAGCCAGACCTTCCACTAAAACAGCAAGGTCTGGACCGTATAGCAGCTTATATTGGCCAAGAACTGCCTAATCAGACCGCTCTGCTCGTGGATCTCCATATTGTTCTCTGCAAAGTGCCAGAAACAAAACTCTGACTAACTTTTACAAAGATCTGATGTCACTACCCTGACATACCTGGGCAATCTGGTGATTATTTTGTCCTTAAAAGCGTGGAGAACCTTGTGAACACAACTTTGTTTCCACAGTCCTGTGTGCACCTGCTTGCGGAAGTTCCATCAAACCAGCCAATCAGATTGCACTGATTAACTTCAGAAAGCGTTTTCCAGTTTTGTGTGCTATGTGCATCAAACATTAGAGCACAGACTTTGGTTTTTAAAATCTACTAAAATCATCAAACGGGATTGCACAAATAAACATTGTTTTCAAACAGCTTTCCCATGTACTTTCCACATCTGCCAATGATCGATGAAACAAAGAGCCTCGCCTCAAAGTCATGCCATTGTTTGAGTCAGTATTGATCTGTCGGGCGGTTGGGAAGCTCATACAATCAGACGAATATTTATAGTGCCACAGAGTCACATTATTTACAGTTTTCAATCAAATCAACCTATGAAAGACTAGCAATGGGTGAAAGGTGCCAGACGTTGTTCCTGGCAGGCTACTCAGACTTACAGGCTCCATAGCGTTAGAATTAGCGTGTTAGGGCATCTACTGCCTGCCAGGAACAAACTGAGGCAGTGAGGCACCTTTGTACAATGGGCCAAAAGACTTCTAGTTGTCTCCATATTAAGATGGGATAGGAAAAATTTATTTAACATTGAAAAACGTTTTTCACTCTCTGTGATCACTGAGACAGGATAGCAATCACTACTAAACAGCTGGAGATGAAGCAGGCAAGAGCTCGAACCTCCAGCCAGCATCCAAAATTAATTTGCAGGACTTCTTTTAACAGCTGAAGTGTTATGTAAGTGTGATCATTCTGGACTGAAAGACATATTGAGAAGTTATTACAACTTCCTTGGTCTCCATGGAAAGATGTTTGGGAAGGTCTGGTCCCATAATTATCCACAATCTCTCGCAGCTGACCCTATCTAACTGTCTTCCTGAAAACCACAAATCATTCCACGTATCTGAACAAACATAATTCCATGGTTCTGAGTCCATGTCCAGTCTTTAAATAAATAATTCATGCAAAAATATGTAATTCTGTCACCATGTACATATCATCGTGTTTTTCCAATCCTGTATGACTTTTTTTTTCTTCTTTAGAACACAAAAGATGAATTCCTGCAGTATATTCTGGCCATTTGTTTCAATATAATGAAAATGAATCAGAACAGACACTGTCGAGCTCCAAAATGTGTCATAAAAGAATCATAAATGATTCATAAACTTGAGCGCTTTATTCCAAGACTTCTGGAGTCATGTGATAGCGTTGTGTAAGGGAAAATATGTGATTACCATATTGAGCAAATCATGTAGACTGTTTTATGAACTGAATGAAATAATTTGCCAACCGATCCGACAAGTCTGTGTATTCTGAAGAATTTTCTGACACATCATCTGACACATTTTTTATGTTGTCATAACTGAACTATAGCATCTGCTCCTCTTCCTGTTTCTTCTCCGTCAGGGGATCGCATCGTAAAAGTCAACGGAGAAAGCATCATCGGAAAGACATATTCCCAAGTAATTGCCCTGATCCAGAACAGGTAATGCTGGTTGCACTGTTAGTTTCAGCCCCTGAGGGCAGCCCTAGCCTCATGGTTTGAACCCTTCAACCAAAATTTGATTTTAATGTTATGTGCTTCTTAAAATTGGATCATATCCTACTATCTACGTCATGGACTAGAGAATATTTATCTTTTTTAATTTATCGCTGCAGTGTTCTAGATATACACAGATCAGCCACAACATTAAAATCACATGCCTAATATTGTGTAGGTCCCCCTAATGCTTCCAAAACAGCACCAACCACATCTCATAATAGCATTCAGATTATATTCTTCTCATCACAATTGTACAGAGTGGTTATCTGAGTTACTGTAGACTTTGTCAGTTCAAACCAGTCTGGCCATTCTCTGTTGACCTCTCTCATCAACAAGACGTTTCCATCCACAGAACTGCTGCTCACTGGATGTTTTTTGTTTTTGGCACCATTCAGAGTAAATTCTAGAGACTGAGACTGTGTGTGAAAATCCCAGAAATACTCAAACCAGCCTGTCTGGCACCAACAATCATGCCACGGTCCAAATCAGAGATAATTTTTTTCCCCCCTATTCTGATGGTTGATGTGAACATTAACTGAAGTTCTGCAGATGGAAATGTCTTTTGTTTACGGTAACTCAGATAACCACTCTGTATAATTGTGATGAGAAGAATATCATCAGAATGTTATTCTGAGATGTGGGTTTGTGCTGTTTTGGCAGCATAAGGGGGACCTACACAATATTAGACATGTGATTTTAATTTTGTGGCTGATCGGTGTATGTCTCAGTCCTTGAGGAAAGGCTTTTTTCTTTATTGTGCAATTTTATTTGGTATTGACAAGTAACAATGCTTCCTTTGCTTAAATTGAACATATTCACCAGATATGCTCTGTATTTGAGGAACACTTTAGAGTCGGAACTTTGAGATTTGACAAATTTTCATTTTAAAGTATTCAACGTATTCAACTAATCAAAGTTTTCATATTTAGTCTGACCTTTTCAAGATTTTTATTTTTTTTTCTTACAGTGTCACGTCTCTGGAGCTCTGCGTGATGCCAAAAGATGAAGACATTTTACAGCTGGTAGGTTTGATTTCTCATGAGTTTACTTATCACACAAAACTGATTATAATTTCTAACGCTGCCAACAACACACATGATGGATTCATCTTCAGAATCAGTGAAGTGGGTCATTTTTTCAGTGTTAAAATACTTTCCCAGCTTTTATCCCAACTTGGATAAATATCTGTGGATAAATAAGGTAAATAAATAAATCAATGATTTTATTAGTATCAGTGAATAATTGCAGTATTACTGTTCCATGCTCTCAGGTCTCTAATGATGGCTGAGTGCCTCATTGACCTCAGTCCTCCCCCTTTACCACATCCATTTTTCTTTAGGCGCCCACCTCTTTACAATTTCTCAACTTGTTTGCTTGTAATAATGTTTGATGAAACACCCATACAATTAATGGAATATTCCGGTTTAATTCAAGTTAAGCTCAATCAACAGCATTTGTGGCTCAATATTGATTTCCACAAATGTGTATTTTGACTTGCCCCTCCTCTTCGTATAAAAAAAAAAGAAAAAGCAAAGCTCTGTGTTCCACTGAGGCACTTACAATGAAATACTCACTGTTTCAAAAGTATAGCCACAAGACAGAAACAATATGTATGTGAACATGATTTTAATGTGATAAAATCACTTACAAAGCTTTTCTGTATAAAGTTATTTCCAATTTTACAACTTGCTATGACAATGTCGTCAACAAGCTCTTAAACTCTAAAACAACTGTAAAAATGATGATGTAAACAAGTTTACAGCTCAAACAATACTTGATTAACAGAAACAATTATGGAAGTGCTTTTATAAAATTATAAGAATCACATTTCTGCCCTTTAACCCTCCAAAAATGGACCACATTCACGTCCATGGTAAGTGCCTCACTGTAACATTGATTTTGATGTTGTTATGTTGATATTCTTAAAGATATGAAATGTTTTTAGAGTTATAAACTGCAGCGAACAGTGAAAACTCAAACAAAAATAATTGTCGGAAAGAGAGCAGAGAGAGCAGCAGTCTGTGTGTATGTCTCTTTCCAGCAGAGTTCAGTATGCAGCGGAGCAGAGAAGTGTGATGGCGCCTGTATGAGTGTGTGGGCTTATTTTGACTCCGCTATAATGAGGTTTTCCTCAGAACTCGAGCTGTAATACCATTTACATACCTGAGAAAATCCCAGGCACAACTCCACATCTCAGGCTGTTACATGCCAGTTTTACAAACTCTGATTCCACTGCTGGAGCCCTGAGGGCATTTCTGATGTTGTGACATGAGTTCACCTAGTGCTGAGTTTTAAAACTTTTAATGACACATGCTTGTTATTTTAGCACAGGAAGCAGTTCTATTTGCTGTATGGAACCAACATTTAAGACCTCACAAATGGGAAAGTTTAAACCCTTTGTCAGTCCTGCTTAAATATAGTGTAAGTATGGCCATGCTAATGACCAACAAGCATTAGCAGTGGTGGACATGGTTGTTTCTTCAACTTCTGGAACTTTTAGCACTTTGGATTTCTTGTTACGAAATTTTTCACACTTGCAATAATTTATGGATTTTGTCTTCTAACAATGCCGCCACAACAGGGACAGTCATTCTTTTTGGAAAAAAAATATACAAATAAATTTTCGCACAATAAATATTCAAATTGTTTATGTAAATTTTACTATTTGTATAAATTACCATAGTTTTAAGAATTATTATTATTATAATTTTTTAATGAATAGTTTATAGAGTAAAATCTGTACATAAAAGACATTTGAAAAGTACCAAAAATAAATGATGGAGACCTGGTTAAAATTTTCCATTTGACTTATAATGAGACCTTCATAAAGCAAAGAAAAAATCAATTAATTTGAATAAAAATCAACCCCTGGGACAAAAGTGCCAGAAGTTGAAGAAACACCAATAACTGAAAGAGAATGGGGGTGCAGACAGATTAAAGGTGGATGTAATGAGACAGCATGGTTGCATCCCAGATCACATACTATTCATTGTGTATTGAATAGGATTTGTGCATCCAAAATCATAGTACACATTAACATAGTACATCATAGTATTTCAAAGGTGGCAGGTGGCATGCTATTTTTAAACTGTGCATCTAGATATAGTTTTTTGGGGGCTAATATTGCCCACAGTTTTGGGATCTCTATAGCAAAGAATGAATTTAATTAGATCCCAAGGTTACATGCAAATGCAAACAGAATGCAACAAAGGAGTCAGTGGTATTAGAACAGAAACATATGACATAGATGTGACCCAATATCAGCATATTGTCTTACAACTGTACATACTTAAAAGTGTCTTACCACTACTCAAAAGTATAGATTTTCCCATCACCAGCAATGTATATACTTTCAGTGCACAGCGGAAGTTTGTGAATTGGGAATATAGCCCATGAGTGCTTGTGGAAGCATTTGCATTAGATATGTAATACTGTATATTCATGGACTTTAGGGAAGGGCAGCAGGCATGTATGCAAAGCAGTCAGCTGATGTAATCCACAGCAGCGCCCTGTGTTTTGACTGCCAAACACTGCTTCTGCAGAGTGAATCGAGTTAAAAAGAACATAAAAATAACAGAACAAGAAGAACATACAGAAGAAGCCATCTGAAAAGAAACAGTCGTCAGGTATTATGCTAATGGTTATTTTGTGAAGGCAAGGAAATTACATGCAGAAGGACAGAGATGTGATGACAGAAGATGAAAGCTGCAGGATTGCTCCAGAAAAGGGCAGCAGTCACCCTCTACCCTGATCTCAATCGTTCCCTCCCCTACCTAGTTCATCTCTGGTGTTGGACTGGCAGCCCTCCAGCAGTCTCTCTCTCTGTCTCTCTCCCTGTGTGCTGCACTGTGTATTTATAGCTTGCTTTATCCTGAACTCAATGACAGCAGCAGTATATCTGAAAAAGGTTGATTGCTCCTGCTCTACCTGTAGAGCTCTCATCATCTTCTCTCACCAGTAATCTTTTTGACTTTCTTCTCTCCCTCTTTTTTTCCCTTGCTGTCAATCTAACTAACATTCTGGCTGCAGTTCTCCAGGGACATCACTGCGCTGGTAAGCTGGAGCTAAACCTGTCACTTGCTCCCTCTCTTACTGTTATGTAATTTTGTGTTGTGAGTGGCTTTCGGTCTTTGCATGGAAGTGGATGTGTATAACTTCTCCCTTTGTTGCTGTTACAAGTTGTTAGGCTGTTTGAAGTTAATGAAAAAATACCAAATTGTACAGAAATGATTTTTGATGATTTTTTTCAATGACATATGCCAATACTGATATCTAGAGAGCAGAATGGCTGATAGAATGGCAGTAAAGTGTCTTTTGAATATAATAATGGCAAATGATACACAAGTTGCTGGGATGAAAATAGTATTTTTTTTATTATCCTATGACAAGGCTGTTGGTAGACTTTCAAAACATAAAGTGGAGCTAACAATTCTGTTAATGAAGTGCTATCTGACACAGTTAATGGCCAATGCTGAGCATCTCAAAATGGACAATTAACTGCTGATTAATCAGTGTGGTAGTTATATCAGTCTGAAGAACTACCCCTCTTTAAGAATGATGTCCTTGTGTATTTGCTCAATTCTTTTTGTAGCCTTCTGAGTCATCTATATTTCCAGAGGAGGGGTGGAGCAGACAGGGACATAGAAAGCAAGAAAGGGAGGGGCAGGTCTGTTAGCATGAGCAGAGGTGTGCTGCAGTAAGTACCTCAGGTGTAGTGCCAAAGGTCCAGATATCACGTTTACACTCTCATTTATTCCCTTGGTTTTCTCCTGTACACATTGGGACAGCTGGGATGGACAGTAACTGTGTTTGGAAAGTACTAAATGGGAATGAATACCTTTGCGGAATTTAGCATTAAGACCGACAGAGTAAGATGATGGTTAAGCTGCCACTAGCGTCTGTAGGTTGCTCAGTGAAAAGCAGCCCTCCTCTTGTTCTTTCCTCTTGTCTGGGCACAGCTCTCTCTCCTAAGCTAATGGTAGGTAAGCTGATGATACTAATCCCTCCTTGAGGTTAAAGTTGAGCCTAGCTACTTGACCTTTTCCCCTCTCATACTTTCACTGAAATACTGTACATTTGTTGCTTTTTGAACTTAAAGAATTGGGTCAACTGACAGGCCAGATCCTTGTATGTTGTTACACCCCTAGTAAATAGCTACAAGGTGGTAAAATGTTCCATTTGTAAAGTGGTTGATAAGTCATTAGCCATGTTTATAAAGAGTTGTGACATTGCGGTATTGCTTTATTATAACTAATAAAATATCCCTTCCTTTTAGGCTTATTCTCAAGATGCATACGTCAAAGTAAATGAGGCATATAGTGGAAATGCCCTGAATATCCCTGAGCCGCCCCCAATTTGTTACCCAAGGATAGAGCCCAATGCATTGGCCATGGCAAAGATGCTTGAGCCTTCACCTGCCGAGGCTACATGTGGAACTGGACAAGGGACAAACTGCTCCAAGCCTGACATAGTCTACTGTGTGGATATACCTATATCTGCCCCTACCCTAGCCCAAACCTCTCAGGCCCCCAAGACCCAAACTGTTGTGCATATATATAACAAGAGTGTGAGGACAATGGTAGCATCACCTGAATCTACAGATCGAACGTCACATGTGGCCTGGGCTGGTCCTAGCCGCAGGACGGAAGAGAACAGGTACGTAGCTTCCACAGAACAAGATCTTAACAGGTCCAGAACCAATGTCACTTCATCTCCAACTGGGGCAGCACAATCACATATACCCAATAGAACTGCAGAGTCCACTGTGTTTTCTAGCAGTATCCCTAGAACTGCACTGATTGGAGTGGACTCAACCCCTAAAAATTTCCAAAGACATTCCCTAAACTTAACAGCAGAAACCTTTCCATCAGTCACCTCTCCAACCCCTGACACACCTTCCCCTCCAGCAGCCACACCTTCTCCCTGCTCCCCCCACCAGAACATTGACTGGAGAAACTACACCACCTACAAGGAGTACATAGAGAACAAACGGCTCTACATGTATGGCTGCCGGACCATTCAAGAACGTCTCGACAGTCTGCGAGGCACAACCCCATCTAGTACAAGAGAATACAGCAAGCCAAAAAGCGCTTCTACAACCGCTACACCCTCACAAGGCTTTTCTGGATCACAGTTGAGACAGAGGAGCGCCTCATATGATCAGAGTTGTCTTGGATCTAGCGTGCTCCCACTGCATAGTGCCTCTCAGGAGAGGCTTGGTGGTGCTGAACGGGCTGCTCCAGCATGGAATTGGTCTCGCAGTGCTTCCCAGGATGCCCTCCCGTTGGTACACACTGGTATCCCAAAACTCAGAGCGCATTCTTGCGAATACCTGGGTAGACAAAATGACGGTGCAGCATCAATGTTGGACAGACAGGCATGCTGCAGAACTGAGACAGAAGAGAGGTTACTTGTGCATAGAGGGTACGAGGCAAGAGTAAGTAGGAAGTCTTCATCACGCATGGTGCCACAGTCTTACAGAACACAGGGGATTTTTAGCCCAGACAGGCAAGGGGGCAGCTACACAGGGTTGCCTATCACGCCTCTCTTCACTAAAGGTACAGATTCGTTCACCTCCAGAGCTGAAAGCCTGGGTAACACCACTGCTCCTTCCATAAACAGGCCCTCACTGCTACCTGCAAATAATTATTTCTCAGACTCTTCAACTGCTGCTGCTTCTTATATAGCCTCTGCCCTGGCCTCAATACAAGGCCAAATCAGTGGTAGCGCCAACACAGGCTCCATCGAAGACCAAAGAACACCTCTCACTACCAATCACCTGCCCCACAATGTAAAGCAGCCCAGAGGGCGGGCTGACAGTCTTCAAGAGGTAGCCCGTGGATGTCGCTCTTCATCCTGCCCTGCTGTCTCAAAACCACATAGAACAAATCATGGTGGAACCAAGTCCATTTTGACCAGTAACGGCACAGTTCCTCTGCAACCCCAGTTAACGGAACAAAAGTCCCAAACCAATGAGATTGAAGTGGAGGGTATAGAGGGTCCAGATGCCACTGTAGTTGTGGTTATGAGGGAGAAGTCTGGATCTCAACCCATCCGACACCCCTCATACATTCTGGCAGTGAAGGAGACAGAGCCGACTGCCAGTTCCAACACATGCTGGCTGCCTAACGACGCCTGGCGTGAAATGAACATTATGAAACTAGGAGACCAGTGCAAGACCTATTTCTCCAGCAACCGTAATGACTCACTTGACTCCATCCCCTTTATTGGTAAGAGCCTTTTTCAACTATATGAAATAACCATGGATGTTGTTGCTATGACAACCACTATCTGGCCTGCAGGGGGATGAATTTTGATAGGTTAATAGATTGTGCAAAAAATGTTTTTAATATTGATTTTTTTTTTTGTAACCTTTGTATGAAATGCCCTTGTCTAAAACCACTGATGTCACAACTTTAGCAAATGTTTAAGTGCTATCAGTATTGGGAGCAATGTGAAATTGCATCTGTTTTGGTGCTTTGTTTGCTTTGTGTATCGTTTCATTAAAATGTAGTCTATATGTTTACCAGAGTAGTTTTCAGAACACATGCTTCTGCTGGATCTTTGTTCATCACATGTAGCAGCCAATGAGGGAAAAAAAAGATGTTGTCTTGATATTCAGTGCTCTGCATTGCTCACAGTAAACTAAACATCTGAACTTTAACATTAGATGTGCTACTTTTAACACAAGGCAGTCATTGTCTGCCCTATTGCAGTTCCAGTCTAGGGCAGGACTTATGAATTTGCTTTTTATTGCACAGATAAATCATACAAAAGGCTACCCTGTTGATTCTTGGCCCAGACTTTACATAGATAGGTCAAATGGTTTACAAATGTGGTGTACCTGAGGATAACAGTAATAACAGCAGGATTAACAGCTCAGCCCAATGTAAACAAAGTTGGTAGAGGGAAGTTATATGTAATTTAAGTGTGTGAATGTGTATGTGCATGCATGCATACGTGTGTGCATTTGTGAGAGAGAGAGAGAGAGAGAGAGAGAGAGAGAGAGTGGGGTATTAACCTGAATGTCTTTCTTGAGTTATCTCAGAATGTTGCTTAATTTCTAGACATGACAGACTTTTGTTGAAGGTGATTTGTTTGTATGGCCATTGAAAGAATAAGTGTTCAGGAAACCCGTTTGAATTGTCATTATTTTTGAAATTCCATTTGATTATGCTTGTGTGGCAAAAATACACACTTTGTGCTATGTGACACCAGCAAGAAAGTTGTTTACATTCTATTATGTGTTTACCAAAGCATTATGAATGGTTGTGCTTCTTAAGTGGTACCAGCAACACATTTAATTATAGAATGTGTTATGGACGTTGATTTGTACACAAGCAGACAGTATTGTAGCTCATGGGTGTTAGTGGAGTGCATAGGTCAGCCCCTGGTGCATCTCCAAACTGCAATGTACACCAGTACAGTGATAGGACATGACATCATAGTCCACCGGGCACAGATAATGTGACATACTGTCAGATTCCACCCAAGGCAATTGGACTGAGGAAGCTACTCGTACAGCCCTACTGATACATTCACACTCCTTCAAGTTCATTTATAGATCAGAAACCCCATACAAGCAAAAGGGCAGTAAAGTGATAACATATAAATTATTAGAAAAATCAATGGAAACTAGCTCATAGATTGCTTTTTTGGATCAGTTTCTATAAGGAAAATACATTTAAAGATATTACTTTGTTTTACAATAATGATTTGTATTTTAATTGGGTTAGCTATTAGTTTGAGTTTAGTATGCTGTGTTTTGTTTGGTTTTAGTTTGTTTTTTTGTTTTTGTTATGGGGGGGGTTATTGGGGTTTGTTTGGGAAACTGTGTTGTTGAATTTGTTTGTTAACTGTTTTGGGTTTTGTTTATTAGATTGTGTGTGTTTTTTGTTAGATTGTGTTTTGGGTTTTGTTTGGTAAATTGTGTTTTGTTGTTTTGGTTGATTGTGTTTTGCTTTTTGTTTGGTAGACTATGTTTGTTAAATTGAGTTTTGCTTTGGAGATTTTGTTTTGTTTGGTATATTGTGATTGTGGTTTTCTTGGGAAATTATGTTTTGTGTTTTGTTTGGTAGATTGTGTTTTTTGATTAGGGATGCACCTATACCACTTTTTCTCTTCCGATTCCGCTATCTGAAATCTCAGTATTGGTCGATACCGCTCCCGCTCCGATACCAGTGTTGTTGTTTTTTTTGCATAATCAGTTTAGAATATCTTTACATTATTGTGTGGAACTACTTGGGAGTACTCTTTAATATGTAAAGAAACACAAACCTCTAACTACACATTATTTCAGTATAAATATATAGCTTATTAAGAAACACTTTATTATTAACTAGTATACTGGATAATGCAGCAAATTAACAGTAATTCCAGTATAAATCATCAGCAGAAAAGATGCAGTTTTTTAGTTTTTTGCTAAATATTTTCAACTTGTATTTGGACTTTATTCAGATCTCTTTTTTTGTTCAGTTTAGTTGTAAGATATCAGCTCAATTTTCATTCATACAGTTCTTTTTTAAACCCGTTCAACTTAAATTTTATTATAATTTTAAACAAATTATAATAATAATAATAATAATATATTACAATAGTAATATATAGTAATATAACTCAATCGTGCATCAATCGCTCTCTCTCTCTTCCTCACTGCAGTCACAGCACTCACTCTCCCCTGAGTTCTGATTACACGCACCTGCATATCATTAGTGGCTAATCAAGGTCTGCATATACCCCACTTTCACACACACTCTTTGTCTGTTCTCGTCGATAGTATCTTGACTCCAGACCTTTCTACTATGTCAAACATACTTGTGTCTTCATTCCTTCCTGCAAGTATCATAAGACTGTTGTGTTCATACCCTGTCTGGGTATTACTCACCTGCTGTTTGCCACTCTGCTCAACTGGATTTACTCACAATGTTTACATCACTGTTTCAATCATCAGCTCAATAAACCCTGCTACTGAGTTCATATCTCTGCCTCTGTGACACCTTTATCTTTATCCCTCACACTTTTATTTTGACATTCTAAACTCTCCAGAAGTCCTGTATGTGTCTGTTTGTAGGCAAGTTCACAGTAGTTTAATTCGCTGCTTCAAATTCTGGTAAAAATGTTCTAAATGTATATTTTAAGTGAACCGAACTATTGAGCATCTACATCTGAGATGTTGTTTGTGAGTAGCGCTCAAATATTGCGCACCACGTGAAGGCTAAAAATAGCCGTGAGTGTGTGTGTAAATAGAGCAATGCCATTCAATAACGCACTGGAGCTGCACGTGCATTTTATATATTTACTTATTAAACACAGCCTTTTGTGATTCACAGAGTAATCACACGTCTTCAAGTGGCTTTAAATAAAATGCACGTGTCATATGAACTATATTAATGGTGTTTTTATTGTTCTTTTATGTCATTTTTGGAGCTTGACATTAATAAACAGGACTAACACACATATCGGAATTGGATTGGGCTCATCGGACCGAAACCCGATCCATTTAAAATGTCAGTATCTGAGCCGATACCAATCCAGGTATTGGATCGGTGCATCCCTATTTTGATTTTGTTTTGTAGATTGTGTTTTGGATTTTGTCTGGTAGATTGTATTTTAGATTTTTTGGTAGAATGTTTGGGGTTTGATTTGTTACACTGTTTTGGGGTTGTGTTTTGTAGACAAGGTTTTGTTCATTAAACTGTTTTTTTGGATTTTGTTTGGTAGACTGTTTTGGGTTTGATTTGGTAGTTTAGTTTTTGGTTCTTCTTTTTAAGGCAAAGATAAACTTGTTCTTTAAAAATTATTCATGACATTAGTTGGTGTCTGGGGGATGATGTCACTGAAGATGATATGCCAATATTGACCACAATAAAATAGGCTTGAGCTCAGCAACTGTTGCTGGAATTATCATAAGTCTAAGAGCCATCCCTACCCCTAGTCCCTCTGGCCTGCAGGGCTTTACACGCTTAACACTGACACATGCACATAATCATATATGCAAACATAAACTTAGACATATTAATGGCAGAAACTGAACTACTTGTTGCCTTTAAGTCCATATAAGTTGTTTTTTTCCTACAGTTGTACTAGAATACTGTATGTTTTAGACATGTACTTATTTATAGTTGACAGTGCAGTCAGGTATTCAAACTGATGAACACAAGAATGTAGTTTATGCAATATGATTATTTCACAATATGAGTAATTTTATATCACAATAAAAATATAGTATGCAATTATTTATTTTTACTGAAAAAAAATAATAATTATTGGTTAAATAATAAATTGTAATGCCTATTTTACACAATCTAGTCAGTGAAGTAAATACTTTTAAAATGAAAACTACTGTCCCTTACATCATTTTCTCTAAATTTGGAATTTGGCAAACAGTCAAAAGTAAAAAAAACCTTCTCTTAAGATCAACCGTACCATACACAATTTCACATTATGCCACATTTAAGTCTGAAATGTTGTTGACCATTATTATTAATATTAAACATTTTCCTCAAGAACCTCAAGATCTTGCAGTGCAGCAAGGGGAAACTACGTTACGTTAGTTTCACACTCATGTTAACATTGGCTATAGATGAAATCTGACGTCAGACGGCAGGAAACCCCATTTCCGGGTTCTTTTGAGCAGCAGATTTCAATGGGCAGCGCTGCAGTTTTAATAAACTTTTAAGCTTTCTAGTGTGTAATAATGTCTGTTAATGTTAATAAAAGATATTATAAAATAATATCTATAGTTTACAGTGAAGAAAGTATGTGGGATATTTTCTGAAATATTGGCAAAATAAGTTTAAATTTGGTTCAATGAGCCTGTGTTATTATCCTCATCCATGATTACACATCCTGACATTTAACACACTTCTAAAGTCTAAGAAATGTGATATATAAAAATAACATTTACCACTAGACATGCAATATGTGTCTTTACTGCTTAAATGATTAACCCACATACAATAAATAATAATATTCTTACTTCAGTATGATCATATTCCTTATCAAAACTTAATAACAGCTGTTTTCAATTTAACTATTATTTCTTGCATTTAAAATAAATGCAAACACGTAATTTTAGCAGAACATTATTTTTATTCACTTATCCTTTCACAAACAGAAGTCCATGTTCTGCAGTGGTGGAGACGGGATCTGTTCCTCCTGTTAAATCATATAGGGTGGTCTTGAAGATCATTGTTAGATCATATCTGACCTCATATCTGTCACAGCGTTTGCGATCAGAGTTTATGTAAAATCCTGTGTTTTTCCTGATGCAACGATCTATTGGAAATTTAAAGAAGCCCTAATCTCCAATAATCTGTGGGAAACGGGGTGTTTCATCCCCATAAACAGTACTTTTTGGGCAGTTTCAGCGCAATTTGAGCGAAGTGCCCATAGACAGCTGTTCTTTTCTGGGCTATCAAAAGAGCCCGGAAAGGGTAGGGGTTTGTTTGTAAATAGTAACTTCATCTATAGGAAGTGTGGAACAGTTGTTTTCTGTTTTCTTTTATGTAAATTTGGATAGTACCTCATAAAGGGCAAAGAGCGTATTTCAGTGCTGCACAGAATTTTTTTCCCAGAACGTTCTCGTGACCCGGTACCAACTCTTCCACGGCCCGTACTGGGTTTCAACCCGGGGGTTGGGAACCTCTGGGCTACAGTATATAGCGCTCAGAATCAGCGCGCAAATTGCGTTCAGCAATGACTTTGCGGGCACGTTTGCACCCTTGCCCAATCGGCATAATTCTTTGAGTGAACTGGGCACTAAACCAGCATGTGCAAATAACTGGCACTTTACCAGCTGCAATTTATTCCATTTCAAGTCCTGCCCACTGGTGAATACACTCACTCCATGCACATATATATTTACATATTGCGATACACGATATAGCAAAATCTCTGTCGTGTGACACTTTGTATCATATCGCTCAGCCCTAATGTAGTTGGTTTGGTTTTAAAGCCAACTAGATGGGTTCCCCGAAAAGTGTAAAGAGTTTGGCTCTATCAAAACATTATTCTTTTTGTAGGCCCAACCAATGACATGAGTTTGGGTTGGTCTGTTTGACAGATGGCAAATAGATTGAGTTTTCAGAAAACAAAGTTGAAAAATTCCTTTTCAAGTCATTATTTTTGCAGTTCAGTTTGATGATGCACATGCTGCAGAAATTACACACTTGAAACTACAACTATTGGTAAGAAAGTCAGACTAGTAGTGGAAAAATGGACTAGTATTATTTTATTGTGTTATGTAATCACATCTGACTGACTAATGCAGTGTTTAGAGACATAATCTCTCAGTTTGTGTCTGTCTGCGTATATAAAGGCACATAGAGTTTATCATTTTAATGAATGCTCACTCCTTTTCATCTTAATGAGTAAGTGTATTTCGTCCTAGCTGTCTGGTTCTGTTTGCTCTTGTCTCTGTTGTCTGTATTGCTCATGCTGTATACCACAAATTATGAAAAGAGCATTTTATATCTGTTGTCATCAGATGAGCCGTCAAGCTCCAGTAAAGACCATGACGCAACACGCATTCCTGCATCTGACGTGATTTCCAGCATGCCCATCATTACCACCATCCCGCCCAGTCCCACGTCCCCATCTCCTGTTATACGCCACCAGCTGTCCCACGACCAGGGTGAGGAATAACTCTGCCAACATGTATATACAGTATATATCAGTTACATCAAACTTGAGCAGTGTCAGAAATTAACTGTTTTTATAGGGGCAATATTTGCTCCCTGGTTTTATTGTTCAGGTTTTCTCTCTCTCTCTCTCTCTCTCTCTCTCTCTCTCTCTCTCTCTCTCTCTCTCTCTCTCTCTCTCCTTTATGAGGGTATTTTTTGAACCATATAAAAACAGTCTTCCCTTTATGTGAAATATTCCAGCTGAATCAATTAATTGGAAAAAAAATATTATGACATAATATGAACCATTTTGGTTACATTTAAAATCAAAACAAATACAAAAGTTATAGTACAGGCACGAGTTTAGCCTGCTTAGCGTTGCTTATTCCTCTACATTCATCGTTTTATCCTTTGCCATTTTACTGCGTGCTTCTGCTTTCCCCCCGCTTTTCTACTGTTTCAACTGTGTGTATATTACCGCGCGCACCGTTTTCTTTTTTCCGCTTGTCTACATCTCGCATTTCGACTGCGTGCATTCGTATTCTCCTCTGTTTTTTTATGGATTATTGCATCAATCTCAAACATCTGCTGATCAGCAACCTCCACAAAAACAGCAAACAACTGCATGAGTGATTCACATCGATCTCAAACCCTCACCGCTCAAGAACAACCATAACAACAACAACAACAAACAATTGCAGTAAGTCATGGCATACACTCATGTGATTATTTCCTGCACTGCATGCCACATGTTTACTTTAGATTCTTCCGTCAGCAGTGAGGGATTTACATGTGATAAATGTAAGGAATTAGTCTTCTTAGAAAACAGCTGACGGAGAAGGTTAATGAGTTAGAAAACACGCATCCAAACGCTAGTGGAGGTCAGTGAGAAAGAGAAGCTGGTAGATACTGTTTTGAATGTGGGTAGAACAGCGAGCAACATACATACTTTGTTCCGGCTGTAGAGCCCCCGCAGCAGGACGTTTTGGTGACGTCTCGGTGGCATACTCGCTCTGCAAAACCACACTCTCCCATTCCTGTTAGGGTTTCCAATCGATTATTCCCACTCAGTGATGCACACACAGAATCATGTTGAAAGCACCCTTGTTCTAGGAGATTCTGTAGTAAGGAATGTGGAAATGGAGACTCCAGCCACTATTGCTAAATGATTTTCGGGGGCTGGGGCTTCTGACATAAGATAAAATTTACAAGTGCTGGCTAATGCTAAACGTAGATTTTCTAAAATTTGTACTCATGTCGACACTAACGATATCCAGCTTCGTCAATCGGAGATCAATAGAGATAATCTTAAAGAGGTGTGTGAACTTGCAAAAACTATGTCATACACTATAATATGCTCTGGCCCCGTTCCTGCTCATCGTGGTGATGAGGTTTATAGTAGATTAGTGTCACTGAATGGCTGGATGTCTGAGTGGTGTCCGGAGAATAACATAGGATTTATAGACAATTGGAAGAGTTTTTGGGGTAGACCTGACCTGCCAAAGAGAGACGGACACCATCCCTCCAGGGAAGGAGCCACTCTCCTCTCTAGTAATTTGACTCATAGTCTTAATATTGATAGAATTTGACTAATTGGGGCCCAGGTCAGGAAGCAGACAAACTGTCTAATCCAAACATCTGCTAGCTGCCTTGAGACGTCACACAGGTCACATAAACTACAACACATAGAGACTGTATCACCTAGATATCACATAGAGACTGTGTCTGTTCCCTGAACTACCAAACACAAACCCCTCACTAAATCATTTAGAAAAAAAAAATATTAAAGTAAAACTTGAAAATAACAAAAACATTTCAGATAAACATCATATAAAGATAGGGCTACTAAACATTAGATCTCATTCAACCAAAGCACTAATTGTACATGAAATGATTACAGATCATATTTTCTGTTAGACTGAAACATGGCTTAAACCAGATGAATATATTAGTTTAAATGAATCTACTCCCCCAGATTATTTTTATAAAAATGAGCCTCGTCTGAATGGTCGAGGAGGAGGTGTTGCTGCAATTTACAGTGAAGCTTTTGGTGTTAATCAGAGGGCAGTATGCAAGTTTAATACTTTTGAATTAATAATGCTTAATGTGACACCATCAGATACAAATAAAAAATCCCTGTTGTCTTTTGCCCTTGCTACACTACTTGGTGAATTTGATCATTTTCTATCAGATCTAGTTGTTACTGTGGATAGAGCTTTAATTGTTGGTGACTTCAGCATTCACATAGATAATGCAAATGACACATTGGGATTAGTGTTTATCGATATTCTCAACTCTCTTGGAGTCAGACAAAATGTGACAGGACCAACTCGTCACCATAATCATATGTTAGATTTAATTCTGTTATGTGGAGTTGATGTTGATACTATAAAAATTCTGCCGTAAAGCTATGGCATCTCAGATCATTGCTTCGTCTCTTGTATGCTGCGATCTGATAATGTTACTCAATCTGCACCAAACTATCATTCAGGTAGAACTATTCTTTTGACCACTAAAGATAGCTTCACTAATAATCTTCCATATTTATCTAATACACGATCAGCCACAACATTAAAACCACCTGCCTAATATCATGTAGGTCCCCTTTGTGCCACTAAAACAGCTCTGACCTGTCGAGGCATGGACTCCACAAGACCTCTGAAGTTGTCTGGTATCTGGCACCAAGACGTTAGCAGCAGATCATTTAATTCCTGATAGTTGCGAGGTGGGGCCTCCATGGATCGGACTTGTTGGTCCAACTTATCACATAGATGCTCAATCGGATTTAGATCTGGGGAATTTGGAGGCAAAGTCAACACGTTGAACTCTTTCATGTCCTTCAAACCTTTCTTGAACCATTTTTGCAGAGTGGCAGGGTGCATTATCCTGCTGAAAGAGGCCACTGACATCAGGGAATACCATTGCCATGAAGTGGTGTACAAGGTCTGCAACAATCTTTAGGTAGGTGGTACATGTCAAAGTAATATCCACATGAATGCCAGGACCCAAGGTTTCCCAGCAGAACATTGGCCAGAGCATCACACTGCCTCCGCAGGCCTGCCTTCTTCCCATGGTGCATCCTGCTGCCATCTCTTCCCCAGGTAAACAATGCACACGTACCCGGCCGTCCACATGATCCAAAAGTAAACATGATTCATCAGACCAGGCCACCTTCTTCCATTGCTTCATGGTCCAGTTCTGATGCTCACGTGCCCATTGTAGGCACTTTCGGTGGTGGACAGTGATCAGCATGGGCACTCTGACCGGTCAGTGCCTATGCAGCCCCATATGCAGCAAGCTGCGATGCAGTGTGTGGTCTGACACCTTTTTATCATGGCCAGCATTAAGTTTTTCATCAATTTGTGCTTCAATAGCACTTCTGTGGGATCGGACCTGACAAGCTAGCCTTTGCTCCCCACATGCATCAGTGAGCCTTGGACACCAATGACCCTGTCGCCAGTTCACCGGTTTCCCTTCCATACCACTGCATACCAGGAACACCCCACAAGACCTGCCATTTTGGAGATGCTCTGACCTAGTCTTCTAACCATCACAATTTGGCACTTGTCAAAGTTGCTCAGATCCTTAAGCTTGCCCATTTTTCCTTCTTCCAAAATGTGAAATTCAAGAACTGATTGTTCACTTGCTGCCTAATATATGCCACCCCTTGACAGGTTCCATTGTAACAAAATAATACATTTTATTCACTTCACCTGTCAGTGGTTTTAATGTTGTGACTGATCATTTTATACTCAGTAAGCCAAAAAGTCTAGAAGAATAACAGAAAATATATAGACAGTCTTCTCTAGCACTCTTGATAGTGTCACCCCCTGTGATTTTAGAAAATTAAAGAAAAAAGCCCTGCACCATGGTACAGTGATCACACTCATGCTCTTAGGAGAGCAGCTCAGAAAATGGAGCACAAGTGGAAGAATACAAAATTAGAGATATTTTGCGGTGCGTGGAAGGATAGTGTCTGTAGCTTCAGACAGGAACTAAAAGCTGCCAGGTCAGCATATTCAAGCAAACTCATAAAAAATAACTTTATTCAGTACTGTGGCTAAATTGGTTAGGAATAAAGCCCCGACTGAACCAGATATTCAGTCGCAGCACCAATATTAATGATTTCATAAATTTCTTTGCTGATAAAATTTAAATAATCAGAAATAAAATTGGAATTATGCAAACATCTGTAACAGTACCTCATAAAACAGTGTCTCATAATTTTCCTCATGAGCTACTTTAATCCTTCGCTGTCATAGGTCTTGAAGAGCTAACAAAATTTATCGACAAAAGCCACAATATGTATGTTAGATCCAATACCAACTAAGCTCTTAAAAGAGGTATTCCCTGTAATCGCAGAACCTCTTCTTAATATTATTAACTCCTTGTTATCCTTAGGACATGTCCCAATAAACTTTAAAATGGAAGTTATCAAAACGCTTATTAAGAAGCCACAGCTTGATCTTGGAGAATTGGCTAATTATTGACCGATTTCAAATAGTAGAAAATACTAGAAAAGGTATTTCTCTTCTAGTGCTTTTAGGTCTTAATGCTTCCTTCAACACCATAGATCACGACATTCTCTTTAATAGGCTTGAGAATTATGTTGGCATTTGTGGACTTGCATTAGCATGGTTTAGGTACTGTTTAGCAGACCGCTACCATCTGTGTAAATGAGGAATTGTCAAATCAAATAAAAGTTATGTCTGGAGTGCCACAGGGATCAGTTTTAGGGCCTCTGCTTTTCTCCTTATATATACTTCCCCTGAAAAATATTATCAGGAATAGTGGAACAAGTTTCCACTGTTATGCTTATGTTATGTTTATATTTCTTCGAAACCAGACGAAATTTCACAAATGTCCAAATTAGTATAGTGTATCAACAAAATCAAAGATTGGATGGCCAGAAATTTCCTTCTACTCAATTCCGACAAAACAGTGGTTCTAATTATTGGACCAAAACCCTCTAAAAATAAGCTGCTAATATACAATATGGCTCTCGATGGATGTACTGTCAGTCTGCTGTCTTCTACAGCAAAGAACTTTAGTGTTATATTTGATACCAATCTGTCCTTTTAAAATAAAATTTCTAATGTTTGTGGAATAGCTTTCTTCCATCTCAGAAATATTGCTAAATTAAGATACATGCTCACTGTTGCTGATGCCGAAAAACTAATTAATGTGTTCATGACCTCAAGACTAGATTATTGTAACACATTACTGGGAGGATGTCCAGCAAGTTCAATAAATAAATTTCAATTGGTTCAATATGCAGCAGCCAGAGTGCTGACTAGAACCAAGAAATGTGATCCTATTAGCCCCATTTTATTATTATTACATTGGCTACCTGTTAAATTTCATATTCATTTTAAAATTGTGTTAACTGGGTACAATGCTTTAAATGGTCAAGCTCCGCAGTACTTAAGTGACCTTCTACCACGCTATATTCGTCTATATTACACGCTCATTACAATTACAAAATTCTGGCCTGGTAAAATTTCACAAAAGGTGGTAGATCCTTTTCCTATTGGGCTCCTAAACTATGGGATAGTCTCCCTAACACAGTTTGGGATGCAGATACACTCACTCAGATTAAGTCTAGAATAAAGACTCATCTATTTAACCAGGCATACACCTAATTTATCCATCAACTCACAATTAGGCTGCTTTTGTTAACTCTGCCGGAACCAGAAACATTTATCATGATCTATAACTCAGCAAAAAATGTAATGGCATCTACACTAATATTATTCTATTTGTTTCCATGTCTCAACCTTCATGAACTCTGGGATTCATATGAGTGTCTCTGAGTGATGACAACTAATTGCAGCCAGTGCCAGCCAGACATCACTTCATTCTGTAACAATGGACTGCAGGGGATGAACTGATGCCAACTCCAACCATAAGACATGGGATACTTCATATGCCACTGTCTGAACCTTGGACTTAGGATAGACCTCACCGAAATTTCCAGTTGAACTGTGATCCACCTCATTGATCTCTGCCTGCATCGCCTATGTCTATTGATGGACTACACTCTTGAAATGGAATACATAAACTATCAATGAATTGCCAGAAAAAGCCTTCATCAGCCAACTAACAAAGGACAATGCATATATGTGAACTTCTGCAGATAATCCAGGATGGACTTCAGAGACATTAGTCATTAATCTTACAGTTCAAACAAAATCTTTGTTTAAACACTGGCCTTCAACACTTATTTAGTTTACTTATTTTAAACCATGACTTGCACTGCTTTGAAAATAACTAATACTGGCATTATATTCATGCTGGTTAGTCAGGGTTGAACTGGCTCCCACAGTGAGTCTGGTTTCTCCCAAGGTTATTTTTCTCCATTAATCAACATCAAACTACACAATGATGACTCTAAGACATTATAGATATTACAGTTGCATTTTTTGTTAATGCATGATTTTTCTGTACAGGATAAAACTATGTGTGTTTTGAAAAATGTCTCGACTTGACAGTAAATGATGCCAAAGATATCAAAACATAATAAAATATCTGCTAGATACTGTCTACCATGGTACATTTGGGTGTATTTAGATTACTGTTTTGGAGTTATTGGGAAGTGTTTTCTTCACATTTAGAGATGCCAGATATTACTTACTTATTATTTATTAATTTATATTAAAACAGTTATAATAGGAACATAGCATTCAACAACACTTGCCACAGGGACAGTGAATACAGACATCTGACTGCTACAGGTTACTATGGTGTCTGTGGAGGAACAAACTCAACTAGGTCAGCCTAGAATAGAATATTATGAAATATATAACCGATAAAAATAAATAAATAAATAAAAAACAAGACTTAATTAGAGATACTTTTTTACCACAACATTTAAGTATGTGGGAATTTCACTTTCAGTATCATTTTTGCCCTGAACTATGGTTTAAAATCTAAATGTGTTTTCTGTGAACTCTTCTGCTCTCTTAGATTCTTTACGACTCACGATTCTGGAGTCAGATTCTGGTGCTAAAACGGAGCGTTCCAAATCCTTCGATGAGGGTTTGGATAACTACAGAGAAGAGGGGAGAGGGTACGTTTACAGTCCCTTAAAGCTACAGGATATGATATATGATGCATAACAGCAATACTTTGCCCACATGGTTGAAGAGGCAGTTAAATGTCATTGTTAATGTGCTGCCTCGGGCACTAAATGACCTCTGTGTGATTATTGTCTGTACAGCAGGTCCATTAAACACACCCATGGATTCAGGGGGCTTAGAAAGGTGAGTAAGACTTCAGTCATAGAGATAATAAATTACTGTAACTCTCCAATTAACTGCATAGTGCAGGGGTCAGCAACATTTTTCACATTTAGTGCCATTTTTTATTTTCCTTGTCAATAGCTGTGCCTGATGCCCATTCGTGCATCACAAGCCGATCAACTATTTAGCCCTTTTCGGTGAATCGCACCTACAAAATCCTAAAACTTTATTTCCAAGTTTAATTTATATTTTGAATAGACTCACAATTGTTAACACCACAATGTGGGTTTATGTTTTCTGACCATGGTTTTTAGGAGGGTGTACCAGTATGCTGGATTGGAAATCTTAAGGATAAATAATGGTGTTTTTCTTATTACATCACGTGTTGTTCTGAAAGCAAAAAGAAATAAATGAAACACAGAATGTAGGCTGTCATCCATGCAGACAAAGTGGGTGCATTTACTCACACAAAGCGCTGCCGTCTGATGATGTGGGAATGGCTTGCACGTCTCGTCACACTTTAATAGTATTTAGCCTCTCATTCTGCTGATGAAAACACGCTGCATAATCATGAGGAAGGATTAAATAAAGATGTAGATTGGAATGCTGGTGCGGAATTTATATTTAAAATAAAAAAAAGTCCCTTTCTCTCTCAGTTGCTGGTGTGCCAGTGATTACCCCTCTGCCTGCCAATGCTGGCAAGTGTGCCATAGGTTGCCGACCCCTGCCATAGTGATTAGTTCACACATTATACTGTAGACAACGGTCTGTTCGGTTAAAATGCAGCAATACAGCCATCTTAGCAAAGATTTGTGAAATAAACTCAGAAATGTATGTACTGTAGAATTAATGCACACCCAAAAGTAATAAATACTGATTATTTCACAGGCAGAAAATAAAGCAGAATTTAGTTAGGCTTGCAAACATCTAATTTGCTTGCTCCTAACAAAACTAATATGGTTAAACACAACTCTGAATATCTTTAAAAGATTTGAAGCCACAAACTTGTGAAATTCATGTGCCGTCTGATGTTGAAGTACCAAACTGAGAACATATATCATAGGGTTTTCATTCACGGTTGTCAAGCAGGATGAATTGTGCATGATGCTGACAATTGAATGAATAATCCCTGTATGGTGTGTTTAGGCTGTTGATAAGTCCTCTGAGGACTCTGGCTCCAGAAGAGACTCTACTTCAGACATCTTCACTGATGCCACAAAGGAGGGTCCGCTTCATTTCAAGCCGATCAACTCAGATAAGGGCAAGGTACAACACCACAAAACACCACGTTTCACATTTAGACATTCATGTGTTGTATTGTTCTGGGGTCCCAGAATGAAAGGGTCTTCAGTGCAAACAGCTCTATAGTGTTGTAAGAGCTATTACAGCCAACAATGCAACATACTGTAAAAGTGTTGCAATATAGGACAAAATAGGTGAAAGCTTTCAGAAACATTTCATGTCTCATAAAGAAGTGCCAGAGGTTTTGGCTTATGCTGTACTTTACTCCATTTTCAGACTTAAGCCCAAAGTATACTTTGGCTTTGAAGCGAACACTTCGCGTCTGCATACAGTCGAACACTCAGCCTTTCAAAGTGTACTTCATTTGATTGTGCGTGCATACACTGGCAGTTGGCTCATGCTGCTATGATGGTTATGATAAACTGGACTATTATCTACAAGAATTTAGACCCATAAAGATATCTTTATATTCCTTCAGACTTGAGTTATACAAATGCAGGTATCTTCTGACCTCCTCACACAAGCGCACTTGATGTGCATATCTACTGTTGTTGTTTCTAAATTCGTCTCCTGATGTGTACTGGTGATTATACCATCTAGCACTACTTCTTGACAGAAATGGCTTAATTGTGAGTGTTGCCACCTTGTGGAGCCACTAATTATTGCAAATTTCCAGGCACATGTGCATTCTGTGCGTTCAAAGATGCGTGGTTCGAAAAATCGACCTCACACGTTCAATGCTTGAGCACACTACCGATGAAGAAATTTGCATCAAGCACCCTGTATGCAGACGCCTAGCATTTGTGTCTAGCCAAAATATACTTTGGGCTTTAAGCTGCATCCCAATTCACATCCTTCAACAACACATTTTAAAGTATGCACTCTAATTACTTATTGGGACATTACACCATTATTGAGATATACTAGGTCAATGTCTTGATAATCTAGATCCCTTTGCTACTTTACAGTTGGTAAGCATTAGTAAATGCTGTAACAGCTTCTGCATTGTTTTCTACAACTGGAAAAGTCGGAGGAAAACCTTTACAAACAGGGTTGTTCACCATTTAGAATACCTGAATTTGAATTGAGGTATCAAATAGGATGTAGAATTGCAAATTTGAAATTCATAACCGTTGTTAAGTTTCCCCAACTTCCTGTGGGGAGTGGCCAGTTCAGTTTTAATACCAACCTATCAATTGAAAGGAAGCTAATTATGAAAATTTGAATTTTTCCCAACTCAAGCACAGGTGGTTGTGGGTCATATTAGTAAAAAAAAAAAAAAAAAGTATAATAAAAATACATGCAATAATGCAGACTTCGAAAAATCCTCTAAAATGGTACACCATGCGATCACATTTGGCATCGTATTTTCAACACATTATGCTTTGGGACACACTAATGCTAATCCACATACTTGTGTAGAACAGGTAGTATGCGAAATGGGATGCATAATAATGGTATAATGTGCAAGATGAGGTATTGTAAATAAATAGTGTCTTAAGAATACTATTTTCTCTTTCTCCTGAAGCGTGTTGGCAGTGGCATGCGGCCATGGAAACTGATCTATGCTGTGCTTCGTGGCCACTGCCTCTACCTGTACAAAGACAAGAGGGACAACTCTCAAACTGAAGATGAGCCTCTGCCAATCAGCATCAAAGCCTGTTTGATTGACATCTCCTACAGCGACACAAAGCGGAAGAACGTGCTCCGGCTGACCACGTCAGACTACGAGTACCTGTTCCAGGCAGAAGACCGCGAGGAAATGCTGTCCTGGATCCGAGTCATTCAGGAGAACAGTAACTTAGATGAAGAGGTGATTGATCAGCAATCGTACCACGTTGGTGGAATGACTCACTCTCTGTCTTCAAAAATGACTTAAAACTGATCTTTTCCATGAGCACATAAGCAGTCACAAAAAAATTAATTCTTGTTGCATTTTAATTTGTTTTTTATACTATTCTGATGATAGTGAAACTTTGTAGTATGGCACTTTTCGTACCACTGTCTCCTTAAGATTATTCACTTATGTTTTCCTCATTTGTAAGTCGCGTCTGCCAAATGAATAAATGTAAATGTAAATCACCACAATTACACAACGATCACACTTTTTCATCAAAAACAGTTTTGTTTTATTTAGCAAGCACACATTGCGCAGATACATCCTTTCATTCATGAACTAAATCTGAAAATGAACAGTAAAGCCATGAAATACCCATCATTCGAAAGCTTAGAGGAATGATCCAGGTTTAAATCAATTTAAGATCATTGGATAGCATCTGTGACATACTGTTGATTACCAAAGAAAGTAATTTAGACATCCCACATATTGTAAAAACAAACAAAACTCATTGTACTGAAGTAAACATTGCAACAGAGCACACCAGTGCCTGTGCACATGTTCAGCCATCTTGAATCCAGAAGTCTTTTTCCCATTCATTTTTTCCCCATTGGGATTTAATAAAATCATTCATAAAAGAGTTGTAAGCCATGAACCACACAAACCAGCTCTGAGTATCTGAAAATTGGACAAAAAGACTAAAGGTACAAGAATGTTTGCTTGAAGTCGTAAATGAGGAAATTAACTACAATCCCATGATGCATTTGATTGACGTTATCGAATAAAAACAAAAAAAAAACAATATAAAATTATTGATTTAAAGTTTATTATAAGTATAGAAATAATATATTTTAAGTTTATTTATACATTTTCTGATATATGCAAATATATAAGTAGTTTGAGTGTGTCACGTTTATTTGCCATGATTCTCTGACTGGTGGATCATTCTCTTCAGGATTATGGGTGGTGTAGTTCTTTAATGGGAATTTTTTTTAAGATGGACTGATAGTTTCAACAGAAGCATATACCATTGATTAACAACCTTGGAGCTTATAATAGGTTTATAAGATATTGTTAATAAACAATTCCGCCAATGGTAAAAAATAATGAATGGGATTTTTACATCCAGAACCCCACTGTTGCGCTCAATACAAATGTGTCGAAAGTGTAGCCAAAAGGATAAGCAGAAATGATTTTCTGCTGTAACTGACCACATGCCACAGATCCCGTCCATAGAGCTTAACTTTAATTGAACCTGACACATTCCTTCTTATTATAGGACAAGTCTATTCCAGGCCTAGGTCCTGACATTGATATGGTGGTGATGTTTTGGACCTTCCTATGTCACATGAAATAAAAACTCTATTTAAAGCCTTTCTTACAATAGGTAAACACCACCTCAGGGCTTTTCTTGAAAGGAAACACTAACTCATCAGGAAAACC
This sequence comes from Moxostoma hubbsi, assembly GCA_032164185.1. Classification (NCBI taxonomy): domain Eukaryota; kingdom Metazoa; phylum Chordata; class Actinopteri; order Cypriniformes; family Catostomidae; genus Moxostoma; species Moxostoma hubbsi. The sequence goes on along the minus strand of JAVLUX010000036.1, from coordinate 3,759,836 downwards.
ACATGACATTTACACTATAGCGTGTCTCGTGTCTTCTGACAGAAGCCCTCTGGTGTGTTTGGGGATTCCACCCGTACATTACATCTGCTCATCTGACACCAGCTTTTGTGCCATCTCTCTTTCCTTCTTTCCATGTCTAGAACGCCACTGTTACAAGCACAGACCTCATCAACCGGAAAATAAAGGAGTACAACACGCTGATGAGGTAAGCAGGAAATAGAGGAAGAGTTCCCATCAATTCGAGTTCACTAGTGTATTTCTAGAGATTGACTTTGAGTTTTTGTTGCAGTCCACCCAACAGTAAGACCGAACCATCTCCGAAGGCTTCACGTCAGTCCCTGAGCATCAGACAGACATTGTTAGGTGGTAAAGGTGAGAGTAAAGCCACAAGTTCCCATTCACCAAACAAGAACCATGACAGGAAAGCCATGCATAAAGGTAGCAGCACATTACATCACCAGCACCAATGGGAAGTCTGGCATGAAATCAATGTGTCCTTGCATTGACGTGTTCTCATTATGGTTGTCTGTGCATAGATGAAATGAGTCCACCCAAGGATAAGGGCGCATGGAGGAAGGGCATCCCTGGACTGATGAGGAAGCCATTTGAAAAGAAACAGTCTCAAGGAGTCACATTTGGAGTAAGACTAGATGACTGTCCTCCAGCTCAGACCAACAGAGTAAGAACGTCCTCTCTCACTTTTCCTCTTTCTAGAACTGTTTTAGATTGACAGTGCTGGTATAAATATCATCCTGTGAGCTCTCCCTAGGACTAATGCTTTTCAGTTTTTGAGTGGTTTAAATGGTTGTTGGTTTGTATATGTTTTGTTCTTTTATGCTCCTTGAATACATTTGAGTGTACACAATTTAATCATTAATTAAAAAACAAGGGTTGCAAATATTTTAACGTATTTATTTTTATTTATATGATTTTTTGAGTCATATAAATGTCAGTATATTTTCTTTGCATTACTTCATTTGACCTGAACAAAATCTGTCTTTTCATGTTGGTTACGCCAGTTGACTTTAATGGACACAAAGTTTGTCACATATTAATGATATTTAAAATATTATTCAATAATTGTTTATTTTAAATAAGTAATTATACAAGATTATTCCAAAATAAATAAATTGTCAATATTATTATAATTTTGTTTTCAAGAATTTCAGCTTTTAATGCGACTTTTATTTATTTATTTATTTTTGTACAGGTACACCAATAAGACATTTTTGCCTTTCAGCTCCAGAGAAATGAAAACATGTTCATCATAGCACATTATGCATTTAATTATTACAATAATGTTCCATTTGTTTACATAAGATATTAACATTAGTTAACATGAACTAACAATTATAATTTTATTAACTAACATCAACAAAGTGTAATATGCTGTAAGAAATGTATTGTTAATTGTTAATTCATGATACCTGATGCATTACCTAATGTTAACCAATGGTACATTATTGTAAGGTGTTACCAACTATTTATGTGTGAATTGCATTTTTAATAATAATTTAATTGACCAAGACAAAAAAGAAAAATGAAGTGTTATGTCATTGCCCCTTAATCTAACTGTGTACTCAACCTTTTGGTTAAAGAGGTAGTTCACCCAAAAATGAAAATTCTGCCATAATTTACCAAACCTATGACTTACTTTCTTCCGTGGAACACAAAAGGAGATGGTGGGTAGAATACTAGCCTTGTTTGAGAGTCACTATTCACTTTCATTGGATCTGTGTAAAGTATTCTGCTCAAACTTTCCTTTGGAACAAAGTCAGTCATACAGGTTTGTAACAACATGAAGGGGAGTGAATGATGAAAGACTTTCATTTTTGCAGTAGGTGAACTATGCCATGAAGGTATACATTAGAGTAATTACATTTGAAAACGGTTCAGTTTTTCTTACTTCTGTGACTTGTTTTGTATCTCAAGAATCAGAATGTTGATTGTGGACGCTTGTCACTCATGTGGCTTGCAGTTTTCTTGGCTCACTGAAGGACTTTATATTGGTTTGCAGTTAGCTGACTGAGCTGTGTGTGTTTGTGTTTCAGTTTGTTCCTCTGATAGTGGAAGTGTGCTGTAAGCTGGTGGAAGAAAGAGGACTGGAATACACAGGCATTTACAGAGTGCCAGGAAATAACTCTGCCATCTCTGTCATGCAGGAAGAGCTCAATAACAAGGGCATGGGCGACATTGATATTCAGGATGATGTGAGTGCACCTCCTGTATTCTCTCTCTCCTACATTCAAAAAAAGCCTGTAATAATATTCTCTATTCTTGGACAGAAATGGAAGGACTTAAATGTGATCAGCAGTTTACTCAAATCCTTCTTCAGGAAACTTCCCGAACCTCTCTTCACTGATGGTAAAAGTCCTTTTGGAATTCCCTCTCCTGAGGCTCTCTGTGACTCATATTTTATGTATTTATCTAGCCATCTAGTGTCTGTGAGTGAAATAGACTCCCAATATCATTAGCCGACTTGGTTGAAATACTTGTCCACTTTTATCTGGCTCGCTGTAGACAGGTATGCAGACTTTATTGACGGCAACAGAATAGAGGATCCTGTGGAGAGACTCAAAGTGCTCAAGAGACTGGTAAGCAGCTCTTTACCTCATATTGCATATTTTAATGTATTATTAACAATCTAACTGAATGTTAATCAGCCCTGAATAAACCTCTGATTTCTCAGCTTCACGAGTTGCCTGATCATCATTACGAAACACTGAAGTTCCTCTCTGCACATCTCAAGACTGTTGCTGAAAACTCTGAAAAGAACAAGGTAAAGCATTTTAAGAAATCCTAAGGGATGTACACACGGGACGTGTTCTTATGAAACGCAATAGAATGGACAGATGTTGCCAGATTCTTAGTGACAGGGATACAAAAATATTCTTACCATTGTTTTTACAAAACAGGATGTTGGATTTTCTTGAGAATATTCCATGCAACTCTTCCATGATATAACCCTCCTCTGACATTGGTGCAAACAGATGTTGCTACTGTAAACATTAAATACGCTTAAGATGATTGTCCCGCTCACAGCTTCTTCTGATTGATCCTCTGTTGTAAAACTGACTGCATAACAAAATATTGGCTATTTTAACTTGACGTCCTGTTTTAATACCACAACGCTCATGGCATAAGACACTGAATAAACAGCGTGATGAGGTGCATCACCCAAAAGACCAACAGGGTCAATGACATGACACTAATTTTTTGTCTATTAAGTTATTTAAAAATACATACAAAATGCAATTCATATAAAACAATTACTTAAATACACCTCTATTATAAATAAATACTTTCAATTTCTGAGTTCAAAGTCATTTTGATATTTTTGGGGTGCTTAAAGTCAAAAATGTTTTCGTGGTATAACGGTATGGAGAAAATAATTCTCATTAAAAGCTGAAATCCCTGAAAAAGAAATCTGGGAAGAAATTGTTTTGAATAATGTTTTTTTAATTATTTCCTAAAAATAACTTGGTTTAAAATATTATTAATATTTGAAAACCTTTGTCCAGCAAAACAAAGTCAGGTGGTGTAACCAACATGCAGACAGCCATTCTGTTTGTCAAGTAAATAAATAAATATATTTCTTGATTTTTACACAACTTAAAATTGTAAAAGTCATTACAAAATAAATATATATATGTATATTATTATTTGTTTTTTTTTTCTTGTAGAATTTTTTTTTTTTTCAAATGTATGAAACCAAGATGGTCACAAATATTACATTTCTATGAACTTGACAAATGTGTTTGAAACTGGTTTCTTATAATATTTGTCATTTTTACCAACTAGGACCAAATTTGTCATTGACGCAACAATTAAAATATAGCGCAGCCAGAACACAATAATGTTATCTTATGCACTGTAAAAAGGATGATTATGCCTAGGAATTACTGAGAATAAGGCTTCTCATCTCATTCTCACTCATTTGTCAATGTGTCAGATGGAGCCTCGGAATCTGGCCATTGTGTTCGGACCAACACTGGTGAGGACATCTGAAGACAACATGACTCACATGGTGACACACATGCCGGATCAGTACAAGATTGTGGAAACTCTCATTCAGCATGTGAGTCATTCATTCTCATTTCAGAGCAAGCATCTTTTAAAATTGTCTTGTTTGTGAGCGTCTGTGAAATATTTCAAGGATTCTGAATGCAGTCTGGTTTTCTCTTGCAGTATGACTGGTTCTTCACTGAGGAGGGTGATAATGAGCCCACGGTGTGTATTAACACAACTGCTTGCTTTCTTTCTGTCTTATTTGCAACTTGTTGAAAATGAAAGGTGTGCTATTACTTTTCTAAAAAAAAAAAAAGAAACAGGTTTTGGAGATGGAGTAAACCTAAAATGAGGTAGGGATTCTGGTGCAGAATAATTACATTTTCAACCTTTTGCTCTTAACATAATTTGTAACGAAAATATTTACATTAAATGACAAAAGCATGCAAAATAGAAGCATTTTTATAGAAGGTCCAACTGTATTTTCAAAAATAAAATAAAGAAACAGTTAACACATAAGATGTATCCCAAGTGGCACACTTCTGCATCATTTTGTAGTGTGAGTAGTACGTTTACACTGACAATGCAGCAAAAAGAAGTGTACTTTTCAACCATGGTATGTTGGACACTTCATGCAATCAGCACACATGGCTTGCCGTATATAGCGGAAGGGGCGGAGTTACCTGCTGCTGGTCTGAAAAAACAGTTGTAAATAATGAAGAATATAGCAGCTAGCAAAACTTCAGTGGATACAGCACTCACAGTTGTGAGTTGAATGCTTTACCATCACAACAGGCTGTGTGAATATATACGTTGTTTGAGATGCAAATGTTGAAATGAGGTTGGCTAATGCGCTAAAGCTAACGGTAACAAATCACGTGTGTTTGAAACGTCACTTCCATCAGCTGCTAAATAGCGAATGCTTCAGTGTAGTAAACAAACATTAATTGCTCAATTTGGGAAGATACTACACATTGAAAATTCATACACTACATGGCTGAGTGCGGAGTATATTTGTGTATAGTCTGTCGTTTGGGACAGCTATAGATCAGAGACTTGCATTAAGCGCATACATTAAATACGACTGTTTGCAGATTGTGGTTATAGTTAAAAATTCAAATAAGTAGGCATGGATTCATTTGAAATAATAATTGAATATGTTTAAATGATTTGCAGTGCTTTAAACAAGCAAACAAAAAAAATACAATCAGTTGAAGTAATAGTATTCAGTGTGTTTTGATGGAGAACCAATATATATTTTTTGTGCTTTCAAGGTTCTAAAGAAAGAAACTGAAAAATTGTGATACTCTACTAAACTTTAGAAGCGTTTATTTAATCTTGTGGATGTTCCATGTTTTGTTCACATTCATACTGAATGAAAACGGACAGTTTATGTAATGTGACTTGATTTTTAAATAAAAAACTGAATGGGAAAAAAATAGAGATTAATAACATAATTTTGAAGAATCTGAAAAAAACAATTTAATTGGAGGACAAGATGCATCGTGAAGCATCGTGAATCGTTTTATAATCAAATCGTTATCTTTTGAATCGTAATCGAATCACTTGGTAACAGGCTGTTGAGGGCAAGATTTGCATTTCTTATTGCCAAATATTTCATCCTCAAAGTAATAAAAGAAACATTTAGACACATCAGAATCAATCAATTCCTTGCAATTCCCATCTCTTGACATAGAACAGTAGAAAACCACAAAGCAACCACCTAGAACACCCTAGCAACCACTCAGAACAACTTGCTAACCACTACAGCACCCTAGCATCATGGTGGCAAGTTTTGCATGGACAAGTACCCCTCATTTGCCTCAGAAAATGTAAAAGTTTCTGTCTCTCTTTTTTGAGCTTGTTCGATCCTTCCTTCATTACTTTGTCCAAAACATTGCAATGCTCATTGAATGTTTTCCCTGCTCCTCCACTTAGACTACGGTGCAGGAAGAAAGTGCTGTGGAGTCTCAGCCTGTGCCAAACATCGACCACCTACTGACCAACATCGGCCGGACATGCACCTCTCCTGGGGAAGTGTCAGGTAACATGTGCCCTGGGTTGAAACCCCTCTGGGACGGGTTCACCTTTTACACCCTCCTCCAAAGTATATATATATATATATGTATATATGTATATATGTGTGTGTGTCTTCTAGTGACATCTTGTCGCGTGAGCGAGAACAAAGACCTGCGATAATGTTACAACTTTATGTAATGTTTAAAAATCTTTGAACTAGTCAATACAGAAACTTGTTTTCCCAACACGCAAGCTGTGCTATGGCCTAATTACAATGCCTTTGTGAGTTTGTGAGGCAAGACGTTTTTGCTTACTTAGCTTGCTTAGTGTCTCTTTGAATTGTTTTGTTTTGATTTTTAATATCCATCCTTTGATGCCTGATTTTATTTCAGCTTTCTGTATTTTTCTGTCGACAGTTTGGACAGTTTGTCTTTGTCCCCTTTCTGTTTTGCCCATTTTCCTATGTTTAGTGTGGCCATCTCTTTTTCTCTGTGTTCAAACTCCACTTGGCCATCTCTATAATTCTGTCAACGGTTGCACTAACATAACATGTTCTTCCTCAAAGAGAGAACAAACAAAGAGCTAAAGCCAAAGCGCAGAACATCGCTTGCCAATCTCTGATCCCTCTGTCCCTTAGCGCCCCTCTGTCGCGTGTCCTAAAGGCTTTCCCAGCATTCACACATACTGATCTTGACACAGGCCAAGTGGGCGGAGTCTATCACACCTTGATGTCACTGATGGACTCAACAGTGTCTGTGATGGGCAGCTGGAACTGTAGGAAGAGGGAGGACTGTTGCCCGCAGTGTAGCTGCCTAGTCTGCAGACACCCTCGCATTTTATGATGGGGCCACAAAAAAGCGCAAGCGCAGCAGAAGTGTTGGGTTCTGTGGGGGCGTGTGTGGTGTTTGAGAGTATACCTGGCCTTGAGCAGTGCTGCTGTCTCAAAAGCTCTCCGCTGTTTCTCGCCCCCATCTCTCTCTCTCTCTCTCTCTGTCTCTCTGTCTCTCTCTCTCTCTCTGTCTCTCTGAATGCTGGCCAAATGGAGAGACAGCATGGTAATGCTACTCGGCTCTGAATATTACTCGGTCATACCATTTGTCACAACCAAGGGGTGTGCAGGGGGGCTCGGCTTAACACGGAAGAAATAACCCCCCAAAATCATTAGTTGTTGCTATAGAAAATGTAATGGGAGCAAAGATAGCAGTGAATTAATTCTGTATCTTTTCCTCGCTGCATCCTGATCTCCCAGTGTCATCTTTTCTGCTTAGCTAGCCCCTCTCTGACCCCTGTCACATCTGACCTTGGTTCATGCCTTGAGTGTCTCATCTTCACTGTTGTCACAACACCACACACCATATTAGCTTCAGCACCGTCATTAAGCATCAAAACCTTTCAGTCTATAACAGTGTTTCTCAACTGGTGGGTCACAGGTCCATATGACTGGGTCACGGACAGCAGTAAAGAACAATGCCATGGTTCCCCCTCTTAACATTTTTTGGTGGCCGAGCAAGTGAAATTTAGGACTGCTGAGGCAAATATATTGATAATCTCACATTCAGCGCTTTACACATGCAAAAGGCTTCACGTCTACAACGCAATATTTTTGTGGTGCATTTAAAGGAACAACTCACGCCAATGATCTGCTCTTTTCTAATCTACTGTGTCTCTGGTGCTCGCATGCGCATCAACGGCAATTTGAATTATACTAAGAATTTTCTAGTTTAAATTGCTATGGCTGAAGTCAAACCCCTCAAACAGGCAGCCGGATATTATAAACAGAAGTGAGGTGGAGCAGAGCAAAACTAGAAAAATTAAATAAATATATATATATATTATTTGTAACTTTTTTTATTATTACACATCGTGAGCCTTACAAAACTGTTTAGGATTTTACAGTAGTAGCAGTAATTGTGATATTTTGACAAAATGTTTTAATTTCTTATTAAATAATCTATGTAGAATATATAACATTTTTCATAAACACTTTAAATTATTATTATTATTATATAAACTAGCTGCATTGACCTAACCATGGTAATGAGGAGCCATTATAGTTTACCTGTACTTATGTCATTACACTGTAAATATAAGGGCAAGTTCATAAACTAGGTGACCATACGTCCTCTTTTTCCCGGACATGTCCTCTTTTTCGGACCATAAAAAGCATCCGGCCGGGATTTCTTAAGTTGCGAATATGTCCGGGATTTGGCTTTAGTTGCATTATGATGTTCATCTGGTCTGATACTTCATTGTGTGTGCATTCATATTTGCATTGTTTTAACTTTTAAGTCCCGCCTTCTCGCATACCAATTGGTCGATTATAATAGGCTTGCAGCAACTATTGGCCAAATTCCTGCCTGTCAATCTCTCTGCGAACGTGTGAAGCACTGTTGTGTTCGGGATCAAACAGTTGCTTGACAGTAGCAGCAAAGCTGAGTGGAAACAATGCCCAAACGAAAGTGCAAATAACATGCACCAATGAATTATGCACAAGAGGACTTGGAACGTGCATTAAAAATGACTGTATAATTAATACCCAAGAAAGTTTGTCAATGACACTGAATGCATGGCACTCATCATCTCGTGCCTACTCACTCGTCCTGTGTCATCTTCATGTTCCTTCATAACAAGGCTGCAGATAATAATATTACGTTTATTATATTCTCTTTTGCAACCACAAACATTCATTCACTAGACACATGTTGCCATATTGTCTGTGATTGCTGGATGGTCGGTGTTTGCGTGAAATATTTCTCCCTACTGGTGATTTTGTATCTGAGTGTAACAACAAAACAGTGCTCACTCATTTGTCTGCATGCATACCTGATGTTATGTATCTCTTCCACTCCTTTTATTACTGTGTTCACCACACTCTCACCAACATGCAAAACTTTTCCTCATGGGTCTGATCTACTCATCACCCTGTCTTTGGATATTCATGTTTTTGAGCTCATTAAAAAGACTTGTTCAAGTCGCTAACTGTATATCACATTTGTTTGCTCCACAGATTCACCAACCAGTGACTCTGCTAAATCTAAGGTGAGTTTGAGTTTCTTGACAGTGGCCGCTTCTCTAATAGGACAGGTATAGTGGGTGAGTGTAGTCTTTGCACTAGACTGATGCACTCCACCCCTCCCAATGCAGCACAGAGAGCCAGTTGCCATCTTGAAAAGATTCGACAGATGTATCAGAGACCGTCATGTCATGCTTTTAACATGCACAGCATTCAATGTCACAAAATGAGATGTGCAGTATGCGTTTCTGTCTAGGGTTGGGAATCGATAAACTGATTAAATGTTTTTAACAAAAATACTGGTAGGATCATGAGCCGGTTTTTTAATTTACATTTGACTCAATCGCTGAACAGCAAGTCATGAGTTGAAAAAAGCTGAGAACTGTTACTTGTTTACACTGATGTGCACAGAATGGGGGCTGCTCCATTCGTTCACAAATGTAAAGGTGCCCATTTAAGTGGCGATGCCTTTAAGAGCACGGAAGTGCCTTTAAATGTGTAGAGATTTAAGCGGAGGTGTCTTTACTACAGCATGACCCTAAACTAAAGTTTTGTGAAACTTGAATCAGTTTTTCAATCATTACTGACTGGTTGTTCACTTGACAATACACATTCTTTCGAGTTTTATTGTCATAAAAGTTAAAACGTGTTACCGAAAATCATTGTGTGGTTTTTGTTTAGTATTCTTGTTAAATGACCTATAGGCCTATATACAAAAAGGGATAATATAGTATATGGTATCATATACTTAAGATCAATTATTTGATGCTTCCTCGGAAGTCAAAAGGGCTCTTTTCCACCATTGGACCGAATGGTTCTCGTTGTGGAACTGTGCTGTTCCATACCAATACATCCTTGTTTGCAAGTTTACCCTTTTTTTCCACTGTGGTGCTGCAAAATCAGGATTAGAATGGACTGACTAAGCAAGTGACCAATCATTAGTTGACACATCAATACAGGCATACTACCAGCACATTTTTTCTTTTTTTTTGTGTGTCTGTGCATGGTTAGCTATCCATGTACAGAGAAATCTGGGCTGGAAATGGTTTGTAATCGAACCGTACTGAACCATGCTCAACAGGAAGTGCTACTTGAACCAATACTGAACATCTTTAGAACCATTTGGACCAACAGTGGGAAAGTGCTTAAAGAATTGTTTAAGGAATCAGAATCGAGAACAGAATCTTTAAATTATTTTAGATTCCCATCCCTATTTCTTTCATCTGGCTACAGCTTTGCTTTGAATTGCAACCCATGCAGATTTTTCCATGTGGTGGTGCTGTTGGTGTTGCGGGTGCTGCTTGTGCAATGTGGCTGTCCTGATTTGGAGCACTGTAACTGTCTTTAATGTTTCTCGCCCTCCTAATGTTCAGTCCTTCAACCTCTGATTTGTGTTGCTTTCAGAGAAGCAGGTGGAGTACTCTGGGTTAACAACCCACAAAGGCAGCGGTTAGGCTTTTTATTTCATGTTTTCTTGCTGCTAGGCCTTAATACTTTGTGGCCTATGCCCTAGTTGGTTTACAAATGTGTCTTGTTTTCTCTGTGTCTAAATCTGTCACTTTCTCTGTCTTTCATTTTATTTATTAAGCAGGGCTCCTGGGGTTCAGGGAAGGACCAGTGCAGCCGCGAATTCCTGCAGCCACGAGTCTCCTCCATCTTTGCTGCAGCCAACCGCAAACGAAAGAAGCACAAGGAAAAGCTGCAACCCAGCAGTTCTGATGATGACCTTGATACTGTCTTCACCAAGAAAGAAAATCCAACACAAAAGCAGAATCACCAATGTCAGAAGGAAGCGGCAGACAGGTCCAGCCCATGTGAAAAATCACCTGCTGGACAGAAGAATAATGGCATAGGTGCCGAATCCACCCAAAAGAACAAGGAGCACAGGAACTCGTTCTTTATGAAGACCTCGCCCAAGCTCTCATGTTCACCCATTCTCAATCACCCTCCCAAATCGTCCCTCTCTGATCCTTTGTCACAGTTAGATGAGACCACCTCAGACTTGGGTACCATGAGCTCTGGAGCATCTGTACCCAGGACTAGGCCTCGGAAATGGGGCACAGCATCATCACCTGCCCCTGAGCTGTTACCACCTCCTGGAGGGGCTTCAGTGACTGCAGAAGTGAGCTCCATTACCTCGGACTACTCAACCACATCTTCCACCACCTTCCTGATGGGAGTGGAGTTTGTCACACTGAGCCCAGAGGTGCAATCTGTGACTGAAAGCCGAGGTGGAGACGAAGCAGATGATGAGCGCAGTGAGCTCATCAGCGAGGGGCGGCCAATGGAAACTGACAGTGAGAGTGATTTCCCTATGTTCAGCCCTGCCAATGCTTCCCGAGACATCACAAACATAATGTCAACCGCAGCGGATGACGGCATCACCACACCAAAACTGGACAGCCGTCACTTACTACCCTCCCATAAGCTCATAGACTGTGACACTCTATCCAGGAGGCGGTCGCTGCAACAAAAGACAGACAGCGATTCATCTGTGGAAGCAGGGGTAGGTAGCGAGAATCAAGGGGTCAGCAAGAACGAATCAACCCGACTATCTCGAGTTCTGGAGGTGATGAAAAGAGGCCGTTCAACTGGCAGTCTCAGTAGCTCATTCCGCACTGAATCAGACCGTGTTGAGCCAGCATGGCATCTTAAACTCACAGAGAGACTCAAGTTTCGTCTGCGCTCCTCTGCCAATGACATGCTTGGGGTTGGCACGCAGAAGTGCCGCTCTATGGAAACCCGTGGTAAGAAAAAGGGTATACGACGGCGGCATACTATGGGTGGCCAGCGGGACTTTGCTGAACTTGATGTCATTCATGACTGGAGGGAACAGGGCGGGGTAGACCAAGGTGCTGAACTGTCTGCTGTGGATCGCCTCAAATCCAAGTGTGATTCTCAGGAATTATCTATCCGGGAATGGATTGCTCATGAGCACCATCGGGCTCTGGGTTCCCAGGCCAGTTTGGAGCCGGATAGTCAGGTTGATCGAGAGGCGGCAGAAACAGGAGAGACTCAAGCAGAGGGTGCAGAGCGGCTGACTCTCTCTGCCTCTTCATGTACGCAGTCCAGCTCTGAGCAAGTAAATGGTGGTGCTTCAAAGGGCAAATCCAGAAACAGCCCAAATTCAGGGGCTGATCCTCATCCACAGAAACTTTCAGGAGCCCAAGTAGTGCGCTCTCGATTCTACCAATATCTTTGAAAGATGCATTTGCATGTGTGAATACTGTGTCATAATGTATGTCTAAGTGAATGAATGTACTTAGAACTAAGGTGAATCCACCTTTATTTTTTTTACAAAGTATATATAAATATGAATATATATTATAAATTTAATTTGTATATATCTATATGTATTGGCTAATAAGAAAAGTAACTTGAGTCATTTAAAAAAAAAAAAAAAAAGGTTCCTCTTCACTTTTGGATCAGTAATGGAGCTCTTCTCATGAAAAGCTTGTAATATGTGCATGATGGTGAAGTGGCCTGTTATTCAGAGGCTGTAAAAAATTACGTTTTATCAACTGCCTCCGCCGCTGCTACAGCATAAATCTTGGACAGAAATGCATTTGTGAAATCGTTACTGAAGGATATGAATATAAAAAGGCACGAAAGTAAAATCAAAACTCTTCCTAATATTTCTCATATGAAAATGTAATATGCTTGCTGTTATATTGACTAACACAATAGCTTGTTCCATATTTCATCTGGAAAGAAGTGTAAATAATTTCTGCTTTTGAAGTATATTTTTTTTTATAAAGGTGAGCCCTGATAGGGGCAGTTTTCTGTGCTGTGGAAATCTATTTTACAGTGCATCATAACAGCCAGATGTAAACATGGAAGTAAAAGAATGAAAACTTTTTATATTTCTTTAGGCTTGTGAAAGTAAGTGTTATACTGAAAGTGCCAGAGCCTAAATATCTGTAGCAGTACCAGGATTACTGGCACTGTCATGGAAAACCCTTTGAATGCAAAGTATGAACTGACAGCAAATAAGTTGTCAAATCACAAGGAATTCTGTTTCCTCACAATTAAGTGCCTCTCAATTGGTTTTGGTGACAGGAAAGTTGCTATTTTGTTAATTCTGTTGTTTGTGTTAATATGGAATATTGTGAATGTCTGAATTTTATCATAGAAAAAAATAAAAATTGTTTTTAATACAAAATGATGGAAAAGGAGACCCAGAACTTCCATTGCTTCATCAGTCTAGTCTTAAGTCATCTTGTGCATTGTCACTAGATATGTCTTTATCCTGGTCTGTTACTGGGGCAAGAATTTAAATATGTATTTGATTTTTTTTTTTTTTTATTTTTTTTTTTTTTACTTTTATCAGAATTCTTAGCTGACCAGTCTACATAAGAAGTCATTAATCAGGAGAGTATGCATTCTATGTGCAGATTCCATCTGACCTCTGTATGCTTATGTGTGGATCCCAACTGCAAAGAAAAAAAAAACACTGGAAATAAATTATCTTCTTTGTCAGTCTCTTCTCATTGTCATTGATAGACTGATGGATTTGACCTTTTCAGGTGGAATGAAAAGTGTGTTCAATGTTGTTCATGTTCTGAACAGAAGAGGGCATTGTGCATAAGAGCCTCAAATAGGAAACTCCCACTGATCTCTCTCTCTCTCTCTCTCTCTCTCTCTCTCTCTCTCTCTATATATATATATATACAAACTAAAGTCACAGTCGCATAATATGACGTTTACTTGCATTGATCCAATAAGCACCCTTCATATTTGCACACAGAAGTGTTAAAAAGCCGTGAACTTCAATTTGATTTTGTTACGGTTGATGTACAAACCTTGTTTGCTCACGTAACTGTCACTGCAGACGTCACAAGAGCAGCTCTTCAGCTATTTTGATAATTAAAATATTATACTTTTATATTTGACTGTCATGCATATGTTGTTGAAGCGTGAAAAGGAAATCATACCTTTATTTTATTATATGACCCAAGCTAAATTTGTATAAATGACTTAGTGAGTTTGTTTGGTAATGAATCGTCATATTCATGAAACACCTAAAACAGGCAATTAATCATCATAATCACAATTATTTGTTTGACAATTATTTGTCAGCCAAATTTCACAATCGTGACCCCTAATTTTCATTATTAGGTTCCTACCTTGTGAATTGTTATATTTTGTTAGTTATATTATGGTTAATTACATGTTGTCGAAACTCTGGCGAGTAAAAACAAAAATGTATTAGCCAATGACGCTTCGTTCTCCAACATGATCGTAGAGGGTTGAAAGGGTCTACTTAAATGTACTAATATTGCAAAATGCTGCATTTTAAATACTATTATTACATGCGGATTAATGCCGACGGCACAAAATTTACTGTTAAAACTAAAATTGCCAATCAGAATTGAGTAATTACAATGATTCGTATTTTGTGTGGCCAAATGAGAAATGGGGGGTTCAGTTCGCTGGGTTTGCAGCCTTCTTTTTTGTCCTTTGCTGATCACATGCCTGTGTGTTGAAACTTGACGCCGGGCGATGCATCCTGAAAACTGCACTGTTTGAACGGTTTCATGCCGAAGAGATGCTTAAAAGGTTTTTTTCTCTTATATGTCAACGTCATATATCGAAATGATTGATGCCTGTCATGCAAAACATGAGCTCATTGATGTCATAAAATATCACCCTGCTTTTTTATTCCATCAGTTACACCTGGTCGGAGTTTTCTGTAATTATTTAGTTTACACGTAGGGTTACATCGTATCGAAGTTTAATGGTGCAACGCTCAAATATTTAGTTGTGCGTAAATTGTGACTTAGTGCCCATTTACGCCACAACTAGGCTACGATTTAACTTGCGTATAGCTGGTGCAACCGGCCCCTGATCTTTATATCAAACTTTTCTTTTTTCTTCTTTTTTGCAGTACAAGCTTGCCCAGAGTTTTCTTAAGCCGTTTGGAGTGTGATGCAGCACGTTTCCTTGGCAATGAAGTGGAGCCTGATGTTAGTGCAGCTTTCTGCAATGCACTTTGAGTATGAAGATATGATTGTTGTATGGTTCTAGGTTGAAAATGTGTAAGTTGCTTGAATGCAGAACCACCATGGAGTTCCAGAACCTTCTCAGCTGTCTTGCAGACTTTCAGGATGCTGTCGGTAGGTCGGTCTTATAAAAGAACCTCAGGACTTCATGTCGATCAGTGTGTTCATCTTAGGAAGAGCTCTCGACTCTGAGTGCTGATAAACAGGTAGTGCACAGAATCTTCTTCATAGTTGTTTTAACTGCAAAGCCTGCTATGTTCCCCACCACAGCCTCTTTGAACATGTACAAGCTGGGAAGACATACAATGATGTTTTTCTCTGTCTTCTGTTTCAGGCTGAATGTCACTTTGCCTGAAATGCCCGCATATCAGAAGATATTGCCTCCAGTGTCACTGTCCGGTGGAGAACAGCTGCCACTAGCTCTGATGGCTTGTCTTGCTACCATTCTTTTGAAAACTGACTTATGTGGGTTTGTTGTTAAATCCATTAGCAGATTTGTCCCCACATATCTGCACATTTTTATTGTATTGTTCAGTTTAAGTCCATTTTTGTGTGTACTTGGAAGCTTTTATTATTGAACAAATAAATATGTATGATTTCCTTGAGTGTACATATGTCAATAAACTTATTTCTGATTATGATTTAATAGATCAGGGAATTGTTGAAATAATTAAATGCTCACAAGCTGTCATGTACATGTATATTCCAGAAATAAATGCAAATGGGTAATTCCATTAAGGTAAATTAATGTATGTACATATATACAGTGCATCCGGAAAGTATTCACAGCGCTTCACTTTTTCCAAATTTTGTGTTACAGTCTTATTCCAAAATGGATTCAATTTATTGTTTTCCACAAAATTCTACAAACAATACCGCATGACAACGTGAAAGAAGTTTGTTTGAAATCTTTGCAAATTTATTACAAATAAAAAACAAAAAAAGATCACATGTACATAAGTATTCACAGCCTTTGCTCAATACTTTGTTGAAGCACCTTTGGCACCAATTACAGCCTCAAGTCTTTTTGAACATGATGCTACAAGCTTGCATTTACTATATAATCTAGTCAAAAAAAGAGTTAATCATGTTGGCAAATTATGCAGATGTATAATTTGTAAACATCTGCATCAACAGGTGTAAACTATGAAGGCAGAGAAACATTGCATCCTGTAACAATCTGCAGATGTCGCTATTGTATACTTTTGCTTTAAAAAGGGGTATTAATACACTTTGGTGTTGTATTTTTACTGTTGATTATTAAAGATTATGATCGTTATGCCCACTATACATGGGGATAACGACTAATGTGTGCTTAATAGGTACATAGTCTGTATAAATTACAACCTGTGGGCACTTTTTCCACATCCTTTAATGAGTGTTGTTTCGCGGTTAAACGCCGCACATGCAGCGATGCCCTCTGTCGGTAGAGTAAAATGGTCGCCAGAGCACTTCCGGTAGCTTCACCTACTGCTGGCAGTTTAGAATTATATGAGCAATCCAGTTTTATGTTTATATATATATCGGGCTCGGGTTACATGACTCGAATCTGACTTGAGTTGCAAATTTAAGGAATTGTGACTTACTCGACTAAATGAAGAAAATGACTTGAGAACCAGCGACTCGAGACTTGACTTAAACTGCATGACTCGACAATGACTTGAATGTTTTTTATCATTATTATTTTCAATAATTTATTATAAACAGTAATTAAATGTGTTTTAAAAAAATATTGTGACATCAATTAATTCATCTGCAAAAATGCAATCCTGTCACAACCACTGATCTGCATCTGCACCATAACACTGTCCTCACAACACGCCAAAATGACAGATGGTTGTCCAGTTCCAAAAATAATCTCCTTTGATATAACGATTCCGAATTGGACTGTGTGAATAAAAAAGTATGAAAATATGCAACTCAATAATACAACCACCACAACCTCGAATTTCATCAGACATTTAAAAAACACAAGGTAAGTAAATAATTTCATTATCATTTCATTATGCAGAAAGATTAATATCTTAAATTACTGTTTGAATGTTTGAGGGTTGTCAGTAAATTAAAAATGATTCACGATTTATCTCATGTTTTATAGCGACAAGTTTTAAATGACCGGACATTGCTCTAAATGTGCGTGTGCCTTTTCTAAACCTTCTCAACAGTCAACAATATACCATAACCATTTGTTGGCAATATAAAAACATAACAAGCAGATTTGCAGTCATAACACTTTATTTAAAACGTGACAAGTAGTAGCCTATAAAATATTCAGAATGACTCATGACGAAATTTAAATGCTCTTAGTGATTATGACTTCTGAAGACTTTAACTAATGCCCTTGAATGCAAACCTTTATAACTATTTTATATAAATATATCTCTGAAGGTAACTGACTGTCTTCAGAAAAGTTTCGATTGCATTTTCTTTTCATCTTACCTCCGTATAATGTCTAATAAAGTATTGTTTCTAAGCGCAGCGCTGCTTGTGTAAAGGCGTTACCAGGGTAACAGCTATATTTCTGTTGAACAAGCGCCACCTACAGTCAGAGAGCGGATTTGCATTTTCATTCAGCCCGTCTGCTGTTTTTGTTAGATCAATGTGAAAATCTGACCACATTTTTACACGGCATAAATTTAACCAGTTAATTCTATAAATCTAAATAATTAAGTATCTAGAAGTAGTATCTAGAAGTAGTCACAGTATTTTTAAGTGCTCACGATAAAAATACTGTGCATGTACTAATACATATACATTAACACAATGCATTTAAAACATGAATGTAAAAGATATGTATATAAGTTCATCTTTTCAGAGCAAAAATAAATATTTATTTAAAAAAAAAAATAACCTCATTTATAGTACTGTGGCTTGACTCGACTTGACTTGAAACTCATCAGGACTGGACTGGACTTGCCTGAGGTGACTCACTGACTTAACTTGCTTGATTTGTCTGCACTACACTTGAGACTTGATGGTTAAGACTTGAGACTTCCTTGTGACTTGCTCCCACCTCTGCCATTAATGTGGTGCTGTTTACAATAATGCCACTGACCTGAAACTTTGAGGCTCTCATGTGACCTGCAAGTGCCAGTAAACTAAAGCCTTTCCCACTAGTGATTAACTAGAACCCCTTCCTAATGTTCAAGAGAATGTTATTTCCTTTTTATTTATTTGCTGTTTAACATACTATCATTTAGGCATTCTTACACTGATTTAACAGTAACATACTGTATTTAGAGTGTTACTGTAAAAATCAATATAGGCTAGGTCATTTTCTTTCATAACACAGTATTATAATAACACAGTGATTATGAAGTCTGATCTTAATGTGCACGATGTGTAAGTTATGCTGTAAGTTATAGTAGAGAAATAATATATTTAATAAACAATCCCTAATTGGTTGGGATGTTGCAGGTAGTTAAAGTAAACTGCTTTGTTACTTGATCTCATGTAAAGTTTGAGAGACACTTTTTGGGGTTTGGTGCTGTGATTTATAGGCCATAATAACAGTAACACATGATTGCGAGCCATGCTCAGTGCAGGCTTCTCTTCTGCATCTTAGTACAGTTGTTGCATTAAACCCACAGGAGCACATTAAAGATCAGGAGACAGACTGGAACCTCCAATTATCCCTGTTCATCCAGCCATGGGTCTATTTTCCTACAACCACCTTCCCATCTCTCTCTCTCTCTCTCTCTCTCTCTCTCTCTCTCTCTCTCTCTCTCTCTCTCTCTCTCTCTCTCTCTCTCTCTCTCTCTCTCTCTCTCTGACGCTCTCACACTCTCTCTCTCTCTCTCTCTCTCTCTCGCTCACTCTCAAACACACACACACATTTTTGCAGTTCACCAGACTTTACAAACAAACATGCAAACCTCTTTTGCATTTGAATTACAGCCTTATCAACAAGGTCAGCCTCTTAATTAAACAATGTTATGCAGCGTTTAATTATTCAGAACAAAACCTTGTAAATATCACAAAAGTTCCCTGGATGGCAATGGCTGCATTCTGGTTACAGGAATAAAACAAAAATGCCACTATATATCCCGTCAGCACTCATAAGAAAAAGAAAAGGTTTTCACACTAGCTTGCTGTGTGAGAGATTGTGAGACCGTGAGGCACACAGACTCTTTATGTGGATGTGGGACTATTTTAACAGTTCTCATTGCTGTCATAAGCGGCCCTGGAGATCTCTAAATGCTTTATTCCTCTCGGCATGCAGCTGCTGATTTAACAACTAGATTCAAGTGACATTCCAGAACATCTCTGCACATGGATACAGTTCTGCTTCTTTCTCACATTACTGATGCAGACTGATCTCACAGTGAAATTAGAAACTTGTATGTGTGAGCTGAATGTACACAGAGGGGTGCCAAAAGAGAGTTGTTTTCAGCTGTATGTGCTGTTATACAGTGAAGAGAAATGCATTGTCAGTGGAGTAAAATTTTATGATAGAGGGAAAAATGCAACCTCAGAATCACGCTCATCACTGATAATGCAAACTTGATTACTTGAACTTGATTACCATCTGGCAACAGCAAGTTGTTCTTGAAGAGAAACCTGCCACTTTTACTCAAATAGAAAGCAGTCCAATTTGCTGTGTATACAATTACATTAAAATAGGTTTAGCTCTGCAAAACTTTGTTCTTCACTTGAGGCTACATCTGTTTACAGTTTGAGGTTGGTTTTAGTTCTATTACTGCTGTTTTGCACAGTTGTTTTGCACAATCATTTAATATTTAAGTGGAAATATGTTTTCATAAACAGAATAGAGGCCCTCTTCCATTCTGTGTTCTACCTGTTGTTATCATTAAAATGATTCTGTAAATTTTTGTATTTGCAAGATGCTAGCCTAGAGCTGCTAAGTTCATTACTTGACTGCTGTTTTGCATATCATTACAGTTTTCTAGAACGTTACATTATCTGGATCAAGCCCAGAATTTTCATTTCGGTGCATCACTACTGTATGCTGGATTGGAAATCTCAAGGAGAAATAGTGGTGTTTTCCTTATCATATGACATGTTGTTCTGAAAGCAAAAAGACACAAATGACACAGCCTGACCGAAGCAAAGCAGGCACGTTTAATCACGTGATTAACCGAATGTGAAGCGCTGCCGGCTTGTAATGCACGAATGTTTGCACGCGAGTCTGTTGGTTATACTGCAGTCTCGTCATATTTGAACTTTTTTAGCCTCACATTCAGCTCATGAAAAATTGTTATACATAAAATTATCTATTCCTCTCTCTGTGTTGCTGAAGTGCCAGTGATTACCCCTCTGCCTGCCAATGCTGATGAAAACTGTCAAATAATTACAATTTCCTCATGTGCGTAAGAGAAAATGACATCTTTCAGTTTATGAAAAAATCTCTATCTCTTCCTATCATAGGAGCATAAAAGTTTATATAAAAAAAAGCAATTTCTTATGTCAACCCTGACAACTGGTAAACGTCCCGTTTCGGCCTCACTTTTAGACAAAACATTTACTTTGAGTCTAGGTGTAAAAAGTATTGCCACACTTGCGCTAAGGTTACTGTCTTGATTCAGAACATAATCCCCCTCCCAGCACATACCCCATTCTTTTCTTGCTTTTCATTCTTTTAATAATGGCCATTTGATTCTATACCAAGCCCCATTTATATTTAAGGACCTCACTTTTATGACATCCATAGTAAAGGAGCAAAGAGGAAGAAAAAGGAAAGTAAGAAAAAAGTAAAGAAAAAAACAGATCCCTGTGTGTACTTATTTTGAGTTACTTTTCATAGATCTACATCTTACATTACCAGATCTCATTATTTGTCTGGCTGTTGTCAAGATTACATTTCTTTTCTCCCCTTTTCTCCCCAATTTGGAATGCCCATTTTCCAATGAACTCTAAGTGCTCATGGTGGCATAGTGACTCGTCTCAATCCGGGTAGCGGAGGACAAATCGACCGTCAATCAACGCATCTTATCATGTGGTTTGTTGTGCGTGTACTGCGGAGATATAGTGTGTGGAGACTTCGCGCTATTCTCCACGGCATCCACGCACAACTCACAGAGAGTGAACCACATTATAGCTACCGCGAGGAGGTTATCCCAACGTGACACTACCCTGCCTAGCAACCGGGCCAATTGGTTGCTAAGAAGCCTGACTGGAGTCACTCAGCACACCCTGGATTCGAACTTGTGACTCCAGGTCTGGTAGTCAGTGTCTTGCTGAGCTACCCAGGCCCCCGATAAGTATTTCTTTTCCAAGTAACAAACTTTTCCAAATCTGGAAAAACTCCTCAAGTTCAACACACACGCCTTTAGTTTCATCCAGAAAAGTGGTAGAAATAATCAAATTTACCAATGTCTATGTCAAAGCATGAATCGTCATCTCTTAAACTCTCATCATCTGACACTTTTTACTTATGATATATATCATATACTTCCTTATGATCCAAAACACCAGTATCACCACAAACATTAGACAAAACAGACTGATCTCTTCTTTCAGAATTTTCAGAACCACTTACACCTACCTCGACACTATCATCCACTTAATTTTCCCCCTCTGTATCTCTTTCTGTATCTAGAGCTCTCGCATTATTCGCCATCCTCTCCTCCGTACTCGTTCCACTAACCTAATCTGCACTAACCGCAGCCGTCAGTACTGACGGGCATGCTTCCTCATCAGCTCGTTGATATGAGCGCAAGTATATCTCTTATGGCCAATGTCTCCACACTCAAAACAACGGCAATTTTCAGTGCTGGCATAAACCATGTATGAGCTCTCTCCATGAGACAGATGGAATTATTTAACCAGCGTTTTAGTGAGAGAGGTCAAAAACATGAATACTTGTCATCTGAAAGACAACACATGTTTAAGCACCACATATTTACAGTGTTGGGGAAGCTACTTTGAAACTGTAGTTTGACAAACTGCAAGCCACTCATAATTTTAAGTAGTTAAGCTACAGTCAAAGTACTCTTTTGGAAAGTAGTTAGCTACACTACAAGTTACTATCAAAATGTAGCTAGCTGCATTGAAGCTACTTAATGAGGCATGTTAGTATCAAACCAATAATATTAATAACAAAATTTACACTAATGACATTTATCAATTAATATATTAATTAAATACATTTAATGTATTATAATGAAACGTAACATTAATACAGTTAATAATGGCCATAAAATAAAATACAACAGTATAAAATAAAAACAAAAATGATCAGATGCCATTAAAAAATTATTTGTATGGCCAGGTGTAGCCTACTTCCCTAAAGATCAAATTTTTATGCCATCTCTCCTTGGGCTGGCATTTTTTGTTCTAGTCACATAATATTTAGCGTGGATAATATGTGAATTAAGACTCTGGGCTTGTTTCTCCCCTCACCTGGGTTCATGCTTATTGTATTTTCTGACTTTTTTGCCATTGACATGCAAGTGCCAGCATTACAGGTCACATACAGAGGGTGCTCTACAAATATTTGTTCGCTTTGATCAGGTCCAAAAAAAGATTTTTGCATATTAATACATGCCATTAATGATTTCTTTACCAATCATTTGATTTACTTTACATGAAAATAATAGTTAATTTAATGCTGAGAAATTAAATTGTTCTGCTTGATAGTAATTCTTATAATAATATATGCTGTATATTCATAAATATAATAATAATAATTCACTCGCTGCTCCCAACAACGAACAGATGATGAGAAACGAAATAAACATATTTAGAAATTAAATCCCTCAAAAGCAATAATAACTTTGAATTATTTTATTTAAATAGTAAAGTTAAATATGCTGTTGTGTGATTCAGAACAAAGTGTCTGTAACATTCTTTGTTTCATAGAAGAATAAAATGGTGTTCTTTTATCATTTTCAGATTTACCTGCTCCTGTATATCTTGTAAAGGTAAACAAACTGTGGTTGCTCGCTTTATATAACCATCAGACAATCTCTTCTTATCCAGGTGAGCTGTAATAAGCTCTCAGTAGATGAAGGAAATTCACTATTTATGTTTGTGATCTGCCATTACAAAAGAAGACGACAATGCTGCCTGTTTCTGACCAGCAGACAGAAATATGTGCCAGATTGTCAGACGCTTTGCTGGTAAACGTTTGGCTTCTATGCAATAAGGAAGGCTATAAATTATAATCTGACCAACATGTAGCATTTGGTCACGCTACACTGCTACTTGCTAGAAAAAGTAGTTCGCTACTGGAAAAGCTACTCTGTTTTAAAAGAAGCTGAGCTACTGTCAAGCTACTGAAAATGTTGTTAAGTTAGTAGCGTCACTACTTGGAGTTAGCTACTCCCCAACACTGCATATTTACAACCCAAATGAATCACTTTAACAGCACTTACCATTTTACCAAATTGAAAGTAATTCACATTAATTTAACTATCACGTTATCTCTAACAAAAGAAGACAAGTTAGAAATTGTCACTTTTGTGGCCGGAGCAGACAGTGGTGTAATTGGCACAAAAGTTCCTTTAACCTAGATGCCACATTTTATTAATCTGTTAACAAGTTGTTCATTTTTAAGAAAAACAACAACTGTTTATTCATATGAGATGCATGTTCGTGTCACATCCTGTCTACTGAGACACATTCATCTGATTGTTCTTTGAAAGCAGCAATGATGTATCCTTTGCTTCCTATGAAATCCTACAATCCTGTGCATGTGGATCCACTGTGGTTGAGGTGAAGAAAAAAAAATGGCGACCAAAAAGGCAGTCGATAGCCAATTTGTGTATAAATTAACAAACTTTTGATTCAATTTCTAGTGAGATATTAGAACTGTAGTTGTGAAATATACACTTGGTTATCACCAAAACTCTCTTGATTTTGTTCTAGATTATTAGACCATTGTGGTTTGGTTGGATGAATGAAGCAGATGTGTTACATTTAGTGGACACCAGATGGCGATAATCAGTTGCTGGTATCCTAGCAATGATGTGAGGTTATGCTGCCTCTGAAGCCTGTCCAAAATCAGTTTCTGGAGTTTTCATGCAAACACTGTCTGTTGAGTTGTTGATTGATAGGGCAGCGAGGAAACAAGACAGATACATTTGCTTTCGGACGTAGCCTATATTTTCATGGTCTACCTGTTCTCCTGCTGCATACAGAATGTCTTCTTTAGCAGCCTCCACCATGCACCTGAATCCAAGCAAAAGAGGCGACAATTCACACACTGTTCAACAGAACGACACTAAAATCTAAACATATTTAATAAACAACAGTGACCCGAAAAATGAAAAATAAACTCGGAGGGGGAAAAAGTGGGGAAAAACCGTGACACACACACACACACACACACACACACACACACACACACAAACCTCACAGTCCCAGTATGCAGTGTACCAGAGAGAGAGAGAGAGGGAGAGAATTTGGTGATGTTTGCCAAGTTTTTAAACTTTTATTATTTATTAATTCATTTATTAATATATATAATGTTGGCCATACATATTGGCACCCTTGGTAAATATGAGCAAAGAAGTCTGTGAACAAAAATCTGCATTGTTTATTATTTTGATCTTTCAATAAAATGACAAAAATCTAACCTTTAATTGTTATGAGTAAAATATATCTGAAGTATATTCCCAATTCATATTTTACATTTTTAGTGCACCTGGGTGACTAGGAACATGACATTTTTCAGCCATGACTTCCTGTTTCACAGGGGTATAAATATGAGGTAACACATGGGCTAAATTACTTTAATCATCAATCACAGTGGGTTAGATTAAGAATATAGTTCTGATGTCTGGCAAAAGGTTGTTGAGCTTCACAAAATGGAAAGTGGCTATAAGAAAATAGTCAAAGCATTTAAAATGCCCATTTCCACCATCAGAGCAATAATGAACAAGTTCCAATCAACTGAAGATCGGCCTGGAAAAGGATGTGTGTCTATATTGTCTCCATGCATGGTGAAGAGGATGGTTCAAGTGGCCAAAGAATCTCCAAGGATAACAACTGGAGAATTGCAGAACTTCAGTTGGGTTTTGGGGTCAGAAAATCTCAAAATATATATCAGACATCACCACAAGTTGTTTGAGAGGGTTTCAAGGAAAAAAGCCTCTGCTCTCATCAAAGAACAAACTCAAGCATCTTCAGTTTGTCAGACACTACTGGAACTTCAAATGTGACCGGGTTATATGTGTAACGGGTGCCAGCTGGTAGATAGCTGTGCAGTGTGTAAACTAGAGGCTGTAACCTTTAGCCTCCTTGTTAGTGCACCCGCCTCTCACACTGGAGGCGTTAGTTCGAGTCCCGTTCGGAGCAGGGCGTGCAGGACTGATTACATATAGTAAGATTAAACAAAAAAATTAGCTTTTTTTAATATTATTTTATTAAGATGCAATACGGCCCAGACCATTTGCTGTCCAGCAGGCACATGCAGAGGTGGTGGATCTAGGGGCTCGAACCCCATGCAAAATTTGCCCCTCAAATGCCACCCAAAATGAAATGACTTTTTTTTCCTATGCATAATAATAGTATTTAGGGTGTAAAGACGCATAAATATTACGCTGAAACTTTGATGCATTGATTACGGAATTTAATTATAATGATTATAATAATATAATAATAGGCCATCTCAGATTACACATGCACTTTCGCTACAGACACGGGGTGCGTGACTGAGGGTAACAAATGCACACTTTAAATTAAAGGGGCGTACCAAATCGCACACTTCTGTACTATTCTATGCCATTTTGTAGTGCGAGTAGTATGCTAAAAGTTCATGAAACCCCAAAACAAATTTTTCGAGACGTGAAAAGATATGTATAGGTTGCACATCACTAAAAACAATGATAGCACTCATTATATATATTGTTAAGGGGAAAGTGGTTCTTTTTTAATTTTATTGAGCCATTTTGTTCTTCAGGTTTCAAAAAGATAGTTGAAGCAACATCACAAAAATTAGGTAAATGCGTAAACTCAGTTACGATTGGTAGGACAGCATGTATTTACGTCACTAGATTCCTAGAGTTTTTCCGCATTTTTCATGAAAAAAAACGCTTCCATCCAATCACAGCGCTGCTTCATGCATGAACTGGCATTACAGGAGAGAATTCAAAATCATGGACATAACAGCTGTTCTGCAGGCGCGAGACAACAATGGCACTCGGAGAACAGTGAAACACCATGGTCAGATGGTACTCCACAAAATGCACTGCAGTCCATCTCTGGACCAGCGCAAGCATTTCTTGCCTGCGATTGTGCTAGTCGCACTCCAAAACAGGCTGTTTGTGACAGAGGACTGTTAAGAGTGCCGATTCCATCGCTTCTTCTCTTTGTGTTGGATAATGGACATGAAAAGATTGAAATCACATGTCATAATGGACCACAGTTCACTTCATAACTGCACTGACTCGAGCATGTTTGTTGGCCGGCCGCTGTTGCTCTTCAAGCATAAAGCAGCAGTGAACCGCTCTAAGAGCGCTGACAACAGTGTATTTGCACATGTACACAGAACATCATGTCACACCTCAAGCATTTTTTGCAGAGATTTCCTACCAGGGCGGGGCCCCCCCGATGTCCGGGGCCCCACTCAATTGCGTGGTTTGCGTGGTGGTTAAAACCTCTACTGCATGTATTGTTCCCGAAACTTACATATGAATTATAGTAAATTCTTAAAACAGCTTTGGTTTTTGATGGTAATGTCTGCTCTGAGTGCTGTTCTCACTTCATTCTCAAATGTTTGAACAAAATATCAAAATATATTTGCAGATTTGCAAATGGTTCTATCGTCTTCACACTTTTGTCCCATGAATAATATACAGCCTAAAACTCTTTTGTTTTCATCTCCACTCATAATGTGAGGTTCAGTATCCATCTCTGTTGTGTGTTTTTGGAAGTAACTCTTTACACACTCCTGATTTCTCTCTTTGCGCCCACAATACCTGCGCACATATTGACATATTTCCCGCCCATTTCAAGACTTGTTTCTCAGTCTGAGGTGTGAAAAATCAGGGCTTAAGTAGTTGGGTTTCCTGAACCTTTAAAGGCCTCTATATACTTCATACGAAATAGAAAAACGAATGGGTATGATGTTATTTAGAACAAAATCTGGCCAAAAGAAGGTGTTTTTGAGTTTGATTTGGTGGTTTGTAACATCTCACCAGGGCAAAATTTTAGGACAACATCTGACCGGCTGCTAATCACCTTCTTACTGTCAAAATTAACACACCATTGTGTAGTGTTATAAGCAAGCTGGTGCAAATTTACCTGCATCTTACGGTCGTTCACGTAGAGACATTTTCTGTGATTTGTTTTATGATTATTTAGTCTACAAAAGGAATTAAATCGTCATAGTTACTAATGTTGTATCGATAAGTTGACACTAGGGGTTCAATATTGGGAGCCCAGACATCTCTGATCTTTGAGAAAAGGCCAATGAGAATTGGCGTGTGGAATTTGCTCCACGTTGTGTCGATGAGTTGACACTATGGGTCCCAATGGAAAATGCAACAAAAGCTGAACCGAGTTATGCAGACTGGCAGTGCGAGACGGGCGACAAATGCTGGGCATAGAGTCCAGTGTCAGCAGTAGTGCAGTCTTAATGGAGAGCATGCACAAATCAACAGAGTTCAAAGGCTCGAAAGGGGGTCCTGCAAGAGATTTTAGGAGTAAAGTTAAGTCCCAAATCGGTGAGGTGGGTTTAATCGTCTTGCTCATTTAAGGAACTTTATGATTAAATCATGCTTGCCTATAGAGGTGCCGGCTTCATGTGCATGAAATGCAGATTTAGTTGACACATACACTTTGAGTGTTGATGGAGTGAGTCCTGCGTGTAATCGCTCTTGAAGAAATGTGATAATTTCACGTATGGGGCAATTTACTGGGTCTTTGCCAGGTGAGAGACTCCAATAAATGAACACCTTCCATTTTAGCATGTAGAGGCATCTTGTGGACAGTGCTCTGGCCTGTAAAATGGTGTTCATGACTAAATGTGTCAGTTCTGGCGCATTTAGCAGGCTCCGTTCAGGGGCCACACATGCAGGTTCCACAGCTGGGACTTGGGATACCAGATTGTGCCTTGCGCCTGAGAGAGGAGATCCCTCCTCAGCAGTATTTCCCATGGCGAGTTGTACAGCATCTCTATAATTTCCAGAAACCATGGCTTGTTGGGCCATTTCAGCTGGTTGGGCCATTTCCTTTCTGACTTTGAATAAGACAGAGTGAATCAGGCATACCTTCAGAGGAAACGCATATTTGTGTTTTGCTGGCCATTTGTGTGCCATTGCATACTCTTCCAGCGGGGCTTATTACTTCCGAGTACCAGAGGGGACAGTGGGTATTCCCCACTGAGGCAGATTTCTGCTCTGCCAAATATTTCCCAAACCCTTAATACAGTTTGAGGATGAAGTGTCCATTCGCTCCAGTATCACCCCTTGGTGTGACAGTAGGCCCGTGCCATAATTCAGGTGGCTTGGGATATATGTCGCTCTCAGGGAGATGAGATGATGTTCGGACGAGTCGATGCGTCAGTCTCAACAGTAGCAGTGAATGAATTCCACCTTTGCTTAGTTAATACATGCCACATCTGTCATGATGTCTGAGTGAACCAGGACATGACAGTTCACCATTTCTGAATGAAAAACCTTTAAGGCTAGAAATACAGCCAATAGCAGTTGATCTGCCATGCTTTCTTTGCCCCTGTCCAGGTACCGAAAGTTGGGCATCCATCGCACACTGCCCCCCAACCTGTGTTGGAACCATCCGTGGTCACAATTTTCCACATAACAAATTGCCCCAGCATGACACCTCACTGGTAAAATGCAGGAGCTGTCCATGGTGCTAAAACAGCAATACAGCTGCAGGATATAGTGATGCACATGCACCCTTGGTGCCAAGCATGTTGTGGCACACGACGCTTCAGCCAGCACTGAAGAGGTCTCATGTGTAAGAGACTTAATAGAGCAATGGATGCCAATGCCATACATCCCAATGCTCTCTGAAACTTCAGTGGAATTGTTCTCCCCAGTTTGAACTGAGACAGACACTGTAGAATGGCCTGAACGCACTCGCTTGTGAGGTGCGTGCGCCCGTTCGTGGAGTCCAAGCAGTCTCTCAAAAAGGAGATTTGTTGGCTGGGGGAGAGCGCGATCTTCGCCCAGTTCACATTAAGGCCCAAGCTGTTTAAATCCTGAAGCAGTAAGTCTCTGTGCTGGCAGAACAGATCATTTGCACCAGTAACAGCCAGTCATCGAGGTAGTTCAAGATGCATATGCTGCTCAGTCTCAGAGGGACGAGAACCACATCAATGCACTTTGTGAACATGTGAGGATCCAGAGACAGTCCGGAAGGCAGGACTTTGAATGTATATGCTGTTCCCTCGAACGCAAATCTCAAAAACATCCTGTGGTGTCGTAAAATTTGGATAAATTTGACAATTTGGTTTGCTCACCATATGATATGATGTGACGCTCACCATAGGGAAGCAGTTGTGCATAATGTGTGTGCTTTGAAAAGAAAAAGGTCTATTTTTTGAGAATGTATGAGCATCTCATGCGTTTGCAACGAGTCCTGTATTCTTGATTGCATTTTTATAGCATTTTTTATTTCATAAGAGATAGAAACAACCTTTTGCATAACATTGTGAATAACAATATTCCTTTCCCAATGAACAGCAGTGGGGAGATGGGGAACAGTGTTCTGTGTCTCCAATCTAACCTTCTTCGGAGCAGACTCGGAGGGAACCACAGGCTCTGCTTTCCACTTCAACGTGTTGCGCGCGTCAGGAGTACTTCCGCTGCACGGCGGTGTTCCTCCCGTCATCACGAGGTGGCCACTGATATGGCTGCTTCCATTTGGGCCACAGCTCATGTGGCCTCAACGGTGGCTCTGTGGCAAAAGTTGCTGGCAATGAGGTAGCAGGCATGGGACTTATTGCCGGGTGATGGCTCGAGACAGAGCAAGGGCGAACCGGCAGTGATATGCTCTGTTTGGGCATCTCATAGTTTGTGAATGCTGCTGAGGCACGATTCAACACTCATCAAACTTATTCACCATTTTCCAAAGAGGCCGGCTTGAGACACTGAAGCATCCAACAGAGAGGCTTTCCCTGTCACTCACCTCCGTGAGGGTCAGCTATATATGCCGACCCAGAATGATCAGTTTGCTCATGAACTTGCCGATGGTCTGTGCCTTGAATTTCATAGAATGCAGCGCTAAGTCTGTAGTAGCCGTAGCTCTTTGAATGTCTCTTGACCGAAGCCTTGCTCGTCCATTTGCCTGTGGAGCTTGGCTTGAAATACCTGGAACACCACAATTGTGTGGAGTGCTGATCCAGCTGTCCTACCACCAAGTATGCTTTTCCCGCCAGTGTGTGGAGTAGCCACCCTTTGTCTATAATTTTCAGAAATGATTTGCAGAAACATGGCATTTTCTCAGCCAACTTCTTGAGGAATCACCCAAGGATGATTTTTAAACAGTATTGAAGGAGTTCCCATCTATGCCTGGCACTTAATTGCACTTAACTTTTTTTAATACAATTTTAGTTTTGTAATTAAATCAATTAATATGTTGGCACAATAATATTTTTGTCTACAAAACTAATTTGAAACATTTAAGAATATGCTTTTTAGGTTTTTAAGATCATGAGTTCCTTTTCAGTCAAGTTACTCCAAACTTTTGAACAGCAGTGTAAGTGGCTCTTTTAGATATGTAACTAAATATATATTAATATCACAATATGTATAGTACACAATATGCAGTTTCTTTTATAAGGATACTCAACACTTGCCGAAGTGCTGCGGAGAATCAGAATGCTGAGGCCCGTTTACCAGTGAAGTATCAAGCGGCGAGGTGGAGAGAGTCTTCCTGCTGCTGTGTAGATTCCGCCCGCTGACTCGTGTATATTGACGGCAAAAGTAAAGGGCTTCTAGACGAGAGATGATCGCTGTCTTGAAGGAATAAATTCTGAGGAAATTTATAAAACAGGTTTGTGCACCTGTTTTCGTAGCGGACACATTCATGCCAAAACAGGCGGGGCTCAAACATGTGGTGGGCATGTCTTGTAGTGGCCGTTCTGTGGAGTGGGGATACCTTGTAGTCAGAGGCACTTCTAGGGACTCTAGGGGCCCTAGGCAAATAAAGAGGGCCCTTCTGTGCACGTTCTTAGGTTAGCAAGTTTAAGAGATTATTCAGGTGTCTGGATCACAGTTATGCTGTACAGTCCTGGCAGGGTGTGTCAAATACGGTGGTCTGCAGCATCCCTTTCCTCATGCAAATTGCGTTCAGCAGTGATTTTGTGGGCACGCTTGCGCCGTTGCCTGTTCTGTGTAATTTATTTAGTAAATCAGGCCCTTTTATGTGGAGGTGGAGATTATCTAATCTAAATCTAATGATTTAGCAATATTTTTAAATAAGAATTGTATAGAGAATAACATGCAGTGAATGTAAACAATACTTATCACGACTTTTGCGGCCTTAATAATAATCCAGTAAAAATAACAGATTCTGTACCAGTCAGCACTGTCATGCTTCTTCTATTCCTCTTTCTTTTTTCCTCTCCTGACTCTCAGATTAGTACATCAGATGTCCTCTTCGTGATGCCTGCATCCCACTCTTACTTGAATTTGATCGTAGCTAAAGGGATGCCGGCTCCCTAGGGGGGTTTCTGGAAATGTGATTCTAGTCTACTAAGCATTGCCAATCATTGGTTTTAAGTGTCGTTTCTGTGAACTACTGTAATTGCTGTCCACGGGGAGCCCCTCCCAGTTTGGGGCCCCAGTCAATAGCTTGCCTTGCATGTCCTGTAGCTCTGCCTCTGCTTTTAGTGGGCATGTCCTGTAGTAGTCTTGACAGACCATTCTCAATGCAGCAGGAAATGTTTAGTTTGCGTGCCCTCTACAGGAGTTTTTTTTTGTGAGGTGTTATGATTAACATGAAAACTGATTTTACACTTATTATATGGGTCATGTTATAGGGTCATGAAACACTAAACTGTTTTCTGAGATACAGAGTTACAGATTTGTATGTGTTACACAGACAGAATACAATGCAAATATCCATGGTCAATTATTTATTTATTTTTTGCTCTATTTTCGTCTTCCGGATTTAAAATCATCATCAAGTCAATGTCAGAGGATGTGATGTTTCATTGTCCTATAGTGCATTGTTGCGTCAACAGTCTCTCTCTCTCTCTCTCTCTCTCTCTCTCTCTCTCTTTATTGTAATTGAAATATTTAAATGACTATTACACTACAGGAATGTTAAAACTCAATAAAAGTCTAGGGGCAAGATAATATGGAGGGTGCAAATGATTAAATGTGCAGGTTGTATTTTTTTAAAATGCATATTTTAATTCTTCTGTATACAAATGTTTTATTTATGTCTTGTCGTCATTGTCTTCATTCCTGCAACTTCGTCTTCATCATCACCCCTCTGTTCACAAGGACTCTTATTTTGACACTGGTATTGTCTTCTGTTGTAATTTTTCCCCACATTACAATTCCCAGGATGCAGTGCCCTCATCACAGCCATCTGTTCCCCATCTTCCTCAGCTGTTCCCTCATCAGTCGTCTGTGTGTGTGTGTGTGTGTGTGTGTATACACTCTTGTGTCATGCCCTCATTGCCAGTTCTGGTTCTTATGTTCTTTATGTGTGAATGTTAAGATGTAACGTTAAATGTGGTTATTTAGTTCTTTGTATTCCTCCGTGCTGACTGTATCAACTTCTTCTTCGATCCCATTAAACTAGCCTGTGATTAGAACCATTGCTCTCTTGCCTCATCTCTGCATTACGTTACAATCTGACTTTTGGATTAATGTCTAGTTATGGAATTGTAAATGGTATGCAAACAATGAATTCCTGTTATCCTTCCAGAATTTTCAAAAGGGAATATTACGTCATGTAATATTAAATGTCAGGTAGTCGTTTGGTGAATCATGTCTTCAGGTGATATGTCTGACCACTGTCCATATCCTCCATTTCTCTCTTTTACTTTATACTTGCACTGATATTCATCCATTCTGAATAGTAGCTTAAAAGATGGATTTCCTAGAAATTAATTTTCAGGCTCATGAGGGCAGTCTATTCTCTTTGATGGAGTAAAGAAACAGAGTCCATCTCTCATTTTGCATGTGGGAAATCACTGACCCTGAGTGGGCTGTATATGAAATATGATATGAGACTGTTCTCTGAGGGCAGATACAGGACTGGACTGACAGCTGAGTGACAGGGGGCTGGAGGACCCAAAACTACTTCTCGGTTAAAGGCTGGAACAGCACTCCACACTAGCCATCACATCCGCACTCAACCATGCACAGGGATAAAAAGAAAAGAAAACCTTTTTTGGGAGGTGGTATTCTGTGAGAGAGTGCCAGAGACAGAAACAGGTTTCTTCAATTTGCAATATTTTCAAAAGCTTCTAGTTACAAGAGGTGACATCCTATAGATTCAAGTATGGT
This sequence comes from Moxostoma hubbsi, assembly GCA_032164185.1. NCBI lineage: Eukaryota > Metazoa > Chordata > Actinopteri > Cypriniformes > Catostomidae > Moxostoma > Moxostoma hubbsi. Next base: position 3,726,399 of record JAVLUX010000036.1, on the reverse strand, counting down.
ATGCAAGCATACATAAAATAATAATAATATAAAATGAATAAATGTTTATAACTAGGCAAATAGCACTTAGTTTTGTGGATAAGGCACAATCTGTAATAAGCCTTTAATTGCATAAAAAAGGATCTTTGTGCTGAAAAGTATAACAGTGATTTAACGTAGGCTATATATTCAAGGTGTTCAGGTTCACTTGAAAATAATGGCAGGTGTTGAAATAGAGCAGAGTTGAAATTCACCAGGAACTTGCGAACCTCTGTCCTATTGTCACCTCTGAAACGCTACTGAAAAAGATTAAAGTGATTATAGTCTTAATTTGATGCCTTTGTTTTATTAACCCTATACTTCAATGAGTTCAGGCTCATTATTTCTGGTGGGGCACAAACAATCACTCAACCCAACATGAATTCAGTGGTTGTGTTAAACAAAAATTCCAAATGCTGTCCATAATTTTAACAGATAAAAAAAAACACTGTTGAGTGACATGCTGATCACTGTAACCCTGCAAAGACATAAAGCTTATGCAGATTAAATAAAATACTTTTATTAGTTTATTGTTTAATGATTAATGCAATGATTTTATAATTTTATAATGTTTTTTTTTGTTTTCATTCAAATGTATTTGTCATGTATTACATTATATATTGTATGTTGTTCCTAAAGTAGAAATCTTTCAACATCACATTTGAAATCTGTTTTATTTAAAAACAGGAACCTCTTTCCTCTCTTTCATATATATAGAAACATGTAGGAAAATGTATCAAAGTGGGTTGTTCTCAAATTTTAAATGATACGTTTTATATTTTATATTTCTAGGTAAACTTCAGCACTAAAATATTTTAATGAAGGAAGCAATGTATACTCCAGTCCACTGATGTGAATAAAAGGTGTATTAACCTCAATAGCACAAGAACATGATGTCATTTGACCTAATTAAACAACAACATAAAGAAGAAGAAAAAGGACCATGTAAATATTGCAGCTAGGGATGTGCAGCGAAGCTATTTGTATCTGTATTTGTATTTGTTCCTATGACATAATTATCTGTCTCTGTGGATAGAACCGGATATGGGTGGGGCTTAAATCAGAAGAGCATTAAAACTAAATGAAATGCCCATTTTTAAATGTTACTCTTATGTATATAGTTTCTATTAATAAACTATGCCTTGTATATGCCTTTTCATAATACTAGCCTAATAATAATAATAATAATAATAATAATAATAATAATTATTATTATTATTATCATTGTAAACTTGTATTATTTCTTTTAATATTATTTCAATATTTTTTTTCTTACCAGATGAAGCTGAATTTGTAGGCTACATTAACTGAGGAATATGTTGTTAGCTTTGGTTTCTCCTGGTATTTCTGGTATTAATATCTGCATGAAACTGAATTTTTGTTGTCTGTGGATGTATAGCATTATTCTGAAGGCAGGAGGTGTAAAGCAAAATGTGAAATGTCAAGCACACATTTTGCAGTGAATAATAAATACAAATTCATGCATTAAAATAAATAAATAAATATAGCCTACAAACAGGTGAAAATCCCATCAGTCTATAAGGAATTTCTGTGATAGGACACCATTATTTATTCATATAATAATAATAATAATAATAATGTTACATTTATACAGTGCCTTTTCAGAGCTCAAGAACACGTAACATTTTCAAATTTAGCACAGTTTAAAGAAGAACAAGAAGAAAAAAGAGAGGGCAAGTTTCAATGATGAATACTCTGGAGCATTTAAACTTTTATGAGACATTTGACCTTTTTCAGAATAAAGACCATATAGGCCTAATTTAGCTGATGTGGATATAAATGTGGTCAATTTTAAAACACAGCTCCGATGTGAAATCATAATTTCAAGTCATGATTTTAACATCACGCTCATGTTTAGACTATAAATAAATACATGAGACTCAAGTGTGAATTGTGTGATACATTTACATAGACATTTCAAGAAGTGGAAAGTGTATATGATTTCATATCTTAATATTACACTTGATAAGCTCCAGAAAAGCACAATTAACAGAGACCGCAAATGAACTCGAGACATGCCCATCCGATCTGAAATCACACTGTGCGCATTTTCATTTTATAAGCTTTACACTTTAGAAATATTGGCTGCACAGATTCATAAATTCATTGTGATTTAGAATATGATCATGTTTCAATGTCACTTTATGTTTGTGTTTCTTTTTTTATATTATTTGGATGATTGTATTTTTTGTATTGATGTCATTATTCACGCCTTTCCGAATAAGGTATTCGGCTTCGGGCACATGCCTAATAGCACTCTGCAGTGTGTGTATATATATATATATATATATATATATATATACACATACATATACTTCATAAGAAATATAATTATTGATTGTGTGTTAAGAGTTTCACTTTCTCAAAAAAGGTGACTCTTTGCTCTGATCTGCAAATATGAGCTCTTTTTAAAAGGATATTCCAGCCAAAATTTGTAATTCTCTCATCATTTACTCATCCTCATGCCATCCCAGTTGACACATGATGACTTTAGTAGAATATTTCAGCTCTGTAGGTGCCAAATGAATGAGTGCCAATATTTTGAAGCTCCAAAATCCATATAAAGGGAGCATAAAAGTAATCCAGTGGTTAAATCTATGTGGTCAGACATGATATGATAGGTGTGGGTGAGAAACAGAACAATATTTAAGTCATTTTTTTTATAAATTCTCCTTTCTGCCCAGTAGGGGGACAAATGCATTAAGTCTGTTAATCACCAAAACAGAAGAAGAAGAATGGGAATGTGAAACTGAAATGGAGATTGACTGAGCAGGGAGGATTATTTATAGTAAAAAAAAGAAAGAAAGGGCTTAAATATTGATCTGTTTCTCACCCAGCTGCTGAACTCATAGATTAAACCTCTGGAGTTGTATGTATTACATTTATGCTACCCTTATGTGGATTTTGGAGCTTCAAAATTTGGCACCCATTCACTGCATTGTATGGACCTACAGTGAAATATTCTTCTAAAAATCTTCATTTGTATTCAGCAGATGAAAGAAAGTCATACACATCTGGAATATAGGATGGGATGAGGGTGAGTAAATGGTGAGAGAATTTTGATATTTGGGTGAACTATTCCTTTAGGCGGGCTGAAAAACACAAAAACTTTTGAAAAATAAAATAAAATAAAAAATATTCGAGAATGTCATATTCTAAACTGATAATTTTTTTTTACACAGGATCCAAAGTCCTTTAAAGGAAATTCCTTTCACTTGGCAGGCATCTAGGTAGTGCTCCAGGGCATCTATTTTCTAAGCACGCAAATACAGCTTTTATTTCCCTGAATGAGGAAAGACCAAAATCTTCAAAACGGCTTGTCTAGCTAACAATGCCAGTCAGACAACAATGGTATCCTATGGGGCTGGATTAAGCTAGGTGGGGCTGAAGCAAATGTGAAGAAAAAACAAAAATTGTGGCTGTTGTGTAAACAAATCGATGATTTAATTGATTGAAATTAACTGTCCAAACAAACTTATTCACTTAAATGAATAGGACATTTGACATTAAAGGAACATTCCAAGCTCTATTTTGACTAGTCCCTCTTTTATCTTTAAATATCTCTGGGTTACAGTGCGACACTTAAAATGGGAGTGAATGTCCATAAACGTTAAAATACTGACTATATTGTATAATACTGACTAATTATAGCCACAAGACATCACTGTTCAGAACAATATGCGTGTTATCATGTCAAGTCATAGATGCATTGTCCTTTGTTAGTTGGCTGATGAAGGCTTTTGTTGGCAATTAATTGATAGTCTTTTTATTCCATTTTAAGAGTGTAGTCCCTCAATAGACCAAGGCAATGTGCATTGCAGTTCAACCAGCAGGAAATTTCGGTGAGGTCTATACTAAGTCCAAGGTTCAGGCACTGGCATATGAAGTATCCCATGTCTTATGGTTTGAGTTGGCATCAGTTCATCCCCTGAACTCCATCTCAATAGACTGAAGTTATGTCTGGCTGGCACCAGCTGCATTTAGTCATCATCACTCAGAGACACATTGCAGTGGAATCCAACACCAAGCTGGAACAAAGCTGGATCTGGCTGGCTCTGGTAGCCTAAGGATTCAGACAGGGGGGAAAAAATATTATATTTTTTACGAGTTATAGATCATGATAAAGGTTTCTGGTTATGGCAGACCTAAAAAAACAGCCTAATTGTGAGTTGATGGATAAATTAGGTGTATGCCTGGCTAAATATATGAGTCTTTAGTCTAGATTTAAACTGAGTGAGTTTGTCTGCATCCCGAACAGTGTTAGGGAGACTATTCCATAGTTTAGGAGCCAAATAGGAAAATGATCCACTTCCTTTTGTGGATTTTGATATTCTAGGAGCTATTAACAGGCCAGAATTTTGTGACTGTAATTAATGTGATGGAATATAGTGTGGTGGAAGTTCACTTAAGTACTGTGGAGCTAGACCATTTAAAGCTTTGTACGTAGTTAACAAAATTTTCAAATGAATGCAAAATTTAACAGGTAGCCAATGCAAATTTAATAAAATGGGGCTAATATGATCATATTACTTGGTTCTATTCAGCACTCTGGCAGCTGCCTTTTGAACCTATTGAAGTTTATTTATTGAACTTGCTGGACATCATCCCAGTAATACATTACAATAACCTAGTCTTGAGGTCATGGAAAGTATGAATTAGTTTTTCGGTGTCAGCAACAGAGAGCATATGTCATAATTTAGCAATATTTCTGAGGTGGAAGAATGTTGTTCTACAAACATTGGAAAGGACAGATTGGTATTACATATAACACCTAAATTATTTGCTGTAGAAGACAATGTAACAGTACATCTTTTGAGAGTCAAATTATGTTTTAGCTGCTTATTTTTAGAGGCTTTTAATAATTTGTACCTTTGTTTTGTCACAATTGAATAGACGTACAATCTCTGTACTGTGGTGGGGCCTAAATCTTGAATGATATTGTTCATTTAGTTCTCTTTAGACATAAACCAGAGATTTGAAATTGGTCTATAATTAGCCATTTCTCCAGGATCGGGCTGTGGCTTCTTAATAAGCGGTTTGATAACTGCCAGTATAATGTTCCTTGGGACACGTCCTAAGGATTGTGAGGAGTTAATAATATTAAGAGGTTCTGAGATTACAGGGAATACCTCTTTTAAGAACATATTTGGTATTGGATCTAACATACATGTTGTCACGCTCATAAGCGCAAGCATTTTCACACACAGACACACACACACACACACACACACACACACACACACACAAATGTTGGTGCAGCTATCATTATGAGGACTCTCCGTAGACATAATGATTTTTATACTGTACAAACTATAGATTCTATCCCCTAAACCTAACCCTCAAAAAAAAAAAAAAAAATATAACATCTTTTAGTATGTTTTTTAAGCAGTTTAAATTATGGGGACACTTTAAATGTTTATATGTCCTCATAAACCACATTTATAGTACTTACCAGTTTGTAATAAAAAAAAAGTTCTTGTAAACCACTTAAACCTGCCAACACACACACACACACACACACACACGCTGGCGCATGTTCAGCACACACACATACGCCGCCTCTCAATAAAACAGGTCGCAGCTGGATTACGCACTGGATTGATTTCAACAGCAGAATAAGAATATTAACTTTCTAATAAGTGACACAGTCCTAGGCTATCACAAATATAGCCGGTTATTTTTTCATTATCAATGTTTAAATCAGTCTGCTTAAGTAAAATTCTCTTCCACTTGCATCTTCAATAATCCACTTGTCCCGGTTAAGCGCTAATGTCGAACGAGCCCTGATTAAATATTGTATTAAACATTCTCTGATAACAGCTTTTTCTTCTGCAGTATAGCTCCTAAAGTAAATGTACGTTAAAAGACTTTTAGATATCATTTTGGAAAACAAATATTTTGTTCCAGTGTATAATGGGCTAAGACTAAACTCTCTCAGCTTTATGTTCTCTTCGATCCATCTTTAACTCACAAAAACAAACTTTCTCTTCTTAACAGCTGCGTATAGCCGATTTCTTTATGGTAAGATACACACAGTGAACGTGACACATATATTAAAATTCACTACATTGTGAGCCATCACGTTATAATCTAGCTGCAGCAAATGCGTATGAGCGATGAGCGTCCCCGCACCAGAGTGTGCATCAGCCAGGAGACGATTCAAACTCTTCCCCAGTCACTTCATGCAACTCATAGATGTGGTGCTGAACCACACTGAGAAATTCCAGTTTCAGAGTTTATTTTCATAACCCTCTTCCTTATTATTTGTACTTTAATAAAGGATGTTTTAAAGATATAATGATGGTGTGTTTCATTGTGAATGGAATGTGGCACAATAATAATTTTATCATAATTTGATTGTTGGAAGTCAAAATTTTAATTGAAAATAAAATTTGATTAATCACCCAGCCCTAGGTTAGTGTGATAAATTTACTTAATAACCTTTACTGTGTAAAGTTATAGCCAATTTTACAACTTGACGTTACGAAGATGTGAGGTCAACAAACCCTAAAATGATTGTAAAATAATATAAATTTACATTTATACAACTTTACTGCTCAAATGATACACAAGTTTTAACAGAAGAATTCAATTGCTTTTATAAAATTATAAGCTTCACATTTCTGTCTTTAAACCCTCCAAAAATTGGCCCCATTCACTTCCATTGTTAGTGCCTCACTGTATAACCTCCATTTTTGCTTTTTTTAATGAAAATTATTTTGATCTTAATTTGTACCGAACATGGAATATTCCTTTAATCTTTAACCTTAATATGTTTAAATATTTGTGATTGTGATAATGGTGCAGTTATGGCATCTACCAGCAGGTGCTAACTGGGACTAAAGACAAATAATTTTTAAAGCATGATTTTTCAATACATTTTTACATTTATACTGCTCAATAAGAACTTTAAGACATTATAGGCATTACAAAAATCATGATTTTGATGACATATGCCTGACTAATGTTTGGAACACCAAATGATACTAGAAAACTAGTGATGTGTAACAAAAGTGCTGTAACCATGTAACCATTTTCAGCATTAACATTTGATGTGATGTTATTTTTAATTCATCTTTTTCTGAAGTCGCAGTGAGATTTTTTTAACTTGTAACCGCATCCCACCATAACAGTTCTCATCTGCAGACAGTGATGGCATCACAGATTGTTTGTTCTCTTTGCCTATTCATTTAGACGCTTTAGTCATTTGCGTCTCTGACTTACGCATTTAGAGTCTGTTCTGAACATCTCATTGTTTACAGATTTGGAATAAGTGCTCGTGCAGTGATGATGACTCATATTGCAGCATGATTCACAAGCTTGTGTAGTTGCATGCATTCATCCTGTGCTGTCCGATTCACTGCAGTATTTCCCCCAGTGAACGACAACCAATGTGTTGCATATTTGAGTCCCCCTTGAAGCAAACAGCTCTGCCTCAGCTCTCATATGGCATAGAATGTGCATTATATCATAGAAGCATTAGGGGCCGTTCAGACGTTCAGGCATTTACGTGCACAGACCTTAGCAGGGACAGGGGTGGAAGGATAAAAAGGGCACACATTTTTTTTTTAATGAGTAGGGGGAGATTGGGGAGTGTTGTAACACTGGATTAGTTGTAACACTGTCAGTTTGACCAATCAGAAAAGAGCTGCAGTGATGTCATCAATATCATACATTACCATTTCCTTTTTGAGCTCAAATCAGAAGTGGCACGTCTCTGTGAGCAACATTTTGGATTTTATGACCAAAAAAAATATTTTCAGGTAAGAAAGTAAAATTTTATATCGAGATAATTGTTTGCCTAGCGTTCATTTTATTATAGATATAATGGTTAGACTTACATAGTCTAAAGTATCAGTTTCTCAAGTTTAATTTGATGCTTTGCATTCGTGCTAACTTCTATACCTCATGCTAAAACATTTAGCTATGTAATGGCTGCTTGGGGTGGGTATAGTTCAGTAAAAATGTTAAAACCATCCCCTTATGATGACTCAGAATGTTTTTTGTACTTTTTTGTACTCCTTTTTCCAGCATGCCTAGGCAGTGGAAGCACAAGACAGGCAGCGGCGTCCCTGCAGACATTTTGAGAAATGCTGCAATTGAAGTCAGGCAGGGAAAATCAGTGAGATCAGTCACCAAGGCCCATGCCATCTGTCACGTCACATTGTACAGATTTTGTAAAGCCTCACAGAAGCTAAGAGAAGAGGCCCCATTTAGGCTACCGTAGTAGTCAGAGAGTCTTCAGTGAGGCACATGAGGAACTCTTGACTGAGTATGACTGAGCTGATCTGTACTATGGGTTAACCCCCAGAGAGGCATGAATGAGATAAATATAAAATGGGGCACTCGTATGTTTAAGGAAAATATTTCTCTCCACAATTATTGTACCCATTATGAAGAGGTAGAGACCATTGATTAACAGCTTTTCCACAACTGTTGTTGTGGCTTGTTTATCACTGATTGCCCCAAGGTTTCGTACATCATTCAAGTGGGATAACATGTTTACTGTTGCCTTGCTTTTGGGTCAGGAAATTTGCATACCAATTGGCAGTACACAATAACTGTAAACACCTCCAGTCATGGGTTGAGAAATCCATGGCAGGATCTGACTGGTTTTCAGGCTTCATGAAATGTCATCCAAATCTGTCCATCATAAGTGCACAGGCAACTAAGCTTCAATCGTCCATATGTGGAGAGATTCTTCAAGAAGCTTGGATATGTGATTGAGAAGCAATCATCATCAGGAGGAGAATCAGTAGGACTCCTCAACTCAAGCCTCAGCAGCTCAATGGAGTCTCAGTCCATCTGCTCTCCATCCATTTCCCAAAGCAGGACCAAGGAAGACTCCCAGTGGGAAGAGAAAGAAGAGACAATCAGAAATCCTGACAGTTACACCTGTGAAACAGGCACTTGAAGAGGTAGAAACTGGAACTGGAAAATGTAAAAAAGAGAATAAACCTGCCATCTGGAAAGGGGCATAAGAAGAAAACAAACAAGCAAAAGGCCCAAGCCCGATGACCAAAATGATTCTGACACCTTTGATGATGAGAATTTCTGCATTGTATGCATGGAACACTTTGCAAACTCATTGTCAAAAGAAGTGTGGGTCAAGTGTGTACGCTGTCAGTTCTGGGCCCACAAAGCCTGCACCCTAGGAGCAGCCATCTACATTTGCCACAACTGTGACAGTGATTGAACCCTTATGTGACGCACGCACACTCACACAAACACACACAGCAATTTTTCTGTGCTAAATTGAAAGTTTTAGAAGAAATATGTAGTTTTATTGTCAGTTTAAATTGTTCACTTTATTCACATCTGTTTATTCTTATTCTTCAGTAAAGGTCTTGCATAAATTGGATATTGTGGATATTATTTCAGCAAATTATTCTCATTGTTATATCTATCCCCAGCTAGTGTTACAACTCACCCCAGTAGTGGTGTAGGTACTAGGTTGTAATAACGGAACTCTTTTTATATGACATTACCTCACATTGTGTAGTAGACATCCAAGTAAGTTTTATTTGTAGTAGACAAATATGGGTACCATATATCAAAGTTTGAGAGATCTAGCACAAACAACCTCTGAGTTACTGATGCTCAAACAAAAAGTGTTACTACTCCCCTAGTAATTATAAATATTTAATTTTCTTTGCTTTTTGAGTATTTAACCATTTTCTTGGATATACAGTATATACTGTACATAATTATTATTTTTTCCCTTTATCACAAGTAATAGCCTATTCTGTTATATTTCTTGCAAAAAGCACGATGGTAATACACTTGTTTATTTGTTTATTTTCAGCCATGATCTGTGATAATCCCATGTTTTTGACATGTGTCATAGTAAAAGCATGGTATTTTTTAAAGTACCTTGGAGTATCATGACAGTGTTATGAAAAATGTACATGATCACTCATTCAGTACCATGGCATTACCCTGGTAACGTGGTGCACAGTGCGAAGGCGCGATGAGAAATTGCGAGCACTAGGCGATTGACTGTGTTTTGCGAATGCTACAGGGTCCTTGAATAACGTAGAAAATGTGAGTAAGGGCAGCCAGTGGAGTTTCTGGTGCCCCCCCAGGATACGATGCTGCCCCCTAGGGAGTTGGTGCCCTAGGCAGACTGTGTAATATTCGTATAGGGAGCTGCGGTGCTGTGGTAGACTAATGGTATTTTTCTGAAAGTGATAAGTCTAATGGCTTATTAGTTTAAACAAAACAAAACTGGATTTGGCAGAACCTGACAGCTCCTTCAGCTTATGTCAATATTCTATAAAAGACAAATTGCATTTATGTCACTGAAAGCGACACAACCCCTCCCATTATAATTAATTAATCTGTCTACACTAGTGGTATGCGATGTCGGAAATGCGGTAGCAATCGAGTATTATTCTTTTGATGAACTTACAGCACAATAAATGGAGTGGACTTTTTATCTGAACTGTTATTCGTCTGAAGAAACAGTACTTCGAAGTTCGAATTCAAAATGGCATTTTTTGCTTTCTTGAAAGGCACTCCTGTGGGAGGGGATGCCACCTGAAAGCTCACTCAAAACGAAAATGAGAAAATGTATCTTTTCTCGTAGGGCCCTTCCACAAGACAACACATTTTTACTTCTTGTTTAGCCTCCCATTCAGCTCATGAAAACACGCTGCATGATCATGAGGATTACATCAAGATATAGATTGGAATGCAGGAATTTATATAAATAAAATAGACTACTCCTCTCTCGCTGTTGCTGGCGTGTGAGTGATGACCCCTCTACGTCCCTATGCTGGCATAGCTAGGTTGCCGACCCCTGCAGTAATGCCATGTTTCCTTCAGAGTACACACTTAAAGGGCTCTGCACTTTGGAGTGAGTATAGGGCATAGGAAGGATCACTTGCAATTGGAATGGCCCGATCTGCTGTAGCATGCACTCTTATAGGCACCTCCAATACATTTTCTTTAATACGCCTGTGATTTACAAAGAAATCTCATAATACATTAGGCTATTACTGTTGTATGATTATGACAAGATTAAAATCTTGTTTTAACTATTTTAATATTTTACAATTTCTCCCCTTTTTCTGGATGACCAAAAGGGCACCTTTAGATTTGTGAATGAAAGGGGCAGGGGTACGTCGCGTTCAGTGGCGACGCTCTTGCCGTTGAAAATAACTGCGACACGCGACGACCAAAGACGTCCGTCTGATGCACACAGACCAACAATTAAAATACTCTCAAGAACACGCGACGCGTATTTGACGCGTTCTTGCGTCAAAACAGCAAGACGGAGCGCAACGGAATAAAACAGAAGTCAGGGGTCTAAAGACACGTTTATAAAAAAAAGTCTTAAAAACGCGACGCTCTGGCCGTTGAAAATAACAGACGCGACGACCAAAGATGCATAGCCTAGTACACAGACCAACAGTTAAAAACAGCGTAAGAGAATGTCTGTGTGAACGCCACGCGTTCTAATTGTACCTTTCTTGCGTCAAAACAGCCTGACGGAGCGCAACGGTATAAAACAGAACACAGGGGTCTGACGCGGCGTCTTTAAAACGCGACGCTCCTTCCACAACGGCCGAAGACGTCCATCTGATGTGCACATAGACCAACAATTAAAACATAATTCCTACTTGAAAGCGACGCGTTCTACTAATTATAATGTACAACGACAGCACTTCAAATTGTATTTCTTCATTTCTTTTGTTTATCCTTTTATTTATCCTAAACACTCGACGCGCTCATAATTTACCTTACACTTTATCTCGGCTCAATACGTGTGATTTCCCTGAGCGATTTGTCTTGTAAACAGACTCGTTGACGTTTATGTAATGCGTATAGCAGAGCTTTTATAAATGTATCCTACTCCTGCCCACTGAGCGTCTATTTTTTACCGAAACCCGAGACCTTAATGTGATTTTATGTTCGTGTTTCGATGGATGCTGAGCCTTTCGGAACCTGACAGCACCTTCTATTCCTCAGACTACCAAACACTCCGTCAAATGATGGACAGCAAAAATGACCATACACCAATCAAGGGCACTTTCCTCAACCCTATAAGATGATGAAGAAGACGGGATGTTAGTAGTGCGGGGAAGACTGACTCATTTCCGCGAATCGGTTCTTTCGAACAGTTCATTTCAATGAGTCGGTTCAAAAAGCACTCGAGAAGCGTTCCGGCCGATAGATTCACTAAAAGAACCGACTCCATAAACGATTCCCTCAGACATCGCTAGATTTGGGTGCAAATGGTTTCTGCCGTTCTTACGCTTTAAGACTGGAGTGGACGAAAGAGGGCGGAGTGTGTTTGTCATCCAAGTGTGAAGTACTGACTGCCTGCATCCGAAAAATAGTTTTTCCCCTCTCACTCTCTCCTGATTCGATCACGTCTGTTGTTGTGGTCCAGCATCATATTGGGAAGAGAGCATCGGAGATCACCTATATCTGCTGCGCTCCTGCAAGGATCTGGAGATACGAGACCAAGCAACATCACTGACGAGTGGATACTTACCAACCACACCACTGAGATGAGAAATGGATTACTGATACACTAAACTCACAGGGATCAGGTGGCAGAAATGCGTGAAAATCCACAGGTGAAAAACTGATTTGCTGATTTGTGATTTCTCGCATCAGATTCGGTGAACAGAAACTGGTAAGGTAACAGAGAGGGATTGAAGGATATGGCCATAATCTGGATATCGTTACTCTTGCAAGTAGGATTTGTTATTGGATCAAATTATAGATATGTGGAACACGATCGGGACCTAAAAGCGAAGCTGCCCATTTATAATACGCAGAATATCCAGCAAGCGCATCTCCGCAAGTCTCATTCGGGTTTAGCGCAGAAGATCGAGGAGCAGGTACCCCGAGTGGTGACTGCGTTTCTGCACACGGGGGATTCCTCCACCTTAGAACACGCCAATTGCTCCAGGAGATATGAGCTGGCGTTGTTGCGGGGATGGACGCACGGAGACGCGCATCACTCCATGCGCGGCGTGCTGGACACGGTCCTTCACGCCACGAACTTCCTAAACATGATCCTACAAGCCAACAGGTCCAGAGACCACAGCCCCAGACGTGACATGGAGTGGTACCAGGCTCTGGTCAGGAGTATCCTTGTTGGAGACCTCAAGATCCATCGATCCATGGTCACCGTGGGCGCAGAATCCGAACCCGAAGGGCCACATGTTTACCTCCAGGCCACACGGGCAGGTGGAGAGATCATCCTCCAGGATTTATCCAGCAATGCCCATCGTATGTTAAAAAACAGAACGGCAGATACCGAGTGGTACCATGATCATAAAAATAAAAAGAAGACCCATCTCCAAAAGCGTGTGCTGAGTCAAGATGTTGCGTCTGTGCGCAACGGAGAAAGTTATATTACCGACAAAACTCAGATTCATTGGTCAGCTCCGTATTTGGAATGTGAAAATGGAAATTTCATTCCCAGATGGCTCTTGACATTGTCTGCTGGCTTCTATGGCCTCAAACCCAACCGGAGTCCTGACTTCAGGTAACATGTCAGTGTGGATTTGCATTACAGGATGTACTTTTGATGCACTGCAAAAAACATTTTTGGATTTTGTCTGGTTTTCCTGTATCTACACATTTCTTTAATCAAGATCAATTTAGGCTACTTGAGAAGCAAAATGACATAAGGTAGTTTGCCTTGTTTTCAGATAAATCTTATAAAATATAGTAACGTTTTTTGTAAACGCTACTTGCCACTGGGTGACGAAAAAACAACTCGATTCAAAAACAAAGTAATTTTTTCTTACCGCTTTGGATTTTTTTTAATAGTATAAAATAGGGAACAATTGTGCAAATTCCTCTTAACGAAAATATATATATTTTTTGGTAGCAAAAAAAAAAAAAAAAAAAAAAAAAAGTATATCAAGACTGAATTGTATATTTCTTTATATTGAAAATTGATAAAGGAACATAATTTGCATTAAAGAAATATTAACAGTGTTGTTTTGATTTAAATATAGTGTACAGCAGACATAGAGGCAATAGTAATGGGTCAAAATGGATCAATTTATGCGAATACATTTGAGACCGCAAGATGCTTTTTTGAGCAACAAATTAAAATAATGTTTATTCAAAATAACCAATTCAGAAAAGTGTGCATCATTTTCTGTTCATTTCAATCACATATGTCATTTCCTAACATCACAAGTATTCTATAAACAAATGAATCTTCATTGTGATGGGATTAGTCAATGCAAGCCCACGGACATTATACATAACAAATCAATTTAAGAAAAACACTTAAGAAAAACAATGTGTTTTATGGGGGTTCTTTAGCCCCTGCTACAAGAGGGCTTTTTACCCCAAATACTATCCTTTCTGGACAGTTATTCTCATTTGATTTAAAGGAATATTCTGGGTCTAATACAAGTTCAACTCAATCGACAGCATTCATGGCATAATGTTGATTACCACATAAAGTTATTTTGACTTCTCACAGAAGACACTTACAATGTAAGTGAATGGGGGCCAATCTGTAAATGTTAAAATATTGACTGTTTTAAAAGTATAGACACAAGACATAAACTTTATGTGTGTTAACATGATTTTAGTCTGATATCTTTTCCGTGTAAAGTTATCCAAATGTACAATGTTGTTGCCATGATGATTTTACGACATAACAGCTTAAAGTCTAAAACGACAATTATTACACAGATTTAAACAACTTTACAGCTTGAATAACACACAAGTTTTAATAGAAGTAATGTATGTGCATTTATTAATTCATGAGCTACACATTTCTGCCTTTAAACCCTCTAAAATTTGGCCCTATTCACTTCCATTGTAAGGGGGGGGGGGTCAATCATCCTTGAGTCTATTCAATGATGTGTAACGCTGAAGCTAAAGCAAGAGGAATAGAGATGCTTCTGTTTCCTGTCGACTAATTAATCCCACAGGTACCACAATCAGCCAGAATTGTTCTTTGCATGCTGCAACTGGTCCTTTACCGTAAAGTTTTTAAATTGCAGCATTTATGATGTGATTGATGTAACTGTAACTTAAGCATAGTTGGTTTATCATAGCCTTAAGTTTTAATGCTACAGTGAGACTGTGTTATTGACCTTGGTTTGTATCATATAGCTAAATGATGATTGCCTACAAATATCTGGACACTGTCATCTTCCAACTCTCCAGTCGATTGTCTAAACGAGGAAATCCATAGGAAGACGGTGTCTCTCTGGGTTTGTTCGGTAGTTATGCTGTAATTTGTAACCTCTCTGTGCAGGTCGATATTTGGCAAGGGCTTTCACTTATGATTGCTCACATCCCCAGGATAATGAATTCCCAAACACTTGCCATCTTTGCCGTAAAGGTAGAGCCATCCTGTTGTCTTTAGGCCCACTCTTTGCCTTTACCATCTACACATATTTATATAGGGCCAATGGTGCTGGGGGAAAGGGGTGGTCTAATGCAATGTCTTCAGCCTTCACTACCTGTATCCCTTTCAGTCAATACCACAATGAATAAATAATGAAAGATGTACAACAGAAACTAGAGGCACCTCTCCTGCATCTGGAGACATTTTTAGATTAATGTTGTGTATATGAATTTTAGATTTAGACCTTGTTATCATGGCAGACAGACTGACATTTATAAACCTAAATGCCCTGGTATCTGGTGAAAAATTAATTACATCTAGTTGAGTCTTTCTTTAGTTTGACATGTCCCATTGTCTGGTGCACCAAGAGCAAATAGACATGTTTGTCTCACTTATGATGAACAGTAAATAGAGTTTTACATATTCTGAAGAAAATGTGATGCTTGTCCCTGCAAAACTTGCATCCACAATGTGTTCTGGGTGATTGACACTGCATTGCTGAACAGTTGTTAAGATGTTCTGGGGATTGTTAGTGCTTTGCTATAGGTCAGGGGTTCCCAAAAATGTTTGAAAGCTGAACCCCTTTGACCTAAATGATTCACATGAAGTACCTTTCAAAATGTTATAAGTCTTTGCACTTCATTTGTCTAATTCTTGTTACATTTGAATGAAACTTTATTACATCATCTTGATCTTGATTTCATACAGAAATGGTTTAGGGTCTTTCAAAAATCCCTCAACCAAGACCAAAATTATCAATTGTAACTCTTCCTAGACGTTTCAAGATACAGTCACCAAACCTGGCACAGACCTTCAGACTGTTCAGACTTGGGTTGTTTTGTCTTTTGTGACTGGTCGGACTTACTGTTTTCCCGTAATGGATAATCAAAAATTTAAATAATCCCATTAACTTGTTAAGACTCTGTCAAAGAATGTTCATGATTTAAAAATGTTTGTGATTTCAAACACCAACTGTCAAAACTAACTAACTAACTAACTAACTAACTAACTAACTAACTATAGCAATGCCTAGCAACTAGCCAAAACACCATAGTGACCAATTAGAACACCTTAGCAATGCCTAGCAACCAGCAGAAACATCCTACCAACCAGATAGTAATGCACTTTCTGACTGTCTGTATAACCTTTAAATTTAAAACCTTTTAAGGCTTTGTAAATCCTACATAAAAGTTTGTTTTGACAAACATATCCAATGTAGTTACAATTATTTAAATTAAATTTAATTCACCATTTGCATTTTGATCCCAATCCAAGGTTATGCTACAAATACATTTGTAAAATGTCCTCCATGGTCTATCTTTATCAGTAGTTTAGTGAATAAGAGGCAGGGTTTTGTACTGTTTCCTAAATTCACCCCTTATTATGTAAAGCAAGTGAACTGCTGTTTGCTTGCTTTAAATTATTCTTAAATTATCACATGCTTTTTGTCTTTAATTCATCCCTGGTCAGGTGAGAAAAAGTGAGGTTGGGGAGCAACTTGAACTCTATTAAAGCTGTTCTGTCAGCCGGGGTCCTCTGGGGATACAGAAGTCCACAGTGTGCACAAGCCCCCTTACAGCCCATGGGACGCTGCCCTGGAAATAGACCAATTACAGATACACTGGTAGTCTTAAAGAGCCACTACAGCAATTCTGTCCACTGGAATATAATGCTACAGTAGTCTACGCATCTAGTTGACCATCGACTATTGGCATATGCCTGGTCTACACAACAGCTTATTCAGGCCAAGAACTGCCCAAGTAGACAGGTTGACATTATTTGACCAAACACAATGTGTTTTGTTTTTATGTGGCATTTAGGTGCGTGTGCATCTGAAATAGCTGTATTAGCCCCTGAAGTCGTAGATGTACCCAGAGTTCTTTCACTGTGTTTAAGCAAACACACACACACACAAAATGTGCACATGCACCCTCTTCAGTCAACCAATATGCTTTAATGTTACTACAGAGACTACTGTATAACATCGACTACCGAGGTGGCTGGCACAACGAAAACATAAAGACGGCATGTATCCAATGTAACAGAAACTAAACATACCTAAAATCATTTCTGCAGAGCTACACACCCACTAGAAACCTGCGATCGGCTAAGGAACGTCGCCTTGTTGTACCAACATAAAGAGGTACCAAAACACTTTCCTGGACACTCAGTGTCATCATACCACATTGGTGGAATGACCTTCCCAACTCCATCTGTGAAGTTGACTCACTCTCTGTCTTCAAAAAACGGCTAAAAACGCATCTTTTCCAAGAGCACTTAACCAGTCACTTAAAAAAACAAAAAAACATTTGCATTGGTATTTGTTTTGAATGCTATTCTGATGATAGTGAAACTTTGTGATATGGCACTTTTCATACCACTGTCTCCTTAAGATGATTTGCGTCTGTTTTCCTCTTTTGTAAGTTGGTTTGGATAAAAGCGTCTGCCAAATGAATAAATGTAAATGTAAACAAGGCAGTTTCACATGACACGGTACCTGACAAAATTGCTTGTGGCATTTGTGCTGCCAAGACGGTGCTCGCATTGTGGTTTTATCGTGGTTAAAAACTTAAAATCAAGAACTTCATTGAGTCAAGTCACCCATATCATGTCTCTCACAGTTTACTAAAAACCGCATATCAAAATAGAAATAAATAGAGATAGTATTAATATTGTATCTACACATGTAGGCTTCTGTAGTCTCTTGTGGTCCACACAGTGTTGTCAGCCTGAACTGTCCATAATAGCTTGATGAATTAGCTGTGTAACTTTTTAAATAGTCGGGGAAAAAGCATTATTGCTAAAGCAGACAGCAACTCTAAACAGATATTTATTATTGATTGACTATTTTCAAAGAATTGACGAGCTGCTTAAAATATATTCTTTTACAGCATTTGTCCAACATTCACAACATTCAACCATGCACAATGAAATATTAGGATACATTTATTAATTATAATGATAATGATAATTATAGACTATAAAATAAATGTATTATTCGATGACACAGAGTTTGTGTATGAAGCTAAACTTCATTTTACGAGAAGAATTGAGTTGGTTATGATGTTTTTATTTTCAATGTTTATTTGATTTTTATTGTAAACCACCGGGTAACTTGTGCACGTCTTTATTTAGGCTATATCTCTGACACTTTAAAGGACAATTCTCAAAATGAATATTCTCAATGTGTTTGCAGTTAAGGAAGAGCTCAAAAAAATTTTCTTTGGTTGGTATTTAAAGATTTCAGACTGATTGCACACCAGCGCGGCTGCTGCTCAAGCAATTATTAATGATTCAGTTTTTTTATCTTCTTCAGCAGCTGCTGCGAGACGCACATGGACGCATCAGGGATTTAGGTACAAGAGCAGCATGCAGAACTTCCCTGCATTGTGCGATTTCACACAAATTAACTAGAAAATCATATCTGTGATGACATGGCCCTATTATTGTCAGTGGCTTTTTCCAGTGTTTTTGGGTGTAGCATTTGCAGTCAAATCGTGAGACGTATCTTCTCAGCGAGTGATAATTACTACCGTGTTGACTCATTATTTTCCCAAACCAGATTATTAGATAGGGATCATTTTAAATAAAACTAAATTAAATTGAAATGGCAAATTGAAAATGAAGAAGAAATAAAAACTCAATTAAAATTTGAAACAATAATAACTCTGGTTTTAATGACTAACGCAGCTTTCACTTTCTTTGGAAAAGCAACAAATAAATGTCAACAGAACGCAATAAGAATTATGTTGAAGGACAGTTTTGTCTTCATACACCTCAAGCATTTGCTTTCATTCTGAAACCACGTACTAATACTAATCATAAAATGTATAAATGAAATGCAACAGAGGTGTTTTTGTTACATTTATATTGACAAACTGTTTTTCTTTCAAATAAGCTTAAAATATTGATGTTGAGTTGATGGTTACAATTTTAATTCAGATTCATGAACAGATTCATTCGGACTAGACCCGGACTCGGCCTGTTATGGACAAGGTTTTGAGTCCGGCTCGGCCCCTTTTGGACTTGGACTCGATTCGGACTCGATTGCTTAAAGACTCAGACTTGAGTCAGACTCAACTAAGGTGGACTCAAACCCAACACTAGTCTTTAGCATTTGAATTCTTAGTGTTGGGGGACTTTAAGGGAATCTCACACTCACTGAGAGAATAACAGAATGAATATGAATAAATGGAAAAGTCTTCTGTCCATGTCTGAACTCATGTCTGGAGGATTTCAGTCTGTTGGGAGAAATCTATCCATCTCCGGTGCTAGTCCGAATTAACATGAACATGGTCGTTGTTCTGCTCTGTTTGAATTGAATTTGGTATAAAAAGGGGAGCTCATTAAACTGAAATGAGATGGCATCCATCTCCCTATTCCAAGCTCTGGGTTGCAGTGAGACATTCACAATGCAAGTGTTTTTGAGTGTTAAAATACTCACTTTTTCAAAAGATATAAGCAATAAGTTTGTTATCATGATTTTAGCGTGAAAAAATCACTCATTAACCTTTTCTATGTAAAGTAACAAATCTTTGTTGCCGTAACAATGTAAACCCTAAAACCCTAAAATGACCATAAAAATGACAATTTAAAAAACTTTACAGCACAAATAATACATGTGTTTGAACAGAATGTGTGTGGCATGGTGGAGGGCGGGGCCGGGACATGACTCAACACACCGGTCCCATATTAGGCTAGTCAAGCCACCGAGAGGGATAAAGGCCGATCGCGGAGGGCGGTGCGAGAGAGAGAGATCCTTACGGACATATATATACGGACTCTGGGGGGGGGGGTAATTGCAATTAATGGCGTTCATTTTTTTAAAGCGTTATTTTTAGTAAAATTATTCGCACTGAATTAGCGCGTTAAATCGACAGCCCTAATATATATATATATATATATATATATATATATATATATATATATATATATATACTGTATATAATTACTACAATTATTGTCACTGTACATCCATTAACATGTTTTATATTGTTGAACATTATTTATGATTAGGTGTCGGGGTAGGGTTGAGGGATCTAAAGTATCTTTAAGATATTACAAATTTAACTATTCAAATATATTCATAATATAAAAGATTTGTGATATTGTTAATTTTCTAAAGCTGTATATAATTTAAACCATTTTAGATGCATTTTAGATACTTAAATCAAATACTTTAATACTTTAGATACTTCTAATCAATCAAATTTAAACCTATTGATACCATAGGTATAAATACTTGTGAATAATAATATCAGGCTGGACTATATGTAAGACTAAGCAAGCAAGACAAACAAGTTGATATTGAAACTATATATCATCATAACCTTTAAACCCTTAAGATATTACATTTTTAGAAGATTGTTGTATTTTAGAATTTTTGGACGATAGACAATTTTCTAAATTCAAAACACCAGTGAAATATAAGTGTAGTTTTATTATCTACCCTCACCCACATTTTAAATATTGATAGTTATGGCAAATTTATGTAAATGTAATATTGCTACCAAATCAACACAAAAACATATGTACGTTTTGAAGAAGATATAACATTTTAAAATTATGTATGATTTGATTTATTGTAAATAAAATTAGCAACAAAAATAACATAAGACATTTTTATTTGATGAACACCATTTTTATATATATATTAGGGCTGTCAATTTAACACGTTAATTCAGTGCGATTAAATATACGCAATTAATCACAATGCCCCCGGATTGTAATAAGGAAGATTCCTGAGAAATGCAAGCTTGTAATACCACCTGTTTACACCAGAGGGCAGTAATTGAAATTTCAGCTGTATGGCAACAAACAGTTTATACAGTTGCAGTAGCAACAACACAAACATGCGTTACGTTCTTGTGTTCAAAACACTTGATGGAGTGCACCTAAAAATTTATGTTTATGATGCAACGCATCCGAGGCGCTACACGAGCATGTCTGACAAAGGTGTTCATTGACGGGTCCTTAAACAAGCCCTCATAATAAATCTCCAACTGATTGACAAATTCACTTGTGTAATGGATTGCTGTGAACTGTATGCCAATGATTGACTTATGATCAATAATATGGTAGTAAACAATACATTGTATTCTAAAACCGGCTTTTAACGGGGAAAACAAGAGGCGATGGAACATATTTTTAAATCAGTGAAAGTTGGTGTACAGATGTAAAAACGTTAAAGAGAATGTGCTGTGCTAATTTTGAAGCGCTCTTTATTAACTGTAAGTCTTTCTACTCGCTGCGGGAGTTTTCTTTATTTATTCTGGTGTGTGTTTACATCGCTCCAAATGTGTCTGGGAACATAGCGCTGCAACAGCTGGCTGATCAAATCACAGACACCTGTGCTGTATCAACAATATCCGGACTCAGTTATTATTATTCTTGGGGATTTTAACAAAGCAAATCTCACACGTGAACTGTCCAAATATAAACAGCACATTACACGCCCCCGCGACCCTGTACACAGGATAAGCGGTTGACGATGGATGGATGGATGGATGGACATTACACGCCCCACCAGAGACAGGAACATACTGGATCACTGCTATACAACAATAAAGGATGCATATCGCTCTGTCCCACGTGCAGCTTTGGGACTCTCTGATCACGGTCTGGTTCATCTTCTTCCGACCTACAGGCAGAAATTAAAATCAACAAAGCCAGTTGTAAGGGCTGTTAACAGATGAACTAATGAAGCAGAGCTGGAACTACAAGCCTTCTTTTACTGCACTGATTGGAGTGTTTTTGAAGCTGCAGCCACAGACCTGGACGAGCTCGCAGATACTGTTACATCATACATCAGTTTCTGTGAGGACATCCCTAAACCCAATGATAAACCATGTTTACAGGAAAACTCAGACAGCTTTGCCATGCCAAAGAGGACGCTTACAGGGGTGGGGATAGTCTTGTATAATCAGGTAAGGAACACGCCGAATAAGGAAATCAGAGTGGCTAAAAGAAGCTACTCTGAGAAGCTGGAAAACAAATTTTCAGCTAACAACCCTGCATCAGTGTGGAGTGGCCTGAAACAACATACTAATTACAGGACTCCTACCCCCAACCCTGTGGTGGACCAACGACTGGCTGACGACCTGAATGTTTTTTACTGTAGATTTGAAATGCCCAATCTCACACCCCACACCCACTCTGACCTTCACTATACACAAACACCAACACCTCCTGCAACCCCCATCCACCCCCTTCCTGCTACTCAACCTGCACTCAAGATCTGTGAAGATGATGTGTGCCGCGTCTTTCGGAAGCAAAAGATAAGGAAGGCTTCAGGTCCATATGGCGTCTCACCAGTGTGCCCCCATTGGCCCCCATTTTTCACTCAGATCTTCAATAGATCACTGGAGCAGTGTGAAGTCCCATGTTGCTTCAAACACTCAATTATTATCCCTGTCCCTAAGAAACCAAAAATCACAGGACTTAATGACTACAGACCTGTCACCCTGACGTCTGTGGTCATGAAGTAATTTGAGAGACTGGTGTTGGCCCACCAGAAGGACAGACATCAATGGACCCTTTCTAGATCCCCTTCAATTTGCTTATTTTGCAAACAGGTCTGTGGATGATGCAGTCAACATGGGATTGCATCATATCCTGCAACATCTGGACAGACCGGGGACATATGCAAGGATCCTTTTTGTGGACTTCAGTTTGGCTTTCAACACCATCATCCCAGCTATTCTCCGAACTAAGTTAAACCAACTCCCTGTTCCCATGTCTATCTGTCAGTGGATTACCAGCTTTCTGACGGACAGGCAGCAGCTTGTGAGACAGGGGAAATTCACTTCCAGCACCTGTACAGTCAGCACTGGTGCCCCCAGGGATGTGTGCTCTCCCCACTACTCTTCTCCCTCTACAGCAATGACTGCACCACCAGGGACCCCTCTGTCAAACTCCTGAAGTTTGCAGACAACACTACTGTCATCGGCCTCATCCGAGATGACGATGAGTCTACATACTGAAAGGAGGTTGAACGGCTGGCTCACTGGTGCAATCATAACAACCTGGAGCTGAAAAAGCTCAAAACGGTGGAGATGATTGTAGACTTTAAGAGGAACACCCCAACAATGACCCCCCTCACCATTCTAAACAGCACTGTAGCAGCAGTGGAATCATTCAGGTTCCTGGGCTCTACCATCTCACTGAACCTGAAGTGGGAGATACACATTGACTCCATTGTGAAAAAGGCCCATGAGAGGTTGTACTTCCTTTGCCAGCTGAGGAAGTTCAACCTGCCACAGGCGCTGCTGATACAGTTCTACTCAGCAGTCATTGAGTCCTGTCCTCTGCACTTCAATAACTGTCTGGTTTGGTGCAGCTACGAAATCAGACATCAGAAGACTACAGAGGACAGTTTGGACTGCTGAGCAGATTATTGACAAGAACTGTACACTTCCAGAGTGAGGAAAAAGGCTGTAAAAATCACTCTGGATCCCACTCACCAAGCCCATTACCTTTTTTAACTGTTGTCTTCTGGCCGACGCTTCAGAGCTCTGAGCACCAGAACCGTCAGACACAGGAACAGTTTTTTCCTTCAGGCTATCCATCTCATAAACAGTTAAAGCCGCCCTATTGAGCAATAATTATGTGCAATACACAGTTTAAGTCTATTTATATTATCTAACATATACTCTTCTGCCATTACATACAAAGAAAAAAATTTACTTTTTGCACTGTACATTCCTTGTATGTGTAAGCATACTTGGCAATAAAGCTGATTCTGATTCTGAATCATTTCAGCCAAAATATGGGATGTCCTGGCTAATACGGCTGAATGGAATTGTACATGCAAACATCTGATATTCCACTGTGAGTTTATTCTGCATTTTATAACCAATGTTACATGTATTAAGAGTTACAATTATCCCTGCTCTCATCTACTTTCTAAAGAGCAAACTGTCATTCTGCTGTGAACTCCAATGAATATGGATGTATGAAGCGTAGAGTCATTTTTGAGTATATCTGTTCAGGCAGCGACATCTAGCTTCAAGGCACATGTCCACTGAATAGCGGATGGTCTTAAAAGCCTCCTCTTAATAGATCAAGTGCACTGATGCATTATGTTTTAGTATGATCTCAATCTCATGTTGCGCTTCTATTTTAAGGAAGCAAAATGCAGGAAATGTGATGGAAATGCATTGGGTTGACAGCACGAGTTTGGGATAATGTGACTCTAGGCCTCCACTGTGACACCAGGGTCATTTTGTGGAGTTCTGTCGCCCGTTATCAAAGCAGACAGCCCAGAATAGCACTGTGACGCTATTCTGTTTGTGCCCTCACATTTCACTCTGTCCCACCCCTCACCCCACCCCTCCTTAACAGCTTTGGCACTGTCTCTGCATCCACGGTTTCTACACAAGCTAAAATTAACATCAACATTCTTTGTAGAGAAATGCTTTAGTTTTTCTACTGTAATAAAATAAAGTGAGGATTGAGTGGGTGCCTTTGATGCACTGAATTAGCGGTATGGACTACACATTGTGCATTTTGCTGATGAGGTCTGAGATGGTTTGTTATTCGGTTGGTTGCCTGTATCTCTCTCAATCTACTTTTTTTATAATTGTATTTCTTTTCCTTTATTGGCTTGAAGTTTATTTGTTAATTATTGTGGGTTTGATGTTGTTATTTACTGTGGCCTGTTTCATTGAAAACTTTCATGTGCAGTTCAATAGTTTGGTCTATATAAAAATAATTGAAGAAAAAAACCAAACAAACTCCGGACTGAAATAATCTTGTAGTAATGGTGTTGCGGAGGGTCTTGTGACCATGCATGAACCATTGGATTTCTGTGGTAATTACGACATTTGAAATTGTTGTGTGCTGGGTTAAAGCACATCTTCTTTCTGTTCTGTGGGTTATTAAGGATTTTATGGTTACATCAATGTTGAATTGCGGTCTATATAATTTAAGCCTTCTCTCTAATTTTCGCGAGAGTGGTAATTCTAAGCACAAATTCCAGCGCAAGTGGGCGTGGGTGGGAGAGTTTGCACTGTCTGTGAGTGTATGCGTGCAAATTTGGGGTGTTTTGTATGTTAATGAAGTGCAGTTTGCAGTCTTCCTGAAAAATATGTCAATGCGCTAAGATTTTTAAGAAGCACATCTAAACTCTAGACTGCCCACTGACTTTGCTGGAAATGTTGTTAAACGTAGAGGCACATGTGAGCTTCAGTTTATGGGTGACATTTCCACAGAGGGCACCAAAAGTAAGTTATATTTTTAGTTGCAAATGATGTATTAACTCTATTACAGAGTTATATGTGTGCCCAAAATTACATTTTGAGCACTCAATAGGATATTTTGAGAGCACAAACATTTTCTGTGTGTGAAAAATGATACTTTGAGTGTAGAAGATTTATTTTGAGCTCACAAAAATGTTCTGTTCACAAAATAAGATATTTTGTTAAGCAATGTATCTTCTTGCAAAGATGAATTCACTTTGAGCAAACAAATATTTTGCACTTGAATGAAGTTTATTACAGAATTCTGTTCTTTGAACAGAAACTCTACTGTTTTTTGCATGTGCAAGATCTCACTCACACTCTCCTTCTGCCCACTCTGATTGCACTCATCGCTTTGACTGCTTGTTTGCTCTACAAGTTCACAGCATTATAATGTGCCAGAATTTCAGCAAATCAGAGATCATACCGCTAATAAAAACAAGAGGAAGAGGAGAACGGGATAGTTTGTTTTCAAGAAAGGAAATGTGTAACACACTGACCACATGACAGCAGCTCTTTTGTTGAATTAACTGATTTATTAAACCTTTATTAAATATATATTTTAGTCTGTACACTGCCAACAGGCTTACTAGCTAGCTAACTATCAGGCTAGCACGCTTAGTATGGTTCTCTTGGCTAGTATTTTGTTATCTATGTTACCAAGTTATACTTACATCGCTACTAGCTTGACATGTTAGCAAACACTTTCATCTGAAATTATATTAATTTAATATCTCCCATGTGTAAAACTCTTTAAGACGTAATAGTGTAGTAATGGGGAACTTAATTCGACTTCTATCTATCCCATCAGCTATCCTGAAAGAGCAGTTTATTAAAATAAATGGGACCAGATTACAGTCTACCATGGATCAGAAACCACTGAACCTTCTTCTTTTAGTTATAATTATATGAAATATTATGTTATTTTGTTCACCTTCTTTAGTGTGTTCTCTCCTATGTTTTCGACAGCCTTGTATATTATAAATATTATGAATATTATAAATATTGCCTTAATTAAAATTCTATTCTTGATAATAAATTAGAAAAGCAGTTTCTGTTTGCATTTCAAAGCTGTGGGTTATCTTGAAATGTTCAGTATGCTGTTTTTATGATGTTTGATGACCAATTATGTCTAATTATGTCTCCTGTCATAGTTTGGGGTAAATTAAATGTACATTAGATTGAACCTCAGTTGTTTGAGACTGCAAGATGATTTAAAATCTAGAAAGAAATCCTTAGCATTGCATGATCCCAGGCTAATATATTTTGAAAAACTTACATTACAGTATTCCTGGTATGTCTATAATCCATGGGGTAAATATCTTTTAGAATGATAACTGCAGACATTATATAAAGTGTGCACTGATCTTGGAGCATTGTGCCTGTTGTCTCTTCTGCTACATTTACACTAAGATGTGCATGGTTGCTGTAGCTACCTCAACTGCCCAATTACAGAGTGCTTGTAAGAAGCTTTTAATAGCCAATTTTGACATAAGAGGTGGGACTTGTCAGAATATGGTTGGAAAAGAAAACAAGCAGTTTAAAATTCTGAACACATTCAGATAATTTATATGAGGAGAGAGAATGAGTAAGATCTAGCACAGGCAAAACATTTTATTAATCTTTGCAAGAAGATACATTGCTTTTCAATCGCATAAAAAATAACTTTTTGTGTGCTCAAAATATCAGCTTGTGCGTGCATTTCTTTTTCTTTTTTGTCAATCCGTGCATTTTATAGCGTGACTCGTTGTGCATGACTCACAGCATTTGGAGGCTCATGCTACTTTCCATGATCCACGCACATGCCCCATTGAGAGCGAGAACCACTAATCATGACCACGAGGAGGTTACCCCATGTGACTCTACCCTCCCTAGCAACTGGGCCAATTTGGTTGCTTAGGAGACCTGGCTGGATTCACTCAGCATGCCCTGTATTAGAACTCGTGGCTCCAGGGGTGATAGTCAGCATCAATACTCGCTGAGATACCTAGGCCTCCCTGTCAAAAACATTTTTGCACTCAAAATATCAACTTGCAAACACATAAATGCAATAAAATTTTGCGCATGCAGAATTTTTGCACAAAATTATGTTTCAGCCTACCTAGTTCACCTGAGCTAATCAACCTCCAGATATTTTAACCTTTATGTTTTGCATTTAAACAAAATACGCATGTCTTATTATACATTAATAGCTGTATCTCATTGGTTTAGATGCATGAAATTGTTCTTCTCAAAAGCTCTTGTCAGCTTCTCTATCTCATTTCAATCTCAGGAAAGTCAGAAATACAATCCAATGCCACATAGTCTTCAGAGTCATTACAGCCAATTTATACTAATCACAATAATCACGAGGCTTTTCATCAGCAAGACTAAAGGATGGCACTGTTTTCATTCCACTTTCAGTGTTGTGAGTTATTAAAAGAAATGCAGAGCCACAGGTCCTGTCTGACCTTGGACGAAGGATGTGCCGTTCCAACGCTTGATGAACACAGTGCTAAAATTAGCAAACTGGCCTGGCCAAGGCTTCAATTAAGGCGAGCGGGGGTTCATCCATGACTGCACCTTCTCTGTCTGTCTGTCTGAAGAGAGAAAAAGACAGAACAAAACAGATAGACTCTTAATGACTTAGTGACTATAATAGTGATTGGTAAAAAGATTGGCAAAACTAGATACAACAAAATGCATGAGTAGTGTGTGGAATTTAGTTTGAATCAACATCAAGATTTTATGTTAAAATTTATATAAATGTGTTAGGGAAGGATCTTATGTCTTTTAAAGATTTCACAATTTTTAATATACTTTTTGCCTTCTCCAATTAATTTTGAATCCTTCTGTGTGACAAATACATTTTTAGCTTGGACAAATATTCTTAAATTCTAAAGTATCTCTATGATGATGAGGTCATAAAAACTGCATGCATAATACTATAGCATGAATGGGTGTTTCTTCAACTTCAGGCACTTTTAGTACTGTGGAATTTTTAAAGTTTTGTTAGCACATGTCAAATTCTGCATATTACACAGTTTACGTAGTGAACCGACTCCCTGGGGGGCAACAAAAACTCCACCGGCTGCCGTTCCTCACGCGATATATGTTGGTGAAGGACCTGATCGCCTTGCAGATGACACCATGTCTTAATAGACACTAGTGATGGGAAATCCGATTCATTTCCACAAACTGGGTCTTTTGAACGGTTCGTTTCAATGAACCAGTTCAAACAATTACCAGCAGGTTTTTTTACATCATCATGTAATGACATCACTAGTACGTCATTCTTTTATTCAATTAAGTTATTATAATAAGGGTGTTTATTTTCAGGTCGCACAAATGCCCTCAGCTTCTGAGCAGCACCCATACCATACTGTGAGGCAGTATAAGTCTGCAAATTTTATAATGTGATTGGAGGAGTATGTGGAGATACAGTCATATATATAGAGACAGTAGAGTAGTGGACTCAGGACACATCCCTGTTGGGATCCGGTGCTGAGAGTGAGGGTGGAGACCGAGCCTTACGGACTGAGGGTGGTTAGTGAGAAAATCCTTTATCCAGGTGAAGAGGTGATCGGATAGGCCCAAGTGGAGTAGTTTCCTGATGAGTATGTCCAGTATGATAGTACTGAAAGCAGAACTATAATAAAAAAAAAGCATCCGGACATATGTCCCTCTGTATTCCAGGTGCTCCAGAGCCTTGTGTAGGACTGTGGCAATGGCATTCTCCGTAGACATTTTAGCCCTATAAGCAAATTTATAGGGGTCATTGGGAGGGAGGCTAGCTTTAATATGCCTATGTACTAGTCTCTCTAGACACTTCACTATAGAAGTAAGAGCAATGGGTCTGTAGTCATTTAAACTGTCCACCGCAGGCTTCTTCGGGGCCGGGATGATTTAAGTCTGCCCGGGAGCTTCACTTTTGCCTTCTCTCTCTCCGCCTCCTGCTCCGCTTGACAGACCCAATAACAATCCACGTCGACCCAGGAGGTTGCGCTGTGTCCACAAGGATATTGTTAGCCCTTTGAAAGTCTGCAGTAATGGCCACACTGGATTGTAATCCAAGGTTAATCAATTCCTGCCGGCTATAGGCTTGCTTTGTTTGACAAAACTCAACACAGATGAACACACACATTAGAACATACATTTAAAACAAGCACCATGCTGGTGAGCCAACAGCCGCTGCTCTCATGCATGCTGCCATCTTGCTTTATATCTGGTCTACATGTCGCCGTCTCTCTTCCGGTGCAACTGGTGAGATGCGGAGAGTCAATTTTAAAAACCTTAGTTCGCTGAAGGACTCATCTCTCAGCTCTTCCAAGAATATAGACCCAATCACCATCAAGATGGCTTTAGGGAATGCAAAGTCTATATCGATTAAATCTTTTATTTAAATGACTTTTTTACATCACATTCACTGGATTTTTTTATTTGTGACTGAAACTTAGTTAAACCCAGGCAATGTAATGTTTATTGAGGAACTGTCACCTTTGGACTGTACCCTTTTCAGCTTTCCATGGACTTCTGGACATAGTGGTGGTGTGGCCACTGTTTTTAGAAACTGTTTAAATGTAGAATTTTGCCTTCAGACATCTTTTAAAATTTTGAGGTCCAATTATTAAAGACTAATAATGTGTTTGCCTTTGTCCTCTTCCTATCTCCTCTCAGCCATTACATCTTTCCCATGCCATTCATTCATCTACTACTAATTTATTTTCTAAATATTATTTAACACACTTCACAGATGATTCTTCTTACATTGCGGATATTGATCATCTGGTTGGTGATTTTAATAAATCATGCACTATGACTCTTGACAATCGGAGCAACATTGTGCCTCTCAGCCTTGGCTAAATTTACATTTATGCATTTGGCAGACACTTTTATCCAAAGTGACTTACAGAGCCCTTATTACAGGGACAATCCCCCCAGAGCAACCTGGAGTTAAGTGCCTTGCTCAAGGACACAATGGTGGTGACTGTGGGGATCAAACCAGCGACCTTCTGATTACCAGATTACCAGTTATGTGCTTTAGACCACTACACAACCACCACTCGGCTAAATGGCATCACCTACACTCTCAGAAAAGAGTGCTGAAAAGAGGAGTCTTGTATGATCTACTACTTGTTAGATCAGTTAAGGATGCAAAATTAAAGATCCTTTCTGATTTCTGAAAATGCAAATAGACCCAAAGAATTGTTTACAGTTGACTCTGTATTAAACCCTACTACTGTGAGAAATACTTAAAATGCCTTGTTCACAAAATAGAACAGATTAAGGGTGCTATTGCACACTTAATATTTGATTCACCACAATTTGTATCTGAAAAAGTTTTCTGTAAATGTAGGGAAGTTTTCATCGTTGTCCACACCCCTATTGTGTGGTGTTCCTCAAGGTCCATTTTAGGCCCCTTAATGTTTTCCCACAACATGATTCAACTGAGATCTATTTTTAAGAAGTACAACATATCTTATCACTGCTATGCTGACGACTCACAATTTTACCTTCCAGCTGAGTCAGATGCTAACTGTCCTTTTGAAGATCCCTTGAATGTGTTGAAGATATTAAATGTTGGATGGCTAACAATGTTTTGCTGTTAAATGAGGGTAAAACTGAAGTGTTGATTTTAGGTTCCTCCCTGACTTCTGACCTAGAAGCCCAATTGGGTTCTCTTTCCTTAAATATACAAAAACATGTCAAATGCCTTGGAGTTATTTTAGGCTTTTCACTAATTTTTAACAAACAGATTAGTGCTGTAATATAAGGAAGCTTCTTTCACCTCAGATATATTGCAAAAATCATACTTTCAAGGAAATATCTGAAAATTGTCATCCATTCTTTAAGTACATCACAGCTAGATTATTGTAACTCGTTGTACATTGGCCTCCCTGAATCTGCTTTATCACGTTTACAGCTTGTTCAAAATGCTGCAGCCAGGCTGTTTACAGGGTCGAAAAAGAGGGATCATATATCCCCAATTTTAGTATCTCTTCACTGGCTTCCTGCAAAGTTCAGGGCTGAGTTTAAAATTCTTCTCTTTGTGTATAAGGCACTCAGCGGATTCACGGCTCAATACATTAGTGACCTTCTTCTCCCTTCTTCTCCCCCTAGAGCACTCAGGTACTCTGATCAACTTCTTTTGTATGTGCCCCGTCGTCGTTGTAAATCCAAATGTTATCGGGTCCTTTTCTGTAGCTGTGCCACTAGTCTCCCCTTTTATGTGAGATCTGCTCCTTAATTATCTATTTTTAAATCTTCTCTTAAAACCTATTTTTATTATCTAGTTTTTGATAATGTTTAGTATTAGGTTGTATTTTCCAGATTGTTTTACTTGTATGTGTTTCCATTGTGTATCAGGATTGTAAAACACTTTTGGTCAGCCACTGTTGTTTTTAAATGTGCTTTATAATTATATGTTGACTTAACTTTTATCTCAAGCATGCTCTTTAGTGACACTTTTTTTGACCTGGTTATCAAGTACACTAACGTTTGAATAAAACTTTTTGAGTGGCAAAATTGTTTGGGGTGGTGAAAATAATGCCTCAACTGAGGGAGAGTCATAATTTTGGAAAAATGTATAGAAATTAGTATAAGTGATTCATGTTTATTTCACACTTGGTTTAGATTATCATAGTTTTAAACATGTAATAATTTGTATTTTTTATAATGGATTTTGATTGTTTAATATTGCATGTCTGGGTCAAGACTAAAACTGCTAAATCTACTCATAAAAAGCATTTGAAATGTACCATTAAAAAATAATAAAAATGATGATGAAAGCCTGGTAAAAAGTTTCCAGTTCCTTTATATAACAAAAAGAAAATAAGTTCAAATCTGTTCATTTGAATAAAAATCAACCCCCAGGACAAGAATGTACCTGAAGTTGAAGAAACACCAAGATATGAATATAGAATCTTATGCCACAGGACATGCCAAGTTTCCAAAATATTTCCTGTCAACTACCTACAAATGCTTGTTTACAATATATTGTACTATACACAAAGACATTATTCATAGTAATAAAATGCATCTTTCTGCATTAAATTGTATTACTCTGTATAAAGCAAAGGCACATGTTTCTAAACTCTCTCTTTGTGTATGGAGAAGCACAGCTAAGTGAAGACAGGGACCAATGTTACATAAAGTGTGTTTACCTACAATGTACTTACACAATAAGTATCAAATGCTTCATTTTAAATGTATGTCGACATGTTGTTCCATTGTACTTTCATTTAATAACATATGTAACTACAAAGTACGTTTACATGCTTTTCAAAAGTTTGATTTCAATTGGAATAAAACATTAAATCATGTTTTTCAAATGTCCTGTAAATGCTTCAGTCGACTTTTTGTCCAACTGAAATCGTACCAGTCCGATATTGTCAGAGTTGGACTAGCAGACCTGGATAGTGGGAGTGTTCTGCACTCAAGCTCAGTCATCTTCATCCTTGGAGTTCTTCATCCAGAGCTTCATTCATCAGACAACAGCCCTGAAAGCAAATGAAGACTTATAAAACACATATTCTTTCGTCAGCCATTGAATATGTGCATTATTACTGACTGACTTATGTAATGTTTATGGCCTTATATACATAGCTTGAGAAATCCCCATCCTTTAGAGTTTATTTTGCTATAGTTACCCTTTGTTCTGCATTAAAATACTGAGCTCTTTCTCCTCTACTTGACCTCAATGGAAAGGGCCTCTTATACAGTACATTGAATGTCTGTAGGATGCTGTAGGGCACGGGTGAGGAACCTTTTTTCCATTAAGGGCCATTTGAGTATTTATGAAATTATTCACGGGTCATATTATACTGTCTATTATACAATATTTTGTGTTGTTCAGTGGCGGGCCGTGCATTAAATGTCTAGGCCTTCAGTGTGATTAATGCCATTAAGAAAACACAGTTTCACAATGAATAAGACATTTGTGCATCATACATTATGTGGCAGCTAACTAGTAATACCAATTGACATTTTAAAAACATGTCCACACACGAAAGCCAGAACTTTAAACGACACATAATTCTCAAACAAGCCTAATTTTAACTTCTGCATGACTGTTTTATGAAATGAAAGTCTCCCAAACAGACATTCAAAAATCATACTTTTTCATATGAATCTACCAAGGAGGTCTATAATACCTGGAACAATCTATCTAATAATATTTGCGATTTTTGTTTGCAATACATTTCGTTTTGTCAGGGTACACGGTTATGCTGTGTTCCATTCAAGTTGATGTGGGATATTCCTTCTTGATATCACCGACCATAAATGCATTCCAATCCCCGATATTTGTAACTGCAATGCTCCCGTTAGCTTAGCTTAGGGTTTGACTCTTAGTAGAGATATCTCCTAGCAACCCAACTGATAAACAATGCTGCAGCGCTATGTCTCCTAGCAACCCAACTGATAAACAATGCTGCAGCGCTATGTCTCCTAGCAACCCAACTGATAAACAATACTGCAGCGCTATGTCTCCTAGCAACCCAACTGATAAACATTGCTGCAGCGCTAGCATTTGTGCTTCAGGTGTACGATTATCAAAAGAGATTATAATGTTTTATACACCTGTTTCAACAGGCGTTTATTAAACAAGCTTTAATATCATGTAACGTGGAAAAAAACTCATTTATTGATATTACTTAATAAAGTGAATGTTTATCACTTAATGTGTAAATCTCCACAGTGTCCACATGTTTGTGTGACATCATGCACCTGCATCTCGGCGAGAATTGAGAATTTCTGCACGAGCCTACAAGTTGTTATTCTGACTTCAAGATGCATTCCGTTGAACTTTTTACAGTTGTAAAATCTGACTTTTCGAGTTGAATGAAACGCAGCACTACTTTTCAAAACTTGATCGGACACTGAATGCTCCAGCAACATAATTTACACTTAGAAAACTCCTGATGTTGCTATAACACTTATTTACTTGAAGTGAAAATCAGTCCTCTTTTCCTGTTTAATAAATGAAGCAATCACACGGTCATGTAGAACATCTCGTGTTTTTAAATCCATAAGGATCTCTTTCTCAATGGCGATGAGGCAATGACAATCTTGCGCTCTTCGCTTTCAAATTACATCACTTAAAGCATGATTGCATCATTCAAGGCCAGCTAAAAGGCTTTGACCAGGACATATGCTAAAGACTATACCCACCAAGAACAAATAAATCAATCTGATTGGCTGATGAATCTGACAATCTGACTTGAGTTGTTCGTTCATTTGCACTGTTGAGGGATTCTGTGGAGATTCTGAAGGCCTGACGGGGTGAAGCTCAGACTCACATGCTGATTTGTGCATGTGATTTGTGAAACAGTTGTCACGATTCGCTTGTAAGAATCAAGGAATAAATTCTGACTGGATAAACTTTTAGTTTTTCTCTATTTGTTTGTAGATTAATTAAGAGTGGAAAGTGATTAAAATACATGGGCAAAAACGGGATTGAGAATGAAAAGATGAAAAAGATTTATTTGTTTGGCCAGCAGAGAAGGTTTTGCTGACCCTGAGAATTCACCACTGGCGTTGTTATCATTTCAAATGATTTTTAAACATTATTTGAAAGGATTTTTTTTTTTTTTTCAGGATAATTGAATCAAGGCAATTTTTTTTGCTTTTCAAATTATTTCTCAAATGGCCTCGTGGGTCTTATACGGCCCTGAGGCCTGATGTTCCCCACCCCTGCTGTAGGGTTTGATACACTTTTAACCCCGGATGAGTGCCCATGATAGTAGAGAATCCTCGGCGAGTTGTGAGGAAGACTATTGATGAAGGGCCTGTTGATGATTTGTTGTTCAGTGGGTAAAATATAAATAAAGGAGAATTAGAATTAAAGAATAAAGAAAAAACGTCTAGCCAATTAAGTTGTTAATGGCACACAGAGCAAATGCATGTTCTGTGAAAGTTTTTCTTCAATGGAATTACTGTCATTATTTACTCACCCTAATGTCATTCCAAACCCGTATGCTGCTATTTTTGGTAACACTTTACAATAAGGTTCCATTTTAGTTATCTTTAAAATTAGTTATCACCTTAAAATCATTAATAAATTACACAGCATTTATTAATCTGTTAATGTTAGAAAATACAACTTTTTATTTAAAAAAAAAATTATTAGTATATGGTGAAATTAACATTAACTAAGATTAATAAATGCTGTAAAATATTGTTCATCGCTAGTTCGTGTTAACTAATGTTGTTAACTAATGATACCAAATGGAACGTTATTGTAAAGTGTTACCCACTCTTTTTGTGGAAACCAAACAGAATATTTATAATTCTCTTTTTTTTATACAATTCACAGTGAAAAGGGAGTGTCAAGCTCCAAAGAAAATGACAGAAAAGCACAAAAAGAGAAATTCATATTACTCGTGGACTATATTCCATGTCTTCTGAAGTCATACAAGAGCTTTGTGTGAGGATCAGACTGTAATTTAAGTTATTATTCATTGACAAATTGTGAATCAAGATTATCAGTCAGTTATGCCTTTATCACATTAAGCTATTGTATAACTTCAGAAAACCAGCCTGATCTCGTGAAAATTGTTACAATGGAACAATTTTGGCTAAATGACATTACGCTGTTCCTTACACATATCGCGGAATTATCCAGGTGAAATGTCTGGTGTTAAAACTGTGAACTGTGTGGTGTTAAAAGTAAAAATGTGTGTATATATATATATATATATATATGTATATATATATATATATATATATATATATATATATATATATATATATATATATATATATATATATATATACTGTGTAGTGTCTTAAAAGCAAATGTGAGATGAAAACTCTGAAGCAACCACATAATTTTGTGGTGTTTCTATGACACTTTTGGCTCAGGTATCGACTCGCATGCTCTTCAGGACTCGTACCTCGGTCCTTTACATCACAAGTGCAACACTCTATCAGTTGAGCTACTGTGCAATTTAATCACATTGAAACAAGCTTGTAAATGTAGTTGATTGTGTAATGCAAACGTCTAGGTTACTGTTGTAACCTCCGTTCCCTGATGGAGGAAACGAGATGTTATGTCAAAGAAGCGACACTAGGGGTCTCTCTTGAGAGCCTCGCACATCTCTGAACTTGAGAAAAGGCCAATGAGAAATTGGCAGACAGAATTTGCATGTCCCTCCCCTGGACATATGGGTATAAAGGGAGTGAAATGAGTATGTTCTTTCAGGATTTTGCCTGAGGAACTGACAATGAGGTTTGGCCGTAACAGTGGCTCAGTTCAGCAACGTGGCCGGGAGGACACAGCGTCTTGTTCCCTCCATCAGGGAACAGAGGTTACAACAGTAACCTAGACGTACCCCATCTGTCGCTCACTTCGACGTTGCGAAGAAGCGACACTAGGGGTCCAATTTGAATCACGCCATGCGCTGAACTGTGTACGTGCTCTGCTGACACAGGTGCGGGCAGGCAGTTGCGTGCCAAAACGACAGGCCGTGTCAGACTGCACGTACCCTTCCCCAACGCCCCATAAGATTGTCATAGCCTTCTGGTTCCCTACGCCCCGATATGGGGGGAACAAGGCGACGTGCCAAGCATGGGAGCAAGCCGCGCCAGCCACGCCTTTTCTCTCTCTATGTTTTTCGCATAGAGATAAAGCGGCTGGGGCCATCTTAACGCTATCACATGCATCGGGGAAGGCGTTCTTTCCCAATTCCTATTCTTTCAGGGGGAAAGATCCTGTGGAGACCACACCTGCCCAGGCTGGGGGAGGTAAAGAGTGGTGGAATACATCACATGTGATTCTAAGTCGCATGTGGAGAATGGCACAATTGTAGATCCTACCTCATTGGCTGCCCTAGGGAGACGTGGGTCCGCTTGCAAGGGGACGGTACTGTGGAAAATACACACAGAGGGACAAGTCCACACAGGGGCCCGACCTGTGGAGCACCTATCCGCAAAAGCGGCAACATACAACTTCAAGGTGGAAGGGGACAGCCTCCCCTCCAACCTCTCCTGCAGAAATGAGAGCACTGACCCAACTGCTCAACTCTGTGGGTCTTCAGACTGGGAAGAACACCAATTCGCGAACGAGCGCCACTTCAGGGTATAAAGTTGCCTGGTAGAGGGAGCTCTGGCTTGGTTGATCGTGTCTACGACAGCAGGTGGTAGGCCAGCTAGATTTTCCGCATCCCATCCAGAGGCCAGATGTGGAGGTTCCAGAGGTCTGGGCGCGGATGCCAGAGGGTGCCCTGTCCCTGAGAAAGAAAGTCCTTCCTCAGGGGAATTTGCCAGGGAGGGGCTGTTGCGAGGAGCAGGAGATCCGAGAACCAAGTCTGAGAGGGCCAGTAGGGGGCCACCAGAATTAGTTGTTCTTCATCCTTCCTGACCTTGCATAGCACCTGTGCAAGAAGGCTCACTGGGCGAAATGCGTACTTGCACAGCCCCCTGGGCCAGCTGTGTGCCAGCGTTCAGGAGTACCAGAGTGGGCAGTGGAAGGTCTCTCGGGAAACGAAAAGGTCTACCTGAGCCTTGCCGAACCATTCCCAAATCAGCTGGACCGACTGGGGGTGGAGCCTCCATTCTCCACTGAGGCTGCCTGGGATGTGAGTGGCTGTGTGCCCGCGGGACATGCAAATTCTCTCTGCCAATTTCTCATTGGCCTTTTCTCAAGTTCAGAGATGCACGAGGCTCTCAAGAGAAACCCCAAGTGTCGCTTCTTCGACACAACGTCGAATTGAGTGACAGACAGGGAATGTATGTATTCCATATACAGTACTGTATATTTAGCAGTAAAATTTGA
Organism: Moxostoma hubbsi; assembly: GCA_032164185.1. Classification (NCBI taxonomy): domain Eukaryota; kingdom Metazoa; phylum Chordata; class Actinopteri; order Cypriniformes; family Catostomidae; genus Moxostoma; species Moxostoma hubbsi. Next base: position 3,688,025 of record JAVLUX010000036.1, on the reverse strand, counting down.
CCTTTGATGTTGCCTTTCAGCTTCTTTTTTTGCTAAATGTTTGATCTCTTCCTCTGTCTCTCTTTGCCTCTCTGTGTCTATAATATCATTTAGGGGTGTTGTTCGAGTGGATGTTAGTCTGCAGGATGTGGATATTGATCAGTGCTCAGCAGATGGCTGGTTTGCAGGAACCCACAGGTGTAACCTCACTACTATGGAGGTGAGTCCATCTTCAAGCTCTCGCCCCTATTGATGTTATTATAAATAGTAAAATATTGCAAAATATTACGACTTTATTAACAAAATCTTTATTTATTTATTTTACGTGGCAATAAAATGCCATCATGGTATCAAAGAGTAAAGTTAAAAATAACTTTATTTTTTATTTTTTTAAAACTCTCGAAACAACTGCTTTGGGTTACATGATTCCAGGTTGTTTTTAACAAAGCAAAGTTAATGCTTGAATAACAGTAAGAGTGTTTTTTTTCCCCTTTTGCTCTGGTGTGCAGACTTAAGTACAAAATATTAGACAAAGTCAGTGTCTTTTAATTTTAAACCATTTTAAAATCAAGGCACCCCAATGAGTCTATTTAAATGCAGCAGTGTAACTCCACGTATATGACATGGAAACGTGAACCAGCACAGACAGAGCGCATATACAGGCAGTGACAGTTTGATCATTTTTGTTTGACTTTAATGTGAGATTTATCATTTTAAAACCTAAGTATTGTGCTATTTGGACTTATAGCTCACGGTTCTGCTATTTTGAGCATTTGAGGAAATTCCATTGCAATAAACATTTTATTCCCACATACTGACTCCTGGATTAACCCGAATAACCAAACAAGGTGATTGGTGCATGCATTAAAATCTACTTGTTGTCTGGATTATACAGTGAGGAAAATAAGTATTTGAACACCCTGCTATTTTGCAAGTTCTCCCACTTGGAAATCATGGAGGGGTCTGAAATTGTCATCGTAGGTGCATGTCCACTGTGAGAGTCATAATCTAAAAAAAAAAATCCAGAAATCACAATATATGATTTTTTAACTATTTATTTGTATGATACAGCTGCAAATAAGTATTTGAACACCTGTCTATCAGCTAGAATTCTGACCCTCAAAGACCTGTTAGTCTGCCTTTAAAATGTCCACCTCCACTCCATTTATTATCCTAAATTAGATGCACCTGTTTGAGGTCGTTAGCTGCATAAAGACACCTGTCCACCCCATACAATCAGTAAGAATCCAACTACTAACATGGCCAAGACCAAAGAGCTGTCCAAAGACACTAGAGACAAAATTGTACACCTCCACAAGGCTGGAAAGGGCTACGGGGAAATTGCCAAGCAGCTTGGTGAAAAAAGGTCCACTGTTGGAGCAATCATTAGAAAATGGAAGAAGCTAAACATGACTGTCAATCTCCCTCGGACTGGGGCTCCATGCAAGATCTCAACTCGTGGGGTCTCAATGATCCTAAGAAAGGTGAGAAATCAGCCCAGAACTACACGGGAGGAGCTGGTCAATGACCTGAAAAGAGCTGGGACCACCGTTTCCAAGGTTACTGTTGGTAATACACTAAGACGTCATGGTTTGAAATCATGCATGGCACGGAAGGTTCCCCTGCTTAAACCAGCACATGTCAAGGCCCGTCTTAAGTATGCCAATGACCATTTGGATGATCCAGAGGAGTCATGGGAGAAAGTCATGTGGTCAGATGAGACCAAAATAGAACTTTTTGGTCATAATTCCACTAACCGTGTTTGGAGGAAGAAGAATGATGAGTACCATCCCAAGAACACCATCCCTACTGTGAAGCATGGGGGTGGTAGCATCATGCTTTGGGGGTGTTTTTCTGCACATGGGACAGGGCGACTGCACTGTATAAAGGAGAGGATGACCGGGGCCATGTATTGCAAGATTTTGGGGAACAACCTCCTTCCCTCAGTTAGAGCATTGAAGATGGGTCGAGGCTCGGTCTTCCAACATGACAATGACCCGAAGCACACAGCCAGGATAACCAAGGAGTGGCTCAGTAAGAAGCATATCAAGGTTCTGGCGTGGCCTAGCCAGTCTCCAGACCTAAACCCAATAGAGAATCTTTGGAGGGAGCTCAAACTCCGTGTTTCTCAGCGACAGCCCAGAAACCTGACTGATCTAGAGAAGATCTGTGTGGAGGAGTGGGCCAAAATCCCTCCTGCAGTGTGTGCAAACCTGGTGAAAAACTACAGGAAACGTTTGACCTCTGTAATTGCAAACAAAGGCTACTGTACCAAATATTAACATTGATTTTCTCAGGTGTTCAAATACTTATTTGCAGCTGTATCATACAAATAAATAGTTAAAAAATCATACATTGTGATTTCTGGATTTTTTTTTTTTTTAGATTATGACTCTCACAGTGGACATGCACCTACGATGACAATTTCAGACCCCTCCATGATTTCCAAGTGGGAGAACTTGCAAAATAGCAGGGTGTTCAAATACTTATTTTCCTCACTGTATATACAAAAAAAAGAAGATGAGAAATGAGGTTTATCAGTTATATACTTAGAAATGAGGTTTGCATAATAAAACCTCAGTTCCTGTTATACAGAAAGGCTACCCCCCATTTTCTCCCCAATTTAGAATGCCCAATTCCCAATGTACACATTAAGTCCTAATGGTGGCATAGTGTCTCGCCTCAATCCGGGTGGCGGAGGACGAATCTCAGTTGCCTCCGTGTCTGAGACCATCAATCTGCGCATCTTATCACGTGGCTTGTTGAGCGTGTTACCACGGACATATAGCGCGTGTGTTGGCTTCACGCTATTCTCCGCAGCATCCACACACAACTCACCACGTGCCCCACGAGAGCTAACCACATTATAGCAACCACGAGGAAGTTACCCCATATGACTCTACCCTCCCCAGCAACCAAGCCAATTTGGCTTCTTAGGAGACCTGGTTAGAGTCACTCAGCATGCCCTGGATTTAAACTCGCAACTCCATGTGTGGTAGTCAGTGTCAATACTCGCTGAGATACCCAGGCCCCCTCATAATGTGTTTAATGAACTTTAGCATAAACAGCATGTAAAAGTGCAAACTCTCAATTAATGCAAGTTGGTTTCACTGATCGGAATTTATTTACATTTGAAGCCAGAATTACACTCTGCCTTGTTGCTTTTGTACCCTGATGTAATGAACATTAAGTCTTACTTTTTATTTTATTTTTTCCACAAAAACATTTGGGGTTATTAACAAAAGATCCGGGGCTTCAGCCCTATCAGTAAGGGTCTAGCTATGCCGCTGGTCCATGCACGAAAGCCAAAACCAAGGAGGTCTATAATACCTGGAAAAAACTCTCTAATAATATTTGCTATTTAAATTTTGCTTTCAATAAATTTTGTTTCGTCAGGGTACACGGTTACTTTTCAAAACTTGATCGGACACTGAATGCTCCAGCAACATAATTTACACGTAGAAAACTCCCGATGTTGCTATAACAATTCAAAAAGCACTTACCAATTTACTTGAAGTGAAAATCACATTTCAGTGTTCACCACTGATGTACCAACACATTCTCACACCCAACTTGTCACATATTGACGATTTTGACAGGACCCCTTGGCGTCACATTTTAACGCCCCGGGTATACCTTTGGCGTCATTTTTCGACGCGTTGGGTAGTCTTGTAACTAGAGCATGCTGGATAACGTATTTTTATCAGAGGTTTGTTGATGTTAATAAATATATATAATATGCTACATTGTGTTCAATTAATCAAAGTTTTTTATATTTTTATTTTTATAATTTTGTTCAATTAATCAAAGTTTTTTATATGTTTATTTTTATAATTTTGTTCAATTAATCAAAGTTTTTTATATGTTTATTTTTAAAATCCTCTATAGAAATCTATCGGACTACCCAACGCGTCGAAAAATGACGCCAAAGGTATACCCGGGGCGTTAAAATGTGACGCCAAGGGGTCCTGTCAAAATCGTCAATATGTGACGAGCTGGGTGTGAGAATGTGTTGGGATGTACAGTGTAAACACATGAGATTTTGACATGAATGGAATAATTCACAAAAATTTAACACTTTATATTAATGTTCCCTTTTTTAAGGGCATATAAATGGGTTTCTAAATGGGTTCATTAATGGACTAATGAATTATAAATCATTGATATGCAGTTATAACAACATGACTAAAAAGGGTGACTTTCATGCAATACTTTGTGCATTGTACCATACATGTTATAAATGCTTAATAAATACACTTATATTAATCAAATAGATAATTTTATTCATGATTTACAATATACTTCATTATACATATAATAATTTTATATTTTGTATAATTTTATAATAATTATATTATTATATAATATATGATAATCCATACAATCTAAAAACATTAAGTGCCCTAACTCGTGCTTTATCTCACAATGCAGGAACAATTTGCCTATAATAGTGAGATCAAAAGGAGGAATTATGTCATGATTATATTCATGACTGTAACGTCTTGACTCACTTATGTTGTGACTCTTCTTGTCACAATGCATGTTGATGTGAAAAGAATGACGCAATTTACCCAGTCCTAGTTACCTAAAGTCCTCTGCAAAAACTCTTTTCAGCTCTTCATGTTCATTCACAGCAGAAATCAAACAATATAATAAAGCCTGATGACCATAAACTCATACTGAACTTTATGTGCATAGGCTTATAATGTTGACAACTCCTTAATAAATGCTTCATATGAGTCCACTTTACATTAAGGTACATTGTCATAGGTTACTAATGCTGTATACATGTCATTAAGCATTTATAACATGTGAGGTAAACTGACTCACTACATGAAGTCACCATTTTTATGCATGTTTTTATAACCGCATATCAATGATATTTATAAGGCATTTGTAAATAACTTTTAGTAATCAACTCCTTTATAAACCCTTAACAAAAGTAATATGAATGTAAAGTGTTACTGTGTCAGAAATGTACTGATGCTCATGCCATTCCATATAATGAACCGGGACTACAGAAAGCTCCAATAAAACAAAAAATAAACTTTAAATAACATAAAAGTAGTCCATATGAAGCAAGCACTATATTGCAAGTGATATGAAGATATGCAATAGATTTGTGTATAACATTTTGGAACATACCATTTTAATAGTGATTTACTGAAAATCTTCATGCTTGCACTCATTCAAACCTGGTGCCTCAAAAAGTGTCACAGCAGCATGAGATCATCGGGAACCAATGATACTTGACGTCATTGATGTTGATCCTGGTTCTACATGACATGACAGTGAGTACATGATGACAGAATTTGAGTGTTTGGGTGAACTGTTCTTTTAATATCTTCAGTTTGCTGCAGAACACAAAACCGGAACCCTTAAGGACCTCCAACAACAGTCAAAAGATCACATCATCGTACAGTAGCGTGCCAGCTTGCATTTCGGTTTTGGTGTGCATTCGTCTGCTGTTGTTTTGAAAAGAAAATACATTTGACATAGCTTTGACCTTCTGACTCAAAGTGAATGATTTTGAATGTCTAATGATGTTATCCTGACACTTGGAGGATTGCAATGATTAAGAGAATAGATTTTTTAAGACTGGCTCGTCCATAATGAATGTGATGTAATAGATTGCTCAAAGTGCACTGAATAATTGAGAATGCTCTTTGTGTGCTAGGCCTTCTGATGGACACTGCAGTGTGTGTGTGTGTGTGTGTGAAAGACACAGTCGAGCTTGTCTCGTGTAGCCAGACCTTTGACTAAAATGCATTAAGTCTTCATTTTTCATCTGGCTATAAATAGAGCTCGAAACTGCAGGATTTTATGTTGAAATTTGATATAGCTGATTGGTACCAGAGGGCCCATCGTATGCAAAGAACCTGTAATTCACGCTCATTATCTTGTCTGACTGATGCTAAAACTGCTGCCCGCATGTCTCTGATTTACACAAAACGGTAGAAGAATGTAGGCTATTCCAGAGGTTTCTTTCAGCAGCTCACTAAGAATATCGTGAGCAAAGTCTGGACTTTCAGAATGTGCAGTCTGGCACAGTATATGCATTCAGCAATTGTGGTTGATGGTTTGGAAAAGATCCTGCTGTTTTCTAAGGCAAGCATATCTATTATTGTTGCTTTTACATACAGTTGGGGATTTAAACATAGTAAGGGAATGTTAAAAATGGAATGGATATCTATTCTTTTGGGGGCTGGAGTGACGTTGTAAATCATTAAATAAAATTTTAAATAAATTGCTATTTTACACAGTTACGTGATTAAAAACTGTAATGTATAACTTATACTTATTATTAGTTACATTATTTAAGCGATTTGCCATACAATTTTCGTCTGACAAAAAATGAAACAGGCAAAAAAATCCTATTGACCTGCATTGAAAGGACTCATACTGTATTTAGAGTCTAGAATGTCACAAGCCCCTCTTCCTGTCCTGAGAAGGGTTAGTAACAGTTCCAGTAGCATTTACACTTGAGCACGGTTCGGTACTTAACTTGGTTTTAACTTGACAAGGTGTCTAAAATCCGCCGGTCCCACGTGAGGCTTGCTGCAGCAGTCAAAGACGTCCGTCTAACATGTGATTACAACAGAAAACCATTGAAACAGTGCAGATGTGCGCCAAAACACGTTTGGTGTGAACAGCCCCTACGATCTCTCAAAAATTTATATCTATGTTGCCTTGTAATGTACTTCAGTAGGTACTTATTTCCATTTAGTAAAACAGCCATTCAGATCTTCTAACCTCTTTTCACTTGAGTGATTTCTCAACTTATTGGTGCGAGATCAACCGCACAGGCATATTGCCAATGCATTTAAAGGGGCCACATTGAATTAGAAAACGTCTATGTTACGTATGTAACCTCCGTTCCCTTTTGGAGGGAACGAGACGTTGTGTCGAAGAAGCGACGCTAGGGGTAGCTCTTGAGCACCAAATATGCCTCTGATCTATGACAAAAGGCCAATGAGAAGTTGGCAGATAGTTTTTGCATACTCCGCCCCTGGACATACGGGTATAAAGGTGGGAAAATATGTCTAGTTCATTCAGGATTTTTCTTTGGAGCCGGAAATGGTCCGGCCACAATAGTGGCTCGGCTCAGCGACGTGGCCGGTAGGACACAACATCTCGTTCCCTCCATCAGGGAAAGGAGGTTACATGCGTAACCTAGACATTCCCCGTCTGCCGCTCAATTTGACGTTGTGTCGAAGAAGCGACACTAAGGGTCCAATTTAAATCACGGCATGCACTGAGCCGTGTACGTGTACTGCTGACACAGGAGTGAGCAGGTACTTGACGTGCAAAAGCGACCAGCTGTATCAGACTGCACGTACCATTCCTCAATGCCAAAAAAAAGTCGTCGGAATCCTTCTGGTTACCCTAGACAGGGGAACAAGGCGACGCTTGCCAACCTGGGAATGGGCCGAGCCTAGCCAGGCCTCTTTTCTCTCTATGTTTCTTGCATAGAGCCAAATGGCTGGGGCAGTCTTACCCGGTTTCCTGTTTTTCAGGGGGAAAAGACCCTGCGGAGACCACACCTGCCCAGAGAGGGGGAGGTAAGAGTGGCAAATACATCACATGAGTTTTTAGGTGACATGTCGAAAGTGGCGTGGTGGTAAATCCCACCTCTCCGGAGGGGGGAGTTACTACAAACACGGCGACCATGTGGCGGGAGCGTACGCCGCCTTGGCGATTTATGTACGCTACCGCGGTGGTCTGACCTGATCAGATGTGTTTGTTCTGAACTTATGGGAGAAACCTCTGCAGAGCAAAGAATACAGACAACAACTCTAGGCAATTGATGTGCCAGCGCAGCGTGGCCCCTTTCCAACGGCCCGTTGCACATGGCGCCCCAACCCAATTTGGAGGTGTCGGTCGTGACCAGGACGCGTCGTGACATCTGCTGCAAGGGGACTCCTGCCCGCAGAAAGCAGAGGTCTGTCCAGGGTCTGAATCTTTGGCGGCAGGTAGGGGTGACCATCACGTGCCTCGGTGCCATGCTCGTCTCGGTTCTTGAGTCTGGAGCCAGTGCTCATATCCATCAACCCCAGCGGCGCACCAGGGCGAAGGAGTGGGCCAGGATGAGCCAGTCGACGAGGTAGTTGAGTATGCGGATGCTGGCTTCTCGGAGCGGGGCAAGGGCTGCCTCTGCGAATTTCGTAAAGATGTGAGGGGACAGGGACATGCTGAAGGGGAGGACTTTGTACTGATACGCTTGGCCGTCGAACACAAACCGTAGGAAGGGTCGGTGTCGAGGCAGAATTGAGACGTGGAAGTATGCATCCTTCAGGTCTACCGCTGCGAACCAATCTAGATGCCGGACGCAAGTTAAGATGTGTTTTCATGTGAGCATTTTGAACGGGAGTTTGTGCAAAGCCCGGTTGAAAACTCACAAGTCCAAGGTCGGTCGTAAGCCGCCGCCTTTCTTGGGTACGATGAAGTAAGGGCTGTAGAAACCCTTCTTCATCTCGGTTGGAGGGACAGGCTCTATCGTGTCTTCGAGTAAGAGGGCATGCAATTTCCACACGCAGGGATTTGGCATGTTCCAAATCCATGTAAAGCGGACGCCCCCGATGGAGGGGGGCCTGGCACACTGAATTGCGTAACTGAGTCGAATGGTTCTGGCCAGCCAGCGTGGCGGGTTGGGAAGTGAAATCCACACGTCCAAACTCCGCAATGGGGCACTAAGGGGGCGATTATCTTTGACATACCCGGCGGGGCATCGCAGCGGGGCGGAGCAGGTAAGCACTTACCTTGCTCCGCACAACCAGCAGGAGGCAGGTTAGTGACTGAGGAGGAGGTCTGGTGGAGGCGTCCTCTAGACTCGTCAGACCCGGCCGGCCAGGGAACAGTCGTGGGGCTGAGGGCGGGGGGTCTACGTCCAGCGTGCCGGGACTGTTGAAGTGTGGCGGCAGAGTGCCGTGAGAATGGCATTTGTGGGCCAGTTGACCCAGAGACAAAGGAAATAGCTCTTTTACTGAGAATGGCAAATTAAATTAATTAAACAAAAGATTCTCCTCCGCCCTCCACCGGGCGACGGAGTGGTCTGCTGACCAGCTCTGGAGCTAATATCTTGGTCCCTGGGTCGATCGTCTCAGGTGCACGTGGGAGCCTTCTGGGTCCACGAGGGGGTCCGTGAGACGGGGGGCGTGTGCTTCCTGCGGGGTGCTCGACCCATGGGCTGAGAGCTGGGCCCGGGTTGAGGCGGAGCAGGGTGTTTCTTAGCCGCAGGAGGACGCCCTTGGCATGGCCCATGGCAGCAGGTTTGCGGTGGGGCAGGATGTGTGAAATGGCCTCTGTCTGCTTCTTCACCGCGGAGAACTGCTGGACGAAGTCCTCGACAGTGTCGCCGAAGAGGCCGAACTGGGAGACAGGGGTGTTGAGGAAGCGTGTCTTGTCCGTCTCACGCATCTCAACCAAGTTCAGCCACAGATGATGTTCCTGAACCACGAGTGTGGCCATCGCCTGCCCGAGTGACTGCGCTGTGGCCTTTGTGGCCCTGAGGGCGAGGTCGGTCGGTCGCTGAGCGCAGTTCCTTCAGCACGATGGGATCAGGAATACCCACGTGCAGCTCTTTAAGTGCCTTGTGAACTTTGTGAAGTAAAGTCTAAATGTTTTTCAAAAACTATTTGAAATGCGGACCCATCGGATCAAAAAACCCAGTTCCACTGTTCTACTTCCCATCTGAGATGAGAGCCTGCCCAGAGAAGTCGGAAGTGCTTCTAGACAGTGATGATCTCCTTTACATAGTAAAGCCTTAACTTGCATCTGTGGATGCAGCAGCGAGTGGTGTTGACTAACAAAGGTTTACTAAAGTTGAGAGCAAGCCCAGAGAAGTCGGCAGTGCTTCTGGACAGTGATGATGTACGGCTTCTCCTTTACATAGTAAAGGAACCGCACCTGCTGCTGTCTCCGGATCACCTCCATCGTTAACCGCATCGTCCTCAATCCCGTGGGAAGGAGCGATGCGGGGGGAGGCTGGAGGTTGAAGGAAAGCCGCAACCGCAACTTTGCCATGGTCATGTTCTCGCAATGAGTGCAGAGAACGAGAAAGCTGCTGAAGTGTGCCGTAGGTTCAACAGCAGATCGCTCAGAGGTAAGAGGAACAGGTGTGTGACTCGCAGCTCGCTGCATATATGACCATAGGCGCTGAAGAATATTTCTGATGGAACTAGACGTATTTCCCTGCCTTTATACCAATATGTCCGGGGGCGGGGTATGCAAATACTGTCTGCCAACTTCTCATTGGCCTTTTTTCATAGATCAGAGGCATATTCGGCGCTCAAGAGAGACTCCTAGTGTCGCTTCGTTGACACAACGTGGGTAGATGGGGAACAAATGTTATCAATGGATGTTAAATTTCGATTTTCATTTCAATATTGTTTTATATAGAATTTATGAAAGTCTATACAGTAGGTAACGCAAGTACATCCCAAGTAACTAAATTACATTAGAATTAAGAGTAATCTCTTTCTTCACTTTTTCCAAAGAAAAAATTATTGAATTACAGTCACTCATTGTAACATAGCACACACACACAGATGACTGGTTAACTCAGATGCGGGAGCTTTATTGAACACACCGATTAGAAAGCAAGCAGTAATACATGGATATTAACTAAGCTTGTTGAGAACAGAGTTCTCTGGGAGTTTCCATGGAGAATGAGCACTGAGTATAGCTGGAAGATGAAGGAGTCTTGGAAGGTCTAGGATTTGGGAATCGATGGAGAGAGTTAAGCTTCTTGTTAGAGTTAGGTGAGCAAGTGTGTCTTTGGTTTCATTGCAGAGTCTTAACAATGATGAAGTGGCATGGTGAGTACTTATAGTGGTGATTTGATGAGATATATTGGGAACAGGTGTGGGTAATTAATACTCAGGGGAGAGAGAGTGGAGGATGAAGTGAGAGAGGGAGTCAGGTGTGGATGTGACACGCATTAGACCCAACACTTTATTTGCCCAGTCAGTCAATTTAAATTTTTTCGCATAAAAAAAAAACTTAACTGTGTCAACAACTCCGGATTTTATTCAGAAAAATTTATAATCAAGTTTTATTTGTTTGGTTTTGCTAGACCAGAACAAACAGCACATCCTGTCTAGTGTTTTTGTAGTTAGTCATGCAGTTAGAACAAAATGAGACAAAACAGACAAATATCTATTGGGTAGTAAATTGTATGTAGAAAAAAAGTGAATAATACACCAAAACACACATGATTGAGTGGCATGCACATTTCCTGTTTCTTCTCATTTCTATTTGAGCATTTCTTTTGGTGCAATAGCCCTTCTATTTTCAGATGCACTTTGAATTGGTAATTTCCGTGTGAGTCATTCACCTGCTGTGTTTGCATTGATCATACTGCCTTTATCGCTACTTTAAGCCACTGAAACTCATGGATGAAGCGCCGAGTCTGAACCCCCTCTGAAGGCTGATATTTAGTGACACATCAAGGGCTGGTGTAATTACTTTTCTTCTTTTATTACTCTTTGTAGGTTGTGTAAAGAAAAACAGATTTAGTGTAAGATAAAACATATATTTTAGGCCTTTTTCTGTGCTGGCTGTATGACAGCGATGTATGGTTTCCATAAGCTGTGCTACTAATGTGGAAATGAGTAAGAGCCATTATAAGAGGTGTGCTTCATTCCCTCATGTGTCTCCAGGCCTGAATTTCTTTCATAACTCGCAGAAAGTTTATGAAGAAACTACGCTGGGTTATGTAATTCTGCTCTAAAAGTAGAAACACAGACTGAGTTTGCTAATTTTCATAGGACGTATGTGTGAAGAAAATATTGAGATAGATGGATGGATGGATTTAAAAGTATTTCAAACAAGATTTTTACATTTTATTAAGAAAATATTAGGGCTGAATGCCATGTAAAACTCACCACTTTGATCACAGGGTGTTGTGGTTAGTTGCCAGGTGTTGCTAAGGTATTTTTTGGGGGTGTTGTGGGTGTTTGCCATACATTGCTATGTGGTTGCTAGGGTATCCTGAGTGGTTTGTAGCAATTTTCTTGGCTATTTTAGGTGGTTGCCAGGCATTGCAATGAGATTGTTAGTTTTTTTTTAAATGTTTTTAGCACTTTGCTAGAATTTTGTTGGTGGCTGCCAGGCATTAATATGCGGTTGCTAGGGTGTTGTGGGTGGTTTTAACATAGATACATATATGTAGATATCTTATTAGCAGCTGTTCCTATGGACCGTGATACCATATTGGAACGGTTAAGAACTGTCTGTCAAAACATGCAAGTAAATGGAAAGATATAGTCTGCAACAGTCTGGACTCTTTTCCAGCCTACTTTCAGAGTATCTGATTTCCCATAAACATTGGGCAATATTTTAGATAATAAAAAATTTCCTGACTTCTGAATGTTTTTTTTTTTTTTTTTTAATAAAGTCCTCTACAAATTAAAATATAATTACTTTTCTACATTAAAAAATAAGAAGAAAAGAGTAGAATAGTTTTTAATCAAGAATTTTATTTCTAGTAGTATTTCATGTTCACACAAAAAATGGAAATGCTGTGATAATTATTAGAAGTTTGTTTAAATAAATAACTTTAAAGGCGTCAATATAATTCTAGTGAAATTGAAGAATTGAAGAAATTGTTTGTTGCTCTGGTTCAAAACAGCTTGCCAGTGCTAACTTTCAGGAAATGTTAATGCAGAGTGTCAAACGCCTTATTACTACCATTGGCACTAATGCTAATGCTAACACACAAAACATAATAAGCAACACAGTCTTGTAAAATGTCTGGATGTGAACGATCATACAGATGTAGTTTGCACCAACTCTGCACTTCAGTGTTTATGTTGACTGATCTCCACTGAGTGAAGACATCAACTGGAAAAAGATGTTGGTGTCAAAGTCATTATGAAGGTAACAGTCTGGATAAAGTTTTCCTGAAAGTATGCACTGGCTAGCTGTTTTTGCACTTCTGCATCAAACTCAAAAAACACCTTATTTTTGGAGAAATTTTATCATAATTACATCACACCTGTTCCTTCTTATTGGTGCCTTAAGTATGAGCAATGGAAATAGCGATGCTTACCTTAGCAAACACCACTAACAAAATCTTCCCTCTGAATGCAGCTGATTGTTATGTCTGTTTTCTAGTTGTGTCTATAGATAGCGTCAAATTTTCACATTACAGTTTTGTGTTGCCTTTTGTGTTCCGGCTGTCACTGTGTCCATAAAGTATTATGTCAGCTTCCTGCTCATGAATGATTAATTTATCTCCTCTTTCATCTCTGTGCTGTCATAATATCTCTATTTATAGACTGTGTAAATGAATAGGATGCTGATATGAAAGAATTATAGACAGTGGCAGAGAGAGTACAGCTCCATTTATAAAGCACAAGTATGCCATAGAGCACTAACCGGAAAGAGATTATAAATCACATTGATTTGGTCATAGTGAAACTACTGCCGCCACACTCAATATATAACAATCAGTTTTATCATGGGCATGTGGCAAGAAGCCAGAAATACCATTCAATATCTTTGCATAGTTTTTTTTTTTTTTGGCACACGGAGTGTCTGCTAGACCATTTTCCTCCTTGTGTTAATGAATTGGTCAGACTGTAGGTGTAAATGATTGATTTGATTTTATATTGCTGCAGTCCAAAAATTAAGTTGCATGCCAAATGAGACATATATTAATTGTGGCATTTCTAAATTGAATATGCGACTGGTTATTCCAAATACTCAAATTTCTTTAGAATTCTTACTGTGATCAATAGATATAAAATGGGTAATTCTGAAATCTGATTGATTTTGACTTGGGTACAAGAGGTACTGAAGCATTCGAAGGCCCTCACGGCCAGACTGTGTAACAGCTTCTTCCCCCAAGCATCAGACTACTCAATACTCAGAGACTGGTTTGACACACACGTGTCCTGAGTTGCACTTTAATTATTGTCACTTTATACCTGGCTGCTACCTCAATAACTGCTATGTGCATAGAACACTATCTCATTTTTATTTTCTCGTTGTCTCGTTTCGCTGTATACTGTACTAACTGTATATGGTTGAAACGACAATAAAAACCACTTGACTTGACTTGACTTAATAAGCCACTTTTTTTTCATTGTAAAATAGCCAATATATGCACACTTATTAATGCAAATCAGAATAATTATATTAGCTACAATATTGCCTAAAGTTATGCTAATAAACTGTATTAGGGGTGTTCTTCAACTTTGGGCACTTTTATGTCCCAGTAGCTTTCTTTATGTTATATGAAAGTCATTTTAATGTTTAACCTCCTGAGACCGAGTGACTGCTGTGTGTATTTTCCATTTCTCTTTTTGATTTGTAATTAGTTAGCACCTAATAATCAAGCAAAAAACAGACAACAAAATTTAACAAAAATTGATGTCCACATAAGTGGACAGAAGGATGTGAAATTTTAAGTAATACAAAGCTATAGAAAGTCTTTTATAGAAAGAGTTTTTTCATCAAATAGTTTTTTATATGTCCAGGATAGAGTTGCAACGGTTTGAGATTTTCATGATATGATAACCGTCTCAGAAAATATCACGGTTTCACTGTATCACGGTATTACACAATTACTATTATCAGTGAAAACAGAAGGGTTATATTATTTATTTATTTATTTTTGAGCAAACACTTTATTATAGTTGAAACCATTTATTTTATTGAAGTGTAAAAAAAAGTCTCCCTTTTGAAAATAAAATAAATAGAATAAATAAGAACAATAATTATAATAATAAACTGAATTATAAACATGATAAAAATAGCATGTAACTATAACATGTTATATAACTAAAGCATGTTAGTTTACATGTTAAATTAACTTCTAAATGAAAAATAACATAATCTGTGTGAGCTTTTGAAGTAATGTCCTCTGATTATTAATAATGAACATATACTGTAGACTGCTGCTGTCTGTATCTTCATCTCAGTGCTTCTCAACTGGTTTTGAAGTAATGTCCTCTGATTATTAATAATGAACATATACTGTAGACTGCTGCTGTCTGTATCTTCATCTCAGTGCTTCTCAACTGGATTTTAAGCAATGTCCTCTGATTATTAATAATGAACATATACTGTAGACTGCTGCTGTCTGTATCTTCATCTCAGTGCTTCTCAACTGGATTTTAAGTAATGTCCTCTGATTATTAATAATGAACATATACTGTAGACTGCTGCTGTCTGTATCTTCATCTCAGTGCTTCTCAACTGGATTTTAAGTAATGTCCTCTGATTATTAATAATGAACATATACTGTAGACTGCTGCTGTCTGTATCTTCATCTCAGTGCTT
Organism: Moxostoma hubbsi; assembly: GCA_032164185.1. Lineage (NCBI taxonomy): Eukaryota > Metazoa > Chordata > Actinopteri > Cypriniformes > Catostomidae > Moxostoma > Moxostoma hubbsi. The sequence goes on along the minus strand of JAVLUX010000036.1, from coordinate 3,672,758 downwards.
CTCAACTGGATTTTAAGTAATGTCCTCTGATTATTAATAATGAACATATACTGTAGACTGCTGCTGTCTGTATCTTCATCTCAGTGCTTCTCAACTGGATTTGCTTCAGGACAGATTTTACATTGGACATCAAGTGACGACACACCATAATAAAAACATAACCTGGGTAGCATTTCCTTTTATGTTGCATAGTTTTGTTCATGGTTTTCCAGTACATGGACATGCATCAAGTGACATTATTTTTGTTGTTCATGTCAAAATCTACAGGAAGTTTTCTCTCCACCTTTTAAAATGTAAGAGCATATTTACATATATGAGCCCATTTTTATCCCGTTTGTTACCTAATATTACATATTTATACACATATTACACAGAAGGAAAAGCTCCTCATTATCATGGTTATGTCAGTGTGCTAATCTTAAATAATAGTAATAATAATAATAAATTAATGTATTTATGAAAAATAAATACTAGCTGAAACACATCTTGAAACTTTATCTACAACTGCCACTGTTGATATAAAATGAGGTCTAATATATACTACCTTTAAATTATTTCATATGAAACTATAACATTTTGTCAAAATATAACAGTTATATTGGTAAGGTGATGGTGTGTAATTTATTTATTTATTTATTTTTGGCACAGAGGACAGTTGCTTTTTTCCTCCTCAGTGCTGTTTGGCATGTCAGGGCTGCTACTGTTTGAGAGGTTCGAATTGACAATCTCCATAACATTTTAACTAGAAAAGTCTCTCTAGAATTTAAATTTGTCAAATCAGTGCTACAGTTCATCATACATGTAATTTTATTTACGCCGCCATCACCATGCAAATTTTTGGATTCATGATGCAGAAACACTGCAGCAGCAAAGGTGCACCTCTTCCAAACGACACGGAGCAGAACACTGAGCAAGGCGCTCATAAGTAAAACAAAAGAAATCTGTGATTACATGAGACATTATTCTCAGGTTTTTACACCGAAATGTAAACAGGATTGAGTGACAACACTTGAAAATTGTGAGTTCATGTTAGTTTTTTTTTTTCATAACAAATGCAGTGCTATTGTTTAAGTTAGTTGACTTCTTTTTAATGTCACAAAGAAATGTCCTACCTAAGCCAGGTTTGCCATATTTGATTTGGATGCTTTAAATGAGAGCTGGTCAATTATTTCATTTGAGAGTGAATAACAACTTAAAATGTGTTCTGTTCCTCACAAAAGTGATTGTATACAAAATATAATTTCTTATTTTTCATTTTTATTTTGGAGCTAGTCTTTTTTTTAAGACTTGTCTGACACATTGATGCCGTTAATGCTAATGATTATGGTGGTGCTGAGTCAAAAGATGATTTCACATCAGTCCTGTGCAGCATGACTGGCACACACTGATGGCAGTGGTCTGCTGCTCACACAGAGAGCATGAGTTCTGAATGTGACTGATCACTCGACTGGCACACACTCCACTTTTACACACCCGTGAGAAAATTTCCCACACCGCCGGCCCGCTGTGCTGCCAAAAGTGTCCACACTGCAAATCCTGACTGCCTTCTATATGAAGCTCCTCTCACACTCTCGTATATTGGCATTACACTCTGGAGACACTTTGATACAAAGTCTAATTAAGTTCTGGTAGTTGTCTGCTGTTTGAGATTAGCATGGCCTCACACCGGTCACACATTGTAATGTTCCTATGCTGTCCTTAAATGTCCTGGTGATGCTGAGCTGCTAGAAGATGTCTGTGGATAAACATGTTTGTTAGCTGTGGGGTTCTGTTCATTTGACTGAGCTACAGTTAGCTTTATTTCTCCCTCTCTTCTTCATTTCACTGACTGCGTGGTTGTTTGACTGTAATGATGAACGACAGTGTGCTGCTTAGCCTCACAAGCACTCGGTCATTCATCTTCATACAGGAGAGAGAGAGAGTTCATCTACTCGACAGCTGCAGCAGCTGCTCCGGCATATTAAAATAGGTGTCAACAGACTAGTGTGTAATTAACTAATGCTCTTTCAAAATTATCCCTGATGTCGAGTGACCACCCAAAACATACAGCTGTTTTCTGCAGCCTGATCTCATGAAAATTCCATGACTTTGGGGACATTTTGCAAAATGGCATCGCTTGGATCATTATACAGTACGTATTGCGGCAGTTCTGTGCTGTAATTTCCACTGTGTGATGCTAAAAGCAAGATAAAGTTTCTCAAAAAAAGGTAAAGTTTTAATGGTAAATACTCGAGTTTTAAATCAAGAGAACAGATCTCCCTGCCCTAAATTTTAAACCTGAACCTAACTGATAGTGTTAAGAAGAAAATGCGAGAGGAAAAACACAGTTGTTAAAGAGACCACATTTTGCTTTGCTTCTTTGACATCTTTGGCGCACATGTCGACTCTTGTGCTTTAGACTCATACCCCTGTCCTTTGTATAGCAAGTGCAATGCACTAGTTGAGCTACCACACATTTTGATCATGACTTAACAAGCTTGTAAATGTAGTTTGTTGTTCAAAACAAACGTTAAAATGTACCGTCTTACAAATCATGCGCTATAGTAAAAGTGTTCAGATGTCATAATATAGCATAATATATGAACCAATAATCTGATGTTTTACTTGTGATTTGCTTGAAAATTAATAAAAGTTGCTGGTGCGCCTCAAGCTTTCATTTCACCACTTCATATTAGGCTTTCTTTGACTTTGAGATATTTAATGAGTAACTCATTTACTGCTTACTGGAGATGAGGCAGTCACTCTGACTGTTGAGTCTGTATTTTAAAAAAAACATGAAGAATGAATGGCTCTTGTGTTAGGCTTCAAATGGCAAACCATATATTAAAATGTCATATATCTGAAATCAATGATTTATTAAGATTAATGATGGCCTGGCTCATGAATGTCCCTCATAAAAGACATCAAATTAAACTGCAGATAAATGAACTAATCAGTTATTTTATTGATTAATATAGTTTTTGTTTACTTAACTGTAGAATTACCCTAAAAAGAAGTCATTCTTACAATTATTCAGTAGATGCACAAACATGTTTAAGAGGAGTACCTCTTAACATACATTTATGTACAAACCTCATCTTCCCAATATTGAGTGTTAAAAAATTTAAAACACATTTTAAGCGTTCAGGTCATAAATGAACATTGTACTAGATCCAGCATTCAGAAATTGCCATCAAGCTATAAAGCCCCACTGAAATTCAACATTGTGGTTCCAGAAGTAAAAATCCCTTTAATTTTCTTAATATAGAAATAGTTTGTTTTAGCAGTAATGTATAAACCTTTCAATACTGACACACCATGATCTCTATTATTGTTAAAAGAATCCACAAATCAGTGTGATTTCATTCAATATTGCTTGAGTACAAATAAACCTGGTAAAGAGCTACACTACCTATAATCCTGAAGTGAGATCCACTAATCAGTTTGCAGTTCCCTTTCAGTTCCCCCATAGTATAAAGCTTAGGCATTTGCAGTAATGCACCATGCCGGCAGCCCAGTGCTACATCTCAGGAGCTTCTCAGTTAAATTACGGTAACCACACATATACAAAATGCACTGAAACAAAACATTTGGAAATTTAACTAAAGGTTCACACACACCCCAAACCCGTTACACAAAACTCCAAAATCTCTGAGTTTTTCACTCTGAACCTGGCAGAAGTTCATTCAGCCTCATTCAACACTGCTCCCACCTAATGAGTCCCCTGTCCCCAGCAACTTCTAATAGTGGCTTGTATTCCACCCCTGGTCACTGTGGAGTTCCTCTGACACAACAAACAAGCCAAAAATCTCCTAAACCAGTTTCCAGCATTAACCTGGATGATGAGACTGCAGACATGCCAGTATGCTTTCCATGCACCAGCTGTTGCTGGAGAGGAGAGATTAGAGTGATAGAGCCAATTCATGGATGATGATTATTAGGAGGCCATAACTGATAATGGCCAATGGGGGAATTTGTCCAGGACACCCCTACTCTTTTAAAGAAGTGTCCTGGGATTTTTAATGACCACAGGGAGTCAGGACCTCGATTTAACATCTCATCCGAAGGACAGTGCCTTTTTACAGTAGAATGTACCCATCACTATACTGGGGCTTTAGGACCCATACAGACTGTATGGTGAGCACCCCCTGCTGGGCTAACTAACATCTCTTTCAGCAGCAACCTTGTTGTCTCAGAATGTCTCCCATCCAGGCACTGACTAGACTCAACCTTGCTTAACTTCATTGGGCTACCAGTCCAGAGCTAGTAAGTGATATGGTTGCTGACAAATTACATATGCCTCAGGTCTATTAGTGAAATAGTCCATGGCCACAAAGACATAGCGATTCCCGGTCTTAGAGATGTCAAACGGTTCAAGTATGTGCACTCTCATATGCTCCATCAGTGCTTCACAAAATACTGTGGCAAGGGCGCATGTGGTCTCTGGGATGATTCTTCTGGGGTGGTGCATAAATCACAGCAGTGCACGTTCAACTCCACCTCCTGCCGGCACCCCACCCAGAGGAATTGGTCCAGCAGCCACCTCAGGGTTTTCACTATCCCGTAGTGGCCTGCCCCCACCAAGCCAAAAATGCTCTAAGTACCTGCGGTACTGTGTGCTCTCCAGCCATGCCGATACTCATGCCAAAATGGGGTCAGCTTCCAGGTATCGCTGTAGTAGCTGGTGGTCGAACATGGGGAGCTACTCTTTGATGCCACTGCCCTTCAGTTCTGCCTCACTTTGTAGTGGCCGAGACCGATTCTCCAGGCACTGGCAGGAGCAATTCAGAGGAGTTGCCACTGCTTGCAAGATCGACGGGAGAGGCCATTCTGCAGCGCCTACAACCACCTCGCCATCTGGCCCTCCGGGTTCTTGAAACTGAAAAGCCAAGTCAACTATTCGTGGTCAGTCTGCAACAAGAAATTTTGTGCATACAAGTACAGCAGAAAGTGGCGGAGTGTCTTCAACATGGTAAGCAGCTTATGACTGGTCACACTATTGCTCCTTTCACCCTTTCTCCATACTCCCCAGGCTGTTATAGCATGAACCCAGTGCCTCCACTGCTGTTATCTTTTTCCTCGATACAAATCTGGACTGTGGCACGGTGGAGGGCGGGACCGGCGCGTGATTGCGCACTCCCGGTCCCGTATCAGGCTAATTACGCCGTCAAGAGGGATAAAGGCCACTCGCAGACGACGATCGAGAGAGAGAGCTCAATTACGGACGTCCGTTATATTATGTGTTTGTCTTTTGAGTTTTCCATTAAACCTTTAAGTTATACGTTAAGCCGGTTTCTCGCCTCTTCCTTGCCCATCATAACCCCGCGTTACATTGGCGTCTTCAGCCAGACATCGCACTCGCATACCCCTATTTCTCAATTATAAATGACCGACTGTATAGAGTGACGCAGGACACTCAAACTAAAGAAAATAGGACACAGCTTTTGATTCCACGGAGCCGCCGGGAAATGTTATTCCAAGCGGCTCATTATAATCCCATGGCGGGTCATCTAGGGGAAAGAAAGACACTTCTCCGCCTAATAGCCCGGTTTTATTGGCCGGGCATTAGCGGCGACGTCCGCAGGTGGTGTGCGGCGTGCCGCGAATGCCAGCTGGTAAACCCACCGGCCACCCCAAAAGCGCCATTGCGCCCTCTTCCGTTGATCGAGGTCCCCTTCGAGAGAATTGGAATGGACCTCGTCGGGCCATTAGAGCGGACAGCACGCGGACATCGTTTTGTGTTAGTCCTAGTGGATTATGCAACGCGATATCCGGAAGCAGTGCCTCTAAGCAACATTTCAGCACGTAGTGTTGCTGGGGCACTCTTCAAAATAATCTCCCGGGTTTCGGCACCAATGTAACACGACACTGGACTGGACTGGACTGGACAGGGGAAGCAGGACACGATAACAGGATGGTGAACTCAAAGGTATGGTTTTTTAATTTCTCTAAAGGTTTTTTAATTTCTCTAAAATTTTCTCTATTTATAATAAACACAGGATCTCTCTATAAACATAAACTCTTTGGGGGCTTCAGTTGCCAACACTAGACTGGCTTCCCTCTCCACTGGCGTTGTTGTGGCTCTTATATGCCGCTCTCCCCGTGCTCACTGAAATTAGAGACAGGTGTTAGACATATTTTAGCTCAGGTGCAAGCGCCCTTACCGCTCCCCCTCTCCGGACGGGCGCTTGACCACGCCCCCGCTGCCACATGGACTTTGTCAGCTTACGCCTAAACCAGGGCCTGGAACAGGGCCTCTCAAAATGTTCAGCCTTGCAGCAGGCCTCGTCCCTGCAGAAAATCCTTCCCTTTTCAGTCAGGTGATGCAGTGGGCTAGCAAATATGGCATATTCTTTGACAAACCTCCGGTAGTAGGAGTCTATGCCCAGGTAACTGCAGTGGTGCTCACCACATGCCACAATAATGTGGTTTCTCTACGTAGTAGAATGAATTTTTTTTGTCTCTGTTGAAGAATGACCCGGTGGTTGGCTCTGATGACCTTGTGTACCAAAAGATAATCTAGGTACACCAGGCAGTGGTTGTGGGAAATGCCAGCACCCATTCCATCAGGCATGGCCTTAAATTGCCACAGTCCATGCCCAATGGTGTAGGCAGTATTTTTCAGCAGGAATGCATGTAGGGCCAATTTCCCCTGGGCTGCTACATCACACTAAGGTTACCCTCGCTGCACAGAGACCTGAGTGTCTGCAGCAATGGCCCACAGATTATCGCACTCCGTCATTCGTGTGTTGGCTAGCAGATCTTTTAGCTGTTTTGCGGGGGTTCCTGTAAAACTTACTGCTCTGTGGGTGTAAATTCTAAGGGGACCTGCAAGGCCAGTCCATCGGGCACCAGCACCAAGTGGGCCGAGGGTTCCACCGCACTCCATTTGTGCCGCCACACGTGAAGTACGGACATGCTGTATAGTGGCAGCTTCATGTTGCCCCTCGCTCAGTCAAGGGAATAAGGCATGATGGGGGGGGGGGGTTACCAAGATGTCGCCCATGCTTAAATCCGCCAGAGTTGTGAGAGTGTTATAAGGAGTCTTTACTTTCTAGAAGTTCACAGTATTAAAAGTTGAAGAAACACCCTTATTTGTATACTTAGCGTAATTTATTTTGTAATAAACTTCAAACATATTTTTTTTTATACCTAGCCAATGACTTATAGGCAATAGTTTTTAATCATACTGCGATTCATGATTCAATTAATGCTCAGTGTAGGAAAAAAAAAGTAGATAGATGTGCCCTATTAAGTAGATAATACAGTTTTGTACTGGTTCTTGATATCAGTTTTTGTCCTGTGAATTTGACAATTACAAGGCTGATAAATGGAAACTGGGGCTTTATTGCACTACCAGTCCAGTTAACAAAGGATCATGGCAGCAAGGTCATTAGAGGAGATATAGAGAAGGATCCTCTAGAGATGTGAAGATGTGAATGATCTCACCTCAACCACAGGTCACTTCATATGTGCAGGAGCAGACAAAAAAACAAAACAAAACCAGAGCTTCTTTCAGAGGTACACAGTGTACACTTAAATCATGACATCACTGCATACTGCGTGCTCCAAGAACTGAACTAATCTTATAAATCCTAATTTTCATCCTCTGTCTTTGTTGTTTCCTTGTTGAAGCAGTGCATGTCCATGACAGGATGTGGTAACAGATAGTGCTGAGGCATATACTGTATATTTAATATTTTTCATTATACACTCTACAGTATATTTTGGAATCCCTTTGACATTTGTATGCCTGTGAGATGAGTGAGTATTTCAAACAGTAAAGTATATTAGCTTTCATGTAAAATGTCCTTTCTATTTTAAGGTGTTTATTTGGTTTGAGGTTTGCTGTTAGTGTGAGTTTCAGCTGCTGCTTAGCCAGAAAAAATAGCCTGATCTCCTCTAGCCCCATGGGAGCCTTCCACCACTGCAAACATCACGTCATATGCTGTCTGTGGTCTCCATATGGCCCAGAGTCCTCAAAACACACATCAAGCAAGCCTATAGACTTCTTCCTCTTACTAGACCTGTTGATAACATGGAACATTTTGAACAACCATTACATTATGCGTTTTAACATCCAACATTAACAACTTTTCACCCTCTGATAGTAAATATCAAAATAGAGCTGTTCAGATAAAAGACTTGTTTAAAATGCTTAAGTAATTGTACTTCATTACTAAACTATTATTTGCAATAAAATGGATTTCGTTGGCTGCAACTTTAATTTTCTTGTTAACTCAGAATTTATATATATATATATATACACACACACATACACACAAAGTAATTAAAACAAATTCTCAGCTAACAAGGAAATTCAAGTTGCAAATCCATGCAACTTCCAGTAATCCATTTCACTGTAAAATGTAATTGACAACTATGTTAATTTGTCCTTATGAAGAGCACAAATGTCCTGTACTGTGACCCAGACACCTGAATCATCTCTTTAACATGCCAAAAGTGCGGCTGACTACACCCAGTTATGTTTATATACAGTATATTGACTACTGCTAGGTTAACACTCTTCTCCATCATTTGATCATTATTGGAAGATTTAGTGTCGTGATTTCTAGAATATGTATAAAATGTTTTATTTTTTTATAAAATTCAGTTTACAGTATGCATTCCTCAGGCAGTAACAGTATAATGTTTATTACACTAGGCAGGCAAAAAACATGTAGTTTTGTGAATAAAGAACAATCTATGCTGAGCCTAATTTAAATAGAAATGAGGCATATTTGCCTGAAAAGGAATGGCAATGATTACTTTTATTACTGAAGGTGAAGCGCTGTTGTAAAGCTGATTGCTACTGGTTAAACTAACTTTTGGGTGGTTGGTGAACAAGACACAAGTTCTTACACTGAAACACAACATGCAAAAGTGACAAAACCTTTCAATGAATTTGATCCTGACTGTTTTACACTGGCTAATTTAAATAGAAGTGAAATTGCGGGCATGACCTGTGATATATTTACTTTGTACTTTGAAGGTCTAATGAAATTGTACGGAGTAAAAAAGTATTTTTTGTTTAAGAAATATTAAAGAGCAAGAATCCCAACATTTTAATGAAGTACATGCTGTATGCAGTGATTTATTGGTCAATTGTATAGCTGTATTTTTTTATATAAACATATTGAACATATTATATTTCATTTTGAGGATATTTGATGAAATCTCTGTGACATTTATGCTCTGAGCTAATTACACTCACCCCCTCAAAATTCAAATCAAGGTTCACCGCAGCTGCAGCCTGATGCTGCAATTAAACAATGTAAGCTATTCCTGCCTAATGATGTTTGTCAGAGGGTCAGAGGACGCGTCTTTGTTAAAGTGTAGCCTCCAGTGCTGTCTGTACAACACTTAGTGTAGCACTGCTTCCCTTAATTGGCTGTATGGAGAATCACTCCAACTAAACGTTCAAATTATTCCCAGTAAAATCATAAAGACCTACAGTAGAAAACAATCATCCATTTTAAGCCCATTACAAGCTATCATGAGACACAAAGGAATTTAAATAAAACTAAAGCATAGAATATTCTTATTTTCAATCAAATGTCTATGGATAGCATCTGTGGCATGCAGTTACCACAGACAATAATTACAAAATATTTAGAGGAATAACCTTGCAAGTGGATTGAAGTGTTTAAAAGCAGAAATATTACATACTTCTGTGAATTATTATTAATATATTAATAGTAATTATTCAGTTAAAAACAATGTAATAGACAGTTTTGAGGGGGTCAAGGTTCCAATACAAATGAATACTTACACTACTAATTTATTATGTAAAATTTTAATCATATGAATTTATTGATTACTTCATAAGCAAAATAATAAAGTAATTAATTTAATTTTAATTTACTTTCTAAAACACTTCACAGAAAAGTTTGTTCTTCAAATAATATCTAGATTTACACTTAATCTATTGTCACACCCTTCAGCTGTCACAGAAATGCAAACAGACATTCATATGAACATTCATAGTTTAAATATATTATACATACTCTAAATAATATTACTTTAGAATTACACTATAAATTATTTTTGCTGTCAATATTATTACTGTATTTCCAACTGCAACTTACTGTAGATTCTGTTTACAGTATGTTGCTGTCAGTTTTTTTTTTTTTTTTTACAGTATAATTACTGTATTTCCCACCGTGCCTTATACTAGAAACAGTTTCAAGTATGTTACTGTCAAACTGAGCTGTATTTTTAAGGGAAAAAATGAGCGGGAATATAATTACAGTAATTTATTGTTAAATAAACTGTCCCAATCTCAAACCTACACATTCACAATTTTGAGGTATCCTCTCTGCATTGGACTTACTCATACAATCACATAAAAAGTAAAACTGTATGGAAATGCACCTAGCAACCTATGGACGTTGAGCCTGCCCTCGACTCCTCATCACTTCAGCCTTGAGAGGAACAAAAGCAAAGCGAACTCTTTTCGACCGAACCAGGTGAGCATAAAAAACAAAACAAACAAAATAGCAAAATGTTTTTTTTTTAGCAGTTTATAATTATTTATTCAAACATTCATCATTTGACAATGAAAATCTTCATGTAATTTTTGACAAGTATCAATTATAGTACAAGTATAATTTTTGTAATGACAAAGTTCTCAAAAAATCATTCTCAAAAAGATACTAAAATTAGTTACGGATCATTCCGTTTAGTACTGAACTAAGCACTTACAAGTTTTGAAGTACTAAGTAACCAAATTACCTTGTCTGTGAACAAATGTTGTTTTTTCATCATCAACATGCATGTTGGATTGGTTTTTAATTTTTTATTTTGATGTGCTGCGGAGTTATACCGGCCACATTATTTGACCCGTTCATCTAAAATAAAGTTATGTTATGTACAACTTCTACATGTATTGATGTTTTGCTCTGAATTGTATTCAATATATGGGAATAATATATAAATAATGTCTCAGTCTTTTCTGAATGATGCACAATGGTTGTTGAGAGTGAATTCTCTCCTTTGTAGCATAAATGTGATATTGATATAAAAACAAGACTTTTCATGATATTAATTGTTCCCCGTCTGTTGACACTAGGGGTCTCTCTTGAGCGCCGAATATGCCTCTGATCTATGAAAAAAGGCCAATGAGAAGTTGGCAGACAGTATTTGCATACCCCGCCCCCGGACATACGGGTATAAAAGCGGGGAAATACGTCTAGTTCAGTCAGAAATTTTCTTTGGAGCCGATGGTCGTGTATGCAGTCAGCTGCAAGTCACACACCTGTTCCTGTTCCTCTGACGCTTCTCTGCTGTTGGATCTACGGCGCTCTTCTGTGGCTTTCTCCTTCTCTGCACGGCAGTGCAGTTTGCCCCTGGATGCTTCTACAGCGCTGAAAACTCAAAAGAGTTATTAAAAGAGTGATTTTCTAGTAAAATAGTATTTTCCTCTAAAAGAGCAATACATAGCGGCATTGAACGTCCTTTTCAGTACACGTCTTTTTAAAGATGCCTTTCCGCCCCTGTGTAGTTCCTGGATGCGGTAGAGTGCTCTCCTCTTCAGACAGCCATAGGCGTTGTCTCGTGTGTCTGGGCAGCGATCACACCAAGGCAGCATTTGTGGGATGGTTCATGTTCTCACTGCGAGAGCATGTCCATGTCAACGTTGCGGTCACGGCTCGCTTTCAATAGAAAACACACCACTCCAGCCGCCTCCCGCATTGCACCTTCTTCCCACTGGATGGAGGACGATGCGGCTGGCGATGGAGGCGATCTGGGGACGGCAGTGGGTGCAGCTCCGCTGGGTACAAACCCACGGACCACCCGGCCCCAAGCACGCACGTTGACTCCCGTCCGTGCTCGAGGCAACAGCGGCTCGCTTCACAGCCAGCCTGCCTATCCTCTGGAGCTCGAGGTGGATGAGCTCGCCCCTGCATCGGAGAGCGTGGCGTCTGAGGGGGATGACTCCCCTGGGCTGCCGCCTTTGGGCCAGCATGCCCAGGCTTAGGCTGACATGCAGATGTCTGACATGCTTGCCTGGGCCGCCGCCAGCGTGGGGCTGGACTGGAACCCTCCATCCACCCCACAGCCATCGCGGTTGGATGACTGGTTCCTGGGGCCTGCGCCGCTCACAGCCTGATGTCTTTGTGGAGGGGACCGCTCTCCAGTCGTCACCAAGCCACCCGCTCATCCGCTCTCGCTACCCTCGACGGCGGAGTGGCCCATGGGTACATGGCGATTCCCCAGGAGGACAGGGCTGTTGTGCTCCATCTGTTCCCCGGGAACCCTACCACCTGGCGGATCGCCCTATACTCCCCTCCAAGGCCTGTAGGACAACATCTTCACTCACCGCTAAAGCATACAGTGCCAGAAAAGTGCTTTCGCCCTGCATGCCATGGCCCTCCTGCAAGTCCACCAAGCCAAGGCGCTGAAACATCTGCACGAGGTTAGCCCTGATCCCGATGTGCTGCAGGAACTGCGCTCAGCAACCGACCTCACCCTCAGAGCCACGATGGTTATAACGCAGTCACTTGGGCAGGCGATGGCCACACTCGTGGTCCAGGAACGTCAATTGTGGTTGAACTTGGTTGAGATGCGTGAGTCCGACAAAGTGCACTTCCTCAACGCCCCTGTCTCCCAGTTCGGCCTCCTCTGCGACACCATCGAGGACTTTGCCCAGCAGTTCTCCAGGGTGAAGAAACAGATGGAGGCCATCTCACACATCCTACCCTGCCGCCATGGGCCGTGCCCTGTCTGCTCATCGAGGGCGTCCTCCTGCGTCAAAAAACGTCCTGCTCCGCCTCAACCCGGGCCTAGCTCTCGGACCGTGCGGCGAGCATCCCGCAAGAAGCAGATGCCCCCCTCGAGGACCCGGAAGGCTCCCAGGCACTCCTGAGACGATCGACCCAGGGACCAAGACGTTAGCTCCAGAGCTGGTGAACAGACCACTCCGTCCCCTGGTGGAGGGCCGGAAGGAGAATCCGAAAATTAGAAAGTTATTTAATTTGCTGGGGCTGCGGTACCCATATTCTCAGTAAAAGAGCTATTTCCTTTGTCTCTGGGTCACCTGGCCCACAAATGCCGTTCTCATGGCACTCTTTCATCAGCTCTCAACAGTCCCGGCATGCTGGACGCAGACCCCCCACCATCAGCCCCACGACTGTTCCCCAGCCGGGAGCAAAGTAAGTGCTTCAAGTCTTTTCTCAGCACCAGAGCCTCGGGACGTGTCCTTGTCTCCCGACGCTGTACTACATGCTCCGCCCCGCTGCTCCGGCCCGCCGGGTACGTTAAAAATAATTGTCCACTTGGTGCCACTAGCAACCAAGTGAATACAGGCTTTCACTTCCCAACCCGTCACACTGGCTGGTCCGGACCATCCGACTCGGTTACACAATTCAGTTTGGCAGGCCCCCGCCCCCCTTCGCAGGCGTCCGCTTTACCATAGTACATGGCGAGCATGCCAAATCCCTGCACGCTGAAATCGCTACTCTCTTACTCAAAGACGCGATAGAGCCTGTCCCTCCAACCAAGATGAAGAAGGGTTTCTACAGCCCTTACTTCATCGTACCCAAGAAAGGTGGTGGCTTATGACCGATCATGGACTCGCGAGATTTCAACCGAGCTTTGCACAAACTCCCGTTCAAAATGGTCACACAAAAACACATCTTATCTTGCGTCCGGCATCTAGATTTGTTTGCAGCGGTAGACCTGAAGGACACGTACTTCCACGTCTCAATACTACCTCGACACCGACCCTTCCTACGGTTCGTGTTTGATGGCCAGGCATAACAGTGCAAAGTCCTCCCCTTCGGCATATCTCTTTCCCCTTGCATCTTCACGAAAGTTGCAGAGGCAGCCCTTGCCCCACTCGCATACTCAACTACCTTGATGACTGGCTCATTCTGGCCCACTCCCAAGGCAAGGTGCTCAGGCACCTCAGCCGTTTGGGGCTTCAGGTCAACTTGTAAAAGAGCAAGCTCACCACGGTTCAGAGCATCTCTTTTCTCAGCATGGAGTTAGACTCAGACTCAATCTCAGTACTTCTTACCAACGAGCGTGCGCAGTCGGTACTGAAATGCCTCGCTGCCTTCAGGGGGGCACAGCTGTCCCCTTAAAACTTTTCCAGAGGTTCCTGGGACATATGGCATCCTCCGCGGTGGTCGCCGCTGGGGTTGATGCATATGAGCCGTATCAGCACCGGCTTCAGACTCGAGTCCCGAGACGAGTGTGGTGGTCACCCCCGCCTGCCGCCAAAAATTCAAACCCTGGACAGACCTCTGCTTTCTGCGGGCAGGATTACCCTTACAGCAGGTGACCCGATGCGTCCTGGTCACAACCAATGCCTCCAGATTGGGTTGGGGCACCGTGTGCAATGGGCACGCAGCCGCGGGCCGTTGGAAAGGGGCCCCGCTGCACTGGCATATCAACTGCCTAGAGTTGCTGACTGTTTTCTTTGCCCTGCGTAAGTTTCTCCCATTAGTTTGAGACAAACATGTCCTAATCAGATCAGACAGCACCACCGCGGTAGCGTACATAAATCGCCAAGGCGGTGTACTCTCCTGCCACATGTCACGACTCGTCCTTCAACCTCACATCCCCAGCAACCTCAATGTGGTAGCGGACAATGCTTTCCCGGTGGAGAGTGGAGGCTTCAACCCAGTCGGTCCAGCTGATTTGGGAACAATTTGGCAAGGCCCAGGTAGACCTGTTTGCCTCCAGAGAGACCTCCCACTGCCCGCTCTGGTATGCCCGAACAGAGGCTCCCCTCTGGGCAGACACACTGGCACACAGCTGGCCCTCAGGGCTGCGCAAGTACACATTTCCCCCAGTGAGCCTTCTTGCACAGGTGCTGTGCAAGGTCAGGGAGGACAAGGAACAAGTCACCCTAGTGGCTCCCTACTGGCCCACCCAGGCCTGGATCTCGGACCTCATACTCCTCACGACAGCGAATTCCCCCGAGGTAAGACCTTCTTTCTCAGGGACGGGGCACGCTCTGGCATCCGCACCTAGACCTCTGGAACCTCCACGTCTGGCCCCTGGACAGGACGTGGAAGATCTAGCTGGTCTACCACCTGCCGTTGTAGACACGATAAAACCAAGCCAGAGCCCCCTCTACCAGGCAACTTTACGCCCTGAAGTGGCACTTGTTCGCAAATTGGTGCTCTTCCAGGGCTGAAGACCCACAGAGGTGTGTAGTTAGGTCAGTGCTCCTATTTCTGCAGGAGAGGCTGGAGGGGAGGCTGTCCCCTTCCACCTTGAAGGTCTATGTTGCTGCTATCGCAGCCCACCACAATGCAGTAGATGGCAAGTCTTTGGGTAAGCAAACTTGATCATCAGTTTCCTAAGAGGCGCCCGTAGGTTAAATCCTTCCTGGCCAGGCCTGTTCCCCTCCTGGGATCTTTCGGGCCATTTCATTGGCCTATCACACCCAGGCCATGCCCCCCTTGTGGGTCCGAGCACACTCAACAAGGAGTGTTGCGTCCTCGTGGGCACTGGTCAGAGGCACCTCCCTGGCAGACATATGTAGAGCAGTGGGTTGGGCAACACCTAATACCTTTGCGAGATTCTACAATCTCAGGGTTGAGTCAGTATCATCAGCGGAGGAACTCTCCAACCTGATCCACTGTGGGTACTTAATCTACCCTGTACTGGAAAAGGTGCTCCACAGGTCAGGACTCCTGCTTGGACTCCCCCTGTGTGTATTTTCCGCAGTTCGGTCCCCTTGCGAGTGGACCCGCGTCTCCCTTAGGCAGTTCCAGCTGCCCTCCGGTCGCTTTGTTGTAGCTACTCCCCCCTCCTTGAGGCTGGCTCTACCGCCGCACCACCTTCCACATGTTGCCTAAAACCGATGTGACATATTCACCACTCTTACCTCCCCCTTCCTGGGCAGGTGTGGTCTCTGCAGGGTCTTTTCCCCCTGAAAGAATAGGCAACTGGGTAAGACCAACTTCCCTCGATGCGTGTAAGGGCCACAGCCGTTTCTTGCTCTATGCTCTTCTGGTTACCCTGTTTAGGGTAACTAGATGGATTCCGATGACTTTTTTGGGGCATTGGGGAAGGGTACGTGCAGTCTGACACAGCTGGTCGCCGTTGCACGTGAAATACCTGCCCGCTCCTGTGTCAGCAGACCACGTACACGGCTCAGCGCGTGGCATGATTTAAATTGGAACCCTAGTGTCTTAAACACAACTTCGAAGTGAGCGACAGACGGGGAACGTCTAGGTTACGCATGTAATCTCCGTTCCCTGATGGAGGGAACGAGATGTTGTGTCGAAGAAGCGACACGTCGCTGAGCCGAGCCACTGTTGTGGCCGGTTATTTTTGCTTTAAAAATGTCAATGAATTTATTAACTATAAAAAATTTGTAAAACTAAAATATATCTAAATTCAAATTGCACTTCAGACAATAACAAAGTGGTCAAAAATCTTTTATAACCACCTTCTCATATACAAACACTTTACACACTCCAACTTTTTTCACGGCATTTTTGTAACTTTTGCAGTGACTTGTTAACATAATAATAATAATTATTATTATTGAAAAATAAACCATGACATTGAGAAAGTTTTACACAAATCTCATAAAGTTTCATAAAATGGATACAGCTGTGATTGTTGGGGACATAATTAGACATTCCATTATATTTTCAGAGTTTGGACATGAACTTTATTATGCATGAACTGAATTTACACTTTGTGCTAAAAAGACATGGTTTTAAAATGTCAAAATAGCAAATTGTGCTTTGCGACACTTCATTACCATAAAATCTACCTACAGTTTGCACGCATACACCCACAAATACTCCCACCCACACCTTGAGCATTGTGCTGGCATGAAAATTGTGCTTAGTATTAGGACACTCACAAAAATTGGATAAGGTGTAGCGCACGGTGGTTGCGAGTAGTACTGCGCTTAGCGCGGTCATTAAATAGAGCCCAATATGTTACTTTGTAATTGCCGGTCCACTTACACATACATCAGTATCGAATATGTACACATGCATCTTGCATCTTGTTTTAAAATGCCATTAAAAACAGTTCTTTGAGAACCTTGCATACAATTCAACCTGGTTTTGTTAATTTAAAACTCAATAGAGCATTAACCTTAAAAACATAATCTGTTTAGAAAAATTTTTTACTCCCTTTTTACGTCAGAACTGCCTCGAAAAGTGTAATGACCACGTGATTATTTCTGTAATTTTCATGAAATCAGGCTCATATAATTCCATTTTGTTGCCAACAGTTTTTGAGCAGCAGAAAATACTGTATCTTGTGCGAATGACTCCTTGCAGTGTGTTCTCGATAAGTGAGGTTTAGTGTTACCTGGTAAAGAGGTAATGATGAGAATAATCACAAGAAACAGACACAGACTTTCATGAATATTTCAGGATTCATGTGACAGATTCATTTTAGGAATACATTACCCATAATCTCTATAGCATTAACATTAAAGCATGAACATTACTTGGCCAACCTTAACACATTTAACGATGGATAAACAGGAAGCAGTTGACAAAGTAAAAGAGGGAAACTTGATGAGTAGACAGTGAAAGCTGTAGCAAGACACCAGGAGACCTATTTCTGGCTGCAGTGCACCTTTTGTTTATAATATTATCGTGGAAGCTGCCAGACTCTGCCTTCTGCTGAGCAGCATATGGTGCAGACAGATCAGGCTGTTTTATTTACACACTCAGCTGTCGTGGAGACACCCGAGGATGGCTATTAGATCCAAGGCAGCTTAATAGTTGATCTGCATCCCAGTCTCAGGACAGCTTCTCTCCGTATGGCCAGCGTTTGACCTGCAGGGCGGTCTAACCCTCCGTCGAACCGTGCTGGTCTGCTTTACACTGTTCCTGGACCTGTCGGCCTCACAGACACAAAATTATGAGCTGCTCGCTGTGTGCAGCTGATCTAAGTTTAGCAGCACTTTCAAAGGCCCTCCTGCTGTTTTAAAGCACCACAAAAATAGATTCACTCCACAGTATTATTGTTCTGTACTCCCAGGCCAATTTGAGGAAGAGTTTGCTTGTGCTTGCATATTCTCAGAATCTTGCTTGTGAGAGAGCAAAAAAAATCAATTTTACAAACAAACAATGTAAGGGTAATTAAAGCAATTTGTTATGGGGATAATAAATGAAGAGATAGTCAGTGAAACTAACAGTGATCCTGCCATCATGGCTGGAGTCTCTCACAGGCTCCCAGCACACCCTGCTAAAACAAGCAACATTGCTGGTCACAAGCATTTATTGGGTTTTGGATGCTGGTCGCTATCGTAGGATGCTGGTGTGTTGTGCCGGTTGCACCCAAGGAGGTCTATGATAGAGATATTAGATATTAGTGTTTCCTGTTCTTAATGTCAGTGGCTTATCTGGCACTGGTCAAACTTGTAATTTAATAGGATGAAATATTTTTAATTTATATGCTGCTTGTAGCAGAGTCGCTGCCAAGAATAAATACATCAGGGGGCATTTGCAATTTCTGAGAGGGCACGTTTGTCACTATACACTAATTAAATTTAACATTGCTAAAATTAGTGTGTGTGTGTTCCATCGACAAGGAAATTTGTGGATTTTGTAGATATGCAAAACTCTAAAACTATACCATAAAATAAATAGAATTAAAATGTTAATTTTTTTTTGCTCAACTAAAGCTATTGATCTGTCTCCACACACAGAACACCACATACCAACCTTGAGAACATGCATGGATCGAAGTGCTTAAAGAAAAAATGGCATAGTGGTTGAAGTAAGGGGGCATAGTGAATTATAAACCCATGATGTTTAATAAGTATACATATGCTATTATCGGTGGAGGTGTATGCTGGGAGATGTGCATGCATGTAAGGCACCTCCTGGCATGACAGTGTGATGCCGCCATTAAAAACCCTCTGGCTCTGAGTGTAAGCCATGTCACTGGACCAATTAGCCTGACACACTCAAACACACACACACACACACGCGAACACACACACACACACACACACACACACACACACACACACACACACACACACACACACACACACACACACACTGATAGCTGCCATAGCTATGCCTCTGACATTCATAGAGAGACAAAGAGAGAATAAGAGAGACATGGAAGAGTACAGAGTAGTAAACAGGTGGACAGTGGTCACTGTGATTTATGGTGGACAAATTAAATCAATTCCACCTCTTTAAAGTGTGATTCACTATTATAAAATACAATTTGTTTACTATAATAGCATTTATATTGTGTTTCTTAGCAACTGTTTCATTTTTGCTTTTGCAAATGACAAAATAGTTCTCATCAGTTTTTACGCATTCATTTTCTTCATAGAGATGCGATCTTCAATAAATAAATCCAAACTGGTCTCATCGAATCATGTTATTATGATTCATGTAGTAACAAAATAATTGCAAAATAATTTTCATCTAGATTGTTGTACATTTCGCAGCTGCTTCCTGGTGAAATGAAGTGAGGCCCTTAAACAACAATTTTTTTAATTGCTTTCTTAAAAGTAAAAACTAAGTAAAACAGCAGATTATCAGTTAATAAACACTTACACAGGTAGGTTTTGTTGAATTAAAACTCAATAGAACATTAACCTTAAAAACCTTGTTGTTTAGGAGAAAATGTAACTCTCTTTTAGCGCCACACAGTGGTCATTTCATCTCAGAACTGCTGAGAATCATGTAATGATCAAACATAATATCTTGAACCACATAATATCTTTTTGTAAAACATCGCCACAGTTACAGAATTTTCAGAAGATCATGTTTAATAGTTTTAAGCCTTGAATTATTCCAACCAGCTCTGAGATTAATCACATTACAGCATTTGCTTTTTTTTTTAAATGGGAAAAGTACTGTGTACTTTTAACAGCCTTTATGATGGAATTAAATACTCAGAAGCGTTGTGAATAATATAATTGAATCTGTTCGGGCATATTTGTCTTTTTAACTTTTTCAGAAACACTTTTTTTATAAACAAATACCAACACCTCAAGGGGTCTGTCTCAAAAATCCAGAAGATCCATGGAAAATTCATGAATTGTGAACACCAGTTTGCTGATTTACATGTGACTAGATTTGATCAGTCTGGAAAAAATCACGACAACCCTTCTTGTTTCCATGGAAACTGTGACTTCACTGATTGGTGGATCTCTCACCAGAATTACTGGTAGTGTAGTTCGTTCACCTGGAATTTGACAATTAAACCATTTTCAAAATGAATGTTGAAATCACACTGACTTCTACAGAAGCATTTACCATATTTTACAAACCTCTGAGCTCATGGCAGGTCTGTCTTGAAAGGTTTACAGGTTATCATTAAAAATACATTTGTCTTTGTTGATTTTAAATGACAATTTTACTTCCAGAATCCTACAGTTGCAATCTACATATATTTTCCTCTATCAGATGCATAAGGCAGTGTGAGGAGACAGAGTTAATGGTATTCCAGCTCTCATATTTAACCCAACACCTATAGCCTCAGTCTTAATCAATCCAGCTTTCTCTCTCACTTTCTGTTTCTCTTCCCCTGATTATAAGTGAACGGTCTGAGAGTGTGTAGAGCCCCTGAAGCCATCCTGTATCCTCCCAGTGGCAGAGATCTGACACAGTCTGTGTCTGTCTGCCTTTAATTAGGATAGAGCGTTCCAACTGAATCTCTCACCTGCTCTATTGCTGCAACAGAAGACACAGTCCTTGCCTCTCAGCATGAGCACACACAACTCCAGAGTCTTTTCACCTCATTTCAGGTAGAAACTGCTAATAGTTGTGGGATTCCTGTTGCTTTTATTGCTGGAATTTCTGAAAGGTGCGGTAGCCAGAGTACATGATGAAAAATATTGGGGGTGTGGCCAGGGGTGTAGATTCCAGGGGGGATGGTGGGATGGTGGGAGCCCCCCCCCAATAATCAAAACAACCTTAACATCAAATTGTTTTTATGTTTCCAGGAGTGTGTTATTCATGTTTTTGTGATGTTACAGAGATTACAGCTGATTTTCAGTAAAGCTGTTTTGGGATGTGTATTGGGAAAAGCACAAATAAAAAAATATACACTTGACTTGATCTGACTTTTGTTCTTATGTTTTTTCTACCTTTGCAACAAAATCTCAATGTTCTCTCTTTGCACTGTCAATCAAGTGATAGCTAGTGCTTAAGCATTTTACCAATCAAAAATTAGCATAATTAATTCAGATTCAAAGTATTGGCCAGCATTGTCCAATCACTGCCAGCCATGTTAAAATAAAATTCTACATAATATTCGATAAATTGTGAATCTATGTACTGATTATCATTGTCCCATGTCTGACAAACACGTTGAGTGATCCAAACATCATCTGCAGCATAAAACGTTTTGTTGGATGTTAGAAGTGAATACACTTTATTGAATGACTTAACCTCCAGTGTCTGAGACCATGCTGTCAGTCTGCACTGGTCTCAGAACAGTTTAAAATGCACCTTATTTTCATCCTAATGCCATATAAAGCCTATGAAAGCAATTTTTTTCAGCTTTTGGTGAATACATTGATTCTCAATGTGATAATGCACAGTAAAGATAGGACAATTAGCCCTATAGTCCACAAATTGCTAAAAAATGGCATATCAGATGAAACTAGAGACTGCTTTTGACTCAAACAGGTTTCAATATAAAAACTTAATGAGGTTTCTTACAGCATCTTGTATTGAAAGTTTAAACGTTTAATGGCAGCCTGGTGTGCCCTGAACCGAGATCAGTCAGTTTAAATTAAATGAAATTATGCATAGTGTATAGCAAAGACAAAATAATGTCTGCACAGGAGGACAGGGGGTGGACGAAGATATGAATACCTCTACACTGCAATATTCATGCGTAATATAAAGTGCTAACAAATATTGATAATACATTTAATTTTACAAATAGAGCATTTCTTAGATTTTTCCACAAACATGCATTGTTTGGTGAATCTCATGAAACCTGTCATGAAAATACCCTTCTACTTTACTCCAAAATCAAAAGAAATAAAAAAGAAATTATATTTAGGTTAAATTAAGTCAATTTTTAGGGCCATTTACCTTATTTAAAGAAAATAATTTGACAGAGTGATATTATTTTGATAACAGTTACAAAATTGTACCCCCTATTCTCGTTACTGCACGTAAAAAATTTAATTAGTTACAAATATGAGATAATGCACTTTTTAATGTCAACTAATGAATTTCACTAACATTACATAATGCTTAAAACATAATGATTTAATATAAATTAAAATACTAACAAATGTTATTAAAGTTTCATTCATAAATGGCCTTTTGTTTTACAAATGTTATGTATTGATAAACAGATCATTTGTTAATGTACATTTGAATTAATTACTTTTTCACAAATGATTCATGATGGATGAACTCATTAACTTTTTAACATTTACCTATTTTCATAAATTATACTTATTTTTACCACTTTTCATATTAACAAATTGTTTATTCATGTCCAGCAAGTGAGGTCTGTAAAAGCCACACATTTGCTGTTTGTTTGCTGATGTATGTAAGCATACTTTACACATCTTCACAAATCATTTATTCATTATTTGTGCTTATATTTACAGCACCTCATATAAAGTGAAACTATTCATGCATTATAAATGTTTATAAAGGTTTACAAATAATTATCTAGTACATTTATGAGCATAACATTTAAGCTACTGGAACAAAGTTCATGTAAGAAGTGGTTTGTTAAATTGGTAACACTAGTTTAACACTAGGCTAACATTAGTTAATGCATTAGATATCATGAACTTTTAACAATCAATTTTTACAGCATGTATTAATCTTTGTTAATGTTAGTTAATAAAAATGCAATTGTTCATAGTTCATAGTGCATTAACTAATGTTTACTGAAATATCATTTGATTAAAACAATTATTATTACATATTGAAATTAACATTAACTAAGATGCTATACTATACTAACTATGCTGAAAAAGTATTGTTCATATGAACAAAAATGTTACTGTTAAATTTAATTATCTGTTTGATTAATGCTTGCTAATATCATTTGTAGATGTTCAAAAATGTGAGGCTAAATATGAAAGTTTAATTGCATTTAATAAATACATTAATTAATAAACATAAATAAGCGCATTATCTCACATTCCTGACTATTTTAATGTACATTAACTAATGATCTGTTAAGTATTGGGCCTATATAATGTTAGTTAATGATTTATTAATTAAAATTATCATAAAGTGTTATCATATATTGTATTATTCAAATTATAAGGTATTTATACCCTATTTATACATAATTGTACCCATGGTTAGAGATTAGCGGAATACATGTAACGGGATTACGTATTTAAAATACAAAATATAAGGAACTGTATTCCAATACAGTTACAATTTAAATAATTGGTAATTAGAATACAGTTACATTCAAAAAGTGTTTTGATTACTGAAGAGATTAGTTTGCATTTTATTTTCATTTGTTTCAATCAATATTTATTCCTTTCAGATGAAAACTTTTATACATATAAATGATCCAATAGTGCATTTGAACAGCGGTGAAACACTTTCTTATGATGTGTTACAGGGAAGTACGTTTCAAGTAAGTTTGGAGCAGAAGAAATAGAAATAAACGTTGTGTAAATTGTCAGCTTTACGCTAAACTAAAATGCAATTTCTAGCCATTTTACATGCACATGTTACCAGACACGATCATATTTTTATCAAGAAAATTCACATTGGATCATCATTTCTTTTTTCTAGTAAGATCTTTGATACAAGGACAAAAATCATATTTTAGATTATAATTCTTTTATTGTTTCCCTGTAAAAATATCAAAAAATCATTAAGACAAGATCAATTTGATTGATCTTGTTTTAGAAACAACACTGTATAAGATATTTGGGTTTTTCAGAGAGTGTATTTTAACGTGTGTTTTGTCTTATAGTTTTTATTTAACAAGTGAATAAATCTACCAGTGCTGAAGAAGTAATCCAAAGTATTTACAATACGTTACTGACCTTGAGTAATATAACGGAATACATTACAAATGACATTTTACAGCATGTATTCTGTAATCTGTACTGGAATACATTTCAAAAGTAACCCTCCCAATCCTGATAGTACCTCCTTTGTACTGCTATTCATATTCACTGATTTTAATTTAGAAAATCATTATACAAAAGCATATTTTTTATTGTAATACATTAATATGTTACAGTAATGAGAAACATAACTGAAAGCAATGGGAATAGTGAAAACAATTTATATATATATATATATATATAAAAATTTCTTTTTTTTTTCTCATATTGAGGTTAAATATGACTAGGACATTTTCTAGAAAATTTCATGAGAATCACCATTGAGTGATTGCTGATTCACAAATTAAAATGCCAACCATATCATTTGCATATCCTAGATACAAACTTTTCACTTCAAACAACCTCCTTCTGTTTACGGTGTACTTAGATCATTTAAACACTCTTTTATAGTCAATTTTGCCTGCCAGACACTGTTTAAAGAGTGCAGTTTCTTCAAAATGTTCTAATAATGACTTGACCAAGTCAATAAACACCAAACATTACATCTTAAAAATCACTCTTGAAAGTTTTATTCTAACAGCTCT
The DNA here is from genome assembly GCA_032164185.1 of Moxostoma hubbsi. Classification (NCBI taxonomy): domain Eukaryota; kingdom Metazoa; phylum Chordata; class Actinopteri; order Cypriniformes; family Catostomidae; genus Moxostoma; species Moxostoma hubbsi. The sequence goes on along the minus strand of JAVLUX010000036.1, from coordinate 3,648,212 downwards.
TTTCCCTGTAATGATCTCTGGCTGTTCTCCTGTGGCTGTCTGAATTTAGACCCTGATCCCATAGAAGCACGTGATACAGAAATACAGTTTCTTCTCTCTAAAGCTAGATTTGTGTAAGTGTCCTACAGTGCTGTGCTTCATTAAGGCTGATGTTGCGTCTCTTCTGCTGAAATATGAAGTCTTTGGCTCTATATAGCTTGTTAAGTGTGTGCTGGAATGGATCGATATTGATTCGGGGTCAACGTTTCCGCTGTGGGGCCTGGACTGCTGTTGTGAAACACTTAGGCCTGAAATACTGAGGATTTTGATTATTCACTCCCACCCTTGACCTATTGTTTTATGAAGAATAACCTCAGATACGGAATTAATTTTCCTCTTTGAATTCAGCAAATGAACCTGTCTTTACTTCAAATATTAATTATGTCCTGGCACATGCAAATGGCTCTGTGCCAAACCTGTGTCTGGATATCTTTTTTGAATATTATATATCAGAGGACCATTTAAATTAGTGCTATCATATCCACACTACTCGTAAATGGAACCTGCTGAAATCAGCGCCAAAACTTGTCATTGCTTCTCAGTCTCCCTAGTGACTCTTCAATTAGTAGGAAGTTAGTCGTTTGTCTTTATTAATACAGAAGAATCTATGTAGAACATATAATTAAGCCATAAGAGCAGTGACTTTTGAAACCTAGTGAGTTGCCTTACTGTCTACTGCCTACCTTGGCATCTCTAAGCCGAACTGACATGGAACCTTGTAAGTGACCAATCTGAAATACTTTATATACTGTAGGGAACAACTCAGATTGCTTATGAATGGTACTCTGCACACAAAGCCAACAGGGGACTCAACTCACAATTAATTTCAATAGAGTTTGCCGTTACACTGGTATGATCTGAACAACTTATAATGAAACATCTATTATTATTATTATTATTATAACCTTTATTTAACCAAAATAACCTCTCTGAGATTAAAAATCTCTTTTACAGGAGTGTCCTGGCCAAGATCGACAGCAAATAAGTAAAAAAAACAATACACAGCCCACTGTAATTTAAATAATTTAAACAGACATTTACAATATTAAAAACACTTACAAATCATTGATTCATCTTCAAGCTGATGATTGATAAATTTAAAATCTTCCATAGACACCAAGTTTTGTAACTTCAGTTTCACTTGAAGAGTATTCCAGTCAAACGGAGCTGCATTAACAATTCTATGAACGAAGGGAATATTTCCCAACATTGTTCCTTTTTGGATCAAACAACAGAGATACGAAGGCAAGAACCTCAACATAGCCTTGTAAATAGTTGTATACCAATGCATTTCTCTTCTAATAGACAAAGAAGGCCAAGCTACTCTATTGTACAATGTACTGTACAATGATATGTTGAGGGTTTACAATTCGATATAAATGATACACAGCATCCAAAGAAGAAAGATGATAAGATGGAGCAAACTGATACAAAACATCCCACAATTAAATACTGATAAGAATGTAGCAGAGACAAGTTTCTTTCTTACATTAAATGAAAAACAGAGCTTGTTTCTGAAATAAAACCCTAGATTTGTTTTAAAAATGTTCTTTAGCTGAGTAATGTGAGAACTATAAGATAAATGTATCATCGATGATAATAATACCAAGGTAATTATACTCTTTACTAACTCAATCACATTTTCTTTCAAAGACTGAAGAGAAGTAAGATTATTTGCTAGTTTCTTTGTACTTTAAATAACATATGTTTAGTTTTATCAGCTTTCAAAACAAGTTTTAAATTGCAAAGCCGTAACTGAATGACATCAAAAGAAAATTGTAGATTATGCAAGGCTTGCTGCTTAGAGGAAGCATTGTAAAAATGAAATTGCACATTTTGAATGTCATTATCAAGACTATTTACAGTATATAAATAGTAAATAAGAGGGGCCCCAACACAGATCCTTGGGGGACACCCTTAACAATCTCTATTGGCTCTGATTGTTTACCTTCTATCTGTACACATTGCATTCTTCCGCTTAAATAATTTCTAAACCAAAATATATTTGATAAACCATGCAACAGTATTTCATGATCCACTGTGTCAAAAGCCTTTGATAGATCAATAAAAGAGATGCACAGTAACATCCCTCATCTAGAGATTACGCAATATTGTTTAGAACTTTCAAAACAGCAGTTGTAGTACTATGTTTTTTGCACATTTCTGATTGATTATTAGAAAAAACTTTATTTGTATTAAGATAACATGTCAGCTGTTCACTAATAAGGCTTTCTAGAATTTTTGATAGAACACAAAGCTTTGAAATTGGTCTATAATTATCTAAGATAGTAGGATCTTCCCCTTTCAATAAAGGAACTACAAAAGCTGATTTCCAAATTTATGGGATGTCGTTAGTTTTTAATGAGAGATTAAAGAGATAAATTAAGGGAGATTAAATAATAGCAGCTGCCATTTTTAAAAGCACAGGTTCTACACAATCAGGGCCTGGTGATTTATTTATCTCAAGTGATTTGAGTGTTTTATGGACATCAAAACTCATTATCAGTTCAAAACTAAACTCATCCTTCTTTAAATTACTTTCTGCATAAATAAAATCAGAGTTTGAACAAGTAACATTACATGATTCAAATAGTGACCCTGAAGCAATAAAATGCTTGTTAAAACAATTAAGCATATGCACTTGATCGGAAATATTGATAGAATCGGTATTTATACATGATGAGAAATTATAATTATTTTTATTGCCAACCATAGATTTAATGTTCTTCCAAAATGTCTGGATTATTTCAATTTGTTGATGTTTTAACAATAAAATAGTCAGCTTTTGCATTTCTAATTGCAAATGTGCATTTATTCCAGAGCTGTCTAAAATAAATCCAATCAGAGTATAAATCAGAACTCTAATAATATAATATATTACAAACCATATAGAACCATATAGTGTAGAAACTCATTACAGTGGGAAAATGTTTTTTAAGAAGAGTTTTCTTTGCTGGACCTAAGAACCATTGAATAAACTTTATGTTTAAGAGTGTGTGTACATCATGCATGGATATATGAATTTTTGGCCCATTTGCCTCTTTTTCCTGGTATATTTTTCTGTAGGTGCAGTTTTTATTTTTCAATATTCTCTCTATTTTTTGCAGTGTTTGCCAATCCCTGGTCATGGATTTGTGCTGGACAAGTACAGATGCCAATGCAAAAGTGGCTTTTACCATCCAAGCAGAGTTGCAGTCAATGGCATTAAAAGTAAGTACTGAGTTAAAATGTTATGGCTCAGTGTATGTGTTTTGTTTTAATGAAAACATAAGGAATCTAACTGTGTAATCATAAAATAGCATTTGGCAGAAATCTGATCACTATTATCTGTAACTGTAGCAGATGCTTTTTGGTATTGTATAGTTTATTACAGAATAATATAGCATAGTATTGTACATTACAGTATAGAATAGTATAAGTACAGTGTAGTAAAGTATAGTAGAGCAAGCATAGCACTGTATAGTATTAGTGATGCACCGATACCACTTTTATTACCGATCCCAGTGTTGTCGTTGTTGTTTTTTTTTTTTTTGCATAATCAGTTTAGAATATCTTTACATTATTGTGTGGATCTAATTGGGAGTAGTCTTTAATATGTAAAGAAACACAAACCTCTAACTACACTTTTCAATATAAATGTATAGCTTATGTATAGCTTATTAAGAAACACTTTGTTAACAGGTATACTGGTATTTTTTATTTATTTGTATCTGGATTTTAAAGGATTCAGATAGATTTTTTTGTTCAATTTCGTAGTAAGATAACAATTCACTTTTCATTCATTTCAATCAGTTAGGGTTATTTTTTGGAACCCATTCAACTTTCATATTGTTACAATTTGTAAACAAATAATAATAATAATAATAATAATAATAATAATACATTATTATTTTTTACTTTTAGAATTTTAAATACAACAGTAATATTTCTCAAGCATTCACCTTTGACATTCTAAACTCTACAGGAAGTCCTTTATGTGTCTGTTTGTAGAAAAGTTCACAGTAGTTTAATTCACATTATAGCATAGTATACTGTAAGTACAATATAGAATAGCATAATAGAGTACAGAATATTATACCATTGTATGAGTACAGAAAAGTATAGTAGAGTAGAGCCGAGCAGAGCATAGTACTGTATAGTATAGCATAGCATATTATATTATTGAAAAATATATTATAACATAGTACACTGCCTGGCCAAAAAATAAGTTGCATGCTCTAATATTTTATTGGACTGCCTATAGCTTTGATTATGGCACACATTCGTCGTGGCATTTTTTCGACAACTTCATCCAACTTCACAATATTTATTTTTGTCAAGAGTTGCATTTTTGGCTTGTAGATCTTGTATTGATGACGGGAGAGTCGAACCACTCTGTTAAGTTTTCTCCAGTACATCCAAAGACTTTCAATGGGGTTAAGGTCAGGACTCTGTGGTGGCCAATTCATGTTTGAAAATGATTCGTCATGCCCTGAACCACTCTTTCACAATTTGAGCCCGATGAATGCCGTCAAGGAAGAAAAAATCCATTGATGGGATAACCTGGTCGTTCAGTACATTCAGTTAGTCAGCTGACTTCATTTTACTGCTGCATAACGTTGGTGAGCCTAGACCTGACCAATTGAATCATCCCCAGATCATAACACTTCCTCCAGAGGCTTGTGCAGTGGTCACTATGAATGACGGTGCATTGCTTCATGCGCTACCCTTCTTACCCTGATGCGCCCATTGCTTTGAAATAGGGAAAATCTGGACTCATCAGACCACATTGACTTTTTCCATTGCTCCACAGTCCAATCTTTATGCTCACTAGCAAACTGAAGTCGTTTTTTTCTGATTAGCCTGTCAAACAAGCGACTTTCTTGTGGCCACACAGCTGTTTAGTCCCAATCTTGTAAGTTTTTGTCGTATTGTGCATGGTGAAATGCTCTTACTTTCACTATTAAACATAGCTGTGAGTTCTACTGTCGATTTTTTTGATGTGACTTCAAGCGTTTTAGTGATCTCAGATTATGATCATTCAAGATTTTTTTCCAACCACATTACTTCCGCAAAGCTGGTGGATCACCACTATCCTTCCAGGTTTTAATAATGCATTGGACAGTTCTTAACCAAATTTCAGTGATCTCCTTAGCAGTGTTGGGTAATGTTACTTTTAAAAGTAACTCATTAGAATATTGCGTTACTCCTTGCATAAGTAACTTCATTAATTAAAAAGTTTATTTTTATTGAAAGTAAATCGTTACGTAACTTTTACATTACTTTTTTTTTTTTATCACCGCCACTCTCTCTTCTGCTATGCTATGCATTTCATACAAGAGACATTACAGGTCATGCTAGCTACTGTACAACACTCATGGCAAAACAACATACTTAAACCTGCATCATATAACAACAACACATGAACCTGCATCATATATGTCATCTCATCCAGTGCCCATCGACAATTCCAACTTGAGATATTTTCAAAAGTCAGGATGGGGAATGCCAACCTAACATGTTCAAGGAATAGGTCTGATGAATAAATGAATATTTTTCACTTAAGTCATTTCAGTGCAGTTTGTTTTGAGTTGATCCATGGTGCGTATTGTGGACAGTCTACTGCAAATGCTCATGTTGACACAACTTGAATGGAATCGTTTTTAATGCTACCAAAATGTCATAAAAACTCTATGTTTCACAAAGCACATTTCTGTTTATTATAAAACAAAAATGTAGAATCTTTTAAGGAATTAAGACATTTACTGGAGTACGTTGCTTGCAGCCGCTGATCCAGAGTCAGCTTTTCTCATCCCATTCTCCCAGTTACGGGCAGATGTATCACGCTGTATCAGTAGTTTGGCTGCATAAGTCAGTGACTTGAGTGAGTATTTCACACTGTGTATCACGTCATGGCCAGTGGAAGACTAGTCTTATAATCCCTCTGCCTAAACGTGTTTGCTGATTTTTTTTAATGCTGCGTGTATTTACACCTGTATCAATCACATATCTCTCAACGAATGTTGAATATTAAATGTATTAACACAGAGCAGTACTGATGAAAACTTTTCCTGATTTAAAACAAAGCAATTCGAATGCACAAACAGTCAGCGATCATTCCACTTTGTTTGTAACAGTATAATCATGCCGTGGTTAAATATTTACCAGTTTTTAAAAACACAAATCTTATGGTGGGCTAAAAGAAGATGCTCCAATGCTGATAAGCATGGCTAATACTCTTTAATACTACAAAACCCATCATGCACACACACACTACAACTTCATTGTGCATCTCTGGTAATAAAGCCCCTCTCTCTAGAACTACAGTGCCAATCATGCACTACATCTCCTCCCCAAAGTTTGCTCACTTTTACTCCTAATGTATGCAATATGAGGAAAGGAGGAGTGTACTAAACAACGTGTTACTGATTTTAACTCAGATATTGTGGTATGAAATAAAAAAATATTTTTCTCCTTATCTTTTCTTTGCTTGATGCAGGCCAGTAATTTGCCCCTTCTGAAACACTGTAACATCTTTTTCACGACCACGGGATACGTCTTCTAACATTGTTGTTTAATAGGGTTAAAATAACTGTTGCCAGCTGAAACATAATAATCACTGCAATAATGATCCAATCATAGGCTCTTAAGTATCTGCTTATTTAAATCCAAACTGCCAAATTTTTTGGCCAGGCAGTTTATAGTATAGCATAGCATAGCATAGCATAATATTAAGCAAATAACTTGAGAAGTGCCGAGTTCAAGGGTAGAAAAATAAAGTTGCAACCTTTGTGTTAAAACCCCAATCTTTAAGCTATTGGTGACCATTAGAGGCTTCCTACCATGGGATAAGTAGAGACAAATGATTATTTGCACTGTGTAAATAGCCCTGGTCACACAGACTGTGAAGTAAATTAAAGGAAGTAAACATCCTTGCTGTGATCTGGGGCTCACTAAACTTTAGGCAGCGAAGAGAAAAGTTTGGTTTTGGTAGGGCTGTGGCTTTATTCATTGGCTAGTTTTCTCACTGGTCGGTGGAGAGTGAGGGTAATAATGTATGCACCGCCTTTTCTAGAGCTGCGCGCTGCATTTAAATGAGCAATATGTAACATTGACATCAAGCATTTAAAATGGTACTGCTGTCCAAAATCAAAATATTGGGGAGAGTTGTCTACCCCACTCCCTCCTACACAGACTTGAAGCTCAAGAGGGTTGCCAGGATGAGGACACACAACAGGAATGAGTAAACTGACAATAGCAAATGACTGTAAGCTAATGGATATATTTGCTACCTTTTTTTTGTTTGCGAATCATAAAAAATTCAAACCAGCTCATTTTTTATAACTCTGTCAATGTTAGCTAGATGTATCGCTGGCTTCCATGTCTGCAGCATGCTGTGTTTGCCCACTAGCTTGTTTCAAATCTGGCAACCAGGGTGTCGAAAAACTAAATGGGCAGTGGGCGGGATCACACAGGACAAAACACACAGAAATTCCGGCCCAGAACAGACATTTCAAAGTAGAATATACTGGCTGTAGCATTGTGTGGCACGGTGGAGGGCGGGACCGGCGCGTGATTGCGCACGCCCGGTCCCGTATCTGGCTGATTGAGCCGGCAAGAGGGTTAAAAGGCCACTCGCAGACGGCGATCGGGAGAGAGAGCTTAATCAGCAGACGTCTGCTGTCCTAAATGTTTGTTTTAAGTTCGTCATTAAATTATTATTTATGTTGACAAGCCGGTTTCTCGCCTCTTCCTTGCCCATGAACATGATCGTTTTACATTGGTGCCAAAAGCCCAGGAAGGAAGAGGGATACGCCGTAGCGGAGTTCTCGCCACTTCTCAATGGAGCAGCCGCGCCTCTCCGGGCAGATCGGAGGCAGTCCTCAGCCCCTGGCGGACGGAACGCCCCGCCGCGTTCCCAGGGTATCGAAGGGGCCTCTCCCCGCCCCTGGCAGCGGTTCTCCCGCTCCAGGCGGTCGGCGGCGAGCCCCTCCCCGCACGCGGTCGGCAGTCTCCAACTCCGCCGCGTTCCAGCGGCTACTAGGGGACTCCCCCGCCCCTGGCAGCGGCCCTAACCGCTCCAGGCGGTCGGCCAGGAGCCCCTCCTCCCCTCGCGGTCGGCGGCCGTTCCTCCGCGTCCAGGTGGCTGGGCTCCTCCGTCTCCCGGCAGATAGCCGCGGCTGCTCCATTGAGAAGTGGCGAGAACTCCGCTACGGCGTATCCCTCTTCCTTCCTGGGCTTTCGGCACCAATGTAACGAAGATCATTTTCATGGGCAAGGAAGAGGCGAGAAACCGGCTTGTCAACAGAAATACTAATTTAATGAAAAACTTAAAACAAACATTTAGGACAGCAGACGTCTGCTGATTAAGCTCTCTCTCCCGATCGCCGTCTGCGAGTGGCCTTTTAACCCTCTTGCCGGCTCAATCAGCCAGATACGGGACCGGGCGTGCGCAATCACGTGCCGGTCCCGCCCTCCACCGTGCCACACATTGTTTTTGGAGAAGCCAGTTTTTCAACTTAGCAGGTTTCAGATAACCTATTATTATAATTTGATGCTTTAGTACAATAAATATATTACATATTGCACCTTTATAACAGTGGTGACTATAACAAGGTGACAAGGCACCATTGCATGACAAATTCAGGTGCGTTTTGTCCCACTGCCAGCAATGTATTTTAGTTCCGCCACAATACTTCATGTACTGAATATGTTGTTCCCTGTCTGTCAATCACTTCGACATTGTGTGGAGTGAAGCAACAATAGGGGACTTTCTTGAAGGCCTTGGTTACCTCTGAACTTGAGAAAAGGCCAATGAGAATTTGGCAGACAGAATTTGCATGTCCCTCCCCCGGACATACGGGTATAAAGGGAGGGAATCATGCCTCTGTTCATTCAGATTTCTTCTTCGGAGCCGAGCGGTTGTGCAATCAGCGAGCTGAGAACACTTACTGTTCCACTCACCTCTGCAGAGCTTATGCTGTTGGATCTACGGTGTATATCGGCAGCTTTCTCCTTTGCACAGCAGTGCAGCTTTGCCCCTGGGCACTTCGACAGCGCTGCTAAAAGATAATATTTGATAAATTTATTTTCTCTAAAAGAGCATTACACAGCTGGCGTTGAACGTCTTTTCAGGACATGTATTTCTAAAGATGCCCCTGTTTAGTTCCTGGAAGTGGTCGATTTCTCTCCGCTCCTGACGGTCACAGATGCTGCCTCGTGTGTCTGGGCCACAATCACACTGAGGTGGCGTTTGTGGATGGTTTGTGTTCTCAATGCGAGAACCTAACCATGGCAACTTTACGGTCACGGCTTTCCTTCTTAAAGAGGAATGCCACTTCTGCTAACACATGACAAGATACGCTCAATGGAGAGTGGAGGCTCCAACCCCAGGTGGTCCAGCTGATTTGGGAGCGGTTCGGCAAAGCACAGATAAACCTGTTCGCTTCCCAAGAGACCTTTCCCCCAGTGAGCCTACTTGCATGGTCTGCTATGCAAGGTCAGGGAGGACAAGGAACAAGTCACTCTGTGGCCCTTCCCTGGCGAATTCCCCTGAGGAACTACCTTCTTTCTCAGGGACGGGGATACTCTGGCATCCATGCCCAGACCTCTGAAACCTCCACGTCTGGCCCCTGGACGTGATGCTGAAGATCTAAGTGGTCTACCACCTGCTGTAGACATGATCAACCAAGCCAGAGCTCCCTCTACCAGGCAACTTTACGCCCTAAAGTGGCGCTACTTTGCAAATTGGTGTTCATCTCGATCTGAAGACCCACAGAGTTGTGCAGAACCAATCTAGATGCCGGACTCAAGTTAGAATGTGTTTTTACGTGAGCATTTTGAACGGGAGTTTGAGCAGAGCCCGGTTGAAAACTCGCAGGTCCAAGATCAGTCGTAAGCCGCCGCTTTTCTTGGGTACAACGAAGTAAGGGCTACAGAAACCCATCTTCGTTTCGGTTGGAGGGACAGGCTCTATCGCATCTTTGAGTAAAAGAGTAGTGATTTCCGTGCGCAGGGACTTGGCATGTTCACCGTTTACTGCGGTAAAGTGGACACCCGCGAAGGGGGGCGGGGGCCTGGCAAACTGAATTGAATGGTCCGAGTCAAGTCGAATGGTCCAGGCCAGCCAGCACGACAGGTTGGCAAGTGAAAGCCACGCATCCAAGCAGGTAGTACGGCGTCGAGAGGCAAGGGCGCGTCCTGATGCTCTGGTGCTGAGAAAAGACTCAAAGCACTTACCTTGCTCCGCACACCCGGCAGGGGGTGGGTTAGTGACTGAGGAGGAGGTCCAGTGTAGGTGTCCTCTAGACTCGTTGGAACTGTCCGGCCGGGGAACAGTCGTGGGGCTGATGGCAGGGTGTCCGCGTCCAGCATGCCGGGACTGTAAAGATCTGTTGGCAGGGTACCGTAAGAACTGCATTTGCGGGCCAGGTGACCCAGAGACAAAGGAAATAGCTCTGTTATTGAGAATGTAGGTAATGCAGCCCCATGTAGGGGGGGCAGCAAATGAAATAAATTCAACAAAAGATTCTCCTCCCGGCCCTCCACCGGGGGATGGAGTGGTCTTACCAGCTCCGGAGCTAACATCTCGGGCTCTGGGTCGAACGTCTCAGGAGCGCCTGGGAACCTTCCAGGTCCTTGAGGGGGTCCGTGAGATGGGGGGAGGCGTCTGCTTCCTGCGGAGTGCTCGACGCTGGGGCTGAGAGCTGTGCCCAGGTTGAGGCGGTGCAGGGTGTTTCTTAGCCACAGGAGGACACCCTCGGCAAGCAGACGGGGCATGGCCCATGGCGGCAGCCTTGCGGTTGGGCAGGATGTGAGATATGGCTTCCGTCTGCTTCTTCACCGCGGAGAACTGCTGGGCGAAGTCCTCGACGGTGTCGCCGAAGAGGCCGAATTGGGAGACAGGGGCGTCGAGAAAGCAAACCTTGTCGGTCTCACGCAACTTGACCAAGTTCAGCCACAGATGACGTTCCTGGACCACGAGCGTGGCCATCGCCTGCCCGAGTGACTCCGCTGTGACCTTCGTGGCTCTGAGGGCGAGATCGGTCACTGAGCGCATTTCCTGCAGCACATCGGGATCCCGTGCAGATCTTTGAGTGCCTTGGCCTGGTGGACTTGCAGTGCTCTCCACGATGATGTCAGCTCATCATGCACCTCTGGGAAAAACGGGACCGGGGGGGCGAGGCTGTGAGTGGCGCCCGGACCCCAGCTCAATGGCTGTGGGGAGGACGGAGGGTTCCAGTCCAAGCCCACGCTGGCGGCGGCCCGGGAAAGCATGTCGGTCAACTGAGCATCAGCCTCAGCCTGGGCATGCTGGCCCAAAGCTGGCAGCCCAGGGGAGACATCCACATCAGACACCACGCTCTCCGATGCAGCTGCGAGCTCATCCACTTCGAGCTCTAGAGGATAAGCAGGCTGGCTGTGAGGCGAGCCGCTATTGCCTCGAGCACGGACGGAAGTCAACGAGCGTGCTGGGGGCGGGTGGTCTGAGGGGGTGTACCCAGCGGAGCTGCACCTGATGCCATCCCCAGATCTCCTCCATCGCCAGCCGCATCATCCCCAATCCCGTGGGATGAAGGAGCAATGCGGGGGGCAGCTGGAGTGACTTGCTTTCTGTTGAAAGAAAGCCGCGACCGCAACGTTGACATGGTCATGCCCTCGCGTGAACCATCCACAAACACTGCCTCGGTGTGATCGCTGCCCAGACACACGAGACAACGCCTGTGGCCGTCTGAAGCGGAGAGCACTCTACTGCATCCAGGAACTACACAGGGGCGGAATGGCATCTTTAAAAAGACGCGTCCTGAAAAGGACTTTCAATGCCGCTGTGTATTGCTCTAATAGAGGAAAAACTCTTTCTCACTCTTTTTATTATGCTCTGTGCTGTCGAAGCGCCCAGGGGCAAACTGCACTGCCATGCAAGGAAGGAGAAAGCTGCTGTAGTGCGCCGAAGATCCAACAGCAGAGAGTGTCAGAGGAACAGGAACGGGTGTGTGACTTGCAGCTTGCTTCAGTACAACCATCGGCTCCGAAGAAAATTTCTGAATGAACTCGACGTATTTACCTGCTTTTATACACGTATGTCCGGGGGCGGGGTATGCAAATACTGTCTGCCAACTTCTCATTGGCCTTTTTTCATAGATCAGAGGCATATTCGGCGCTCAAGAGAGACCCCTAGTGTCGCTTCAACACAACGTCGAAGTGAGTGACAGACAGGGAACCTAGACTTATATGTTATACTGTTTTAGAATACACTTTTATACTACTGCTGTGCAAATCATATCTGCCACAATTTACACCAGTGTGCAAAAAGTACCTACCACTATTCTAAATATGTGTAAATAGCATCTACCTTACCTTAATTTGGTAAGTTTATTATTTCTTAGTAATTGGCACAGTCTTGGAATTTCATTAAAGTTAATTATTAATTTGTGCATTTTTGTGTTTGATTAGTTACAAAAAATGATTTTCTTTTTTGTACTTCTGGATCATTTATACCTGCGCTAATGAATTACAGTTGATATTTTAGCATTTTCAAGCTTTATAAATTTTCATAATTTTAAGATTTTTAAATAAATTGACTTGTTTATTTACGTACATAGTTTAAACATGCTTAGTTATTTATGTTTAGTGTGTTTGATGAGATGTTCCTGTAGTTAGGGGGGCCCCCAAAATGCTAGTGCAGGCCGAGAGAAAGGGAAATGTGATCAATGATACGCTGTCAGTGTCTTGCCCTCAATACATTTATTTACCACAGGAGCCTCCTTCCAGATAGATTTCAGAGTAAAAATCAAAAACAGGTTGACTTTTCTTGATCAAATTCGGCACGTGCTTACCAAAATTCCAAGCACTATCCCCGGTAGCCAAAGCAGGAGGTACTTTTTTTAACATAAGGGCACATGTGAGCTCCAGTTTCCAGGTGAAGTGCCCACAGAAGGATGTCAAACGTGAGTCATTTTTAGCTGTGAATGATGTAATGCTGTGAAGAGGAATGTGCATAGAATGCATGCATGATGTCAGGATACTGGAACATTTGGAAACAACATGCCAACTTCCTTCACACCTCTCTGAACACAGCAATGTGTAATTCTTCTCAGTTTGTTTTTAAATGTAATGTTTCAGCTGCCTTCAAATCAGTTAGATTATATGCAGAGATTAATTTGGTCATAATTTTTGTTTTGACAATGATCATTTTCATCTTTTTGTTCCTTAGAGTTATCAATCCAAAATTAACACAACTAAACATTAGGTTAACTCAACTTTTATATCCAAATTATTCTCTGCATGACAGAATGTCCATTGTTTCAAGCAAAAAAATTAAATAAACAAAAAGGAAAGAACTTTAAAGTAAGTACTCCCATCAATACCAGGGGAAAAAGAACAACCCCCCCCCCCCCCAAATGTTCAAGCCAAATCTACACCCTTGATCAGTCCACTGGGAAACATAGCCATGTTTATATGGTACTAGGCTGCTATAATAAGGAAGTAATATTTGCTGATTAACAAAATTTGTTTGGTTCGTGACAACAAATCTTTAAAATACATTTAGTTTTATTTTAGACACTTCATAGTAAGTAATTAAGATATCATTCAGCACAACTGTATTCTCCACTTTGTTCTCAAAACTTGATTTCAGATTTACCCACTGAGAGTTGCATACAAAGTGTGTGGAACTGTGGTTTATTTGCTTTACACATGTTGATCAGATGGCATCTTCTTTTCTAAGTGGACAGTCCTTGACTAGAAGAAGCTGCAAAATGGACCATACTTTATGTTGTCAACCGTCTGGCTATACAAGACTATGTCTAAATTGGTCTCAAGCAGCTAATAATGTTTGCTATTGAAATGAGTTTATGGTTGTGTTGAAAATCAGAGAGTTTGCTGATTTATGAACAGATTCTAAATCTATATTCCTTCTACACCGTGCTGAAGCAGAAAGAGGTAGAGAGAGCAGACATGTGGACATCACCACATGTCATCCATCTGTGATAGCTCCTCTCTGACTCTCAACCAGTGACCTCTCATAAGAGTGTTCCTGGGAGAACTTGGCTGTGTTCAGTGTATTTCTCTTGTGTTTTGTGTATCTGCTTCACTAAGCAATCATCCCTTCAGCAGATTATGTTTCCTGTAATGTTGACCCCTCTCTGATGAAGTTAAGATGAATACAACAGCATGTTTAAAGTCTTATGTCTTATCGCATCTATTTATCTATGCAACCACATATCAACTATTCTGAATACCCTAGCAACGCACTAAGCAACCACCTTGAATCTGCACTGAATATCCTATCGATGCTCTAGCTACTCCCCAAAACACTCTAGCAACTGCATATTAGCGGTAGATCGATATATCGGTTTTACCGATTAATTGTGCCGATAGTTGCTTTTTGGAACTATCTGTTATCTGCAAAAATCTAATCAGGTATTTGGCAATAGTTTTAATTGAGTGAATGTAGGCTATAAAAAGCTTAATTTTGCAAAGACTTTAATATAGAGGATTGTAACAGAGCCTCCATTTCAAAATTAATACATGAATTCCAGTCTTGTTTATAGTTAAAAGTTATGCTTTTCTGGTTATTATTGGGGTTTTGATTGCATAATAAACTGCTTGGATTTTATTCATTGTGGACTCCTATAGCCTCAATCATCTGATTAAATCGGTTAATCGATTATGCGGGTTTTACTGCATATTAACACTGTATATTATGCAAACAGCTAACCCTGGCTGTCACTCACAACACACCATAGTATATTGGAGGAAATTAATTTAAACTTTAATTCTATTTTATTTTTAATTTAAACATTTTGTGGAAGTATTTTAAATAAGATTAAATAAAGGAAATTCCATAAAATTATCATGAAATGACACGAGATGCCACTAAGTTAAATAACTGGTGCATCCAAGTGATGTCCAGATGGTGTGTACACACCCAAACACCCCGGGCAGCACATGAAACAGAGTGAGCAGCCTGCTGATGAGACCACCAATGACTGAAGAGGGAGGGCTGGACCACTGACATGGTTGTGCTGTTACTTTTCAGAAATGTTTGTGCCTTATTCTGGCATGTTCCTAATGCATGCTAATTGCATGCAAGTGGTAATATCCAGTGATTGAAAATTAATTCAGGATCAGATGCAAGTTGAAATATTTTTTGAAACATTTTTGTTTCTAATATAAAAACTAACAAAATTGGAAAAGCAAGTTTGAGTCCCAGCTTGAGCTCGTTTTTTAATCCCGTTCCTCTTTTCACCTTTCCCATTTCCTGTGTCCCTTTCCACTTTCCTATGTAATGAATGCCAAAATATAACTTTATTATATATGGACAAATGTGGTAAGAAAAACTTGTTACAAATGAATTAAAACAATTTCATCTTTCTTGGCAGCTAGTTTTTTAACCTGGTATCAGTCTCCAGGATGTAAATGCACCAGGTTTGTTTTTGGAAACTAAATGGAAAACTTTATAGCAATAATAATCCTGATTCACTTTTGTAATGTGTGTTTTTCAGGTAAATCAGGTGGGAAGGGCATGGAAGTGTTGCCGTATCACAGGGATGTTCCAGAAAGCTCCATCCAGTGTCTTCCCTGCCTGGAGGGCTGCTCTTCCTGCAGAGACGACACACCTTGTGTGGCCCGAGGCAGCGGCACCCTGCGTATGGCTGTGCTCTCGTTCCAAGGATTATGCATGTTTGTGGACTTCATAAGTATGGTGCTGCTGTATCACTTCCGCAGGAACAAGGTGAGAGCGTGCTGTCGGACGAAGCTCATTAACACGGCAACTGTCTCCATGAAGCACATCATGTTCTAATTGACACCAGAGTGTGTTCAAGTTAAATTATAGTGCAAATATATAGTAAAATAAATAAATTAAATTGTACCAAAACTTTTTTCTAGCATGCAGTCTAAGAGAAGTAGGTGTAATTGACAACCTCAGATGTACCACTGAACATTTCAAATGAGCCGGATTTGCCCTGCCAGTTTTATACAGTTGGTCTGGACTAGTGGGTATGTTCTTGTCATTTAGAGTGTGCCAAGCAAGAAAGAACACACTATTAAGGGGTTTAATCTGAAGTGGAGTTTAGCTGTTTACAGTTAGCAAGCAACGACACAACTTGACAACTTAGTATAGATATCAGTTGTTGTGTGGTCATAGGTGTGACACAAGTATACACCAATAAGTTGCACTTTTTAAAAAATTTGTTTGCTCACTGGGTAAATATATTCTAATAATTTAAGATGATGATCCCTGCTGAAGAATCCATCTTAAACCAGATGACAGTGGTTTGGTGGTATAGTTTGATGGTTTTAAAAGGGGTTTTGGTCAAATGTGAGCCAAGATGGCATGCCAGCCTAACCTACTAAACACCAGCTTGGCCAGGCTGGGAGACTAGTTAAACCAACAATGTTAACCCTGTTCTTTATAGACGTAAGTCTCACAGGTTGCAGTTGAACCTGTAGCTTAACATTGACCTTCTCTGGATTGTCTCTTTTTTAATTGGACTCATTAAAGGTGTTTCTTCTCAGTCTGAAAGAGTATAAGATAAGTAGACAGATTTTGAGTGCCTGACAGCCAGGGACGTCACTAGGATTGGAAGACAGGGGGGGCTTAGCCCCCAGGGTATTTGTAACTTGCGTTTGCAAAATCTTTGCACTCACATCTAGAGCTACACTTATGTCAACAACCAGTCAAGAAACCAATATGTTAATAAGTAAAACTGACAGACATATCCTCTTCTTCCATTTCTACTCTGTTAAAGAAAAGATACTGTAATGTTGCTTTTAGACACATCAAAGCTGCATGGGGGAATTGACTTAGGCCAGACTTTGCTCCTGATGAGTTATTCTATAAGCAATGACTTAAATGCTATCTGTCTCCTCATGTAAATGTATGATAAAGTAATAGCATACTATATCTAATTCCTCTCTATATAAGTTGTCCACAGAATGCTATTTAATTACTCTAATTACTGTAACTGCGCTGTGGATTGGTTCAGTCAGAGTGTAATTTCGCTGTGTAGTTTGAATTACATACAGTTTAACCCAAGAACCAGAATTTTAAATTCATAGTGAAATTTGACAACACAGGTTTGAGCGTTTCTCAAATAAAGATGATTTATTCTGCCAAATGATGTATACAATGTATGATATAACAACAAAAAGGCAGTATTCAAATAAAGGAAAATTAAGAATGAAATCATTTTCAAAACCACAGTCAACAGTTACTTTTTGTTTATTGTCTACTCCATTGGTGGAAGCATCAAAAAAATGCCTTCTGTTTTTAAGGGTGGCAAATCGGTCTATCACTCTGTTGTGACTTAGGTGCTTCAGTATGTCATTTTCAATCGACATGGCTGCAAGATTGTGAAGCCTTTTCTACCCCCTGATGCTAATTTCATGACTTTGAAATGCAAATTGGTCACATGAAACAACATCCAAAATGTCCAAAAACAGACAAACAGAGGCCAGACAGTTAAAAAGTTGGTAAGTTAAACAAATATGACAAATAGCAGTACAAGAAAAACTAAAAAATAGGCATCACTGCATACATTATCATGTAAGCTACTGATACGGATCCTATTTAAAGAGGCTACTGTCTAAATAAAATAACCTGATGGCGGAAGGAATAAAAGATTTGGAGTAATGATTACTGTATATATGTAATGTATGTAGGATTGCTTTCATTTTAGTTTCACATGTGTATCTGTGGGCATTTGCTCATCTTTAGCCTACATTTAGGTAACATCTACGTATTTATTTAATTTATCACAGCCAATGAATGCAGAAAGTTAAATTGGTATAGCTAGCATCTAACTGAAATAATTGCATTATTAAATTAGTAGTACTAAATTAATTTAGTAGGTTATGCATAGTGCCTAGACCTGCCAACAAATGCTTATTGTTAGAAGAAAGCAAAACAATCCTTAGACCTATAGACCATTACTGACCTCAATCACACCGGCTCCCTCAGAATCAACTGGCCTGCCAATCTCCTGCGGCTGCTTCTCTTTCTCTCTCTGCTAAAATATCTTCGAATATCCATCTTATCTGCTCAATGAATTGAAGGATACAACGGTAATAGCATTAACAGGGACCCTATAACATTTAGTTTTCAGTGACAACAACAATCTATGGGGATTGATATTGTTTTATTTGCCTATTATAGAGATAGGTTATATTATTGTCAAAGAATAAAGAGTTGTGATTAGCTTGCTAAGTTAACCATTTCTTGTATTTTGCTTGTTCACTCTAGCTAGACTACAGTTTTCCATAGCAAACCAAAATATCCCCTTTCCTTTACCTCAAGAAAACGTAGCTAAAGGTAAGCAGGTAATTCAAAACAACTTACAATTTCACTCTGTATCACGACACTTACCAATCTTCCTTTCACCATTAGTGTGTGTATCGGTGTATGTGGGCGGGAGGGTGCATAGCGAGTTCAACTTTCGTCGAACTTGCAGCGCTCCGGTCTGCAACGCTCTGAAAGCTGCCACAGTTCACACCAATGCAACGAGACGGTGCGGTGCATCATCTTGATAGCACAACGACTCTTTGTACTTCTGTTCAACTTCCGACTTTTCGGCTATTTTCTGTCGCGGGATATCATTTGTTGCGTCTAATTCTAAATATGAATGAGGATACGGTTATTGATAAATCGAATTGTTATTGTTTTTCTTAATATCATTTAGGGGGGCTTAGGAACATTTTGGGGTAGCTTCAGCCCCCCTAAAATAGGCCTAACGACGTCCCTGCTGACAGCTACATCTCAAACACACCGTATGTGTAGAACATCATACTTCATTGACTTGAGTAGACATGTAGTTTGTGTGAGTTATGGTGGACTGGATTCGCAATGACGGCAAGGGCGGTTCATTAATCCCTGCAGCGAGATCCCGTTTAGTCTGTCGATATGTAGGGCACTCAGTTTTGATAGTCCCTGCATTTTAATTTACTCTGGATGCACGCTCCGTCTGGGCGCTGTCTGAAAGCGATCCATAACTGCTGGAGAAGTCTAAATGAAAGCGACAGAGTTAAGATTAGAAATTTTGTTCTGTTTTAGCACACACTGTCAAGTGCTTTCAATTGGCCATTTGAAATCAGAAAGCAGTTGACAGTGCACCTGTTGCCTACTAATGGAATTCTCATTTTCAGTTTGAAAGGAGACGTCAGTTGATGACTTTGAGTCAACAACGCCTCCAAAACATGCAAGCCCTATTGCCAAAGATAGAAAAGCACCTATTTTTCCTTAATATCTTTTAGAATAACCGTAAAGTCATTGAAACTATGAAATAACACAAATAATATAAATATTAGTGCTGTGAGTCAATTAACATATTTAATCATGATAAATCACATGCTTTTTCATAGCAGATTGCAATTAATCTATACACAGTGCTGTGAAAATGTGTTTAGTTCCTCCAAGAAAAGATAAAAATCCAAAGAAATCCTTTCACAATATATAGATGGAAATGCATATAAATCGCACCTATTCAAGTAACATTAAATGTTTTCCAAAGTCTTAGTGGGAGGTTGACTAATTGAAAGAACTTGTCCCCATAGGATGCATTGCATTGCAATATTAATTTCAATGGTCATTAAATCCACCACAATATTAATGGGCCAGCAGGCTGTGGCTATCCACTTTGCTACAGGAAAAGCCACATTCACATGATTCACAGCGCTTTGAACTGCACATGAAAAACACTGCTTTTAGTTTTGGCACTGCCCACGTAATGATTCTCCGTATGAATTTTCAGGCAAAACGGTAGCGCAACACGGTTACTGGGTAAATGCTAATGCTTTAAATACAGATACTTAATATTTTTTTTTTAAATCGTTTCCTGCTTTCAACTAGTCTCCCAGCCTGGCCAAGCTGGTGTTTAGCAGATTAGGCTGGCCCGCCAGCTTGGCTCACAGTTGACCAAAACACCTTTAAAACTATCAAACTATACCAGCAAGCCACTGTCACCCCCCCCCCCCCCCCCATAAATCACTGGAAACAGTATCACTTTTTTTTTAATAACTATTACATTTGCAGCTGTATGTCAAGAAATCTGAAATTGATATATTTGGTTACATTTTATGTGTTGGTGTGCGTGTGGTTTTCCATCTTAAGGTGGTTTTACATCTCATGCATGCAATTTTCATACACGACAGACAACAGCATAATGGTAAAGGAGGAAAAAAGAAGAATTAGAGAAAAATAGTGAAAAAAGATAGATTATTTTTATTTTTAAAAGAAGATTATTTTTGTAAACCAAAGTTATGTATTTCCAAGTCTTTCTAATAAATTAAGTAATTTTGTGGCATTCTTCTTCGTAATACATCTCAAAGAAGTACAAAACAAATATACTTCATTCAAAGAAATATTGAAAACAGGTTTGGTCTTGGTAAATGTAGTTCCCTGTCTGTCACTCACTTCGACTTAGTGTCGACGAAGCGACACTAGGGGTCTCTCTTGAGCGCCAAATATTCCTCTGATCTATGAAAAAAGGCCAATGAGAAGTTGGCAGACAGTATTTGCATACCCCGCCCTGGAACATACGGGTATAAAGGCAAGGATATACGTCAAATTCATTCAGAAATTTTCTACGGAGCCGATGGTTGTGTCTGCAGAGAGCTGCGAGTCACACATCCGTTCCTGTTCCTCTGACGCTCTCTGCTGTTGGACCTACGGCGCACTACAGCGGCTTTCTCCTTCCCTGCACGGCAGTGCAGTTTGCCCCTGGGATACTTCGACAGTGCAAGAGCTTAAAAGAGTTGTAAAAGAGTGATATTTCTTATAAAAGAGTATTTTCCTCTATTAGAGCAATACACAGCGGCATTGAACGTCCTTTTCAGGATGCGTCTTTTTAATGATGCCTTTCCGCCCCTGTGTAGTTCCTGGATGCGGTAGAGTGCTCTCCACTTCAGACGGCCACAGGAGTTGTCTCGTGTGTCTGGGCAGCGATCACATCGAGGCAGTGTTTGTGTATGGTTCATGCTCTCACTGCGAGAGCATGACCATGGCAACATTGCTCCTTCTTCACACGGGATTGAGGACGATGCGGCTGGTGATGGAGGCGATCTGGGGATGGCAGCGGGTGCAGCTCCGCCGGGTACGCCCCTTCGGACCACCCGCCCCCCAGCATGCTCGTTGACTTCCATCCATGCTTGAGGCAACAGCGGCTCGTCTCACAACCAGCCTGTTTATCCTCTAGAGCTCGAGGTGGAGCATCGGAGAGCGCGGCATCTGAAGCAGATTACTCCCCTGGGCTGCTGCCAGCATGCCCAGGCTGAGGCTGACCCTCAGAAGACTGACATGCTTTCCCAGGCCGCCGCCAGCGTGGGGTTGGACTGGAACCCTCCAACCCCACCATCACGGCCATCACGGTTGGATGACTGGTTTCTGGTCTGGACGCCGCTCACCGCCTCGCGAGCGCCCCTCTCCACTCTTCACAAAACCACTCACTCATCTGCTCTCGCTACCCTCGACGTTGGAGCGGCCCACAGGTACACGGCGATTCCCCAGGTGGACATGGCTGTTGCGCTCCACCTGTGCCCCGGAAACCCTACCACCTGGCGGGGTTGCCCTGTGCTCCCCTCTAAGGCCTGTAGGACGATGACTTCATTGACCGCTAAAGCCTACAGCGCCGCCAGACATGCCGCTTCCGCCTTGCACAGCATGGCCCTCCTAAAAAGTCCACCAAGCCAAGGCGCTCAAGATCTGCATGGGGGGTATCCCTGATCCCGATGTGTTGCAGGAACTGCTCTCAGTGACCGACCTCACCCTCAGAACCATGAAGGTCACAGCGCAGTCAATCGGGCAGGTGATGGCCACGCTCGTGGTCCAGGAACGTCATCTGTGGCTGAACTTTCCCGAGCCCGCTTTCTCAACGCCCCTGTCCCCCAGTTCGGCCTCTTAGGGGACACTGTCGAGGACTTTGCCCAGCAGTTCTCCGCGGTGAAGAAACAGACGGAGGACATCTCTCACATCCTGCCCCGCCGCAAGCCTGCCGCCATGGGCCATGCCCCGTCTACTCACCGAGGGCGTCCTCCTGTGGCTAAGAAACACCCTGCTCCGCCTCAACCCGTGCCCAGCTCTCAGCCCGCAGGAAACAGACTCCCCCCGTCTCACGGTCCCCCTCGAGGACCTGGAAGGCTCCCAGGCACTCCTGAGATGTCCAACCCAGAGACAGAGACGTTAGCTCCGGAGCTGGTAAGAAGACCACTCCGTCCCCCGGTGGAGGGCCGGGAGGAGAATCTTTTGTTATTTCATTTGCCGCCCCCCCCCCCCCAGACATTCTCAATAACAGAGCTATTTCCTTTGTCTCTGGGTCACCTGGCCCGCAAATGCCATTCTCACGGCACTCTGCCACCAGATCTCAACAGTCCCGGCATGCTGGACGCGGACCCCATGCCTTCAGCCCCATGACTGTTCCCCGGGCCGGCCGGTTCTGACGAGTCTAGACGACGCCTACTCCGGACCTCCTCCTCAGTCACTATCTCGCCCCCTGCCGGGTGTGCGGAGCAAGGTAAGTGCTTTGAGTCTTTTCTCAGCACTAGAGCCTCGGGATGTGCCCTCGCCTCCCGACGCGTACTTCCTGCTTCGCCCTGCTGTGAAGCCCGGCCGGGTACGTCAAAAATACTTGTCCCCTCAAAGCACAGAGCTTTGATGGGGCTTTCACTTCCCAATCCGTCACGCTGGTGGGCCCAGACCATCTGACTCGGTTAAAATACCTGACCGCTCCTGTGTCAGCAGAACACGTACACGGCTCAGCGCATGGCGTGATTTAAATTGGACACCTAGTGTTGCTTCTTCGAAACAATGCTGAAGTGAGCGACAGATGGGGAACGTCTAGGTTATGTATGTAACCTCAGTTCCCTGATGGAGGGAACGTGACATTGTGTCCTCCCGGCCACATCGCTGAGCTGAGCCACTGTTGTGGCCGGACTATTTTCGGCTCCTCAGAAAAATCTTGAATGAATTTGATTTCCTCACCTTTATACCCATATGTCCGGGGGCAGGGTATGCAAATACTGTCTGCCAACTTCTCATTGGCCTTTTTTCATAGATCTGAGGCATATTCGGAGCTCAAGAGAGACCCCTAGAGTCGCTTTTTCGACACAATGTCTCGTTCCCTCCATCAGGGAACGGAGGTTACATAAGTAACCTAGACGCTTTATGTATAAAAAAATTGCCAGCCCAGTATAAATATGCATTTAATAATATGCTTATTGTCTTTATTTCCCATAATAAACCCAAACAGGATGTACTAGGGAATAGGGAGCGATCGATCAGACTGTTCGGGAACTGACTAAACGTTGAATGGCAGCTGATTAAAGTCTTGTGTGTCTGAGTGGTCAATGACACGCAACAGCCGTGAAAAGATAAAATGTTTTTATCTTGCACAGTGTATGCTAAGCAGTCATGAAACAAAGTGGCTGATGTCTTGTTAACACAAGCACTACTTCTTTGATCAGTTCAACCACCCATGCCGCCTTTCTCCCATTGAAAATATGGAGCACATGGCTACCAAGGAACTAAGTAAAACCGCCTTTCTTTGCTTAAAGTTTTTATCATGACTGAAAAACAGACGATTCACACAAAAAGATAACAAGCTGTTGCCTTCTTTAAATCTTATGAGTGTGTAAAGATGCCACACAACCTGACAAAAATGCATTTCAGCACCAAAGTAAATGAACAGCAACAGATCAAACAAAAACATAATCTATATTAGATTTTATAGAAATATGAATTGACTGTTCCGAAGAGATCAGACAGATTTCGCAAATGTTAACTGCACTGAAGCTGATGCAATTAATTTGTTTTTTTACCATTACACTGCACTTTCCCATGGTGCTCAACCTACCTCATGAATGTGATCTCTGAATCAGCCGCTGGCCGTTGTGTATAGCGGAACATATATGACTCAATTGGATTTTTACTGGCACAATTGAAATAAGTGAATAAAGATGCCACAGGCATTTGTTTGTACATGCAATAACCATTTAATTTAATTATCGAAGGTACAATACAGATGCGTTTTTGGAAGTTCCAATAATCCATTCAAAATGCTATTGGCTCAAGAATCTGAGGGGGCATGAGCTCCCTCACTCTGAATGGGCATGACGCCTCTGCTGGTCACCATGGGTGCAACTAGATGATTTATAGGTGTTGTTTATTTGTTAGGAAATGGATTAGAGTTCCACTTAGCCCATACATGCCACAGTAAATCTTGGGGTATCTTAAGAGGTATGCCATGATGTGTTTGGTCATGACAAATTTATAAACAAATAAATACAATTACATATACTATATATAAATATACTGTATATAGATTAACATAACATCATTTTTAGTGTTTCTTGACCAAAATCAGCAAAGATTTCACAGCAAAAAGACATGACAAGACACAACACGAAGGTGGCCATTTTGGAAATTGTATTACTGCATCCAAAACCAAGGGTAGCTCTCTTAATGCTTCGCTGCCCTATCAGTCAATGACTCAACAGACAGCGTTTCATACGAAGGTATCTCCAGAAATTGGTTTCGGGCAGGCTACCGAGGCAGCATAACGTCACATCATTGCTAGGATACCAGCAATGATTATCAATTATACATTTATTCACAAATTGGCTATCAACGGCTTCTTCGGCCTCCATTTGTTTTTTACTTCAAAACAACTGCCGTGGATCCGCACACACAGTATTGAATTATATATTGTATATATACATATATGTATTTATACCACTGTACTTTGTGAAGTTGGCTTCAGGTGTCCATTTGTAATGTACTGGTAACAAAATACATGTGCAAATAAATATCCAACAGTGCACTTTACTCATCTAACATGTATAAAAAACACAGATTATATACTCCTCAAAATGCATCAACACCATCGAAACAACATAATGAAACGGTTATACCAAATTAGGTAAATAAATGCTTTAACAGCATTCATTATATTAATCACTTAACAGCTGAAGGTGTTGACAGGTGTCTGGTAAAACAACAGCACTGCAATAGGGCCACCTACTGTACAGGAGTGGAATAGGATTTAGTTTAATGTTTTACGGACTCGGTGTGAATAGACCTTCCGTCAGAGATTCGTCTCACAAAATGTGAAAGTGTGAACAGGCCTTTAAGCTACCAAAATGCTTGAAAATGGTAAAATGTAACAATGCAATATTAATAGATAAATAAACAAATAAATAAATACATGTTTGTGGGGGAAGACATACCCATACTCCCATACAAGCTCCTGATCTATTGCCCTATGTCCCAGATCCTGTTAAATCATACAAACAGCCCTGCTGTATACTTTACCCTCAAATCAATCAATCAAATCACTTTATTGTCACACTACTGTGTACACGAGTGCAACAGTAGGTGAAATTCTTGTGTGCAGTTCCGAGCAACATTGCAGTAATGACAGTGACGAGACATAAACCACTTTACAATAACAACATATTTACACAACACAATTTACATAACAAATGTACACATACTTACACAACAATTTACATATCAAATGTACACAATACACACAATGTAGAATACACATACACTAGATAAGGGTATAAATATATATATACACTAACTGAATTGGGAGCGAGAATATATTGACAGAGTGATGATTAATAAAGTGCAGTGCTGATTGTTGATCGTGAGAGATCATGTGTTCAAAAGTCTTATTGCTTGTGAGAAGAAGCTGTCATGTAGTCGGGTGGTGCGGGTCCTGATGCTGCGATACCGCCTGCCTGATGGAAGCAGTGAGAGCAGCCCATGACTCGGGTGGCTGGAGTCTTTGATAATCCTCCGAGCTTTTTTCACACACCGTCTGTTATATATGTCCTGGAGGGAGGGAAGCTCACCTCCGATGATGTTTCTGGCAGTTCGCACCACCCTTTGCAGGTCTTTGCGGTTGTGGGCGGTGCTATTGCCGTACCAGGCGGTGATGCAGCCAGTCAGGATGCTCTCTACAGTGCTGGTGTAGAACCATGTGAGGATGTGTTGGTTCATTCCAAACTTCCTCAGCCGTCTCAGGAAGAAGAGGCGCTGGTGAGCCTTCTTCACAACGGCCTCAGTGTGGACAAACCATGTGAGTTCCTCAGTAATGTGGACACCGAGGAACTTGAAGCTGCTGACTCTCTCCACCGGTGCTCCATTAATGGTGATGGGGCTGTGTTCTCTGTCTTTCTTCCTGAAGTCCACCACAAGCTCCTTGGTTTTACTGACGTTGAGGGAGAGGTTGTGCTCCTGACACCAGCATGTCAGAGTGTGCACCTCCTCTCTGTAGGCTGTTTCATTATTGTCAGTGATCAGACCTACAACCGTCGTATCGTCAGCAAACTTAATGATGGCATTGGAGCTATGTGTCGCCACACAGTCATGTGTGTACAGGGAATACAGGAGTGGGCTGAGAACACAGCCCTGCGGGGCTCCAGTGTTGAGGGTCAGTGATGAGGAGATGTTGCTGCCCATTCTAACCACCTGACATCTGCCTGACAGGAAATCCAGGATCCAGCTGCACAGCGAGCTGTTTAAGCCCAGAGCCCGGAGTTTCTCATCAAGCTTGGAGGGCACTATGGTGTTGAATGCTGAGCTGTAGTCTACAAACAGCATTCTCATATACGTGTTCCTTTTTTCCAGGTGGGATAGAGCAGTGTGTATTGTAGATGCAATAGCATCATCAGTGGAGCGGTTGTTGCGGTAGGCAAACTGCAATGGGTCCAGTGAGGTGGGCAGAACAGAGCAGATGTGATCTCTGATTAGCCTCTCAAAGCATTTGCTGATGATGGGGGTGAGGGCAACAGGACGCCAGTCATTTAAGCAAGTGATTTTTGATTGCTTCGGTACAGGCACAATGGTTGATGTTTTGAAGCATGTGGGGACTACAGACAGGGAGAGGGACAGGTTGAAAATGTCCGTAAAAACACCAGCCAGTTGGTTCGTGCATGCTCTGATGACCCTTTACTCTCTCATCTGTAAACAAATTCATACAAAAAGGCACACGTTATGTTTGTCTACAAAATAATAATAATAATAATTTTGTACATTTTGACATAAACCTTTTAGATAAAAAGATATTTAACATCAAAAGAAACATAAATTCAGTCAAGTATGTTAAAACTTTTGACTAGTGCTGTATACATACATGCAGAATTTTGAATTACAGACCGTTTTTATCTATTTGATGGTTTTTATAAGCACACTAGGAAATGCATGCTCTGTGTGCACTGCTTTGAAACTCAAAGTTAATGAAGTTCTTAATATTATTCTAAAATGGATTCTAAATGTTTTTCCAGAGCAAAGCGTCTGCATCTGGAGAATAAGGATAAATCAACCCCTTTGAATACATTAGAATAGTCAAAGGAGAATGCTTTTGTGCAACCAAAGGGATAAGTTATTCAGTAGTCATAAATGGATGGTTTTCACTGACCCACTTATAGCAAGAGAATCATTTAAAGATAACTTTTTCCAATGCAATGTTGTTTTTCATGTGTTTCAGAGTATCAGAGCATCAGGACTCATTTTGTTGGAGGCGATCATGTTTGGAGCGCTGCTTCTTTACTTTCCGGTAAGTCTTTAATGACCGTATTTGTTTTTATTATGCACTTTATTACTATAGGGGTGTAAAATTAATGGAGCTTTGGTGACTAATATTCTTAGACTTAAAGGAGAATGTCATTTTAATGGCATTAATTTAAGCATTAAAGCAATGTTCCAGTTTCAATCCAAGTTAAACTATATGAACAGCATCTGTAAAATGCTGTCAGTTACCACAGAAAATAATGTAAACTCATCCCTCAAAGTTTCAGTAATGCACTTAAAATGAAAGAATATTGAGCAAGGCATTATGGGTTAACATGAACCTTATATACGGTTTCAAAAGTATAGCTTTAAGGTCTTAACATCAAAGGTCTTAACATTCTTCTCAATAAAAAAGATTGCCTATCTCATCTGTGCAGGGTTTTATCTAACTTTATACATGAAAGGATAACATAGGGCTATTTACCCAGAGGAAAATATGTTAGTAAAACATAACCAGAAGTCTAGAAAAGTAGTTCCACGACTACAATGGCAATTTAGACAACTTTACAGTTCAAATAATGCACATTGTTGTATGGAAGAATTAATATAAGTGCTTTATAAGTGCTTTCTGATTGTACACCCTTGAGAACATCTTGCACCAAAGACTCCCATTGTAAGTGTATTATTGTAAACACAATTTCTGTTTTTACAGACTAAAGCCACAGATGCTGTTGATATAGATCTTAAGTTGTTTCAAACCTGGAACATTCCTTTAAATACAGTGAAAGACACAATATAACGGCAGCAATGTCCTTGCTAATACAGTACTGCCAAGATATTCCCATAGAGTGAGTAAAGTTTCAATTTAGAAATGTAACTGATATACAATCTAAAGTTCATGTGTTGATATAGTATTGATCTATACCAATGTGGTTGCGTAGTGCACTTTATTCAGTACAGCTCTTTGACTCATAATAATTGCAGTTTAGTGGCATTCACAGGAAGTTATGGGCTTGTCTCAATAGGGAAGGGAAAATGTAATTAAAGTGAACCGATCTAGAGGCTTGTAATTAAAACATTTAACACATGCAAGGTCCTGCAAAGCAATAATCTAAGATGATGCTGAAATGGGTGCGGATGACCATTTTGGCCATTTAATCTCTCTTTGTGTGACCACAGTTATGTTGTCCTATTGAAAATTGGGATGTGCAAAACTGTTTTCAAAATGGACTAGTCATTGAGTAGACCTACTGGGTCTAAGTGATGCTGTATAATTAGGATGGTTTAGGATAATGTCCACCAGACACTGATCAGACAAATTGTTTTTTAAAACAAATTCTCTCAATAAACCGAATGAACAGAACACAAGGGTCTTGAAATGTGTTTTTAAACATTTTTTTTTACTTGACAATCTGTCACACACAGGATTTCAACAAGGTAGATGACCTCTTACACTTACAATAAATAACCAACACTTTATTACACTAAATTATCAGAGTACATACAAAAATTAAGACATGCTGTATGAATTATGCATAATAACTGGAACATTGCTAAGGATTTACAGGCAATTTGAAGTTTGACAGTGATTGTCTTGTAATTTATTGTTGAAGGTGCTTTTAAGAGGTTTCAATTTGCTGACAGTTATACAGTTAATGTTATATTGCTCACATGCTAAAGCACAGCACACTGGCACCATACTTAAACCCTTAGAAGTTGTTTCTTAAATCATCCCCTTTAAAGCTAAAAAGATTAAAGGTAAAAAGATTAAGAAACAAAATATGTAGATAAAAAGATAGGGGTGTGATACATGGGGCTTAAGTTTTGTTTTTAGAAAACTCCCAAATGTTTTTGTCATTTTGTAATGGCATCAATAGTGATTCAGCATCAAATTGATCCTAAATGTATTTTAACATTAGGTAATAATGATACCGGTCTTTCTACACTCTCAATAATATTAAATACGACTCGTCTTGTTGGGCAGCTGCTTTTGGACTGCCTAATTCCCACTACTTACTAGGTCCTTGTGGTGGCATAGTTACTCACCTCAATCCGGGTGGCGGAGGATAAGTCTCAGTTGCCTCTGCTTCCGAGACAGTCAATCCGTGCATCTTATCACATGACTCATTGTGCGTGACACCTCGGAGACTCACAGCATGTGGAGGCTCATGATACTCTCCGTGATCCACACACAACTCACCACACGCCCCATTGAGAGCGAGAACCACTAATCATGACCAGGAGGATGTTACCCCATGTGACTCTACCCTCCCTAGCAACCGGGCCAACTTGGTTGCTTAGGAGACCTGGCTGGAGTCTCTCAGCACACCCTGTATTAGAACTTGTGGCTTCAGGGGTGGTAGTCAGCATCAGTACTCACCGAGATACTACTGTGTTTGTCCATCCAGTGTAAGCACCTAACATTTAGATATATTACCCTGAAAACAATATACAGGGAGTAATATACAGATGTCAAAAGCCAGAACAAAGGCAAAACTCTTTTGTTAAGAAAAAATGCCATGAACCTGACAAACTTTTTGACGAATCTAGCAACTATTTTTGTTGTATTAACCTATTTTAGACTCTATACAGCCTGCTATCTTCTTATCTAACCTAAAACACCAGACAAATCAATAATAGTTTATTAAACTGCCATTGTACACAATGAACATCAAAATACGGAAAGCCAAAAATATATAAAACATTTTAAATCAAGTTTTAAAGTACACAGTCCCTGATTTACTAATATCCCAAATAACGGGTACTAATTTGCTTGTGCAGTCTATACAAATTTGTATGCGCATTGTGTGCGTCTTGTGGGTGATTCACTAAAAAAACTGTGCAAATAGCTACACTAGGGCTGGGTGATATAGCAACAAAGTATAGCTCTTTATTTTTCAGCTTACTGACAATATTAAATATAAATTTAAATAATTATGTAACTGCTCTGCCTGCCTGCCTTTCATCCTTATTACTTTGCTCTCACAGTTTCCGTTTCTTAAATGACTTTCGGACTTGATAAATCACTCTGCGGGTATAATCTGATTAATTTGCATCAACACCCCACATTATTATGTGCATTCGAAGGCACTAAATTGCATATTCATTTCGGGGAAACATGCTAAAATATTTTTCGCATCTGTAAGACGGAATCCTTGGCACATGGAAGTGACTGGTCAATGGTGGAATAAAATTTCCTTCTGAGATGGTCACATTTCCACCTTGAGGATGGCAGCCTATGAGAGGAAGAAGCTAAAATATGCTGATCTGTCCACCGAGTGCAGGGAAAATGGTATTGAACTCTGGTTATGGTTTGGCTCTATGAGAAAGGAGGAATGTCTTGATGGGAAAGCATCTGGTGTCCAGCTGCGGGGGGTGGCATGGAGACATCCCTGACTGCTGCCCCACCACTATGAGATGTTCCAGGAGTAATGGGGCGAAAGATCCTAGATAATTGGATCCCACCTGATGACCCCGTAGCTGGACAACTGAAGTCACCGGCGGAGGTACGACAGACAGTAATGCCCAGCAGGTTTAGACATCTACCTGTGCATTTGAGAATTATTTAATTTATAAATGACACCACACAGATATTCTCATATATGTAAGATGCCCCATATATATCCACAGAGGTCTGGGCTAAGCCCTAAATATCCACTGACCCTAGAAGCACCCCTTCTAGATACCCTCATCAATCAACTAGTTGGTCATTCACAAATCAGCTAGTCGACCACCCTTAAACCTTCTTTAATAGAAAACACAGTCGACAGTTAGGCTATGTTCACACAGTATCAGAATGCGTTGTCAGTCCTGTTTTAGAAATAATAATTTTGTTTAGAAATAAGAGTGTCAACTGCATTCTATAACCATTTTTTTTTCACAACCATATTTAGTGTTGTGGAAGTCGCCATCTTTGATATTTACTTTGTTCACTGTCACTATGGTTTCAGGCTTTATTAATGTCTATTGTGAGAATAAAAAGACACTTAACTTTGGTTATTCATTCATAAACACCAGTGGATCCTGTAAGCTGTTGTATGAACTGGACATTTCGAGACTCACACCAGGAAGTAGTCAATCCTAAACACTGACAGTATGAACATAGCTTTACACCACATAAATCTTTTCTTATTAAATCATAATCAATTTGTTGCTATAAAGAAGAAAATTAAATGTTTCTGTTCCTATAGATCTGTCTAATCCCTATCTGATTTAGCGGTTTAATGTAAAGCTTAGAGACAGATAGATCCTTCTGCTCACAGTCCACCGTGTAGCTCATGTGAAGAAGAAAGGAGCTGTTCTTGTCTGCTCTGCTGCCACTGCTCCCAATCTAAATATAGACAGGAGAATATTCTCTGCTCCCGCTCCCCTTCTTCTACTTTAAATAATTCCAGTGTTATCAAGAAGCAGATATGCATCTCATCGTGTTCCCCTGGCATTCTGCTTTGTGGAGTAATGCAATTTTTTCAGTGTACATCCCTCTCAAACTGATGAGCGTGTCACATGCAATATCTTCACACCATAGTGTCGGGAATAAGACGGGGGAATGTGGAACGAGAGAGGGGAAATCGAATTACATGATCACACATACTGTACACACTCATGCAAAGACAAAGCTAGGAGGTGTAGAGCATACCTCATATTCGATGCATGCAGTTTCTTAAGTGACAAGCTGCTGGTCTGACAGACAGTGTGTTAACATAAAGGGCATGTTTAATGTAAAAAAAGTATAATCTTATTAGAAAGAAATAGTTCACACAAACATTGTTATTTTGTCATTTAAAGTACTCACCCTCAAGTCGTATGATTTTATTCCCTCCATGGAACAAATAAGAATGTATTTTTAAGAGCTCTCAGAGCTCCAAGTGGTTGTTCATTTGTTTACTGTCAAGCTCGAAGAAAATTATAAGTAAGGAATAAATTGTTATCAGAAAATAAACCCCAACAGTACCCAATGAAGATGTTTATTTTGCTATACCAGCTGTACATTATCTCACTTATTACATGGCTACCTACCAAAGTAATAAATAAATGGACATGAAATACAGTATGTCATAATGAAATAAGAAAGATGTTGGAGAATATTCCTCCTCTGATTAGCATTGGTTTCCTGAAGGTGTTTAATTTGCAAAAGTCTTAGTGTTCATTATCCCACTTAGTATAAGACTACTTCCCAAATAAATATATGAATTGACATGAAACATTAATTTGAGTTGAAATTATTAGCCGACTTGTAGAGATCACAGTGATACGAGAAATATGAAAGATGACTCGCAATTCCCAGATGACCGGTCAAAAATCCTTTAATACTACGTTGTGCGGTTGTTATTCAGATATATCAGACCTATAGATGGTGCCATTGACCCTTCAGAACTTTTGCACTATATTCCAAGTATTCTGAAACATTTTTTGAGAAGCAGTCTGAAAAGTTGTTATTCATTGAAAATATTCACTATTTCCCTTCTCCTATAGCTCTCAAATCTCATTCAAGATTGCATTCAATTGAAAACATTAAAATGCATCATGATTGGTCACAAGATGGACAAGAATCAATTATACTTGATAAAACCTGGATCAAGGCAAGATTTGAGAGTTACGATGCAAAGGAAGTATTTCAGCCTGATCTCATGAACATTACGTGATTGTGGTGAAATCTTTTCAATATGATATTATGTGGTTCATTTCAAGGTTCGAAGCAGTTCGGAGGAGAAATCTCTACTGGGAGGTTCTAAAAGCAAGATAAAGTTTCTCCCAAACAGATGAGGTTATTAGTGGTTACATTAAGTTTTAGATCAACAAAACCGACCTCCCTATCCTAAACCCTGTACCTAAACCTAACCGATAGTGTCAGAAAAAAAGCAAATGTTAATATAAAAACACAACCGAGTCATTCTGTGGTGCTTTTACAACACTTTTTACACATCAACTCACTTGCTGTTCGGGACTCGTACCCCGGTGCTTTGCATTGCAAGTGCAATTTGATCACACTTGAACAAGCTTCTAAAGTGTTTGGTTTGTAAATTATATCGCTTCACTAGTCATGCACTTTAGTAAAAAGTGAAAGGGCTACAGTTCTTCCCAATATGCAAGCAACTCTCTCATTTGACTACATGGTAAGCAGTCCTTCTCTCCTTCTCATTTTCTTCAAAGTCTTCTAACACCCCCACAAAGTGTCATGACCCTCTTAAACAAAGTTTAAGAGGGTCATGACACCAAAACTTTCTAAGACATCCAGCCTGTTCTCACAGAATCACATTCCTCTATATTTTTGCTAATTATTTTTATGTGCTTATTGTACATATCACAGCAGTTGGTGAAATGAACACTAGAGATGCTACAACAACAATTAATTTTAATAACTTTCACACAAATCATGAGTAAAATGGCAGACTTTCAGTTCATAAACACTTACTTTTCACGCTGTTCCACACACAATGCTATCTAATGACATATGAACATTTTTACTATAGAGCTTGACTTGTAAAGCGATACATTTTAACGTTTGCATTATATAACCAACTACATTTACAACCTTAGATAAATTCGCACAGTGGCTCAACTAATAGGGCATTGAACTTGTGATGTTAAGGACAGTGTTACGAGTCCTGAAGATCATGCGATTTGACACGTGAGCTGAAAGTGTTATTGAAGCACCACAAAATGACGTGTTTGCTTCAGCATCTCACATTTTGTTTTCATGACACTATCGGTTAGGTTTAGGTTTAAGGTGAAGGTTAGGGAGGTAGGTCTTGTTTGTTTATTGCAGAGACCATTTAGCTGAGACAAACCACTTGTATTAACTCTTCTATTGGCTTTTGTTCATTATTAGGTAAAGGTAAAAAATACATTATGAATACTACATAGTTTTTGTTACCGAAACCAAATGTTGTGACTTTGTCAAGACCATCAAAACAAACAAAATTAAAAAGAAGATTAATTTTTGTACATTATTGTTGAAGAAAAACGTGTTCCTTCCATTGTCTTAATGGGTCAGTTTGACTGGATGTTATGCAGCTTTAAATGGTTGCAAATATTAATCAGATTTGACCTATAAATATTTTACATTTTCAAAAATGTTGCCCTTATACTGTTCTCTAGCTCTCTAGCTCCTCTGGGCACTGCATCTTTCCCATAAATTGCATTCTTTTCTCTAAAACAGGGTTTGTGCCACATTTTTTTCTTTAAATATTTTAATGAAAGTGTACAATGGGGCTAAATACAGCACACACTATTTCACTCACATATCAAATTAATATCACGTAAAAGCCCTAAGAAAAAAAACTTGTAATTTTGCTTGTAATTTAATGAAACACAAACATAATATTAAAAGATTAAGACAATTGCTTCAACAGTCCAGAGTCCAAATACATGATATGATGCACAGATCTTAAAATAATTGTATCAATAAAAAAATATTAAAATGTGCCGCTACCTTAAATAGCCTTCCTTGTTATCATCTTGGGGGCGGTCTCTGGTAAAAAAAAATAAAAATATGGACCAATCACAGCTGTTGTGGTCTGCATCGATGCAATAGGCAGTTAACTTATGACATCAGGCAAAAGCATAGGTTCGAAAATCACATGTGAAAGGGTAAAATAAACTAAATTGATTTTGGTAAAAAATTACCAAACAGTGCACAAGGGTTAATGCTTTATTGACATTGACATCAACAAAACCTACAACCCTACCATAAACCTTAAACATAACATTATGAAAGTGCAACTGTTCAGTGAATTTACTGCAGAATATTTGCAATGTAATATCATGCTGGGTTTCTATCCAGAATGTGTAGCATTTTTTAAGTGCATTTCAAAAAAATGTGACTTTAGAAAACACAAATTTTTGCATGTTTCCATCCACTACGTAATGTGCATTATCATGATGGAGCAGCTGAATGACCTCTCCCTGCTTTGGGGACAGTTTTATTTGCAAGATTGGAGCAAGTATCTTATTTTATTAAATGCATTAAATGCAAGTCACAGCAGAATAAGTGTAATATCTGGTATAATGTGGGCTAAAATAGCTGCGATGACCACATTCTGCCAGTCTCCGCATACCTAGGAGTACCCGCTCTCAAAACTGTTTGGCGGATATTGAGGACCCAATTTTTTGACCAGCTGTGGGTTAAACACTTCCAAATGACAAGCGCTATGTTCAAAGAATTGTGTGCCAAGGTCGGACCATTCTGTGGGCTAGTCACATCAAGCTATCGCACGCTCATAACACATGCACGAATGGTCAAAACATTAACCCTCTGGGGTCTGAGGGTGTTTTGGGCCCTGGAGAATTTTTGACATGCCTTGACATTTGTGCTTTTTCCAGTTGTTTAAAAACATATTAATGGCTAAAGTCTGATAACCCTGTATTCAGCACAAACTGGGCTACAATAATATGTGAGCAACATGTGTGTACATGTTTGTATTTTTGAGAAAATAACATTTATGCATGATTTTTGAAAAAACATTTTTTTTTTAAGTCATTGAAATAAGGCCATATAACACATACTAAAAATTTGTCCACAAGACTTTTGAGATCTGGATCTTGTAGCCTAGAGTTTTTACTACAAAATTATGTGAAAACCATCCTGATCACTCATTCATACAAAACAATATAGTAATTGAACTTTTGTAAGACACTTTTAGTGTTAGAAAGGTCATATGCGAGGAGGTGTACTATCATGAATATTGATTGTAATTCACACCTGAGGAGACAAAAGACCCCTCCCCTGGACCTATCACTGAGGAATGTGACAGAAAGAGAATGAATGTGAGGAGACTTAATGATCAAAACAACTTAATGCGCATTTTAACTCATGCAAAACTCTAGAAACTCCACCTCCTCCTAGTACATTACCTTTTTAGAAAATGTATAATGTTCATTAGCATATCAAGCATTTCCATTCAGGAATTCTTATGTGCAATTTCAAAATGTGCATATAGTTGGGGGTCTTAAGCACATTTTCACGCAAATTCATTAAAAGCGCCAAATTTGGCACAGATGTAGCTCAGGTCATACCGAAAAGATTTAGCTAGGGCACCGGAGCCAGCGACCCTCGGGGCCAAGATGGCGGCCAAATCCAATATGGCCGCTGCCCAAAAAGGGTTCCGGCTATAACTTTTGAACCACATGAGTTACAAATACAAACTTGATATGTTTTTCAGCTTAATTGATCATGAGAAACACATAGGAATGTTTATATTTATGACCCAGTATATCTGGACCCCTTGATCCTCCAATTCCAATATGGCCGCTGTCCAAAAAAGCAGTTTGGGCTGTAGTATGGGGCCTTACACCCCATTGTTCGCGCAAATTCATCTACAAGCACCAAATTTGGCACAGATAGAGCTGAGGGCATAATGAAATGATTTAGCTAGGGCGCCCGAGCCAATGGTCCCTGAGACCAAGATGGCGGCCAAATCCAATATGGCCGCCGCCTGAAAGGGTTTCGGCTATAGCTTTTGATCAACATGAGTTACAAATACAAACTTGATATGTTTTTCAGCTTAATTGATCATGAGAAACACATAGGAATGTTTATATTTATGACCCAGTATATCTGGACACCCTTGATCCTCCAATTTCAATATGGCCGCTGTCCAAAAAAGCAGTTTGGGCTGTAGTATGGGGCCTTACACCCCATTGTTCACGCAAATTCATCTACAAGCACCAAATTTGGCACAGATAGAGCTGAGGGCATAATGAAATGATTTAGCCAGGGCGCCCGAGCCAATGGTCCCTGAGACCAAGATGGCGGCCAAATCCAATATGGCCGCCGCCTGAAAGGGATTCGGCTATAGCTTTTGAGCCAGATGAGATACAAATACAAACTTGATGTCTATTTTACCTTTTTTACCATGGGAAACCCATAGAAATACTTACATTTATGATTGGGTATATCAGGACCCCCCAAATTACATAAATTCAATATGGCCGCTGTCCGAAAAAGGGTTTTGTCTACAAATTTTGAACCAAATGCGCTACAAATGAGGATGTGGTGTCTATTTTATGTTTATTGACCACAGGAAGTCCATTGGCATATTTATATGTATGCTTGTGTAAGTCTGGAACCTGTATTCTTTTCAAGACTGTGGTTGAAAATCCTTTTTTTTTACCACAACTTTGAAGGTTATTCTCAATGTTGATTCATTTCCTCATAAAAGTGAAATGCTTTTCAGTGTACCACAGGTGAATACATTTCAAAGTGTAATCATATAAGAAAGAATAAGACACAAGTATTATTGCATGGCAATATTTATATTATGTCAAATTGTTAAAATAATAATATAGTTAATTTGTCTAAAACTCTTAAAGGTTTGCTTAGCATAACAAAAAAACAGCAATAACATAAAAAAACAACAGTGAATTCTCATGGTCTCTCACATGAATTATCATTATCACTCACAATCACCGGATCTCTCATTGTCTCCACCATCATTGTTTGTACAAGCACCCTCACATGCACATATAGAAGTGCAACGAACTCCGGCTTTACAGCACTTACAGTGCCCTCTACATGCTGTCTTGCAGCCACAGTGGAGGAGAATGGCGTCTCCGAGATTAGTCCAGTAAGGTTCCCAAGTCTTGCTCGTAGAGTTCCGATACCATCCCAATGTATTGAACACTGTTCCAGTTACGTTTTGGAATTGGAGTTCTCCCATCTACTTTAGTTCTTGATCCGGTTCCTCTGCGTTGGTGGGTTTGTGTTTTGAGGTTCTCCTCTGGATATGTATCAAACACAATATCCAATCGCGTGACAGATTCATAGCTCATGTGTGACCTCACAAACCCAGCAATATTGGTGTTAATATAGTCATGGAATGTTTTTTCAGTAGTTGGCCGGACCATTTGGACCATTACAGCACCATCAAGCACAACTACACTTATATCTCTAGCTGCTGCTACATGGGTTTTTTTCACCTTCATGCATTCGACTTTGTACCACTTTGTAAACGCCCCTGGCTGGAAATGCTGGGTGGCTCCCTTTGATTTTCGAACCTGAAGAATTCTGCCATGTCTGCATCAGGCCTGGACTGAAG
This sequence comes from Moxostoma hubbsi, assembly GCA_032164185.1. Classification (NCBI taxonomy): domain Eukaryota; kingdom Metazoa; phylum Chordata; class Actinopteri; order Cypriniformes; family Catostomidae; genus Moxostoma; species Moxostoma hubbsi. Next base: position 3,609,647 of record JAVLUX010000036.1, on the reverse strand, counting down.
GGAAAGGAACAGTTGTGTGACGAGTGTCATGTTTTGCTTGTGAATCCCATTTTTTGTTTTGTGCTTGGCTTTTGTGTCAGGTCGATTGGCAAATGTCAGTATATTTGCCCGAGGGATCATATCTGATACAGGCTTGGTGACCTCGTCAAGTCGCTGCTCTACATAGGCAGCATTGTAGGGCTATACCAACTTTGTGAGCAGTAGTGAGCGAATCAGCCACTTCTCTTTCTATAATATCTTGGGTGTCGAGTGCTATGAGGACATGATTCGCTGATAAGAAGGGATTTCCATTGGTTTCCATAACCTTGGTAAAGGATTTGACATCCTTCCTGAACATGACTTGTAAGCTGTGTGCCTCTTCTTGATGAGATGTTGATGATGATGATGATGTTGAGCTGCTATCATACACAGCTTGAAACTCTTGTACTAATCTGGCACAGTCAGGCCCTGCCAGCATGAAGAGCGAGAGGGCTTCAGGGTTTTCATAGAGTCCAGCTGCACCACCACAGGATTGCAGGATTTTGTTTGACTGCTCATGGGACTGATCTTTTGCAATCAAGCTGAACTTGCGCTCTGACCGCTGCACTACGAAGTTCCCCTTCATGAACTCTTCATAAATGGAAGGATGTTTTTCAGGCAGCTCAACCATGTCTCGTACATGGATGGGTAACAAACGGGCATAGTTTGTGTGATCCATCACATGAAACCAAGCACAGAGTTCATCACAAACTTGAACATAAAGTTTCCTTCCCGAAGTGACCGAATGAATCGACAGAGTAGGAACTCCACCTCCATGATGGTAGACCAATACTTGAACTGTGGGAACTCGGCTTGAGATCGTTGATCCCACATTTAGAATGTTTCTGGTGGGTCTAGAAGATCTGCACAGTAGGTAGTGTATGCTTTCTGCTTTAGAATATAAAGAGACATGAGAGTGACCTGGTGGGAGTACCGTGTTCGTTTGATATGGTGCTCATTGAGGACAGACTGAGCACGTCCTGTAGTCAGGACCTGTGCCTGGGAAAGGATGGTGGTCCAACCTGAATCACGGAGCAGCTTCCCCATCATAAGATGTAAGTATTCCTATGGGTTTCCCATAGTCAAAAGAGGTAAAATAGACATCAAGTTTGTATTTGTATCTCATCTGGCTCAAAAGCTATAGCAGAATCCCTTTCAGGCGGTGGCCATATTGGATTTGGCCACCATCTTGGTCTCAGGGACCACTGACTTGGGCGCCCTGGCTAAATCATTTCATTATGCCCTCAGCTCTATCTGTGCTAAATTTGGTGCTTGTAGATGAATTTTCGCGAACAATGGGGTGTAAGGCCCCATACTACAGCCCAAACTGCTTTTTTGGACAGTGGCCATATTGGAATTGGAGGATCAAGGGATCCAGATATACTGGGTCATAAATATAAACATTCCTATGTGTTTTTCATGATCAATTAAGCTGAAAAACATATCAAGTTTGTATTTGTAACTCATGTGGTTCAAAAGTTATAGCCGGAACCCTTTTCGGGCAGCGGCCATATTGGATTTGGCCGCCATCTTGGCCCCGAGGGTCGCTGGCTCCGGCGCCCTAGCTAAATCTTTTCGGTATGACCTGAACTACATCTGTGCCAAATTTGGCGCTTTTAGATGAATTTGCGCGAAATGACCTATTTATGTGCTTAAGGCCCCCAACTAATAAAAGAAGTTGGATGGAAACCCACCTGAGTAAACCTATATATTCTGCTCTTTCCAAATTTAAACGTCACTTAAAAGAACACATAGGCAGCAATGTGGACCAGACATAATGCAGAAAGTCTGATTTCTTAAACACTCCCACACGTCTCTTGCTCTCTTTCTCTGTGACAGAAAAAGCACAGGTCACATCCCTATTAACCTATGTTATCGAAAATATATGGATTCAGTGGATTTGATGATGACAGGGAAGGGGACAGCACTCAGCTCTGCTGGAGTGAATGCCCAAACTAGATGTAATTTTCACCACGTTAGGCTCATGGGACACAACACCAACCATTAACTCCCATTCTTGCCTCTGCATGTGGGGGCAGAGGTGCAAACAACCTCCTCCAAGTCTAAACATGATGGTCCACATGCAGACAGTCTCACAGATTGCAAAAGCCAAATGGGATGAGAGGAGAAAAAAGAATGAGACGAGTTGTGAAAAAATTGAAATGGATGATGTTATCTTGGCAGTTATCGTCCCAAAGCTGCCTGTTCATATTATCACCAATCAGATTAATGTTATCCAGGCCTAAAAAAGAGCTTCCCCTCTCACCTCTCACATAAGCTGTGTTATTGCTGTAAAATTGCTTTCTAGTTTACCCGAGACAACCATTCAGTATCTTGCTAAAAGTAGTTAGCCTCTTTCTTTAAAGGACTTAGCAGCAAGTAAACATATGTAAAATTGCACATTCTGCTTTGTTTTCTGAGTTATCGCTGTGAAATAATCAGGACTTATTTTTGTGGATAGACAGAATTTGTTTCAAAGTCAACATACATTTGTAGCTCCTTAGAGGAGGACATTGTTTAAGCAGTTTACAGCTCACTTTAGGGTTTAGGTTCAATTCTGTGTAGATCAATTATTACAATTTAAAGGCAAATGTGGTTCCCCTCATAAAACTTAGATTGCACAACATTCAAGTTTATAATAATTCTTAATGGCCTGCTTCTGAAAGCTGATTAATGGCTGTTAACAACGGAAATTCTCAGTGTGGTAAGCCAGAAAGTCCTTTTTTTGTCACATTTCAGTTGCACACCTGCCTGCTGTGAATGTAAGCTGTGCGAATCAGACCTGAAGCATCCTATTGCACTGACGTGGCTTGACTTGGATTTTCAAACCCCATATTACCAGTGAGGTTGCATCTGTGCCTTCATGTACCAGAAACTGTCAGATTCCACTCCCCATACTTAATTAGACTTGTTCCAGGAATGACCTAAGTCTGTGAGCACTCTATTATTTATGATTGAGAATATAAGGTGCACAGTTTCTCTAATCCTTCAACCACAATTAAAAAAAAGTTGAGACAGTATGAAAAATTACAATAAAAACAAAAGGAGTGATTTGTAAATGATAATAAACTTTGCTTTTGGTTTGGCTTCTATTTTTGGTTTCTATTGGTTTCAATAGAAAGCACTAAAACTAAACATTATATGATGTGTTACCTTGTGAAATTCATAGTTTTTTTATGTGCAATAATTTCAAATCAGATTATTGCAACACACTCCAAAAAAATCTGGGACAGTCAATTGTTTACCACTGTGAAACATCTCCATTTCTTTTAATAACACTTATTAAGCCTTTAGGCACTGAAGACACAAGTTTGTTAAGTTTAAAAAGTGGAATTTTCCCCCATTCATCCATTATGTAGGTCTTCAGCTGCACAAATGTATGGGGTCTTTGTTGCCATATTGTGCACTTCATAATGCACCACACATACTCAATTGGAGATGTTCAGGACTGCAGGCAGGCCAATCTAGCACCCGCACTCTGCTTTTTTGGCCAGTATGTCGTTTGAAGTTGTCATGCTGAAAAAACTGGGTCATCCCTGGAAAAGACGGTGCTGGATGGCAGTATATGCTGCTCCAAAATGTATACATACCTGCCTGCATTAATGGTGCCTTCACAGATGTGCAAGTTACCCATGCCATTGTCACTGATACACCCCTGGCCCATACAGACACTAGCTTTTGGTCCTGAATCTGATAACAGCTTGGATGTTCCTTTTCAGCTTTTGCCCAGAGAACACAATGGATGTGCTTTTAAAAAACTATTCAACGACTCATTGGACCAAAAAACACAGTTTCACTGTTCTACTTTCCATCTGAGATGAGACCGAGTCCAGAGATGTCGGCAGTGCTTCTGGACAGTGTTAATGTATGGCTTCTCCTTTACATAGTAAAATCTTAGCTTGCATCTGTGGATGCAGCAGCGAATGGTGTTGACTAACAAAGGTTTCCTAAAGTAATCCTAAACCCATGTTCATGATATCTATTACAGATGAATGATGTGTATTAAGACGGTGACATCTGAGGGATCGGAGATCACGCACATTCAGAATTGGTTTTAATATTGCCCTTTACGCACTTAGATTTTACCAGATTAATTTAATCTTTTAACTATATTGTGCACTGTAGAGGATGAAATGCCCCAAATCCTTCCAATTTTCTTTGGGGAACATTGTTCTTAAAGTGCTGGATTATTTGCTGAAACATCTGTTGGCAAATTGACAAGTCTTGAATGATCCTTGCTCTTGAAGTACAAGGCTGTTTTTGGAGGATCCTTATATACTGTGACACAATTGCCTCACCTGTTTAACAACTCCTGTTTCACATCGCCTTGTTATTTTAACTCATTAAATTGTTATTAGTCTTAAACTGCACCTGTCTCAACTTTTTTGGAGTGTATTGCAATCATCTGATTTGAAATTACTATAAATAATACAAATTCTAAAAAAAATCACAAGGTAAAACACAATATAATGTGTAGTGTTTTCAATTTAGCAAAGGCTGAATATAATTTAGAATTGCTTTTATTAGCATTTTTCATACTGTCCCAACTTTTTTGGAATTGGAGTTGTACTTGTAAATGCTCAGAAGCACTGGATTTGCCTGTTTGTTATATGAGAACATAGAAGACTCCCAAGGGGTCAAGGATGGACTTAAGGTCACTGCTAGGAAGTGAGATAACTCAATATGAGATAACCCAATTTAACCTTTAAAGGCATCTACACAAGAACATCTTCTATGATTGAGGAAATGGATTGGCTGGTATTAACATTAAAATCTATGTTTGCCATGTTTCTCTGTCCATCTGAAGGACAGGAAGCTCTTGTATTATTAATTGTGCTATAATACACACAATCTCACATATGCACTTAAGTCCCCATGCCTTCAACAACATAAGGCAGTTTCTTGGAATATAAGGGGGTTTCCACAGGAACTAATCCCTGGGTCAATAAATAGTGTCTGTGACCTTGAGCTGTCTCTTTCATCGATCTCTGCCTTAGTCTGCTTTATCATTCACATTTTCTAGCAACACACTTGTGTACCAATAAATAATGTATTCTGAACAACTCATATACCCATGTAAAAAAACATTCTAAACAGATTAACCAAAATCCAGTATCTTTGTTATATTGTTGTTGTTTTTTGTCCCCACCCATGTGTTTCCAACTTCTCTTTGCTATTTTAGCAAATATGCACATTTTGGTTACACTTTACATTAACGTTCCCTTTGTTAAGGGTTTATAAAGAGATATATTAATGGCAAACAAGTCATTCACAAATGCAATTGTAAATCATAGATATACAGTTATAACAATATGAATATAAGAGTGCATTTTATGTAATACTTGCCAAATAGTGAGCATTTTAACTTACATGTTATAAATGCTCAATACATTTCTATCCATTCTTATATTAATAAAATAAATAAATAAAAATCCTAATACATGATTTGTCACAATGCAGCATAAATAGATTATTATAGTGATATTAAAAGGAGGGATGATATCATTTTGTGTTTATATTCATGACTGTAATGTCTTGACTCACTTGTGTTGTGACCACTGATCTATATATATATATATATATATATATATATATATATATATAGAGAGAGAGAGAGAGAGAGAGAGAGAGAGAGAGAGAGAGAGAGAGAGAGAGATCAATGGTGTTACTCCGAGTGTTGTCCCAAATTAACTAGTCCTAGTAACTTCTGCAAAAACTCTTTTCAGCTCTTCATGTTCATTCACAGCAGATATCATATAATAAATCCTGATGATCATTAATCCATACCGAACTTTATGTGCATAGGTTTATAATGTTGACAACTCATATTTAAATGCTTCACAGGTGTCCATTTTACATTAAGATACATTTTCTTAAGGTAACTCATGTTGAATAAGTGTTATTAAGAATTTTGAGTGTAAATTTATAACATTATGCTTTGTCTTATATTAACCCTGAATACCACAGTTGCAAGAAGATTTCTTTTACAATTGCTGAGACAGTCTTAATCCACCTCTCTCTATTTTATTTTTCTTCTGGAAAGTCATTCAAATGTAATAGTGTTTTTTTTCTTTTGATCTTGGAGCAAAATTGTAAGAGAAAATAATATTTGCTCACATTCACTGCTGTTGAAGTTTACCCTAAAAACCCTTACTTCCGCATTCCAAAACCCGGAGTGTGAGAAAGGTCTATTTGGCAGGTATTCTGTGAAAGTATAAATTTATAGTAATGCTGTTATAACCGTATATCTATTATTTAAAATGCATTTGTATGGCTAATTAGTAATCCCCTTTATAAATCATTGACAAAGGGAACATTAATGTAAAGTGTTACACAGATAAATGCTAGCATTTTTTTCTTTTATTTCCACTATATGTTTTTTTTTTTTTAATAATGTATCATTTAAAAGGCTTGAAGTTGTCTGCCCAGCTTGTGTGTCAACCATGTTACCTACAAAATGGTCCCCTTTTAAAGTAACAATTTTTATAAATGACAAAAACTGTCATAATAAGATAATCTTTTTAGGATGTGAATTCAATAAGGACATGTAAAAGTCACCTCTTTTTCATCATCTGTTGTGTTATGTTTGTTAGCGTGGAACAATCTTAAAAAGCAAATGCTGTAATCATGATTTTGTATAGTAAACAACTGATAACTGAAAAGTTATCAGCAATAAATTCTCTTTCATGGCTTGCAGTGTCAACCCTGTATATTTGTGAGATTCATGATATTCAATACTGTATGGGAAAACAGCAGTGCTTCTAAGGATTAAAAATCACCTTATCAAACTGGACATGACTTACGCTTCACAGTGTAGGCGCTGATTGAAAGTTTTTGGGGCCTTTGAATCATGCGGCAACATTTGCACAGAAACATTTAACGTCAGCCTGAGTGATCGAACAGCGTGATCCTAGGCCTTTGTTACCAAGTGCCTGGAGATTGGTGTGGGTATGGGGATGAAGAACACGGCAGCTAATGATCATGCATGACTGTAATAAATAACAGCATTCAGCCTCATAGAAAGCCACAGACGTCATCTCATCTGCCCGAGCTTTCACAGCCCAGCTGTTAAAACCACATCGCAGCATGGAAATGGGAGTTCTTTATCAGAGAACATTGTGAAAGTACTGCCTTGATGAGACAAGAGCTTTCCAAAGATTGAGTCATGGAAGCTTAGCGGTACTGATCAGCTTTCATTTTCCAACCTGGAAGAGATGTCATCAGGACAGAACATTCATGACTTGCAAGTTTACATTCATTTAATGCTGAAGACTATAATAAAGATTTTACAAATAAAGAAAACATTTAGAAAGTGTAAAGAAAGACACAAATTATGATGTTAGAGAACGGTATGATGCTGTTTAATTATCTGTCACTTTTGTTTTTGTTGTTGTTGTTTTTTATGGAAATGGCACTAGAGTTCAATGTCAGTTTTCTTTTCTTTTTTTTTTCTTATATTGAAAGGGAAGCTTGACTGAAATTTCCGTTCTTCCTTTCAAGGCCTCGCTCTCCACAGACCTCGCTCGGCCACGCCCCATCATTTCAAGTCAAGTCAAGTGGTTTTTATTGTCGTTTCAACCATATACAGTTAGTACAGTACACAGCAAAACGAGACAACGTTCCTCCAGGACCATGGTGCTACATAAAACAACATAGGACAAACACAGAACCACATGAGACTACACAGACTAAATAAAGTGCACGTGCAAACGTGTGCAAAAAGTACAGGACAGTACAATAAATTACTAACAATGAACAGGACAATAGGCACAGTGAGAGACAGTGCAGCGCCGACCAGTACACAGCATTACATTACATTTTTAGGAACTGTCATCTTTTTGCACTACTATGTGTTCTATGCACATAGCAGTTATTGAGGTAGCAGCCAGGTATAAAGTGACAATAATTAAAGTGCAACTCAGGACATGTGTGTGTGTCAAACCAGTCTCTGAGTATTGAGTAGTCTGATGGCTTGGGGGAAGAAGCTGTTACACAGTCTGGCCGTGAGGGCCTGAATGCTTCGGTACCTCTTGCCAGACGGCAGGAGGGTGAAGAGTTTGAGTGAGGGGTGTGTGGGGTTGTCCACAATGCTGGTTGCTTTGCTGATGCAGTGTTTTTCGGAAATGTCTTTGATGGAGGGAAGAGAGACCCCGATGATCTTCTCAGCTGTCCTCACTATCCTCTGCAGGGCTTTGCGGTCTGAAACGGTGCAAGTCCCAAACCAGGCAGTGATGCAGCTGCTCAGGATGCTCTCAATAGTCCCTCTATAGAATGTAGTGAGGATGGGGGGTGGGAGATGTGCTTTCCTCAGCCTTCGCAGAAAGTAGAGACGCTGCTGGGCTTTCTTGGTAACAGAGCTGGTGTTGAGGGACCAGGTGAGGCTCTCCACCAGGTGAACACCAAGGAATTTGGTGCTCTTGATGATCTCCACTGAGGAGCCGTCGATGTTCAGCGGAGAGCATTCGCCTTGTGCTCTCCTAAAGTCAACAACCATCTCTTTTGTTTTGTCGACATTCAGGGACAGGTTGTTGGTTCTACACCAGTCTGTTAGCCGCTGCACCTCCTCTCTGTATGCTGACTCGTCGTTATTGCTGATGACACCCACCACGGTCGTGTATCGGCGAACTTGATGATGTGGTTTGAGCTGTGCAATGCTGCACAGTCGTGAGTCAGCAGAGTGAACAGCAGTGGACTGAGCACACAGCCCTGGGAGGCTCCAGTGCTCAGTGTGGTGGTGGTGGAGATGCTGTTCCCGATCTGGACTGACTGAGGTCTCCCAGTCAGGAAGTCCAGGATCCAGTTGCAGAGGGAGGTGTCCAGGCCCAGCAGGTTCAGCTTTCCAATCAGGTGCTGGGGAATTATTGTGTTGAATGCTGAGCTGAAGTCTATGAACAGCATTCAAACGTATGAGTCCTGTTTTTCCAAGTGGGTGAGGGCCAGATGGAGGGTGGTGGCGATGGCGTCGTCTGTTGAGCGGTTTGGACGATACGCAAACTGCAGTGGGTCTAGTGAGGGGGGCAGCTGGGTCTTAATGTGCCTCATGACGAGCCTCTCGAAGCACTTCATGATGATGGATGTGAGTGTGACGGGATGGTAGTCATTGAGGCAGGACACTGAAGACTTCTTTGGCATGGGGACGATGGTGGTGGCCTTGAAGCACGTTGGAACGACAGCGCTGCTCAGAGAGATGTTAAAGATGTCAGTAAGAACATCTGCCAGCTGGTCTGCACATCCTCTGAGCACTCTGCCAGGAATGTTGTCTGGTCCAGCGGCCTTCCGTGGGTTGACTCTACGTAGAGTTTTCCTCACATCAGCCGTGGTAAGACAGAGCACCTGGTCATTAGGAGGAGGGGTGGTCTTCCTCGCCACTACGTCGTTCTGCACTTCAAACTGAGCGTAGAAGTCATTCAGCGCATCTGGAAGGGAGTCATCTTTGTCACATACAAAATCACCACATACCCCCATCACCTGACTCAGGCCAGGGCTGCCATCCAGCCTGTGACCCCCCCCCCCCACCCATTCCTAGAGAGGAAATCCACCACAGCCATCTGCACCCCCAGCCACTGGACCACATCAAACTTAAAAGGCTGGGGAACTACAGTTGAAGTCAGAAGTAAACTGTAGTTTTGGCAAGTAATTTAGGATATCTACTTTGTGCATGACATAAGTAATTTTTCAACATAGAAGTTTCCATAGAGTAAGTTAACAGTGCCTTTAAGCAGCTTGGAGAATTCCAGAAAATTATGTCAAGCCTTTTGACAATTAGCCAATTAGCTTCTGATATGAGGTGTACCTGTGGATGTATTTTAAGGCTTACTTTCAAACACAGTGCCTCTTTGCTTGACATCATGTGAAAATCAAAAGAAATCAGAAAAAAAGACCTAAAAAAAATAAAAATAATTGTGGACCCTCATAGTCTGGTTCATTCTTGGGTACAATTTCCAAATTAACAAAGATACCACGTTCATCTGTGCAAACAATAATATGCAAGTATAAACACCATGGGACCATGCGGCCATCATGCCGCTTAGGAAGGAGATGCATTCTGTCTTCTAGAGATGAACGTAGTTTGGTGCAAAAAGTGAAAATCAACCTCAGAACAACAGCAAAAGACATTGTGAAAATGCTGGAGGAAACAGGTAGCAAGTATATATATTCACAGTAAAACGAGTCACGATATCAACATAAGTATCATAAGGTCTCCTATCATATCTATGCTGATGATACCCAGCTTTATTTTCCTCTTAAAACGGGTTCGGATTCAGTCTCCACCTTGTTAGCATGTTTAAAGGACATTAAAGACTGGATGGATGATAATTTCCTCCAGTTGAACCACAAAAAGACTGAAGTCATTTTGTTTGGCCCCCACAGCAATTAGAAAAATTTAGCCCTTCCCTGGGTCCCTTTCAAGAAAAAACCCATGACCATGTTAGAAACCTGGGGGTTATTTTTGATCCTGAATTAAAATTTGATAAACAAATCAATTCTGTAGTCAGAGCCAGTTTTCAGTTTTCAGCTAAAGGGGCTTCGCAAGCTTAAAAGTTCTTACTTTCAATGATTTGGAGACCGTCATTCACGCATTTATCTCAACCAGGCTGGACTACTGTAATGCTCTGATGCTGTAATAAACCAGTTCTCTCTCTCGTGTCTACAGCTGGTACAGAATGCCGCAGCCCGATTTTTGACTGGGACAAAAAAGAGGGAGCATATTATGCCTGTGTTGGCATCACTGCATTGGTTACCTGTTCAATTCAGAGTTGATTTTAAGATTTTAGTATTTGTATTTAAATCACTGCATGGACTTGCTCCTGCTTTTATTTCAGATCTTCTTCATCCCTACTCTTCTCAGAGAATGCTAAGATCCTCCTCTCAGCTGCTATTGACTGACCAAAGTCACGCTTAAAAACCAAAGGTGATAGGGCCTTTTCAGTGTGGGCTCCAAAGCTTTGGAACACCCTACCTCTTTTTATTAGATCATCCACTACTCTATCTATATTTAAATAATCTCTTAAAACATACTTTTTTTCTCAGGCTTATTCGTAGCTTGTCTTCACCATTAGTAAAATTATTATTTAATATTAAGTATTACTATTTTTTCTCTCCTGTCTGGTGACGCATTGTATTATGTTGATATTTTCTTTTTCTTTTTTTATTTCATTTAATGGTTTTTATAGTAAGGGGACGTGTTATTTTATGACTGTTGTACAGCACCTTGGTAGAAGGAGCCAATGCTCCAAAACTGCCATAAAAAAATCCACACTACAGTTTGCAAGTGCACATGGGGACAAAGATCTTACTTTTTGGAGAAATTTCCTCTGCTCTGATGAAACAAATATTTAACTTTTTGGCCATAATGACCATCGTTATGTTTAAGGAAAAAGGGTGAAGCTTGCAAGTTGAAGAACATCACCCAGACCGTGAAGCATGGGGGTTGTTGTGGGTGTGCTTTGCTGCAGGAGGGACTGGTGCACTTCACAAAATAGATGGCATCATGAGGAAGGAAAATTATGTGGATATATTGAATAAACATCTCAAGACATCAGCCAGGAAGTTAAATCTCGGTCTCAAATGGGTCTTCCAAATTGACAATAAGCCCAAGCATACTTCCAAAGTTGTGGCAAAAAGGCTTAAGGACAAGTCAAGGTATTGGAGTGGCCATAACAAAGCCCTGACCGCAGTCTTATAGAAAATGTGTGGGCAGAACTGAAAAAGTGTGTGTGAGCAAAGATGCCTACAAACCTGACCTCAGTTACAACAGTCTGGAGGAATGGGCCAAAATTCCAGAAACTTATTGTGAGAAGCTTGTGAAAGGCTACCCAAAAAGTTTGACCCAAGTTAAACAATTTAAAGGCAATGCTACCAAATACTAACAAATGGTACGTAAACTTCTGACCCACTGGAATGTGATGAAAGAAATAAAAGCTGAAATAAATAATTATTTCTACTATTATTCTGACATTTCACATTCTTAAAATAAAGTAGTGATCCTAACTAACCTAAGACAGGGAATGTTTTCTACGATTAAATGTCAGTAATTGTGTAAAACTGTTATTTTAATGTATTGTCTGAGGTGTATGTAAACTTCTGACTTCAACTGTAGATACCAACGAGTGATCCGAACAAGCCGCAAGGAAGTTAGTATAAGCCATATGGTATGGAAAATGCAGTTTTTTCATGGGACATGGGAGTTAAGGGGATCTGCTAATATATCTTTGTCGAATCTAGTGTTGAATAAAAGCAAGTCACACGTAACCGATCGAGCAGTTCATCGGTGCAAGCCATTTGTATTCATCAAATTAAGACTCAGAATTGACTTTTCTATAATCCACACAGAACTGGACCGAGCCTTCACACTAAAGAACCAGCACCACTAGGCTGGCCCAGTCATGGTGGGATTCTTCTATTACCCCCATACCAAACATGAGCTTTAATTCTTCCTGAACCACATTTTTGTGCGTTCGGCAGGGATGACCATGTAAAACTACCCTTGGGGTGGTTTTGATATGGTGCTCTATGAGATTCGTACGACCGGGATGAAAGAACATGTCTGAGAATTCTCCTTGCAACCTGGCAAAATCCTTGACTTGTGCCGGTGAGAGAATGTCTCCGCATGTGACTTGGGTGAATCGATTGATGGCTTTTAAGTTCACCTCCAGTTCGAACTCCAGTTCCCTCTCCTGAACCACCATTGTATTACTCACCACATTGAGCTCTTCACGGATTTTAGGAGATTGAGGTGGTAAATCTGACGTGCTCCGCATCTATTCATTCGTTTAACCTCATTGATTTCCTTGACTTGCTGTATGACCTCAAAGGACCCTTGCCACTTGGCGAGTAATTTAGAGCTCGATGTGTGGAGTAATACAAAGACTTTATCTCCCTGTGTAAATTCCCATAGCTGAGTACCCCTATTATACTTTCAGCATTGACGTTCTAGAACCCAGAGCAAATTCTCCTGTGTTAATTTCCCCAGTGTGTGGAGTTTTGCAATAACTTGAAAGGGGATAACCCTAGTGGCACTAGACCCACTCCGCCGTTCCTTTCAGTAGCTGGACGATGAACCGCTCCAGTACCACCAGATCGAGCACTCCCTCAGCGTCACATTTCTCAGCCAGCAGCCATCTTTGGCAGGTGTCACGGAGCTGTTGGGCCAATGCGAACGGGCGGCCGTGCTCACCAAGCATCCACAAGTGAAGGGTTGCCCTGTTTATACTTGTTATTCTGGGCTGCGTCCAACCTGTTGCAGGATGGCTTTCTTCAAGTCCTTTTACACCAGGAGGTTTGACACAGGGAGTTGTTGGGCTGCGGGTTGGGCTTACCAAGGCAAGGCAAGGCAAGGCAAGTTTATTTATATAGCACATTTCATACACAATGGTAATTCAAAGTGCTTTACATAGTAGAAATTAAAAAGAAAAAAACAAGAATAATAAAATAAGAATAATTAAAACAGTTTAGAATAAAAAAAAATCGAATAAAACACAGTACAAACAGTCGGACACACAGTGGCACAGTGCTCATTCAGTAAATGCACAGCTAAACAGATGTGTTTTGAGTCTGGATTTGAATGTGACTACTGTAGGAGCACATCTGATCTCTTCTGGAACCTGGTTCCAGCTGCGGCTGGCATAATAGCTAAAAGCAGACTCTCCTTGCTTAGAGTTAACCCTTGGTATTTCTAGCTGATGTGATTCTAATGATCTGAGTGATCTGTTGGGTTTATATTCAGTGAGCATATCTGCAATATATTGAGGTCCTAGCCCATTGAGTGATTTATATACCAGTAATAATACTTTAAAATCAATCCTAAATGTAACTGGGAGCCAGTGTAAAGACCTGAGGACTGGTGTGATATGTTCATATTTTCTGGTTTTGCTCAGAATTCTGGCAGCAGCGTTCTGTATGAGCTGCAACTGTCTTATGGTCTTCTTGGGAAGGCCCGTGAGGAGTCCATTACAATAATCCACCCTGCTGGTGATGAAAGCATGCACAAGTTTCTCTAGGTCTTGACTGGAAACAAAGCATCTAATTCTTGCAATATTTTTCAGATGATAGTATGCTGATTTAGTTATTGCTTTGACATGACTACTGAAACTAAGGTCTGACTCTAGAGACACACCAAGATTCCTGACTTGATTTTTAGTTGTTTGACCCCTAGCGTCAAGGTATGCATTCACCTTGAGAACTTCATCTTTGTTTCCAAACGCAATGACTTCAGTTTTGTCTTTGTTTAACTGAAGAAAGTTTTGGCACATCCAACTGTTTACTTCATCAATACATTGGCACAGGGAGTCAATGGGGCTGTAATCGTTAGGTGATAGGGCTAAGTAGATCTGTGTGTCATCTGCATAGCTGTGGTAAGCCATTTGGTTCTTTCTCATTATTTGGCTAATTGGGAGCATATACAGGTTGAACAGGAGTGGAGCAAGAATTGAGCCTTGAGGGACTCCGCATGTCATGGGCGACCACTCAGACTTCCTATACTCCTATAGGTCTCCTATACTCACATAATAACCTCTCCCTTCTAAGTATGACCTGAACCATTTTAGGACCATCCCAGAAAGCCCCACCCAGTTTTCCAGCCTTTCCAGAAGTATGTTGTGATCGACAGTGTCAAATGCAGCACTGAGGTCGAGTAGTACCAGTACTGATAATTTGCCTGTATCAGTATTTAAGCGAATATCGTTTATTATCTTTATGAGCGCTGTCTCTGTGCTGTGATGTGATCGGAAACCAGATTGAAAATTGTCAAAGTATCCATTCGAGTTCAAGAATTTGTTCAGTTGATTGAAGACAACTTTTTCAATGATCTTGCCTATGAAAGGAAGATTTGAGATCGGTCTATAGTTGCTTAATATGGTCTTATCCAGATTGCTCTTTTTCAAGAGGGGCTTGACAACTGCAGTTTTCAGGGGGTTTGGAAAACTCACAGAGAGAAGTGAGGAGTTTATCACTTCTAGGAGATCTGCTTCTAAACAGTTGAACACACTTTTGAAAAAAGATGTTGGAAGTGCATCAAGGGCGCAGGTTGATGTTTTAAGGTGCCGTACGGTTTCTTCCAAAATTTTGCCATCAATTTCTTTGAAGTCAGACAAAGTAACTACTTTCTCAGGTTGTGGTTTGATTTGTCTGACCCCAGCACAACTCAAGGATGTGCTGATCACCTTTCTGATATTATTTATTTTCTCAGAGAAGAAAGAAGCAAACTCACTGCACTTGCTGTCTGAGAGCAGTTCACAGGGAATCTGGCTTGGGGGGTTTGTCAGTCTCTCAACAGTCGCAAAAAGAGTTCGTGTGTTGTTTAAGTTGCTGTTTATAATATTCGAGAAGAAAGACTGTCTAGCTTTGCCTAGTTCCATATTAAAAGCATGGATGCTGTCTTTGTAAATATTATAATGGACTACAAGTTTTGTCTTCCGCCAAATGCGCTCTGCTTTTCTGCATTGTCTTTTCATATTTTGCACTGCTGTTGAGTTTCTCCAAGGTGCTTTTTGACTGCCACTCTTCTTCCTCACTTTCACAGGAGCAATATCATCAATTACACTTTTAACGTTTGAGTTAAAAGAATCAAGGAGAAAATCAACAGTGTCAGCAGATATACTTGGTGTTAAAGATATAGCCTTCATAAATAGTACATTTAAGCATCTCTTCTTGACAGACACAGATCTAGCTTCAATGGCAGGAGAGATCAATATATCAAAGAAAATACAGAAATGATCAGACAGTGCTACATCCTTAATAACAATCGATGAAATGTTTAGACCCTTACTGATCAGTAAATCTAGAGTGTGTCCATGATTGTGTGTGGGTCCATGTACATGCTGAGTCAGATCAAACGTTTTTAAAATAGTTTTGATTTCTTTTGTCATGTTGGTTTCTGCATTATCTATGTGAATGTTAAAATCTCCAGCAATGGCAAACCAGTCAAACTCTGAGGTAATTGTTGATAACAGTTCTGTAAAGTCCTCAGCAAATGCTGGAGAGTATTTTGGAGGCCTGTAAATAATGATAAGTAAAATGCGTGGAGCACCTTTTAACACACTACCCAGATATTCGAAAGACGGGTAATTCCCAAATGATATTTGCTTACATTGATAGACATCTTTAAAAAGAGCAGCTAAGCCCCCACCTCTCCTGCCTTCTCTGCAGACACTCAGAAAAGTAAAGTTAGGAGGGGATGTTTCATTAAGGACTGTTGCACTACAGCTGTCTTCTAGCCAAGTTTCATTTAAAAACATAAAATCCAGGTTGTATGTGCTTATTAAGTCGTTGACTAGAAGTGATTTATTTTTAAGTGAGCGGATGTTTAAAAGTGCTAACTTAACAGTCTTACTTTTTGACCCCACAGCAATCTTAGTTTGGCGTGTAATAGGCACCAGATTAGATGGGTTTGCTGTATGGCTTTTGAAGGCCTTAGACGTTCTATCATGACATCGAACAGCAATAGAGATAGATACAGGCACACTGGGTTCCCACTTGTTTTGTAAACATTTGAGAAAGTTACTGTTATCATAGCGGGGACCCGACACATATCACTGAGAGCTGGTATCAGTTGTTTTTGGTTCACCTCTAGCAGATGGAGGAGGGTGTGAGCCCTTGCGTTGTGGCAGAGGCCGAAGAGCTCTCACAGGACGAGGGGGAGGGCGAGCTTTGCCTGCAGGCTTTGGTGGTTTAGGGGCCTGCCGTTTTTTGCTTGATATCTGGGGGCTTGCAGCAAATGAGTGGGATAGTTTGGTTCCAGCATACACCAGTTCTTCCATTTTCTCTGAGAAGCACAGATGTGGAGATGCTGGAGAGAGGGATAACGTGTCTGGTGAGAGGGGCTGTTGCTGTGGTGTTATCGGCTGTAATATGCTGTCCTGGTCTCCCTGGGTGTTTTCCAGAAAGTCGTCCTTGGGTGCTGAATCTTGGAGCAGTTTTAATATGTCACAGTCTGTCTGTGGTGAGCTTTGTGGGCAGGGCTCAGCTGAGATTGTGTCCGTGAGCAGAAATTGTTGTGGCTGAGTGGTGTTATCATTGTCCTTGTGTGAATTGTCAACCAAATGTCCATTCAGGTGCTGAAGTGAAGTCCTGTGGTCATTCATACTGTGTCCAGGTGTGTGTGTGCCATTCAGATTGATTGGATTGGCACACACTGCAGAAGGATGATTGAGGGAGAAGTAGATATTGTCCTTTAGCACTCTTGAACCAAGTTTGTTTGGGTGGTGGCCATCCTGTCGAAACAGTTGCCTCTGACTCCAGAAAAGATTGAAGTTGTCAATGAAGTTCACTCCTTTTATATTACAGGTTTTTTGCAGCCATGTATTAAGCCCAAGCAACCGTGAAAACCTGTTTGTTCCTCTTGCTGGAAGTGGTCCACTGATAAATGTTTGAACTTTCAGTCTTTTAAGTGTTTCAAAAAGTTCATTGAAATCCTTCTTAAGGAGTTCTGACTGCTCTTTATGAATATCATTCTTCCCCACATGAATGATGAGTCGATTTGCAGTCTGATATTTCATCAGAATATTCTGAAGTTCCCTGTTTACATCAGAAGTTGTTGCTTGTGGAAGGCAGCACGTAGTTGTATCCCTGCTGCTAATGTTTCTGATTATGGAGTCACCCACTATCAGAGTCCTGGGCCCAGCTGTGCTCTGAGCTGAGTGCCGCTGTCTGCTCGACCTTGAGCGCCAGTTAGCATCAGTGTTAGCTACTGGCTGATTCAGTCTGTGTTTGATCACATTTATTATATTTGGGGATTCCTCATTCATTAATGCTTCAAATCTGTTCTCAAGATGTATAGGCGGTGGTAGGAAACCAGTGTTTGCAATCCTTGTCAGAGCCATATCTGGGGTAGAGGATGCAACTGCGGCAATATGTGATGCTCGTGACAATCTGATGTCTCGAGTGCTTTTTGGTCTCGCTCCCTGTTTGTGCCATCGATTTGTAAGTCGATCGGCTTGTTTCTCTACACTCATTATGGCCTGTCGAGGAGCAATAGATTCATGGGACTCACCAGCTGTATGCTGAGGGCATCCATGACGAAGCTCTGTTGTGTGTTCCGTCTGGTTTGGTGGTCCCGCAAGTAACTTTTTTTCAAGAACTGCAATCCTTTGTAAAAGTCTGTGGCAGTTAGTGCAGCAAGTAGATTCCAGAAGAGGCCTTTTCTGTTATCCTTTTGAATGTAGGCAGTTGTGTTTTCCCTTCCCTGGAATGAAAACTTTCAGTGGGAGGCCTTTTTTTTTTTTCTTTTTTTTGTAGTAGTCCAAGCTTTTGAGCACTGTGCTGATTTGCTTAAATTAAAATTAGTTGATAAAAGGAGATAAAAAATAAAAATATAAAAGCGATAGAGCAAAGCGCGGATCAGCAAGCAAGAGCGTCCGAACAGCGCGGAAGCAGGAAGCTTCCAGGACAACAGCAGCAGTAGGCGGACCACCTACTGGGTAATCGGCCAATTCCACGCTCCAGCCATCTGCATAAAGAGCTCGATGAAAGCATGAGGATCATCATGAGGTCCCATCTTCCCTAGCGTGACTTGGGTCATGGCTGATGACCCCTCCTGGTGTACCAAGCTCTGTAGCACCTGCTGGTCCTCCGCTTGAACCTGGAGGTTCTCCTGTTCCACTTGCAGGTCAAGCAGAGACTGATGTTGTGCTTGGTGGATGCCGGCAAGGGTCCAATGGAAGCAAATCTAAAAAAAACCCCACCTGAGATCAGATATTGAGTTTTGAATCCAGGTGAATGATTATATGATCATAATTTAAGTGCCTCACTGTAACCTCGATTTTTGCATTTTTTAAAGAAATGGAGGGAATTTTTTTTTTTTTTTTTGTGGGTAATCAACATTATGCCACACATGTTGTTGATTGAGCTTAAGTTGTATTGAACCCGAAATATTGCTTTAAGTTCTTGTACTATGTAAAAAGTGCAGTGTAGCCAGGGCTGAAGCAAGGAATTCTAGCCCCCCTGATACTCTGGGCCCCTTACCTAATCAAAAAATACCATTTAAAATTTGTTGTGAGGCTACATGGACCTTTGGCCCCCTAGAATCATTACAACTTTTCACCCCACTAACTACGGCCCTGAGTGTAGCCGTCTTAATATGACACTTATCTGATTTACCTCCATGCCTGTGGGGAAAATTAACATTCAGAAAACACCCCGCTTACATTTTAACCAGTTGCGCGAATACATGGATCGAAATCTTTCAGCTCGTTGTTGAAAATGCATTTTACATCGAGCAAATTACATCATTGTTATGGTAACCAGAGAAATTTCAGCTGATTTGCTGGAGACTAGAACGAATGTATAATTCATTTTCTTCTCTGCAAATGATACCTGAGACAATAGCTAGAAGGGCAATGAGGAGATTTAAATTAAGAAGAAAAAAGTTATTGATTTTTTGTTTTTAACCATGATGCAACTGCGATCGAGCACCGTCTTGGCTGCGCAATTGTCGCAGTTGTCAGGTCCTGTGCCATGCAAAACTGCCTTGTAGTTTGTAGTACATTGGCTACATACCTGTCTTTATGTGTTCATTGTGCCAGGCACCTCAGTAATCGATGTTATACAGCAGTCTCCGTAGTAACATTCAAGCATATTGGTTGACTGAGTGTGCCACACTGCAGGTGTGTTTGCTCAACATGGTGAAACAAGCTCTGGCTATGTCTGGGGGCTACAACTGCTTGCAGACAGAATGTCCATTTATTTCTGGTTTCATTATTTTTATTTTGTTGCATCACAAATCAAATTTGATGGACTCGGCTGGACTCGGAAAAAAAAAACAGTCCCAAAAGGCTCGAGTCTGAGTCAAGTCCGAGTAAAACTGCATCCGAGTCCGTGACAAGTCTATTAAAATTGGACTCGTGACTTGGACTTGAATCGGAGTCCGAACTTGAGAACCCCAACTCTAATATTTTATGTGTCTAAAGCATATAAAGTGATAAAATTTAGTCTTAATAAACTCAACTTTTTTTTTTTACAGAAACCATGATCCAGCTCATAAAAACTTCAAATAAAGTCTGCATGCACAATACTCAAAAGTAAAACATATTTTTTTTCTCAGTTCAGTGTACTGGTGACTCGAGAACTGTTGTGAACGACTCAATGTACTGTTGAATCGAGAGCTGCTGTCCCGGGATCAGTGTACTGTTGACTCGAGAACTGTTTCAACCGGATCATCTTCATACGATTAAAATGGTAATACAATCAAGTCATAAATATATTTCCAGCATGTTTTATTTGTTATACATTCGTCTGTTCAGCAAAATCAAATCAAATCAAATCAAATCAAATCACTTTATTGTCACTCTACTGTGTACATGAGTGCAACAGTAAGTGAAAGTCTTGTGCGCAGTTCCGAGCAACATAGCAGTAATGACAGTGACGAGACATAAACCACTTTACAATAAACAACATATTTACACAACACAATTTACATAACATATGTACACATATTTACACAACAATTTACATATCAAATGTACACAATACACACAATGTAGAATACACATACACTAGATAAGGGTATATAAAAATATATATACACTAATTGAATTGGGGAGAATGTATTTGACAGAATGAAGATTAATAAAGTGCAGTGCTGATTGTTGATCGTGAGAGATCATGTGTTCAAAAGTCTTATTGCTTGTGGGAAGAAGCTGTCATGTAGTTGGCTGGTGCGGGTCCTGATGCTGCGATACTGCCAAATACACCAGAATCAAACAATTTGCCACTTAAATCACACATATACTAAGTATCAGCAGATCATCAGTTCACAGTATGTCAGACCTCCAAAAGAGGCGATTCTCAGTTCAGTGTACTATTGACTCGAGAACTGTTATGAGTGACTCGTTGTACTGTTGATGAACGGCTGTGACCGGAGTGTTCAGTCCTATTTGTAAACTTGTTGAAGTGGTTCATTGCAAAGAAAATTTAGGAAAACCAAAAATCACCAGTTCTAGCATCATATTGTGACACTCATCAAAAATCCACTGGCATGGCCACGTAAATAAAGTGAGAGGGGGGGTCCAAGCTGGGATATATTAGGCAGCAAGTGAATTGAATTTTAAATGACAGAAGCAGGAAAAATGGGCAAGTGTAAGGACTTTGACAAGGGTCAAATGTTGATGGGTAGATGACTGATCAGAGCATCTCCAAAACAGCAGGTCTTGTGGGGAGTTTCAGGAATGCAGTGTTTAGTACCTACCTAAAGTGGTCCATGGAAGGACAACCGGTGAACCGGGGACAGGGTCATGGGCACCCAAGGCTCATTGCTGCATGTGTGGAGATAAGGCTAGCCTGTCTGGTCTGATTACACAGAAGAGCTACTGTCACACCGTAACGTAGTTCAAGGGAAAGGAGGAGGCGAGAACCGGCTGGACGATATAAATAATATTTTAATAGTAAACTTAAAACAAAGTACACAAACACATGACGACGGACATGTCCGTAAATGATCTCTCTCTCGTCGCACCACCGTCTGCCATTGGCCTTTATCCCTCTCGGAGGCTTGATTAGCCTGATACGGGACCGGGTGTGTATCATCACGACCCGTCCCTGCCCTCCGCCCTGCCACATTCCTCCCTCCCTCAGCCCCCGGCCTGACGTACAAACCCCCTCCCTCTTTCACTGGGGAGGGGCGCGCCTTCCGTGCTGTCTGCCGGCAGGTCATCCCTGTCTACCTGGACGAGGGAGGGGACAAGGAGAAGGAAACAGAAATAATTAAAATGTGGGGGGGGTACTTCCTGTAACAGTATAGTACCCCCCCCCCCCAAAAAAAAACACTACGATTTAAAAGAGAGGGAAAAGGCCAACGCAGTGCGGCAGTGAGAGAGAGGAGAGTGAGATGAGAAATTTTTTTTAAATTTACTTGCCAGTTCTCCGATATGCCGTAGCTTGTTCCTCGGCCACTCCTCCACCATCTAACGGATGACTGCCGTGCCTCTCCGGGTGGATCGGAGGCAGTCCTCCAGCCCCTGGCGGACGGAATGCCCCACCGTGTTCTCGGGGAGCCGAAGGGGTCTCCCCCACCCCTGGCAGCGGTCCTGACCACTCCAGGCGGTCGGCTAGGAGCCCCTTCTCCCCTCACGGTCGGCGGCCGTGCCTCCGCTTCCAGGCGGCTGTGCTCCTCGTCCCCCGGCAGATGGCCGCGGCTGCTCCGTTGGGGTGGATGGTAGTGGCGAGAACTCTACTACGGCGTATCACTCCTCCTTCCCGGATTTCGGCACCAGTGTAACGTAGTTCAAGGGAAAGGAGGAGGCGAGAACCAGCTGGACGATATAAATTATATTTTAATAGTAATCTTAAAACAAAGGACACAAACACATGACGCCGGATATGTCCGTAAATGATCTCTCTCTCATCGCACCACCATCCGCCATCGGCCTTTATCCCTCTCGGAGGCTTGATTAGCCTGATACGGGACAAATTGCTAAAAAGATTTATGCTGCCATGATAAAAAGGTGTGCCCATGGTGATCCCAGTCCACAGCAGAAAGTGCCTACAATGGGAACGTGAGCATCAGAAATGGACCAAGGAGCAATGGAAGAAGGTGGCCTTGTCTGATGAATCACATTTTCTTTTAGATCATGTGGATGACCAGGTATGTGTGCATTGTTAACCTGGGGGAGAGATGGCAGCATGATATACTATGGGGAAAGGTCAGGGGGTGGAGGCAGTGTGATGCTTAGGTCAATGTTCTTCTGGGAATCCTTGGGTCCTGTCATTCATGTAGATATTACTTTGATACGCACCGCCTACCTAAAAAGTCTTGCAGACCACGTACACCTTTTCATGGCAAAAGTATCCCCTGATGGTAGTGGCCTCTTTCAGCAGGATAATGTGCCCTGCCACACTGCAAAAATTGTTCAAGAATGGTTTGAGGAGCATGACAAAGAGTTCAAGGTGTTGATTTGGCCACAATTCCCCAGATCTCAATCTGATTGAGCATCTTTGGGATGTGCAGCACCAACAAGTCTGACCCATGACCCACTTTGCAACATACAAGACTTGTAATCTGTGGCTAACGTCATGGTGCCAGATACTACAGGACACCTTCAGAGATCTTGTGGAGTCCATGCCTCGATGGGTCAGAGCTGTTTTGGCAGCACGACGGGGACCTACAGTATATTAGGCAGGTCGTTTTAATGTCGTGGCTGATCGGTGTAAACACTTCATCAGATATATATATATATGTACAATGCACAGTCCCATTGTCATTCATATATTCCAATAGATCATAGTTCAGTTCTAAGGAGAGTTCAAACAGCAGATAAAATATATATCAGTCAATCTCTGACCCAGAGTAATTGTTATTTTCATAAGTTTTCAATGATGATCCAAGTATAAGTTCTTGATCCATTTTAAACTCCCTAAGATCCCCTAGAGTGTGGGATGACAATTACACTCAAAACAATAGAAAACACTGGAAAAGTTCAGAAGGACTGTTACAATATTACTCCAGGTTATCAACTCGGAGTGTCATGCACGTCCGAGAGACAGGTTAAGATAAGAGTCATTTGTGGATCAGTGTTGACTCGAGAAGCAAACTGTTTCAAACAATTCAGTCTGATTTGGTGAACTGGTTCAACTCGGTCAATGAAAAGAACAGGTTCAAAAGAACTATTTGTTCATGAACTGGCCATCATTAGTCTCTAGCTTGCATTTCACTAAATGAGTTTCATTTGAGTAATTTTAATGTTACATTTTGTCCATCTACTTTTAGTATATAAGTTTAAATGACATGTTTATTGTAAATTAAGTAAACTAATTTAATTTATGTGGAACCACTGTCCATTGTTTTTTAATTGTGGAATGATGGATCTACAATGTCATAATCATGGAATAATGCAGCACTACTCAACACGCTAAAAGTGTTGTGCATCGTTTGCAGCCCACGTTATGATATTTATCATCAAAAATATATTTATTAATAGCCTATCAAATGTGTATAAATTGTGAGGTGTCCATTTTCAGTAGCATTTACCATAGTTCTCTGTATTGCTAAATCACACCACAGTTAGAGAGGGAAATAAACTGCAAATCAATCTGTCAAATAAACATGCACTGTTTGAATCTCATTTGAGAGTCACCCATCACAGGGCGAATTTGTGTCAAACCATTTTGAATAGCTTAATGGAGATTCTGTACATGCTCGTCACGATAACAGTCATTAAAGAAAAAAAAATGTTTATCCTGAAAAATATAAAAATACTAAAAATACATTTATTAGTGATCTGTGTTACTTAAACGCAAAACGCGTAAGAGGGTGAACAAGTCTAGAGCAGATAATCTTGGATATATCACTCTTGTTTTGAATGCATCTCTAGTGTATGTGATGTTGAACAGTCATGGTGTTTATTAGTTGACCATGTCTTTGACAACATAACAGATCATATATGTTTTCTATATTGCAATGAATGTTCCTGTTCACTGTCTGGCAGTGTCGGTGTTTCCTGTGTTCCTCTGCCAATCATGTCTGTTTGTTTGAGGTTTGACTTGACAGCACTAATAGGGTGTCTCTGATTTCCACCACATGAGTTTGATCACGTCGGCTTTGTGAAGTCCTCAGTCATCGTGATTGACTGAGTGTTATCAATCTCTGCCTTTTCACTGTGTGTGTGTGTGTGCATATGGGGGAGAGCATCTTGGACAGGTTCACTCCTACTGCACTGCTTTCTCTTTGTCTTGCTCAAAGATGCACAGAGAAAAGACGTGTTACATAATAGGGTGCCTTTTAAAATGAAGAACAAAAAGGAGGCTGCAGAGAAGTTGAAACTTGTGTGCAAAAAAAAAAAAAAAAAAAAAAAAAGCAATCTTCCCCGACTATTATGTAAAGGTAAATGATAAATGTTTTAGGGCTTGTGAGTGAGTTGAGCCCCTGAAGGGGTGTGTGTGAGTATATGGTCAGATGTGGTTTGTATAGAAGAGTGTGTTGTGTGAGGAACACACTGTTCTCTGGTTTGCACAGACACAAATGCAAAACACTCAAAAGTACCTTTCACAGAGTTACACTGGGAGAAATGTCTTAATTTTTCTTAATTTAAAGATCTTCTCAAATTGTTTGATGGATTTTTTTTAGTCAAGGGCTTATTTCCTATTGAAACAGGAAGTTGGGTGAGTCATAGCTAAGTGATTGTGTTTTGATATACATCACAGCCCACTAGGGGATGTAGATGGTGTTAGACCGAGTGTTGTCACAACTACTTACCTAATCCTAGTTCCCCGTCTGTCGCTCACTTCGACATTATGTCGAAGAAGCGACACTAGGGGTCTCTCTTGAGCACCGAATATGCCTCTGGTCTATGAAAAAAGGCCAATGAGAAGTTGGCAGACAGTATTTGCATACCCTGCCCCGGACATACGGGTATAAAAGCGGGGAAATACGCCAAAATTTTCATCGGAGCCGATGGGCGTGTATGCAGCCAGCTGCGAGTCACACACCAGTTCCTGCCCTGTTCCTCTGACAGCGCAAGAGAGTTAAAAGAGTTATATATAAAAGAGTGATTTTCTCTATAAAAGAGTATTTTCCTCTAAAAGAGCTTTACGCAGCGGCGTTGAACGTCCTTTTCAGGGCGCGTCTTTTTAAAGATGCCATTCCGCCCCTGTGTAGTTCCTGGATGCGGTAGAGTGCTCTCCGCTTCAGACGGCCACAGGTGTTGTCTCGTGTGTCTGGGCAGCGTTTGTGGATGGTTCATACTCTCACTGCGAGGGCATGACTATGGCAACGTTGCAGTCGCGGCTTGCTTTCAACAGAAAGCACGGCACTCCAGCCGCCCCCCATTGCTCCTTTTTCCCACGGGATTGAGGATGATGCGGCTGGCGCTGGAGGCGACCTGGGGACGGCAGCAGGTGCAGCTCCGCCGGGTATGCCACCTCGGACCACACGCCCCCCAGCACTCTCGTTGACTCACGTCCGTGCTCAAGGCAACAGTGGCTCGCCTCATAGCCAGCCTGCCTATCCTCTAGAGCTCAAGGTGGATGAGCTCGCCGCTACATTGGAGAGCGCGGCGTCTGACGCTGATGCCTCCCCTGGGCTGCCGCCTTCGGGCCAGCACACCCAGGCTGAGGCTGACGCGCAGATGTCCGACATGCTTGCCCGGGACGCCACCAGCGTGGGGTTGGAATGGAACTCTCCGTCCTCCCCACAACCATTGCGGTTGGGTGACTGGTTCCTGGGGACTGCGCGCCGCTCACAGCCTCGACCCCCACCCCCCCCACCCCCCCGGTCCCCCCGGAGGTGCACGATGAGCTGACGTCTTCATGGAAAGCACCCCTCTCCACTCGTCACAAAGCCTGCTCATCCGTTCTCGCTACCCTCGACGGCGGAGTGGCCCATGGATATACGCCAATTCCCCAGGTGGATAGGGCTGTTGCGCTCCATCTATGCCCCGGAAACCCTACCACCTGGTGGGGTCGCCCTGTGCTCCCTTCTAAGGCCTGCAGTATGACATCATCGTTTACTGCCAAAGCCTACAGCGCCGCTGGACAGGCTGCTTCCGCCCTGCACGCCATGGCCATCCTGCAAGTCCACTAGGCCAAGGCGCTCAAAGATCTGCATGTGGGGTAGCCCTGATCCAGATGTGTTGCAGGAACTGCACTCAGCAACCGACCTCGCCCTCAGGGCCACGAAGGTCAGCGCTCGGGCAGTCGATGGCCATGCTTGTGGTCCAGGAACGTCATCTGTGGCTGAACTTGTTCGAGATGCTTGAGACCGACAAGGCTCACTTTCTCAACGCCCCTGTCTCCCAGTTCGGCCTCTTCGGCGACACCGTGGAGGACTTTGCCCTGCAGTTCTCCGCGGTGAAGAAGCAGACGTAGGCCATCTCACATATCCTGCCCCACCGCAAGCCTGTCGCCATGGGCCATGCCCCATCTGCCCACCAAGGGCATCCTCCTGCTGCAAAGAAATACCCTGCTACGTAACCTAGATGTTACCTAACATTCTCTGCAAAATCACTTTTCAGCTCTTCATGTTCATTCACAGCATATATCATATAATAAAGCCTGATGACCATTAAACCTTACAGAACTTTATGTACATAGGTTTATAATATATGTCCACTTTACATTAAGGCACATCAGCATTATTTACTAATGATGAATAAGTATTATTAAGCATTTATTACATATTAAATAAAATTGATAACAATTTGGAAGATATTGCATTAAATTTATTGCTGCATATCAACGATTATAATGCATTTGCAAATGTAATATCAGTCATTATTGCAGCCCTTTATCATCACTTAACAAAGGGGACATTAATGCAAAGTGTTACCACAGTTTATCTTACACCCCTGAGTGCAAGATGAATGCATCAATATTTTTGGTCCGATTTCCCAGAAATTGACTCTTCGCTAAGCCATACCTACAGTAAAAATTTTACTGACCGATACTACCTAAGCAAGTGTTGCCATCCACCATTTTCTTTTGACAACCTTTTGATTTTTCTTCTAATGGGGGTGCAATAGAAGTCATTTGTGTGTGACTATTGATACAAGGTTTCCACAGAGGATACATGCAGTATTTTTTTTCTAATTTTTTTTCTTTACATTTTTATTCTAATACATTTTGTGAATAGCATGGATTAAATTATGTGCTGACCCTCATTCCAAACTGAGCATGTATAACAACAGTAAAGACACCAACACTTGCTTCAAGGTAAATGAATGCTCTTAACTTAACATGAATTATTGTAAATAAAGAGTTCACAGCACTTTACTGAGTGTTGTAGAGACATTATAAGCAGCTCTGTTAATTTACACTAATGTTTTCAGATGTATAATCACTTTTAAATAAGGCTTTTCTCTTTTCATGTGACTGTTTCACAATTCTGATTCATAGTCTCCTCAGTTTTTAATAAAATTACTCTGTATTTTTATTTATTTAAAGAAAATGTTGGCATTTCAATGCATATTTTGGCAAAAACCAAGTCGTTCACTGAGTGCCGTTACAATGAAGCTTTTTGAGTACTAGAAATATTGATTGCCATAATGATGATCATCTGTAACAAAACTTTATATATAGTAGGGAAATTCTGTCATTATGTTATCAGTCTCATGTTGTTCCATATGAGTTTCCGTGGAACCCAAATGTTTTGTTGCCAGTTGATGGATATTGAAGTTGTTATTTGCTATTAACTCTCAAATTTAATTAGTGCTACAGCCAAGCAACTGCTATTGAGATAAATAGGAATGCTAACAGATAGCTCTCTCTGAGAATTGTAGCCAAGTCAACCTTTATTTATAGAGAATATTTTAAAACAACAGATGTTTACACAAAGTGCTTTACAAATAAATCAAATAAATATACAATGACAGAATTATATACTTAGAAATTTTTATTTTTTTATATATAAAAGTATTTACCTAATTTTACCTATTAAAAAGTCCTATTCAAATGCTAAAGAATATAAATGTGTTTTCAAAGGAGATTTAAAAATGGCTAATGAAAAAGCTGACCTCACATGGAAAGGGAGAATATTCCAGAGATTAGGGCCTATCACAGAAAATGCACGATCACCCTTAGATCTATAGCGACTGTTTCGGAATCCTCAAAATACGTTGATGAGAAGACCTGAGTGCTCTGGTGGGGGAGTAAGGGAAGAGAAGGTCAATGATGTATTTGGGCACGCGACCAGATAGTGCCTTGTAAACATAAGCAGAATTTTTAAATCGACCCTGAAGTTCACGGGAAGCCAGTGTAGAGATGCTAATACAGAAGAAATGTGATCCCTCTTTCTTGACACTGTCAAAAGTATAGCTGCTGCATTTTGAACCAGCTGTAGACAGGATAATGCAGTTTGAGGGAGACCAATGTACAATGAGTTACAATCAAACATTATCCAAGTCTTTGCTGGAAAAAAATAGTTTGACTTAAGCGATAGACCCACTTGATTCCAGTGGAGTTTTTTTTTTTTATATATAAAAGTTGTTTTCTGTGGTCCAGAATGGGCCTGTTCTCATCCCATAAAATGCCTCCATAATACTTTTGTAATTTGTTAGGGTGCAGTGCAACCTTTCCCTCTGTATAACCCACCATCTGCCTGAACATGCAGGAATGCTGCCACCTTTCCCAGCACTTAACATTGATTATTAATGGATAATTTAAAAACAAGAGGAAGATCAATGTGTAATGTACTGGCAAGGTACTTTGCTCTGGCTTGCCTGCGTAACCCTCCTTTTCCCAGTAATGATGCTGAGGAGTGAACAGGAAGTCTGTTAGACATTTAGTGCTTTATTTGAGCATCTGGGTGTGTATGTTTTAAAATTGAAGTATTATGTAAAACATCTAATGGGTTTTTCTTGCTCCCGTAGCTCATCTTGTAGATAGTAACACCAAGGACGTGGAGTTGAATGCCAGGGAATGGAAATAATGGGGGGAAAAAAAGACCATTTACAGAAACTAAAATTCTGTAATGTTCTGAAACCATTTAGGTTGTGATGTTACAACTGTTAAAACATTAATATAAGACCACCCACCCACATTTACATATCTATACCCAGACAATATTCAGCAACTTTGCCCACTGAAATTAGCATTGTCTGTGGTTTACTGCTTCTGTAAGCTCCAAGTAGCCACAACCTACAGTATATTTCAGAGACATTTTCTACTTGTCTGTGAGCTTTCTTGGGCAAATAATCAAAATGTATGTATCAGATTTCAAGAAGAAAAAAAAAAATGTAGTACAGCAGAAAAAGTATAAGCAAATCAACTGCTAAATATATTCTTGACGTCGATGATTTAATATTATAAACTCAACAGCAAAAAATGAAACGTCCTCTCAATTTTAACTGCTTTTATTTTCAACAAACTTAACATGTGTAAATATTTGTATGCACATAAATCATTCGACAACTAAGACATAAATTGAACAAGTTTCACATACATGTGACTAACAGTAATGGAATAATGTGTCCCTGAACAAAATAACAAAACGTAACAGTCAGTATCTGGTGTGGCCACCAGCTGAATTAGATACTGCAGTGCATCTCCTCCTCATGAACTGCACCAGATTTGCCAGTTCTTGCTGTGAGATGTTACCCCACTCTTCCACCAAGGCACTTGCAAGTTCCCGGACATTTCTGGTGGTAATGGCCCTAGCCCTCACTCTCTTATTCAACAGGTCCCAGATGTGCTCAATGGATGTGATATTCGGATATACGGATCCTGTGCAGGTGTTATTTACACGTGGTCTACCACTGTGAGGATGATCAGCTGTCTTTCCTGTCTCCCTGTAGCGATGTCTTAGGCGTCTCGCAGTACGGACATTGCAATTTATTGCCCTGGCCACATCTGCAGTGCTCATGCCTCTATGCAGCATGCCTAAGGCACATTCACACAGATGAGCCGGGACCCTGGGCATCTTTATATTGGTGTTATTCAGAGTCAGTAGAAAGGTCTCTTTAGTGTCCAAAGTTTTTATAACTGTGACCTTAATTGCCTACCATCTGTGAGCACTTAGTTTCTTTCGTTCCACAGGTGCATGTTCATTAAATGTTTATGGTTCATTGAACAAGCATGGAAAACGTTGTTTATACCCTTTACAATAAAGATCTGTTAAGTTATTTCCATTTTTACAAAATTATCTTTAAAATGCAGTGTCCTGTCATTTCTTTTTTTTGCTGAGTTTACATGATGATCTCAGCTTTCTAAATTACACCTAGATTAAGCTTCCAGTCCCCTCAAGTGGCCGAAATATTTGACGGAACTGTGGGAAAGGTGCGTTTGAAAAGACGGTGAGTGCTCAGCTGTGTTAGAGTGCCACCTGCAGATCAGATCTGGATTTTGTGATAGACGTGATAGAGGAAGTCAAGTTATTTTTATTTGTATGGCGCAATTCACAACAGATATCTTTTCAAAGCAGCATTACAGGAAATTATGCTATAACTGATAGTAAAGCTGTAATGTCCTAAGAGACATCATAGTGCGGTTTGATAAAATCGTGATTGTAGATTGTGCCCAAATAAGTTAATAATATTTGTATTAAGTCCCCCAATGAGCAGGAGGAAAAAAAAACATCTTAGTATTTTCTGCCATCTAGTGGAATAAATTAACACTTTCTTGCAGTAACAGAGTAAACAGAGCCTGAATCACAGGCTTTCAAAAACAGGGTAAAAGTGTACTGTATGTTCATCATAAGATTGTAAACATATACAGTGTTTATTAACTATTTCAATCTTTTCTTTTATCTTTATTTGGGGGGTTTTCTGTAAAATGAGCAAATAATCCACTGTATGTGTCTTAGGTGAGCTTTTAAAATTGAGTGTTAACAATTTCAGACAAAATATTCAACAGAGCTTAAGGGGTTCAGCAGTGCAAATCCAGTTTGATTTATACCACTTCCGAGAGTCAGGGTGCACTAGTCCATCTGGAAATGTCTTTTAGTCATATTGATCTTAAAATGTACACTAAGATGCAATGCGTGAGTGCTGAAAATGCATGTGTGAGCTGTCGAGCAGATGTGACCGGACATCATGTTTCTCTGATGTATGAGTTCCCTGTTCTCTCCCCATAGACCAGACCTGCGTCAGACACTCCTCTGTGTGTCTCACACTTGTTATGTATCCAGTTTATTTCTGGGTAGAGAGAAACTCTTATCATTAAGATCCTCTCATCACTAATATTATTATTTAACTGTATCCCAACCAAGTTTAGTGTAGTAGTGGATAACTCAGGCTTTGGTTTGAGGTGGTAGTTATTTCTCAACCTGGTTACCATCCGGCTCCCCATCAGTCTCTCGCCATGGCAACTGTGTTTTGTTGTAACTGTGTTGTCAAAATCCTCTGAGGAATCACTGCTAATCACATACAACCAATGTGTGTTTTGTAATGCTCGGGTGTGCTGAGAAGTCCCTCCTCACCGATCCGGGCAACGCAGACTTCCGTTGTCTCCTCCTCACTTCCCCCCACCCCCGTGAATTGCACCAAGTCCCATCTCTGATTCAGATCTAGTTAGCCAAAATAACCATGAGCTGCATCGTTTTTCACTGCTATGGGACAAACATTAATGCTTCAGCTCATCAGATTAACATGAACAGTCCCGTAAGGAGTCGTGGCACATCTGCAATGTACTGATAATTACGCAGCCTCATATGTTTGTTCCTCTTTGTCTTTCATGTTTGGAAGGGGCCCAGGTGCCAACACGCACACACACACACACAGAGAGAGAGAGAGAGAGAGAGAGAGATCAGGCTACACTAATGCTGTGTGTTGTCAGTAAGGATCAACTTTCAGCATCAATGAGAGTCCATTATAAGGAAGGTTCATCTTAGCTGCGAGTAGCATTGCATCCATACTATTTTTACTATGAATTTTTTGGTAATGATCTACTACATTTGCCAGAAATGCAGTATACAAACAGAGCAAACTTCAGTAATGTATACAACAATGTAATGCGTTTGACTTGACCTTCCTTTTCCAGTGTGAAGATTAAACCAGAAGCAGTATCAACCATGAGGTCTCTTTCTTGACTCATTATTTGATCAGACAATTTTTTATGCAAAATTGGATTCAATTGCAAATATTTTTTATTTACGAGATAACTGGTCGCCACTCGATAAATTCAACATGCATCAACATTCAACGTAATGAGGTCTTGTAACAATGTACAAAATTAGCATTTGAAATCTTTATTGTTGCATACGTTAGTTATAGTGTCATACATACAGTTTTAACTCTTCTGTCATGTTCAGGCAGAGACAGTTTAGCTGAAATAAAATTAGACTTGTATTAAAATTAATTGGAGAAAATTAATTTATCACCCAATATGGCAGATTTAGAAAAGAAAATCCCACCTTACAGGTAAAAGAGACACCTTTTAGATACAGAGAGCGCCTGTCACTTCATTTGAGAATATATATGCGCATTAGCTGTACCAAAATGTAGTTTTATTATTTTTTTTTTTTTTTTTTTTTTTTTTTGCACTATTTGGGATAAAGAAGCACAATTTCATGATATGATTGTCTAATTGCCTCTCTAGATTTTCTCCCAGAATCTTCAAAAATAAGATGTTGCTTGGTGGTTGCTAGGGAATTACTGAATCATTGCTAGATGGTTGCTTATTGGCCTTAAGTCAAAACAGACCATCTCCAAGTCTGTATGATATCCTGATCCCTATATGTGTGGGAACCTTCTCAATGGAGAAAATGTTTTGCTCATTATTCATCTGCCAATTGGACATAAAAATATTTTATAATCTAAACCATGCTTTTGTATTTGTTTCAAACAGATAAAATGTGTTAGTATTTCAATTACCAGCTTTATTTTTAATCCAACATGAAAGGTTTACTGTACATCTAAAGTAAAAGTATAGTACCACAAATTACATAACGATGGCAGTCCAGTGTTCAAAACAAGCCTGTCAATGTTCATGTTTATAATCATTCCAGCCTCAGCACAATTTGTATGAATAAAAAAATTCCACGGCTCAGTACCATCAAGTCATGTAGGTATGGTGTGTAATGAGGTCACAGGTGGCTTTTCTAATTTGTTTTCTAATTAATTTTTGCAATGCCACAGCAAATTACAGGAATGTAAACTAATAAAGGACAAAAAAAAGGCGAGAGAATCACTGGTCCATGAACATTTTTTTTGTTTTTTTTGTTTTTAAAGAATTAGCTAAAAGCTATATTAATGATTCAAGTAAAGCAAGTTAACTGCACAATAGTGCATAATTAGCTGTAAAAATAAAGGGCATTTTGATGTGGCTTGCTTCTGTCACAAATTTGTTAAACTTGATTAACTTATTGTAACATTATGACTGGCTGAAGACAGGTACAGACAGAGATGAAGTAGCTGAAGTGTGAATCCAAATGCAGATTTATTTACATTGCTGATTTCCAAATCATGAATCATGATAAACTGGACAAGGAAAGAGGGTTACAGCTGACAATACTCCACAAGGGACTATTGCAAACAAGAGGGCTTAAATATACTGACAATGGAAACGCCTGACAAAGACAACCAATGACAAGACTAAACTAATAACAAGATAATAAGACTACTAAACAGGAACCAATAATTGAACAGATAACAAGTTAACAAGACAATTAACCACTGACAACAGGGGCACATTCAGTCCTGACAAAATGTAGCAAAGTGTATATTTAAATGGACACAGTGGTGCGTTGAACACCCTGTTGTGTTATGCAAGGGTTGCAACTATGGCAGCTGAGAAGGCCATTCTTGAAATTGGTTTAAATACAGTGTTTAATACTACAAAATATGCTCTATGTTACAGTCAATGCCCTTGATGTCCAGAATAGCAGAGAACATCCCAATCGAGTGAAAGGATATGTGGAAACTGTGGTTCCTAATTATGGTGGTCCAATATTTGCCTCGCATTTCAGGATGACAAGGCAAACATTTCTTCTAATGTCCTTCTCATTCAGACACGCGGCACATGTAACAGGTTATTCAGCTTGTTTACAAATGAGAAGTTTCACGACTGCCTATGGAATGAAATATGTTCCATTCCATTCCTGTCAGATACAGATTCACTGTGCATATGTTGCTGTAGCCAAGCACGCGATTGGCCATAGCTGTAACCAATCTAGTGATCTGCCTCAGTAGGACTGCTATTGCCAAGCACGAGATTGACTACTTCTGTAATCAATCAAGCTGAAGTCTGACCCCTGATTATTTGTAATTATTTTGTGGAATTTTATAAATTTCCACGGCACACTAGTGGTTGGGAAATACTGCTCTACTGGGTCCTTTTGGACCCAAAAAGGACTGCGTTTGCCAAAAGCATCGCCAATGGTGCCAATGGTCTTTATGATCAACTTAAGCTTTCAATGCTTTTGAGAAATGCAGCACAGATCAGATGTTGGGAATTTCCTCAAAAAACATAAGATAGTATACAGTATATACAGTACTATGTATTATTTTAGTAATCAGTTCTGATAATAGACTATAGTCCTTGAAACACATTCTTGGGCCAGAAACATACAGTCCTTTACTCAAGAATGCAAATGACAAAGGGAATGCTTGGCCAACGCATTTCAAATATGCAGTCCCATTGTATGCTAAAAAAATCAAGGGGCGGCAGAGTCCTTCACATTGCCTCTTCCATCGAATTGGATGTGTTATTATTCATGAGGCTAGCTATAACTTGCTCAGCAATATTCTCTTCAAACTGTTGCTCCGCCATGACAGTAGTTAACCTGAAAGTGAAGCCCATTGTACATAGGGGCCACGGTTTGTTCCTGGCAGGCAGCAGATGCCCTAACCCCACCCCTACCCTAATCATAAACATATGGAGCCTGTAAGGCAGAGTAGCTTGCCAGAAACAACTGATAGCTCCTTTCTCCCATTGCGGAAAGAGAAACTCACCATAGAAGAAGACAGTTTACCCTAATGTCTATTATAGCACCCCTTGCGGCTTTGCTAAGAATGCAACACATATCACCTGTGATGTGTTGTGATTGGCTTTTGACACCTTTCAGTTCTTGGAAACACTGCAGTTCTAGTCACCTCTATAGTACACTATAGTTTCTCCTGTCAATACAGGTTATATCTTCCAACAGTGATGTCACTTTAGTCGAGGTGAATGTTATGCTGACAGTGAAGTAATGCTTGAAAGTTGTGCCATTTACTCAGCATTATTTATGAGGACATGTAGAGTGTTAGTCTTACACGGTTTGTCAGTGACTGGTTCAAACTGTTGAGAGTTGTTCTGGAGACGTGTGTACTCCCTGTTCTAATTAAGAGCTGGCCAAGTGGATGCTCCCCTGACGAACACAGCACACACACACACACACACACACACACACACACACACACACACATGCTATGTTTCCACTGCTGTATCTTAAAGGTGGACAAAGACCACATTTTTGTTCACTTAAAAAAGTCTGACACATAATGTAATGAATAGTTTTTCTGTTTCTCAACAGTTTTTTTTTGCTGTCTAATTTGGCTAGTTTCTACAAAAAGAAAGAAGAATTTGCACTGTTGGCAACATATTGCCGTGTTTCATTTGGCATGCAGTTTTTGACATCAACAACAAACAGAATGAGTGTTTCATAGCCTGTTATTTTGCTATCCAAACTATCTGCATAGGTGTTGCCAGACCATATTTTGGGGGCTTTAATCTTATATTTAATCTGTGATTACCTCAGCAAACAGCATGGAAATCTGTTAGGGTTAGGGTTTTAAGTCTCTCTTAAAAGCTGATTGTGATATTTAAATTTTATTTGAATGAAAACAGTACTGCACTGCTGTTTTTAGATATTTTACTCTGACTCCCTCCACCAGCTGAAGGTGCATTGTGCCAATGCCATGTGTATGTAATCATTACATGGCGTGGTATATTTAGATGAGTTAGTTATCTAGATTAGTTCAGATGGGTATAAACACCACACTACACTTCTGGGTTCAAAGGAATATTTAAGACAACACACCATACACTTTAAGAATGTGCATGTTAAAGAGAAACATACATTCAGGTCTGTATAAATTTAAAATAGAAAAATGTAAACACCCCCAAATTTCAAAGATCTCTTTAAAAATTAAAATCAATGTTTTGTCTTTTCCAAAGTCTCTGGTTTTTCATGATCCAGTAGGGAGCAAAATATAGAAATGTAGTAATTCTACTAAAATAATTCTTCTACACAGGTATTTGTCACTAAAAGTGATCCAGGATGTTGAGTGTTGTCAAATTTCTTATTTGTTCTCAAAGCACTCCTTGCAGAATATAAAGCTTCACTTCACTCGCTAGCGTTTTGTGATGTCACATGAATCTTGCTTGGTCGCAGTTTACTGACCGAGGGTCAAACATTAAAACATCTTGTTCAAATGCAGAGCAATGAATATCACTCCCTTATACTGTGAAAATCTCAAATACAAAATACAAATAGAGCCGCAAGTGGCAATCATCAGGGGCCAAGCACACATGGACATTCACAGTAGCCCCATATTTGTTTTTTGAAAAGGAGAGTGTGTCAGACAAACTAACATAAATGTGATGTTTTTGGAGATGAATGCAGGAATAGTATTTTTGTGGTTGCCATGATGTAACTGTTGTGAAAATGAAAGTCTAGTCATTATGTTGTGTTACATGAAACTTGGATGTGGGATATTTATTCTTGATATCTATGATGTTTGATCAGAATGGCATTAAATTGCATGATGGTCATAATATTATAAGAAAACCCAAATTGGAATGATCCTGTTAGCCTACCATGTGTTAGACTGTTATTAGAGACATGTCAGAGCAACCGTATTATAAATAATGCTGCAATGTTTGCATTTGCATTACAGGTACTTATAGAAAGAGTAGAATGTAGCATGATTTGAACACTTGTCTTTGCAAATGTTTGTAAAACAAGCGTGATCATCATGTAATGCAGAACCTTTTCTTCAGAGAGTGATATTTTTTTTTTTATAAAAGTCAAGGTATAGTACCAAGTTTGTGCATCGTTCTGGTGAGACAAAAAGAAATGAGGATATGATCAGATTGTGTGACGCTGGGAAGAAGTCAAGAGAGCTGGATCTAGGTGCAGATAAGGATTTTAATGAAAATAATAATAAACAAGTACAAAATAAAACATCCACAATGGGAAAACAAGAACAGGAAGAAAACCTCTACAAAGGGCACTTGGCAAACACGGGTGGTCTAAACATATACAACAACTTACAAAGAACCAGCAAACAAGAGGGAATTATACTGTAGAGACACAATGGATAACAACTTAATGAAACTTAATGAAACACAGGTCATTAAGAGCAGGGAATTATGGGACATGTAGTCCAGGAACAGATTACTGAGGAGAAACACAGGGCAGACAACAGTGGATCATGACACATAGGATCTGTTTATTAAGCTTTGTAGTGCGAGCGAGTTCTGGTTACATCTGCACCAAGCGCTTCTTTGCCAAACACTAATTAACCTTTTCATATGCAGATCTAAAACAAATAATCAACTTGAGAAGACAAGAAACACCTTTGATGATAAATAAATGGGGAATCCATTGAGTGTGTAATGTTGCTTTTGTATAAACATTATTTCTTAATAAAACAATTTAACTATGAACAAAAATTTTCCAATGACATACGCGAAAATATAAAACATTTGAATTCTTGCAGTGTGTTCCGCAAACATTCCTGCATGACAATGAAATTCTCATGAACAAGAATGACTATTAGAGGTGCCTCCGAATACTACATAACGTGTATAACTGCATATACACGCTACTAAAAGATTGTTTGTCATTCTTTGGCCCTGCTCCATTTAAACATGGAAATGTTAGCATGCACACAATATTTCATCTATAAATAGTACATTTATTTGATATAAACCAGGGGTATTCAAATAAATGTAATATTTATTGCACTAATAGATGAAATTTTGTGTGCATGCTAACATATTCAAATAAATTTCCAATAGGTCCGGTCTCCCCATTTCCTTCCCAGCAAAGGTCTGGACAATAACTTACATGGTGTCAGTAGTCAGTATACTGTAGCTATGAAATGACATAAGAAATGCTTAATCAGTTTTATGAAATAGTTATTATAAATGTACAAGTTGGCAGCAAAAAAATCATAAAGTCAAAACAATCTCTTCAAAATTAGACAAAGATTATGACATTGTGGCCCCAGAGACAAAGCCAAAGTAGTCGGGTTTGGGGAATAAAAGATACAAATATTTCAATAAGTTCATCAATCGAGTGCACTTGATATTAATATTAAAAGGTAAAACCAACTGTTTGTTTTGAAGCTGAATGACAGCAGTCCAGTATTTGTGTTTGAATAATTTTTGATACCTTGGGCGACACTGTCAAGGATTTCGCCCATCAGTTCTCAACAGTGAGGAAGCAGCCCGAGCAATTAAGCACAACCTGCCGCGGCGCTACTCGACCGCCTTCAGGCCTCCGAAATTCTGGGACCTGTCTGCTTCTTGCCAGAGCCATTCCCCTGCCATGCCGGCCCTGGCTCTTGTACCATCGGAGCCCATACGCCAGCCTTAGAGAAAGAGATCCTCCAACGGGAAGTCGGCTCCACGTGTCCATCGGCCGGGCCCCAAGAACCCCAGATGGGCTTTGAGGCGGTCCTGATACAGGCAGTCCAGGGTTAAGGCAACTGCTTCTGACCAGTCTGGCCCAGGTGATCTCTCCAGACCCACCATCGCCCTTGGGCCAGTGCGCATTGAGTATTCCATTGCCGAGTGCCCTTTGGGCCTCGGCACCCACATGGGTCGCCTGCACTGCCTTGCCGTGAACCACCTTGCCAGGGCAAGTTAAGTGGTGCCAGGTCCCCTTGGTGCCACTGTAGCGGAAGCTGATCAGGACGATTCATGAGTTGGATATATGTGTAAACATGTCTTAATTTGCTTCAAATAAACAGCAAATAGTGAGTCATTAGCTTTACATTTGGTGACGATATGATATGCCATATATATAACAAATTAATATTTTTTTGGAGAGAGGCCGGGTGGCTGAAGTCAGCTAAACTTTCCTGAAACATGCTGAAAACTTTACTGAAATCCCTTAAAAAGGACACAGGGGTTTAAAGGATGCTATATTACTGCAAGTATTAGATGTTTGATGATGTATAACTTTTCCCTTCAGTCACACCAGCTAACAGTCTTTTCAGATGTCCTGCTGTGTGTGAGTGAACACTGGGGGTCTAACGGAAATGCCTCAGTGTCTGTCATTCGTTTTTCTCAATTTAATTATGACAGAAGAGTCAGTGCTAGAGCTATTCATCTGCCCAGAATAATTTTTCTATAATCAGTCCATAATAGAGCTTCCAGAGAATTGAGCAGACTGTTATTAAATTACACAACGAGTGTGGCATCCCTGTTTGCACATAGAGAGAGAGCAGCACATCTGTGATGTTCTGCTTCAATTACAGGTCAGCTCTGGTGCCACTATCTCTCCCTCTCTCTCTGTAAATTGTTTTGGAATGTTCTGTAAGTTTCATTGGCATGTGATTGTTTGTATGGATGGGTGGATGTACAAGCAGAGATACCATTGTTTGCATGGGATGGGTTTATGTAAGTCAGGATAGAATGATGAAAACAGGAATTTGAGAATTGACCTTGATTGTGGATTTGCGATTTTAAGCAGTTTCAGCATAAAACTTATGTCCCCATAAAACACAAAATGTTTAGAGGATTTTGGAAGACTCATAAAAAAACAAAAAAACATTTAGGCATTAAAGGTGATGTATTTTATTAAAATGTGATGTTGATGACTTCTCCCGAAACTAGGTAAAATAAGTATAAACAGAAGTTAACTTAAAATGACACCATGGTTGGCCACCTCGCGTGGAGCTCTCCAATTCTTTTGCTCTTTTTTTTGTTTGTCCTGTGTTTAGTCATTTATTTCCAATCAGTTATTATATCAGAATATTCAGCAGCACATGGCAGACAATCTTTTACTGGTTTTGATTACGTAGACAGTCTGTTGGACATTTT
Organism: Moxostoma hubbsi; assembly: GCA_032164185.1. Lineage (NCBI taxonomy): Eukaryota > Metazoa > Chordata > Actinopteri > Cypriniformes > Catostomidae > Moxostoma > Moxostoma hubbsi. The sequence continues at coordinate 3,569,234 of JAVLUX010000036.1, read as the reverse complement.
AGTGGGAGAAGCAGTTGTGCTGTACAAGTGTGCTAAAAGACGCAAGTGACGGAGGTGATCCGGCGCGCTGGTCAAACGTCCATCTATAGAGTCTCCGCTCTCTAACAAAACTGACAAATTATTTATCCTTACCCGCAAAAAATAAGTACTTTTGCTTCACGGAAACCTGGCTGAGTGAAGCCATTCCGGACAGCGCATTACATATACAGGGCTTACATCTGATCAGAGCAGATCACATCGTGGAGCTAACGGGGAAAACGAGAGACGGTGGAACGTGTTTTTACATCAACGAATGTTGGTGTACAGATGTTGAATGCTGAAGAAGATGTGCTGTCCTAATTTGGAGGTGCTCTTCATAAACTGCAAACCTTTCCACTCAACACAGGAGTGTTTCCTTCAAAAGCGTGTGTGAGGGCAACATTTCCACAGCTGGCTGATCAGACCACAGGCACGGAACAACAATACCCAGACTCACATATTAATATTCTGGGAGATTTTAACAAGTCAAATCTCACCTGTGAACTGTCCAAATACAGACAGCACTTTACATGCCCCACCAGAGACAGAAATATACTGGATCATTGCTACATAACATTAAAGGATACATATCGCTCTGTCCCTAGAGCAGCTCTCTTATCACTGTCTGGTTCATCTTCTTTGACCTACAGGCAGAAACTAAAATCAGCTAAACCTTTAGTAAAGACTGTAAAAAGCTGGGCCAATGAAGCAGAGCTGGAACTACAAGCCTGTATTGACTGCACTGATTGGAATTTTTTTGAGGCTGCAGCCAGCTGGACAAGCTCACAGATACTGTAACATCATACATCAGTTTCTTTGGGGATATGTGCAATCCTACAAGGACATATTTAACACACAACAATGACAAACCATGGTTTACAACAGGATTCATGCAGCTTCGTCAGAACAATGAGGATGCTAACAGAAGTAGGGATAAAATCACAATCAGGCCAAAAATAGGCTGACAATGGTTGTTAGATTGGCTTAAAGAAGCTATTCTGAAAAGCTGAAAAAATGGTTCTCAGCTAACAACCATGCATCAGTGTGGAGAGGCCTGAAAGGCATTACCAACTACAAGACACTATCCCCCAACTCTGTAATGAATCAACAATTGGCTGATGACCTGAATGTATTTTACAGTAGATTTGAAAAGCCCAGTCTCACAACCTTCACATCACACAAATATTTGCACCTCCTGCAACCCCCCTCCTCCTCTCTCCTGCTACTCAAACTGCACTTAGGATCTGCAAAGAGGGTGTGTGCCAGGTTTTCCAGAAACATAAGTACAAGGAAAGCACAGGGCCCAGATGGTGTTTCACCCACTTGTCAAAAACCTGTACTGACCAGCTTGCCCCATCTTCACACAGATCTTCAACAGATTACTGGAGCTGTGTGAAGTTCCCTGCTGCTTCAAAAGTTCCACCATCATTAAACCCTGTCCAAAATAAACCCAAAATCACAGGATTAATGACTACAGACCACTTGCTCTGACAGCTGTGGTCATGAAGTCATTTAAGAGACTTGTGCTAGCCTACCTGAAGGACATCACTGGACCCTTTCTGGATCCCCTGCAGTTTGCTTATTGAGCTAACAGGTCTGTGGCTGATGCAGTCAATATGGGGCTGCATTACATACTTCAACATTTAGACAGACTAGGGACATATGCAAGGATATTTATGTGGACATCAGTTTGGCTTTTAACACCACTTTTAACCAACACCACTCTCCTATGGACTAAATGAACCCAGCTCTCTGTTCCCACCTCTATCTGTCAGTATATCATCAGCTTTCTGACAGACAGGCAGCAGCTAGTGAGAATGGGGATATTCACTTACAGCACCTGTACAATTTGCACTGGCGCCCCCAGGGGTGTGTACTCTTTCCACTACTCTTCTCCCTGTACACAAACGACTGCACTGCCAAGAACCCCTCTGTTAATCTCCTGAAGTTCGCATCCAAGATGACGATGAGTCTGGATACAGAAGAGAGGTTGAACAGCTGACCGTCTGGTGCAGTCAAAACAACCTGGGGCTGAATATGCTTAAAATAATGGAGATGATATTGGACTTTATGAGGAACACCTCAGCATTGACCCCGCTCAACATTCTAAACAGCACTGCGTCATTTGGTTTCCTGTGCACTACCATCTCGCAGGATCTGAAGTGGGAGACCTACATAGACAAAATTTTGAAAAAGGCCCAGCAGAGGTTGTACTTCCTTTGTCAGCTGAGGAAGTTCATCCTGCCACAGGTGCTGTTTATACAGTTCTACTCAGCAGTCATTGAGTCTGTCCTCTGCACTTCTATAACTGTCTGGTTTGATTGAGCTACTATGTGAGACATCAAAAGACTTCAAAGGATAGTTTAGTCACCCAGCACACTTCCTTTTCAAACTGTTGCCCTCTTGCCAGTGGTACAGAGCACTGAGCAGCAGAACAGCCAGGCACAAAATAGTGTTTTCCCTCAGGCATCCACCTTATGAACTGTTAAAACTGCTCTCGTTACTTTTCTTTTTGTCAACACGACCATGTGAAATATTCAATCCATCTGTTCCTACATACACTCACCTAAAGGATTATTAGGAACACCTGTTCAATTTCTCATTAATGCAATTATCTAATCAACCAATCACATGGCAGTTGCTTCAATGCATTTAGGGGTGTGGTCCTGGTCAAGACAATCTCCTGAACTCCAAACTGAATGTCAGAATGGGAAAGAAAGGTGATTTAAGCAATTTTGAGCGTGGCATGGTTGTTGGTGCCAGACGGGCCGGTCTGAGTATTTCACAATCTGCTCAGTTACTGGGATTTTCACGCACAACCATTTCTAGGGTTTACAAAGAATGGTGTGAAAAGGGAAAAACATCCAGTATGCGGCAGTCCTGTGGGCGAAAATGCCTTGTTGATGCTAGAGGTCAGAGGAGAATGGGCCGACTGATTCAAGCTGATAGAAGAGCAACTTTGACTGAAATAACCACTCATTACAACAGAGGTATGCAGCAAAGCATTTGTGAAGCCACAACACGCACAACCTTGAGGCGGATGGGCTACAACAGCAGAAGACCCCACCGGGTACCACTCATCTCCACTACAAATAGGAAAAAGAGGCTACAATTTGCAAGAGCTCACCAAAATTGGACAGTTGAAGACTGGAAAAATGTTGCCTGGTCTGATGAGTCTCGATTTCTGTTGAGACATTCAGATGGTAGAGTCAGAATTTGGCATAAACAGAATGAGAACATGGATCCATCATGCCTTGTTACCACTGTGCAGGTTGGTGGTGGTGGTGTAATGGTGTGGGGGATGTTTTCTTGGCACACTTTAGGCCCCTTAGTGCCAATTGGGCATCATTTAAATGCCAAGGCCTACCTGAGCATTGTTTCTGACCATGTCCATCCCTTTATGGTCACGATGTACCCATCCTCTGATGGCTACTTCCAGCAGGATAATGCACCATGTCACAAAGCTCGAATTATTTAAAATTGGTTTCTTGAACATGACAATGAGTTCACTGTACTAAAATGGCCCCCACAGTCACCAGATCTCAACCCAATAGAGCATCTTTGGGATGTGGTGGAACGGGAGCTTCGTGCCCTGGATGTGCATCCCACAAATCTCCATCAACTGCAAGATGCTATCCTATCAATATGGGCCAACATTTCTAAAGAATGCTTTCAGCACCTTGTTGAATCAATGCCACGTAGAATTAAGGCAGTTCTGAAGGCGAAAGGGGGTCAAACACAGTATTAGTATGGTGTTCCTAATAATCCTTTAGGTGAGTGTATATCTATATTTCATTTATATTTTTAACATATCCTACCTCTTCTTCAATACATTACATCACCTGCACATAACTGTATATCTGTAAATAAAATATTCGAACAACATTATTGCTCTATTGTATGTTTCACTTTTTATTTCTCTTTTATATCTTATCTTTTTATTTTTATGTCACTATATGTATATAAGTTTAAATGTAATGTTTGTATGTATGCACAGTATATATAGTTGCATTCTCTTTGCACTGGAAGCTTCTTTCACCATGACAAATGCCTTGTGTGTGTAAGCATACTTGTCAATAAAGCTCATTCTGATTCAGATTATGATGCTACTAACTTTTTCAGTAGTGTTACAGTAGTTTACCTATTTTGCTTTTTCAGTAAGGAGCTACATTTTCCAACAAGTAGCACTGCATAGTGGCACAAAATGCTTCATTTGTTGCAACCAATGGAGCTGATGGAGTAATCAGACATGCTCACCTGAACTGTCCATCTCTCTCTCATGTAGCACTTTTAACTGAATCGGTTCTTTCGGACAGTTCATATAAATAAACCAGTTTAAATAAATGATTCCCTTATATTTATGCAAGGGGATTAATGGAAATGAAGAGACGAGAACTGGCTTGAGAATATAAATACCAGTTTAAAATAAAACTTAAACAAAAAGACAAACACACAAATATCTCGGACAGCTGTCCATAAATCTCTCTCTCTGTCGTACTGCAGCTTCCAGTCAGACTTTATCCAACTCTGAGGCTTGATTAGCCTGATTAGGGGCCGGGTGAATCAGACCAGACCCTCCACCCTGCCACAATTTAGTATTGGGTTATGGAATATTTTCATTTGCACTGTATACATCCAACCCAGTGAAACGCATCCAAAACTGCTTCACAGATAGCCGACTGTGTCCATCAGCAATTACAAATTAAGTCTGATGCACTTTCGAAACACACACACGTTCAGCACAAACACATATGCCACCTGTCAATCAAACAGGGCTTAGCGATTACGAGATCACTAGCAAATTATAAAATTACGTGCTCTGCATTATTTTCAACAGTAGAATCATAATATGATCTTTCTAAGTGACACAGGCCTAGGCTATCACAAATAAACTCGGTTATTTTTTCATTATTGACGTTTTAATCAGTCTGCTTGCCCAGTCAGACAAGTATAATTTACTTTCACTTGCACCTTCAAAAATCCACTTCTCCCGGACAAGCATTAATGTCGAGCCGTGATTAAATATTGTATTCAACATTCTCTGATAACATTTTTTTCTTCTGCAGTAAAGCTCCTAAAGTAAATGTATGTTGTTTTAAAGGAATTTTGGATATTATTTTGGAAAACAAGCAAGAAAAGACTAATCAAAAACATATTTTGTTCCAGTGTATAATGGGCTAAGACTAAACTCTCTCACCTTTATATTCACTTTGATCCATCTTTAACTCACAAAAATCAAACTTTCTCTTCTTAATAGAGCTTGAATCACTGATTTTCTTCATGATAAGATACACACAGTGAAAGTGACACATATATTATGATTTACTACGTCACAAGCCATCATGTTATAATCTAGCTGCATCGAACGCACACAAGTGATGAGCGTCCCCGCACCAGAGTGTGCATCTGCTGGGAGAAGATTCAATCTCTTCCCCAGTTACTTCATGCAACTCATAGATGCGGCACTGGAGTATCGAGCAGGTGTCAACATACAAGTACTTAGGTATTCATTTTGATTCTCCATTAAAATGGGCTCATCAAGTAGAGTATGTTTGTTCACAAGTTAGTCAGTGTTTGCAATTGTTTACGAAGGCTCAGGGTCTATGAATTGGATAAAAGTATTATGTTATTGTTTTACAGGGCAGCCATTGAATCTATTATTCGCTACGTTATCACATATTGTTTGGTAATCTGTCTGTTAAACTCAGATAACAACAGCAAAACTTGATTAGAAGAGCTGAAAAATAATTAGCATGCTGCCCTCATCATCTCTTCAGGAGATATTTGAGGAGACTGTGAGAAAGGAGGGCCTTAAAATCATTTGTGATCCTAATCGCATCCTTCACAAAGTGTTCAAGCTGATGCCTTCAGGCAGAAGGTACAGGTTACCAAACTGTAATTTGAACAGGTATAAGTTGTCCTTAGTTCCACTATCAATCAAACTATTGAATAATAAGAGATGAAGTGTGTGTGTGTGTGTTTGGGAATTGAGGGGGGGGGGGGTATGTGAAATATTTTGGTGTAGGGTATTTGTGCAATATTTAGGTGTAGGGAATCTGTGCAATAGTATGGTGTATACTGTAGTATGGCTCAGGGCTTTGTGCAATATCTGATGTGTAAATGCATGTTAATTGTAGATTATTTATGTGTGCAATGTTGACTGTGTTCTCTCGAATGCCTGAGACAAATTACTCCTAAGGGAGAAAATAAAGGCTAATCTAATCTAATTACATAAATTTGACTGGTGATGCATGGCATCAACCTCATACTCGCGTCAATATGGGCATATAAACCAGAGCCCAGTGCCACACCATCAGAATTTTTCTCTTTCAAGGTAGCATAGACAACTTGTTGTGGAACTCTCTTGTTCTGGAACCCTAAACCCAACACTTTGCTGTTTATCTGCTCCTGGTCAATGGTGAATGAGTTTTGTTATTTTCCAGCACAAAGAAGCACCTCTTCAAAATCTCTCCTAAAAGAGTATAAGAAAGGAAAAATATAAGAGTCACTTGCTGTAAAGCACATATTTTTGAAGACATTTAGCAAGTGTTTTCCACCTGTGAGTGAAACATCACTGTCTGACGGGCATGAGTGATGTTTTCTAACAGTGCTATTTGGGACTGAGTGTGTTTAATGAGAGCACATGAAACTCATGATGCTTGGCTCTAGCGGCTTACTTCTATTCTGAAAGCTGAAGCCGCTCTTGTCTTCCCTGCTGCTCCCGAGGGACTGTTTGAGAGCGATTCGAGAGAATGGGAAATAGAGCGCAGAGATTTTACCAGGGTTTGTCGCAGGCTTAAGCCTTGCATGACACCTTTTTCTCTGTGTAAAGTGCTTTGCCCACTTAGCATGAGCGCTGTATACAGCCTGGGCTGAGCCTTTGCTGACACAGCGCTTGCTGAGATTGATTGTGTTCATGACGAACACATGAAACTGAACACGCTTTTCTCTTGGTTCACTTTCATTCTGAAAGCAGAAGACACTCTCACTCATGCCTCGCTGCAGCTCCTGAGGGACCGTTTGAGTGAAACGTGAGATTATGGGATGCAGAGCATGGAGATTTTAGGAGGAGTTTTTCCCCGGCTCAAGCCGTGCATGGCTTCACCAGAGCATGACAATCTGCACTGCATAATCAGTGTGAATAATATAATCATGTCTGGTATAGATGAAGGGAATGCTATATCGCTGGGCACTTATTAGAGAGACATGTATGCAGTCCAGTGATGTGCTTTAGTGACATATTTCCCTGAGGGTGGGAAAGGGACAAAGTGACATCTGTTGCTTGAAGTTCTCGCTTGAGCCTTAAGAAAAAAGGGTTTCCGGGGGCCTGGGTAGCTCAGCAAGTAAAGACTCTGACTACCAAACCTGGAGTCGCAAGTTCTAATACAGGGTGTGCTGAGTGACTCCAGTCAGGCTTCCTAAGCAACCAGTTAGACTGAGAGAAAAACCAGTTAGACTGGTTGCTAGGGTGGGTAGAGTCACGTTGGATTAACCTCCTTGTGGTCACTATAATGTGGTTCTCGTTCTCAGTGGGGCACGTGGGGAGTTGCGCATGGATGCCGCGGAGAATAGCGTGAGCCTCCACACGTGCTACGTCTCTGCAGTAACATGCTCAACAAGCCATACGATGTGCGGATTGACTGTCTCAGACGCAGAGGCAACTGAAATTTGTCCTCCACCACTCAGATTGAGGCGAGTCACTACACCACCACGAGGACCTAGAGTGCATTGGGAATTGGTTATTCCAAATTGGGGAGAAAAGGGGAGAAAAAAAAGAAAAAAAAGGTTTCTCCACTGTTATGAGCCAGGAATGTGTTTGTGGCATGAAACCGATCACTTTGATGCCTGTTTTTACTGTTTATGATCCAATGCCAGAAGACTGCCATGTTGTAACATAGAGATTTTAGGCATTTTCATTTAATCTAAGAAGCCCTGTTTGCTTTCCTGCTGTTACGAGACGGGAACGAGTTTGTGGCAGGACACAGGTCACTTCAATGCCTGTTTTTACTGTTGTTGACACCATGCCAGAAGACTGCCATTTCGCAGCACAAATGTAAGACCTCATTGCATATGCACCATTTTTACTGGTGTGAATGTGAGCATATATGCAAATGATTCACATCCTTGTTGTTTAGTGTCATTGTGCAAAAAGGAGGGAACAAGATGCTTTGTAGCTTTGCTGTAGCTATTGTGTTTTCCCTATTATGGAGCGAGATATACACTCTCCTTCCCTTCAGTTGGAAAATCCTGACAGTGTGGCTTGAGGCTCCAGTTTGTATTCCCACGATGATGTGAGCACAAGTCGTAAAGCTAAACGTTCACCAGCTAATCAAATTTGACTGATAGAACAGGGCTTCAAGGTTTTGTTACAGATACCATGGTTAATCTATGGTTACTGTAGTAAAACCATGATTCATTTTCATAAGGGAATGTCATCATATTAAATATGTAATTATCAGTTAATATTATTGAATTAAATAACATAATCTAATTGTTATATATCTAAAAAATATTTTCTTCAAATAGCTTCAATGTAGCTTCTTTTTGTTAGTACCTTGTAGTGTAGTTAAGTACTTTGTTTGAAGAGTAGCTTGCATGAAGTTTAGCTACTTTAAGTTATGAGTATCTTGTAGCTTGGGAAGATGCAGTCTCAAAGTAGCTTCTCCAACACTGATTTTATTTTTTAACATCAGTCTAGTCCAACAGCAGTCTTTGCATAGATCATCTGTAAATAGATGTCCATTTGTTAAAATAAACACATTTTATTTGAGGGCCTGTTTATTTTTTGCAGGTGGTGATTTTGTACTTCCAACCAAGTGTGTTCCGCTGTATTCTACTGCGATGGGTTCGTCTACTCGGGTTTGCCACTGTCTATGGAACAGTCATTCTCAAACTATACAGGTACAACATTTATTGCTTTACATAAGTTGACACTCTTATTTACTTATTATCTTTATCTGAGGAATGGCAAGGATGAGATATGATGAAGGGATGATAAACTTTTCAAATCAAATCAAATAAAATCACTTTATTGTCACACTACTGTGTACACGAGTGCAACAGTAGGTGAAAGTCTTGTCACACTTGTGTGTGTGTGTGTGTGTGTGTGTGTGTGTGTGTGTGTGTATGTATATATATATATATATATATATATATTGACAGCCCTAATATATATATATATATATATATATATATATATATATATATATTAGGGCTGTCAATCGATAAAACATTTTAATCGAATTAATTACATGGTGTCCCGATTAATTAATCATGATTTATCGAATTTAATCGCATATACAAATATTTGCTGAGAAAGCCCCTCATATAACAATAATTCAGTATATAATGATGAAATAATTATGCATAGTTATCATTAAATATTAAAAAATTATATATATACTGTATATATATATATATATATATATATATATATATATATATATATATATATATATATATATAAAATGCTTTACATTCTTGTGGCAGAAGAGTTAATCATTGATAAGAATACAAAAAGCAGCTTTAAAATACAATGTATTGTTTACTACCGTATTATTGATCATAAGTCAATCATTGGCATACAGTTCACAGCAATCCATTTCACAAGTGAATTTGTCAATCAGTTTGAGATTTATTATGAGGGCTTGTTTAAGGATCAATTTACACCTGCATCAGACATGCTTGTGTAATGTCCGGGTGCGTTGTGTCATAAATATAAAATGTTTAGGTCACTGTGTCAAGTTAAATATAGTTTAATACTCAATCTTTAAACACATCTTGAGATCCCTTAGTTTGCATTTTGCGAAAGTAACGCATGTTTGTGTTGTTCTGCCTACCGAAGTGTTGTTTTCTTCACTGTATAAACTGTGCGTTGCTCATACAGCTGAAATTTCAATTACTGCCCTCTGGATTAAATAGGTGGTACTACAAGCTTGCATTTCTCAGGAATCTTCCTTATTACGTTCCGGGGGCATTGCGATTAATTGCGTTAATTTTATATATATATATATATATATATATATATATATATATATATATATATATATATATATATATATATTATCTTCATAATGTAAAGTTAGAAGGCCCTTAGCTGAGAGAAAATTTCTTTCATATGTTAGCAAAATGGACATAACCAATTTATTAAAATCAAACCAAAGTCTGAATCAAATTAAATCAAGAACTTTTGAATCGTAATCTAATCAAATTGGGAAATCTGTATCAGTACCCAGCCCTGGTACAAATTTGTTGAAAACATCTAGGTTACTAGTGTAACTGTCATTCCCTGATGGAGAGAATGAGACATTGTGTTGATAGTAGTGACACAAGGGGCTTCTTTAGGGAGCCTCGGATACCTCTGAATATGAAAAAGGCCAATGAAAAATTGGCGAACAAAATTTACATGTCCCGCCCCGGACATACGGGTATAACAGTTGGGGGTTCTACATCTGTTCAGTCAGGTTCTGCACTGAGGAGCCGAGAAAAAATGTTCGGCCATTGCAGCGGCTTGGTACAGTGTTGTGGCAAGGGAGACACAACATCTCGTTCCCTCCATCAGGGAACGGGGGTTACACTAGTAACCTAGACATTCCCCATCTGTCACTCATTCGAAGTTGTGTCGATTGTAGTGGCACAAGGGGCCCCTATTCAATATCGCCACCTAAACTGAACCCTGTTACATGATCTGCCCTGTCGTGGTCTTAGGATGACATGAGCATCTGCCGGACCGAACTCCAGACAAATGTTGCTGACAGAGATTGCTTGCAGATCTCCAACCCTCTTGATGGAAGCGAGAACAATCAGGAGGGCTGTCTTCTGGGAGAGGGCACTTAGCTCGACTGATTCTGACAGGTATGGCCTGGGAGGATTCAACCTCCGGGCACATCTTAGAAACCTGATAATCAAGTCATGGTTCCCTAGGGACTTACCGTCCACTACGTTGTGGTAGGCTGCAATAGCGGCTACATACACTTTTAAGGTGGAGGGGGACAGCCACCCCTCCAGCTTTTCCTGCAGGAATGAGAACACTGACACGACTGCGCACCTCTGCGGGTCTTCAGATCGGGAAGAACACCAGTTTGCGAACAGATGGAACTTTAGTGCGTAAAGCTGCCTGGTAGAGGGAGCGCTGGCTTGGTTTAGCATGTCTATGACAGCTGGTGGTAGACTGCTTAGATCTTCCACATCCTGTCCAATGGCCAGATGTGGAGATTCCGAAGGTCTGGGCCCATCTCGTGACTCGAGTCTGAAGCCAGTGCTGAAGTGGTCTCATATGCATCAACCCTAGTGGCGCAACCGTGGCTGGGGATGCCATATGCCCCAGAAGCCTCTGGAAGGGCCTCTAGATGGACTGCAGTGCTTATTTTTAACCACGAAAGGATGCAAACCGTAGAAAGGGTCTGTGTCATGGCAAAATTGAGACGAGAAAGTACGCGTCCTTCAGGTCTACCGCTGCAAACCAATCTTGATGCCGGACACATGTTATAATATGTCTCTGCATGAGCATCTTGAACGGGAGTTTGTGCAGAGCTCAGTTGAGAACTTGCAGTTCCAAGATTTGCCTCAACCCACCTCCTTTTTTGGGTATGATGAAGTAAGGCCTGTAGATACCCTTCTCCATCTCAGCTGGAGGGACAGGCTCTATTACATCCTTTTGTAAAAGGATAGCAATTTCTGCGTGCAAGGTACCACTGAAACGATAACACCTGGCAAACTGAATCATGTAGCCGAGTCCTGGCCAGCCAACGCTACGGGTTGGAGAGAGTAAGTCAAGATCTGCGCGAGGGGCACTAAGAGGGTGATCGCTTTTGACATACCCGGTAGGGCTTTGCAGAAGTGGTGAACAGGTAGTGTTGTGTCATGGGGTAAAGTTGCGTCCTGAGGCATGTATTCTGAGAAAAAACTCAATGCACTTATCTTGCTACGCGTACCCAGCAGGGGGGAGGGTTAGTGACTGAGGAGGAGGTCCTAGTTGTCCTAGACCTCTGGATTTGTCAGAACCGGCCGGCCAGGGTTGTGAAATTTGTACAGTCGTGGGTGTGGAGGTGAAGGTTTTACATCCAGAGGGACACTTTGCCTGAAAGTGTTTGATGCAAGGGCGCCATGAGAACAGCGTTTGCAGGCTCCAGCTATGTGACCGAAGGAATGAGGAAATCGCTCTCTTATTGAAAATGTGGGTACTGCAGCCTGAAAGGGGTGCAGCAAATGAAAATAAGTAAACCAAGGATTTTCCTCCTGGCCCTCAACTGGGGGAAGGAGTGTTCTGGCTACCAGCTCCTGCACGAACATCTCGTCCCTTAGGTGGTCCATCTCAGGAATGTTTGTTAGCTTTCCGGGTCCTCGAAGAGGTTTGTGAGATGGGGGGGGCGTCCGCTTCCTGTAGGTAACTCTACGCTGCGGCTGAGAGCTTGGCCCTGGTTGAGGCAGAGCTACCTGCTGGTTTCTTGTTGCCATAGGGGCATGGCTTTGAGCGGCACCCAGCCCAAGGAACCAATCGTCTAGCCATGAGGGTTGAGGGGAAGATGGAGGGTTCCAGTCCAGCCACTCACTCACGGCGGCCCGGGCAAGCATATCGGACATTTTTGCGTCAGCCTCAAACTGGGTGGGCAGGCCCGAATGTGGCAGCCCAGCTGAGTCCTCCGCATCAGATGCCGCAATGCTCTCTGATGCTGCGGCGACGTCAACATCCTGCTCCATGGTGCCAACCATAGACATCAGACTGACCATGAGTCGAGCCAGTCTCACGTCGAGCCCGGACGGAAGCAATCGAGGGTGCTGGGGGGCGGGTGGTTCATGGGGATTTGCATGGCGAAACCACGGCCACTGAACTCCCAAAATTACCTCCATTGTCAGCCACGTTGACCTCAATCCCGTGGGAAGAAGGAGCAACTGGGGGGCGGCTGGAGTGGCATTCCCTTTAAAGAAGGAAAGCCGCGACCGCAACAATGCCATGGTCAAGTTCTCGTAATGAGTACATGAGCCATCCACAAATGCTGCCTTGTTGTGATCGCGACCCAGACACACAAGGCAGCTCCTATGGCCATCAGAAGAGGAGAGATATCTGCCGCATCCAGGAACAACGCAAATGCGGTAGGACATCTTGAGAAAAACGCATCTTTAAAAAGACATTCGACACCATTGCGTTTACTCTTTTAGAGAAATTATGCTCTTTTAGAGGAGTTATTGCTCTTTCAGAACTCTGTCGAAGTGCCCAGGGGTGTGGATTGCACTGGGGTGCAGAGGAGGGAGAAAGCCGCTGGCAATGTGCCGTAGATTCAAAAGCTCTTTAGAGGTGAGTGGAACAGTAGTGAGTTTCTCAGCTTCCTGATCACACAACAGCACAATCTGACTGAACAGATGCACAATCCCCACCTTTTATACCCGTATGTCTGTGGGCGGAACATGCAAATTCTGTTCGCCAATTTTTCATTGGCCTTTTCCATATTCAGAGGTATACAAGGCTCCCAAAAGAAGCCCCTTGTGTCACTATAATCGACACAATGTCGAGTGAGTGACAGAAAGGGAACTAAAAACTAACAATGACAACAGTAAAATGACTCTGAAACTGATTGTTTTGACTAATACATGCACATGTGTACAAAACAAAACAAAAGACAAAATGGCATAAACGTTTTACATTTTCGTACATGAAAATACAAAACACAAATATTTGTAATATTTAGAAATTCTTGTTTAAATTTTGGTTGTGAAAATTTGCTTCCTTAGACTGCAGCAAGAAACTCATCACAAATATCATACAAAGAACCACATGACTCATCATATGTAAAGGTTTTTTCCAACAAAATATAATCATCATCACCTTCATCAGCTTGTGTTTACATTGAATTATTAAAACATGATTCATTAAATAGCTAGGAACATATGTTGCTTGTGCACTTTTGAGTGGATATTACACTTTGTAGCTATACCTATTATATTTTATAAAGAGTTTAATCAGAATCAATTTAGACTATTTTTTAACTGGATCTGCAGATTAATTAAAAAGGCTGATATATATATATATAAAAAGAATGATTAGTTCACTAATAAAACATCGTTACCTCTCACAAATGCTCTTAGGAGAGCTTAGATGGATGTACATTTTTCTCATATTTTCAAGAAAGAAAAAAATCCAAAATAACAAAGTCAAAACACATTTGGAATGACATGGGGGTGAGTAAATGATGACAGAATTTTCATCTTTGTGTGAACAATCCCTTTAAGATGCTACAGTGAAGGTCAGCATATCTTGAGTGGCCCTTTAATGCACTTGTATTAATGTTATCATGGCTTCATTCCCTGCATAGTCTTGCAGCATCAACCTCTTGTGACTGAGTAGCTGTGATATCCTCAGAGCTGTGTGTTCTTCAGCTAGTTCATCAAGGGTAAAGTACGCTTCAAAAAGGATTCACTTTATGCTACACAGAGGAATGTTTGCTAAAATCACTGTGGGAAATCAAATAACAGATGGCATTTAGGCCTGCCTCCATAAGAGAGATTTGGGGGACAATATGGGGTTTAGGAACTGTTAATAATGTATTTTGTATTAACCGTTGCATTTGTATGAAGGTACTATATTGGTCTATGTCATAATTTACCCCAAAATCAAAATAAATTAAAAATAAATTAAATGTGTGTAAAGAAAAAGAAGCATATATTTAGAACCATTACTTTTTAGTATTATTATTTTTTTTTATATGTTTTGCATTGTGGCATGATTTTCATGACGGTTAAGCAAATTTTCCCTCTATTCTCATAACTGTTATGTCATAATGTGATCAGTCAAAATTGGCCATGATCAGTCTTGAGAGTTGCAATGCATCTGTATCGTACTGTAAAATAAATTGCTACTGGAAATGTTTTAAGCTTAGTTCAGCTCTTAGTACATAGAGGGTTTTGGAGTAAAAAACAACAACAACAACAAAACTGTTCTTTCACAATGAGACTTGCTACATGCGTAAAATGCATGAAATTAATTCTAGTATTCTGCTTACTGCACAGCAGGCTCATGTCGTATGCTCTATTGTATACTGCACATCTTGGCATATATGTACAAAGCCATCCAGGTATTTACTGCATACAGACAATTAACATACTGTGCACAATATACATACTTTATATTTCAAAAATAAATAAATACTACTACTACTACTAATAATAATAATATTAATTGTAAAGTTCTTATGCATAATATTGTTATGTATTGTACTCCCTTTAATTTAAGTGATGTAAAAAAAAAAAAATTACGATAATTGAATGACAATCACCATTAAGAATAATAGCAAAAGTAACATGTCAGGATGCATTACAGTAATGATCATTTGTAAGGAAAATGTGCTTAATTGCCATGAAAATAATCCCACAATATGAACATTTTAGTTTTATTTTCCCATAGAAATATCTAAACATCCTCATAACGATGACCAATATATTAAGTGTTGTTTTCAGAGAAATCTAACAATGGGTTAAGAAAAAAAAAAAACTTGTACCCCGTCTGTCGCTCACTTCGACGTTGTGTCGAAGAAGCGACACTAGGGGTCTCTCTTGAGCGCCGAATATGCCTCTGATCTATGAAAAAAAGCCAATGAGAAGTTGGCAGACAGTATTTGCATACCCCGCCCCCGGACATACGGGTATAAAAGCGGGGAAATACGTCGAGTTCATTCAGAAATTTTTTTCGGATCCGATGGTTGTACTGCAGCGAGCTGCGAGTCACACATCCTTTCCTGTTCCTCTGACTGTTGGATCTATAGCACACTACAGCGGCTTTCTCCTTCCTTGCACGGCAGTGCAGTTTGCCCCTGGGCGCTTCGACAGTGCAGAGCATAATTAAAAGAGTGATATTTCTTTTAAAAGGGTGTTTTTCCTCTATTAGAGCAATACACAGTGGCGTTGAACGTCCTTTTCAGGACGCGTCTTTATAAAGATGCCATTCCGCCCCTGTGTAGTTCCTGGATGCGATAGAGTGCTCTCCGCTTCAGACGGCCACAGGCGTTGTCTCGTGTGTCTGGGCAGCGATCACACCGAGGCAGCGTTTGTGGATGGTTCATGCTCTCACTGCGAGGGCATGACCATGGTAACGTTGCGGTCGTGGCTCGCTTTCAATAGAAAGCACGCCACTCCAGCCGCCCCCCGCATTGCTCCTTCTTCCCATGGGATTGAGGACGATGCGGCTGGCATGGTAGGTGATCTGGGGACGGCAGCAGGTACAGCTCCGCCGGGTACGCCCCCTCGGACCACCCGCCCCCCCAGCACGCTCGTTGACTTCCGTCCATGCTCGAGGCAGTAGCTACTCGCCTCACAGCTTATCCTCGGCATCTGATGAGCGCGGCATCTGATGCGGATGTCTCCCCTGGGCTGCCGCCTTCAGGCCAGAACACCCAGGCTGAGGCTGATGCGCAGATGACCGACATGCTTTCCAGGGCCGCCGCCAGCATGGGCTTGGACTGGAACCCTCCGTCCTCCCCACAGCCATCGCGGTTGGATGACTGGTTCCTGTGATCTGGGCGCCGCTCACAGCCTCGCCCCCACCCCCCCCCCCCCCCCCCGGTTCCGTTTTTCCCGGAGGTGCATGATGAGCTGACGTCATCGTGGAGAGCACCACGGTCCAGGAACATCATCTGTGGCTGAACTTGGTTGAGATGCGTGAGACCGACAAGGTTCGCTTTCTTGACGCCCCTGTCTCCCAGTTCGGCCTCTTCGGCGATACCGTCGAGGACTTCGCACAGCAGTTCTCCGTGGTGAAGAAGCAGACGGAGGCCATATCTCACATCCTGCCCCACCGCAAGCCTGCCGCCATGGGCCATGCCCAGTCTGCTCACCGAGGGTGTCCTCCTGCGGCAAATAAACACCCTGCTCCACCTCAACCTTGGCCCAGCTCTCAGCCCCAGCGTCGAGCACTCCGCAGGAAGCAGACGCCCCCCGTCTCATGGACCATTCGACTCGGTTACGCAATTAATTTCCTTTTGCGGGCGTCCGGTTTACCACAGTATACGGCGAACATGCCAAGTCCCTGTGCACGGAAATCGCTACTCTTTTACTCAAAGACACGATAGAGCCTGTCCCTCCAACTGAAACGAAGATGGGTTTCTACAGTCCTTACTTTGCTGTACCCAAGAAAAGCGGCGGCTTACAACCGATCTTGGAGTGTGTGCAGTCAGTGCTGAGATGTCTCGCCACTCTCAGGCCAGGCACATCGGGCCCTTTAAAAATTCTCCTGGGTCATATGGCATCCTCTGCGGCAGTCGCGCCGCTGGCGTTGATGCATATGAGACCGCTTCAGTACTGGCTTCAGACCCGAATTCCGAGACGAGCATGACACCGCGGCACACACCGTGTGACGATGGACCCGCGTCTCCCTTAGGTAGTTCCGGCTGCCCTCCGGTCGCCAGGTTGTAGCAACTCTCCCCTCCTAGCGAGGTTGGATCTACCACTGTGCCATCTCCACATGCCTCCTAAAAACCCATGTGATGTATTCGCCACCTTTACCTCCCCTTTCGGGCAGGTGTGGCCTCCACAGGATCTTTTCCCCATGAAAGAATAGGAAACTGGGTAAGACCCCTTTCCCTCGATGCATGTAAGGGCTCCGGTCATTCTTGCTCTATGCGGAGAAACATAGAGAGAAAAGAGGCCCAGCCAGGCTTGGCCCGTTCCCAGGTTTGCAAGCGTCGCCTTGTTCCCCTGCCTAGGGTAAACAGAAGGATTCCGACGACTTTTGTGGGGCATTGGGGAAGTGTACGTGCAGTCTGACACAGCTGGTCGCCTTTGCACGTAGAATACCTGCCCGCTCCTGTGTCAGCAGAACACGTACACAGCTCAGCGCTTAGCGTGATTTAAATTGGACCCCTAGTGTCGCTTTGACACAATGTCGAAGTGAGCGACAGACGGGGAATGTCTAGGTTACGGATGTAACCTCCATTCCCCGATGGAGGGAACGAGACGTTGTGTCCTCCCGGCCACGTCGCTGAGTCAAGCCACTATAGTGGCCGGACCGTCTTCTCAGAAAAATCCTGAATGAACTCAGCATATTTCCCCACTTTTATACCCATATGTCCGGGGGTCGGGGTATGCAAATACTGTCTGCCAACTTCTCATTGGCCTTTTTTCATAGATCAGAGGCATATTCGGCGCTCAAGTGAGACTCCTAGTGTCGCTTCTTCAACACAACGTCTAGTTCCCTCCATCAGGGAACGGAGGTTACATCCTTAACCTAGATGTTTTCCCTTTTAATCAAGATTTTTATATTAAATAAATATTATTAAATTTGGTTAGATTTCTCTGAAAACAAGACATATCTCTTAGGTGCTTTTGCTTCTCAAGTAAATGTATCTTGTTATAAGAAATTTTTTTACTGGAAAACAAGACAAAAACACTCATTTTTTTTCCTTTTATTTTCTTTTTTTCTTATATTTTAATTAAAATGTATTGGGGTCAAATATGACCTGGTCATAGCTGTGTCCGAAATATATAGGCTTTGGGCGTAACCAGCTGTGAATATGTGTGCAACACGTCAATGAACATTGAACGGAATTTATAGCCTCTGCCGGTGACATCATTAGATGCACCTGTAGCAGGGCTATAAATAGATGCGTCACAGGTGCATCATCAGATCTTTTGTTTTAAGATCACTCTGTGTGTGTGTGTGCTTCTTGAGCCTGTCAGAAACTTTTCTATTTTCCTCTGCTAGGAGTTAGATTTTGTTAGGCAGTGCACAGATACCTTTTTCTTCTTTCTCTCTAAAAAAAAGGAGAAAATGACTGAAAGCCACAGCAAGCGGTGTTCTCTTGTCTACACTATATGGCTGAGAGGGACACACATCAAAAAGAGGGAAGAGCATGCTGCTCTCATGTGTGGGCAGGGCAGGTGCGAGCACTGCAATCTGCTCTCGGTCAAAATGCTTTGCGTTCGTCTCGCTTACTTCCGAGAGTTGGCGCCCACACCTCAATCGTGGGGCTCTCGTATGGATCTGGCTGAGGAGCAAGAGACGGGTCCGTCCCTATCGCTCGCTCTCTCCCTAGACCCAGCTGGTCCTTCCCGTGATCCTGAAGAGCGCTCCGGCGCCTCTTCAGTTCATGAGGGGGACCTTGAATCTCCTGAGTCTGCAGACTTTGAGTTACCCACCTCCGAGCATTCCGGGCATGATAATAAATCATCAGAGGAATTACACGAGGTGATTACTCGTGCGGTGGCCAGGCCTCAATTAGACTGGCCACGCGAACAAGAGCTCCCAAACGCTCCAAGTTGGAGGACAGATTTCTGTCTGATGGTCAGGGGAAGGGAATGCCTCATCAGTCCCTTCCCTTCTTTGGTGACCTCCATGACAAGCTCTCTTGTTCATGGAGGAAACCTTATACTTCCCATGTCTACGTGACCTCGACGTCAATATATTCGACTATCGTGGGTGCTGAGACACGGGGGTATTTGGTGATGCCGTCAGTTGAAGAGACCCTTTCGGGTTATCTCTTGCGGGGTTCGGCATCATCGTTAAAAAGACCCTCTCTCCCCAAAAAGCTGTGCAGGACTAATTCCACGCTAGTAGGGAAGGCTTATCAGGCAGCGGGTCAGGCTGGTACTGCCCTGCACACTATGGCAGTGTTACAGGCATACCAGGCTGATCTGCTGAAGGACCTGAGTGCGGGTACCATGCTCGATGAGGAGGCTTTCTCAGAGCTTCGTCGAGCCACGGATCTATCTCTCCGTGCGACCAAGCAGACGGCCCATGCCATTGGCCGGTCTATGTCTGCTTTAGTCAGCACGGAGAGACACTTATGGCTTAACCTATCGGAGGAAAGACCCACCCATTGTTTCTCGTTTGGCACTCAGTGAAGGCGGTCGCATTTTCTCTCCCTCTCCCTCCCCTGACCTCCCTGCTTTGCTCTCTCGTCACGTCTAGTCAACTGTCTTGTACTTTTGAGAGACTCTCACAGCACTGCTCTCCAAACTAAGAAATTATTATGGATTTGATCAACTGGTCTCTCAACGCAATTGACACCATCTTCTCGAAGAGAAGCTTGGGTTCGGGGGAACCTAACTGTCCTGACGGAACGTTTGCAGCTGGCTACACGATGGACGCGTGGGAGAGGTGGCGGGTCGTGTGTCTGGCGGTTCTTTCCGTGGAGGACGTTGAAGATATCTACCTATTCGGAACCATGATAACAGGTCTTCTGCTGATTGGATTAGGCATTGCCCTGGGTTATCGAAGAATTAAGAAGACGGAGACAGCTGTCCAAAGCCTCACAAGGCTGCCCGTCATGATTGAGGCGGTGGGCAGAGTTGTCAGCACTCAGACTCTCAATATGGATAACATCATGAAGGAGCTTACAGCTTTGCAAAGGCAAATGGATCGTTTAAGAGACCAAAATGGACATGAAGAATAGCCTGAGAAATTGCAGCTATTCGCCCCAAGACAAAATATCTCAATCTTATCTGTTTCGGCACCCAGCAACCAGCACTGGCCTTGGCCAAGGCCGCTGATGGATCAACAACTCCCCTGGTTAGAGCACTGCAATGAGCCGCTCTCGCATTCCCTCCAACCCCCCAAAACACCCTGGGATTGTGACCTTCTGGCGAATCTCTGGGCTCACACACACACAAGACTTTACACAAATACAGATATGCATCCGACCCACACCCCATCCTACGCCTTCGCCGCTTCGTACCCCCCAGTCTGACAGGCGGGTCTGTTTGTATGGGCAGGATGATGGCCAATTTCACTGGTTACTTACTTGTGACTATGTGACAATAAAGGGTTACTACTCTTACAGAGATAAGGACAAAGTTTTCCTTCTTGATGCCCTGGTTTTGCCTTCTGGCATATTTGGGGAAGCTATGAATATAGTTTGAAATATAGGCAAAAAATCACGAAGCATTCAGACAGTTTCTTCCTCGCCGCACTCAGGGGGCGGTGCCGTCGGCCACTCAGACCCGTCCCGGTCCTGCGAGAAGGGAGGCTCAGAAACAAAGCATGGCGAGTCGTGCTCCCCCTTGTAAAGACTGGGGACAGGCTCGTTGCCCTCAGCAGCCCCCAAAGCAAGACCTCAGGGGAGTAGTTTCTAAAAAAGTGAAAACCCTGATGGTCTTGCAACCAGCCTTGTGGGGGTAGCGCCCCTCGGGATGTGGCGTGAGTTTCATCCACTTCGACCCTCCCGGTACCCCACGAAAACCTCTGCATTCCCGCCACCTCTAGTGTTTCGGGAATTAGAGGCTTCCAGCAAAATGTTGGGTGTACTGCTGGTTCCTGCCTTAGTCCAGGTCATGGAACACTCGACATCACCTCAACAGGAAGTTTCAAAATGAATACCCATCTCAGAGAATCGAGCAGCGTGGACACTTCTGCCTGGTATTTCTATGTGGATCCTAAGAACAGTAGAAAATGGCTACAGAATTAAATTCGCTCGCCGCCCTCCGCATTTCAACGGCGTGGTTTCCACTACTGTGAAACCAGAGCAGGCATGTTTACTGTGGAAAGAACTGCAAAATCTTTTGGTGAAAGGGGCCATAGAACATGTTCCCCTTCCAGTGAAAGAGTCAGGTTTTTACAGCAAATACTTCCTGGTTCCCAAGAAGGGTGGGGGGTCGCGATTTTAGATCTTCGAGGCTTGAATCGTTCAGTCAGGGCATTCAAGTTCAAGATGCTAACTATCAAGACGGTCGTGTCACAAATCCAACATCATGATTGGATGGTCACGATTGATCTCATGGATGCATACTTTCATATAGAAATTTTGCCACAGCACAAGAAGTTCCAATATCGTGTTCTTCCGTTCAGCCTAGCCCTATCACCCCGCACATTCACAAAATGCATGGATGCAGCACTTGCTCCTTTGCTACTCCAGGGCATCTGCATTCTGAATTACATAGACGACTGGCTGATACTAGCACAGTCTCAAGAACTGGCAGTTCAGCACAGGGATATTGTCTCATCTGGTTTCTCTGGGTCTGAGACTCAATGTCAAAAAGAGCATTCTCTCTCCCACCCAGGGAATTACCTATCTGGGAGTTATATGGAATTCAATCACGATGCAGGCACAATTGTCTCCCACTCGAATCATGTCCATTCAGAACACCCTGAGAAAAGTCAGGCTAGGTCAGGGTTGCACTGTTCGTCAGTATCAATGACTACTAGGTCTCATGGTGTCTGCGTCCACGGTGATCCCTTTGGGCCTTCTGCACATGAGACCGTTTCAGTTGTGGCTAAAAGCCAGGGGATTTCATCCAAGGGCCAGTCCCCTAAGGCTAATAAGTCTTATGAGCCGTGTGCTTCGTTCCCTTTCTATGTCGTTCAGACCCGGTTTCTTACCCTGGGTCACACTCTGTGTGCATCTTGTCGTTGCAGGTTGCTAACGACAGACGCCTCCCTGACAGGCTGGGGAGCGGTCTTAGGTGGTCGTCCAGCTCAAGGGGAATGGGAGGGTCATCAGCTCGATTGGCATATCAACTGCCTCGAGTTGATGGCGGAATTTCTGGCCCTGAAATACTTCCTCCAGCATTTGAGAGTCTGCCATGTCCTGTGCGGGTGGACAACACAGCAGCAGTCTCCTACATAAATCATCAAGGAGGTCTACGTTTACGTCAGCTGAATACTCTGGCACGTCGGATTCTTTTTTGGGCCCAGGGCAAGCTCCTGTCACTCAGGGCAGTTTATATCCCTGGATGTCTGAATGTGGGAGCAGATTTACTGTCCAGACAGAAAATACTGTCGGGGGAGTGGAAACTCCCCCCCGAGGTAGTAGAACAAATCTGGGTGAGATTTTACAGGGCAGATGTGGACCTCTTCGCCTCTCAACAGACAACGCAATGTCCTCTCTACTTCTCTCTGAGTCACCCAGCCCCCCTGGGTCTGGACGCGATGGCGCATACATGGCTCAGAAGAATCTACGCCAATAAATGGGGTGTCTTTGAAAGATGGTGAAGTGCACATAATGCAGATCCAGTTAACTGCCAGTTTTCTTCAGTTCTGGACTTTCTGCAGGAAAAACTGTCAGCAGGCATATTCCCCACCACTCTCAGGGTCTATGTGGCCACCATTTTGGCTTGCCACGCCTTGATGGACAGGGTGCTGTTGGGGAGACATCCTCTACTCGCTAGCTTCAGGACCAGGACCCCTTCATGGGACTTAGCAAAAGTCCTTAAAGGTCTGGTTGAGACCTCCTTCGAACCTCTAGAGTCAGCGTCTGATAAACTTCTGACTCTCAAGATGTTTTTTCTTGTGGCGATTACCTCTCTAAAGAGAATTGGGATCTGTCTTGCCAGCGTGCTTAGATTTTGCCCCAGGAATGGCTAAAGCAATTTTGCACCCTCATCCTGACTACCTGCCTAAGGTGCCTTTCTTGACCTTACATCCGGTCACTCTCAAAGCCTTCTGCTCCCTGCCGTTTACAACGGCGGAGCAGGAAAGTCTTCACAGACTTTTTCCAGTCCGTGCCCTTCAGACTTATGTCCACTGCACTAGCCAATGGCGTAAGTCAGGGCAACTATTCGTTTGCCATGGGTGCCGCAACAGAGGGACACCGCCACCAAGCAGACTATGTCGCATTGGGTGAGGGACGTTATTGCCCTGGCCTACGAGGCACGCGGTCAAGCTTCACCAGTAGGTATCAGGGCTCACTCTACCAGAGGGGTCGCCTCCTCTAAAGCCTTGGCTAGTGGTGTCCCTCTGCAGCATGTTTGTGATGCGGCAGGCATGCCACTCCGGGCTCTTATGTTCTTGAGTCGACATCACAAGCTCATGTCTGAGACCTCTCGCGCCCTTATGAGCACACTCCACAACCGTAAGGGGTCCGGACATCCACAGTGCGGCGGCGTGGGTATTCTCGTTCTCAAAGCGCTAACTCAGCGCAGCATCATAAGTGTAGCTTTTTGAAAGGGAATGTCTCGGGTTACTTGACTGCAACCCTTGTTCCCTGATAAAAGCGGAACGAGATGCTGCGCTTCTTTGCCACACTGGGATTCCCCAGGACTGCTCTTCAGACAAAATACCCGACGATGCACCTGTGACGGATCTATTTATAGCCCTGCTACAGGTGCATCCAATGATGTCACCAGCAGAGGCTATAAATTCCGGTCAATGTTTATTGACGTGTTGCACACATATTCACAGCTGGTCACACCTAAAGTTGTTCCCAAAACGCTAACTCAGCGCAGCATCTCGTTCCGCTTTTATCAGGGAGCAAGGGTTACAGTCAAGTAACCCGAGATGTTTCCTTCATTCCTGTTATCTTTTGTTTCATGCTGGTTGTAGTGTTTTATTTTTAGACAAATCATTACTTGATTAAAAATTATATATTATAAAATATAGCGATCCAAAATCATACAGATACATTTTAACAATTTAAGATTTAATTATACTTATGAAATTATATTAGATTTTATCTTGCCATTGATGCCAAATCATTTCTTTCTTCACTGATTAACTGAGGTGATATTGTTAATTTGGAAAACTGCATAGAATTAAAATTAATAAATTGTTTAGATACATATTAATTATTAAAGTTTTCTGTTATCAAATGTACATAGGTAATGCTAATCTTCCATTAATCAATGGAAGTAATGTTATTAATAGCTTAAGTGTTGTATAATAGTCTCATGAGGTTGCTATGTCTTAGGAAACAGTGATTAGCTATAGGAAATGGGTATTGGATATAGTGAATGAGTGAACAAGTGAGCGATTTTGAACACAGCTCATGCTTTCATGAGATTCACACTTTTAAGAACATGCTCAGAAGAAAATGCTGGTTTTAGGGTTTAATATCTGCTAAAAATGTCATAAAGACCCAATGACATTAGACTGGGGTGAATATTAGCAAATCCCCAGAAAGAAGCTCTTTGAAGGGGTGTAGAGGACACTTCATCAAAGAAAAAGGGTGATCATGAGGAAGTCCCGCGTATTACAGCAATATAGTTATTTGATGAGACAGGCTTTGAGACGAAAGAATTGGGGCATATGAAAATTGAAGAATTTGTTCATTATTATGTCTTATGATCTAAGTAATCATGAATCCAAAATTGACCCTTTTTATTTTCTAAATACACTGCCTGGCCAAAACAAAATAAAAAATAAAAATGGCATGCTCTAATATTTGGACTAAATGGACTGCCTTTAGCTTTGATTAAGGCACACATTCGTCATGACCTTATGCAATGTCACAACATGTTTTTCCATCCAGAGTTCCAATAACTTTTGTCCGAGATCTTGTTTTGATGATAGAAGAGTCGATTTCCATTGCTCTACAGTCCAATCTTTAAGCTCCCTAGCAAATTGAAGTCGTTTTTTTTTCTGATTAGCCTCACAAACAAGTGGCTTTCTTGTGGCCACACAGCTGTTTAATTCCAATCTTGTAAGTTTTTGTTGCATTGTGCATGGTGAAATGCTCTTACTTTCACTATTAAACATAGCTGTGAGTTCTACTGTTGATTTTTTATGAAGTGACTTCACCAAGCGTTTTAGTGATCTCAGATCACAATCATTCAAGATTTTTTTTCACAGTTCCTATCCTTCCAGGTTTTAACAATGTGTTGGACAGTTATATATTAGAGAGAGAGAGAGTGTGTGTGTGTGTGTGTGTGTGTGTGTGTGTGTGTGTAAATATTAATACTGGTTAATGTTAATCTAATAATGGTTATGGTAGTTATAGAAAATAATTATAGATTTCAATAATAAGGTGAACTTGACCTTCAGCCTCCATATCCTGGGTCAAAAAGCCTGTTTCACTTAGAAATGTGTCATTACAGAAGTAAAATCTCTAACTAAAGGGTGTTTTTTTCAAAACCCAGCCAGACAATTGGGTTGTTGTTAGTATTTGGAGGCTGGTGGTGCCAGTGTTTTTACCACTGTCATTTAAGTAATTATTGGTCCACTTCTTAATCTAGTTTTTGGTTAATTATTTAGGCCACGTCCACATTAATCCATTTACATTTGAATTAATACATTTATCTATTTTGCTATGTTTACACCTCTCATCCATACTGAAATGGTGTTTTTCAAAAATGCTCTCCATTACCGAAACTGAATGCATAGTGTGGACATTGCCTCAGTCACATGATCTAGAAAAGTATAGAGTAAATGTTTCCATTGTTGTAAAATGTAAAATATTTTCACCTGAAGTGAGCAAAGTTTTTTCTGCACATTTTGGAAATTGTATTCACATCCATTTAGTGTTTCCATCCAACATTTAAGCGATATCCTAAAATTTGCATAAAATATGGAAACCCACCCAGTTATTTTGAACTAAATCAGATAACTCTTGCAGTTGATAGATGGAACTTTCCATGAACAACAAATAGTCAGTAAAAAAGATGCTTAATATTCCTCAGGAGGTCAAACTAAATACGTTTTAGTCTTTTAGGTTTTCTAATTCTTTAATATGAGCTTTGCACATTTGTTTAAATGTTTAAATAATATTTCAAACCACCATTTGTGTGATTGTATTTTTTTTATATAAATATTAAATAAATATTAAAATTAAATGGAAAAAATCTATACAAAAATAAAAATAAAATATATATAGTAATGATAATAATAATAATAATAATAATAATAATAATAATAATAATAATGACAGAATGGTTAACAGTGTTGCAAATTAAGCAAGGGCTTAATGCTGGATTTTTTAGTTACTGATACACATTTATTTCCCATATAGTTGAGGAAAAATATTATAATATTTTTCTTAGAACTAACTTTCGGAAGAGGGTTGAATACTTGGTGAATGCACTATAAGTTGTGCACAAATTGAGAAAATGAATTTGATTATTTCCTGTAGAAAGGACCACAATAATGTACTTAACCATTTTAGAGATTGTTCCTTTTTTGTAATGAGCATTAAATCGCTGCTAAATCTTCTGTATGTTCTATGTTTTTATTCAGTAGTTAATAATTAAAAGTATTTTTTACTAAACATTTAATTAACAGATCAAGTTAAAATTATGGCATTGTTGTATAATTAGGTAGAGAATAAAGAGCTATGAGATTAAACAAGTTAAAATCATCATTTTGAGAAGTGCAAATTAGTTTAGTTGATTTTAAGCCTAACATATTTGTTCTTAATAAAGAGAGAGAGAGAGAGAGAGAGAGAGAGAGAGAGAGAGAGAGAGATTTGTGATTCTAATGCTTATTTATTTATTTTTAAAACTAATGTGACTGGACAGTACTAAATTTTGTACTAGCACATGAAGGTGATTCTTGAAGCCCTCATCATTTTCAGATTCAGTATGAAGGTGTTGTCTCTGTTCTCCAGGGTTCTGAAGGTGTTCCTGTCACGCACAGCTCAACGGATCCCCTACATGACGAGCTGGAGAGTTCTGCATCTGCTTTGTGTCATCCTGCTCATTGTGTTGTGGTTTGCAGTCGCCTGGACCTCCGCTGTTTGTCAGAACCCAAACAGACATGTCGCTCTCATCAGTGTGGGCTTAACCACAGACGGCCTGCAGTTCAGCTTGTGTCTGCTGGACCGCTGGGATTACATGATAGCTGTGGGTGAGTGGACCTCTGTTACATGAAAGCTTTCTTTACCACTGTATGGCATCATAATGAGTACCAGCTTGTGTAAATGACTGTAGATGTGTCCATTAATTAAATTAAACAGCCTGGATAAAATGAAGGACTAGAAGTCCCACATAAAACGATAAAGGAATCAATTCATTTTCATTTTTGTACTATTGCAAATGTAATAACTGATATGAACAATGAGCAGTTTTACTAGTAGTAATTTAATTGCTGATCTCAAGAATTTGCATATTTACTAGCCTAAATGGAATACTGCAATTGATCTCTTGCATGAGATTAAATGTCAGAAGAGCTTGCGATAGGGGTTTGCAAACCCTGGTTAGAAAACCTTGTTTTACCCATTATATTGTATTTAGTAATTCAAGAAAGTGATACATCAAGGCTATCCAGGCACTAATAGCGGACACATAGCATAGGTCAAAGAATATATCAGCAGTGCTATTGCGAATAGAAGCCAGCAGCACACATTTTTATCTTAATGTCTTACACTCCAGCATGACAGATTGGAATGTGACCACTCCAACACCAGGACCGGTAAACGTCACAATGATGATGACAGATTTTCGCTGGGGGAACAGATGTTTATTGCTGTCAGGCCTGTTGACTGGCTGACATTGTATAGGAATTGCCAATAGGGGATTTGGATCTATACAATTCTGGACTAGCTTCCATAGCTTCATTTGCAATTGTCTGTCAAGCAGTGTCCAGAGAATACAGGCAATCTAGATGGCTTTTATTGCATTTATTGAATGTCTTTTTCCTTTATCATGCTGGCCTTTTCAATCTACTGCTATATTGGTTTGTAACAGAAAGGTTTTGAAAAGCACATTATTCTTGGATAGACCTGTGGACCAGAGGTGCTGGTCAATTGTGTGTTAACTCTTTACTACCTCTCTCAAATAGCTGAATTCCTCTTCCTGCTGTGGGGGGTGTATCTGTGTTACACGGTGAGGACCGTACCTTCTGCCTTCCATGAGCCACGCTACATGGCCATCGCAGTGCACAATGAACTCATCCTCTCTGCAATATTCCACACTATAAGGTGAATGACTTGGCAGATCAAGACAGTACTGTTTACAAAGGCAATGGCAACACTGAAACTGAGAAAAATGGTTTAAAATGTACTTGTTTTAGTATGAATTTTGTAGTTGCTGCAAATTTCAAACTCCATTTTCTCTGAATCTGAGCATTTTTTTTTTTTGCGATAACATTTAAACTTTTCCAGACCTACCATGAGCTCTGAATTGTTACATGATAATCGCCCCATTTCTGGGTTTGGAATATGGAAGTAAACTCTAGCAGGGAAAATGGTCTGCACTTATATAGCGCTTTTTTTAACCTTAGAGGTTACCAAAGCGCTTTACACTGTGTCCCATTCACCCATCCCACCCATCCATTTACACACCAATGGCGGCAGAGCCGCCATGCAAGGCGCTAGCCTGAATCGAACCACCAACCCTGTGATTAGTAGCGACCCACTCTACCAACTGAGCCACAGCCGCCCGTAAAACTTCTATGAAAGTGATTGGGAGACCACAGCAAATATTATTTTTTCTTTGCCATTTACTTCAACATCAAAATTAAAAACTCCACTTTTATGTTATGTTATCACAACTTTCCAAATGAGGAAAAAGATAGAGAGTGGAGGAGTGCAGCATTCAAGAGAGAGAAAGATGACAAATTTACTGTATCTCCCTTAGCAGCTGTATTATAAACCCCCATAGCAGCTGTGGTAACAGTTTTTTTTTTCTTTTAGTTCCCTTTCAAAAAGCTACACATATGATGCTGCGCTGAAAAAGAACAACTGTAGGTGCGACCAGCTGTGAATATGTGTGCAACACGTCAATGAACATTGACCGAAATTTATAACCTCTGCCGGTGTAATCGGTGGATGCACCTGTGGCAGGGCTATAAATAGATGCGTCACAGGTGCATCGTCAGACCTTTTGTCTTTAGATCACTCTGTGTGTGTGCTTCATGAGCCTATCAGAACTTTCTTTCCTCTGTTAGGAGTTAGAATTTGTTAGGCAGTGCGCAGTAAACCTTTTCTCCTTTCTCTTCTTTCTAAAAAAAAAAGAAAAAGAAAAAAAGGAAAAAAGAGAGAATGACTGAAAGTGTTACCGTGCCATTGGCCGGTCTGTGTCTCCTTTGGTCAGCACGGAGAGACACCTATGGCTCAACCTATCGGGCATCAGAGATAAGGACAAAGTTTTCCTTCTTGATTCCTTGGTTTCACCTTCTGGCCTATTTGGAGACACTATGGATACAGTTATCTCCAGCTTCCAGGAGACGAAAAGCCACAAGGAATCATTCAGGCAGTTTCTTCCTCGCCGCACTCAGGGGGCGGGGCCGTCGGCCACCCAGACCCGCCTCGGTCCTGCTAGAAGGGAGGCTCAGAAACAAAGCGTGGCGAGTCGTGCTCCCCCTCATAAAGACTGGGGACAGGCTCGTCGCCCTCGGCAGCCCCCAAAGCAAGACCTCAGGGGGGTAATTTCTAAAAGGAAGAAACCCTGACGGCCTTGCGCAAAGCCTTGTGGGGGTAGCCCCCTTGGGACGGGGCGTGTGTTTCATCCATTTCGGCCCTTCCGGTACCCTCATGAAACCTCTCCATTCCCGCCGCCTCTGGTGTTTCAGGAGTGAGAGGCTTCCAACAAAATGTTTGTGTACCGTTGCTTCCTGCCTTAGTCCAGGACTTGGAACACTCGACATCCCCTCAACAGGAAGTGCCAAAATTAATACCCATCTCAGAGACAAATACTAGGTCTCATGGCGTCTGCATCCACGGTGATCCTTTTGGGCCTTTTTGAACATGAGACTGTTTCAGCTGTGGCTAAAAGCCAGAGGATTTCATCCAAGGGCCAGTCCCCTAAAGCAAATAAGGGTTACGCGCCACACGCTTCGTTCCCTTTCTATGTTGTTCAGACCCCGGTTTCTTACCTTGGGACCCATTCTAGGAGCGTCTTGTCCTCGCAGGTTGCTAATGACAGACGCCTCCCTGAGGGGCTGGGTAGAGGTCTTAAGTGGTCGTCCAGCTCAAGGGGAATGAGAGGGTCATCAGCTCGATTGTCACATTAACTTTCTTGAGTTGATGGCTGTATTTCTGGCCCTGAAATACTTCCTCCAGAGGCTGCCATGTCTTGGTGCGGGTGGACAATACAGCGGTAGTCTCTTACATAAACCATCAAGGAGGTCCACGTTCACGTCAGCTGAATTTTCTGGCACGTAGGATTCTCCTTTGGGCCCAGGGCAAGCTCCTGTTACTCAGGGCAGTTTATATCCCTGTATTCCTGAATGTGGGAGCAGATTTACTGTCCAGATAGAAGATACCGACAGGGAGTGGAAACTCCGCCCCAAGGTAGTGGAACAAATGTGGGGGAAATTTTACAGGGCAGAAGTGGACCTTTTCACATCTTAACAGACAGCGCAATGTCCCCCCTACTTCTCTCTTTTCCCTTTACTAGAAGTTACGCCAATAAGTGGGGTGTCTTTGAAAGATGGTGCACATAATGCAGATCCAGTTAACTGCCAGATTGCTTCAGTTCTGGACTTTCTGCAGGAAAAACTGTCAGCAGGCATATGCGCCTGGGTCTATGTGGCCGCCATTTCGTCTTGCCATGCCTTGATGGACGAGGTGCCCTTGGGGAGGCGGCCGCCACCAAGCAGACTATGTCGCATTGGGTGAGGGACGCTATTGCCCTAGCCTACGAGGCGCACGGTCAGGCTTCGCCAGTAGGTATCAGGGCTCACTCTACCAGTGGGGTCGCCTCCTCTAAAGCCTTGGCTAGAGGTGTTCCTCTGCAGCATGTTTGTGATGCGGCAGGTTGGTCCTCTCCGCACACATTCATCAGTTTTATAGTTTGGATGTTCCTGCCACTCCAGGCTCTTATGTCCTGAGTCTACATCTCAAGCTCATGTCTGAGACCTCTCACGCTCTTGTCAGCACACTACACAATCGTAGGGGGTCCTGACAGCCACAGTGCGGCGGCATGGGTATTCTCGTTCCCAACGCGCTTTTTCAGCGCAGCATCATAAGTGTAGCTTTTTGAAAGGGAATGTCTCAGGTTACTTGACTGTAACCCTTATTCCCTAATAAAAGCGGAATGAGATGCTGTGCTGTGATGCATCTATTTATAGCCCTGCCACAGGTGCATCCAATGATTAACCGGCAGAGGCTATAAATTCCGGTCAACGTTCATTGACGTGTTGCACACATATTCACAGCTGGTCACACCTAAAGTTGTTCCCAATGCGCTTTTTCAGTGCAGCATCTTCTTCTGCTTTTATCAGGGAACAAGGGTTACACTCAAGTAACCAGAGATGTTTTTCTTTTTGTTTCTTAACCCTCTGGCGCCGGCGTGTCCTGCTGGATATTTTTGTCATTACAGCAGAAACAACTTCAAATACTCCCGTCATTTTTGGGTATACATATAAGTGTAAGACATCATTAGAGACTATAAAGGGTCTACTTTTATTTGTGTACACTCATAATAACAATGAAACATTGTGCTTTTGTAAAATTAAGAAAATAAAAAGGGTGAGCTTTCAGCAGTCTCTGTGTTCACGAGCATATTTCAGAAACACGTCACAAAAATGAACTGAAACTCCGCGAATACTTATCACACAAACAAGAAACATATGTCTAAAGAAAGCTTTAAATGTCTACTTTTTAATAAACCAATTCAAATTTAAATTATAATGTTAATATTCTCCTGCAATACAATCTGTTTGAAACAAAGTGATGTACAGTTTTTACCGGTTCATCTAATTATCTGTAACGTGATCCCACCCACCAGCAGAGTGCACCATTCATATGCTAATGTGCTGAGACGATCAACACAAATGTACACGCCCCCCAACTGTGAGTTATAATGTAAACAAAAGTCATTCATTTTTCTGCGCATTTGCAACGATACACAGGCGAGAAAGCTCCAGGAATGTATGGAAGAGTTAACATTTTCATCAGAAGAAGAGCGGGACTCCGATGAACATTTGTATTTTGAAGAGAGATTTGATCCAGTGGAGGATACAAGTAAGTAAATTTGTTTTCATTAGTTGACATGCTATTTTATATAAACTTGTACATATTTTACTAGTGGGAGTGTTTCTAGACTTGCCAGCCAGGATTCAGAGTATTGAAATTTGAAATATGTCCTAATAAGCAAGTTTTAGTTACATTTAAATGCTGTTTCGGCTAAAGCAGGCATTTCAAACGTATGCTGTATAATATAAATATGATATGTAATATGATATAAAAATAATAGGAATGTTTAGATTATATTTTAACAAGAGGTTATGCTGCCTCATTATCATCAACAAAGCTTGTGCTTGCAAATATGTGTTCAGGTTAAATTAGTAAAATGCACTTTAAATATGCCCATATTAGAAAATAAGCATATTGGATGAGGATCTCATGTGGATCTCATGACTAAATATCGCATGTGAGTACCATTTTCTGGGTAAAATATCCATGGAGGGGCACCAAAAGCGAGGTGTTAATCAAGTTGTTTTCAGCTGTACACTCTGTAATACAGTGAAGAGGAATACATATGTTATAAAATGTACCCCCAACCCAACCAAAACCAAACCATCAGTGGAGTAAAAATGTAAAATAAGAGGGAAAAATGCAACCTCCGAATTGTGCTCGTCACCGATTATGTGAACGTGATTACTTCCTGGTTTGAACAAAGGGAACCGAACCCGGGTCTCCCACGCTGCTTACGCAACATGCTTCTGGACATGCACAAAGGGAATGCATTTGCATGCTGGAGCCAAAAATGTCTGATAAGAGATGGCACTTGTCAGTGAGTCAGCATAAGAGGTCAAAAGCCTCTTCTGAACACACTCACAAAAGAAATGGCTGAACATAACATTAAAAGTGGAGTTTTGGGGCACTTTGCTGTATATCAGTCATGGAACAAAAGTGTAAAGAGTGAAGACATTGATTAAAAATTTTGCAAATCTGCAAAATTGTTTGGATATTTTGTTCAAACTTTTGAGAATGATGTGAGAACAGCACTCAGAACAGACATTACCATCAAAACCAGCACTGCTTTGAGACTTTGCATTAATTAATGGATATTTATTTTTATTCTTATTTGGTTTAATACACATTCTATTGTCAGAATTTGTAGAAAAATTATAATAACCACAGAAAAAAATATAGGCTCATCCCTCTTTCCCTAAAGAAAAACAATTGCGTGCAATAAGACACATACAAATGAAAGTAAACGGGTCCAATACACACTACATTAAATACACAATGTTTTAAAAGTATAGCCACAATGTTTAAGCATAATATGTGTTAATATAACTCTAGTGTGATAGAATCGCTTACTGACCTTGTCTGTTTAAAGCTATCCAGTGCAGTATTTCAATGCTATTGTCATTACAATGAAACGGCAGTAAACCATGTAGCCGTAAATCCCGTAAACTTTCTTTTATGACATGACTTTGAGTTTTCTAGTTTCATCATTGTCTTCTGTTTGAACAAGCCATTGTGTAATACTATTTATGATCAGACACACAGAGAATTAGCTTTCTAAACACCATGCCTCCCCTCAAACACAAGTGCTTCATGTCTGCAGCCAAGAAACATTTGTGTCAGTCCAGCTAGGACTACAGTCCACCAAGAGTGCTTTTAATTCTCACCATGTTGTTCAGTATAAAATTCCTCTCATGTCTGTTCAGCATGCACTGTTTTAACCTTGCATCAGCCCGGAATCTCTGTCACGTCTATTTGTGATTATTAATTCTCCGCACTCACCACGGAGCTCGTCTTATATCTGTTCAGCGAGTACTGTTTTGAACTTGCTCTGGCCTGGAACCTATGTCACATCCGTGTATGATTTTGAATTATCTGCTCTAACACCTTGTCTTAACCAGACGCGATGCAATAAGATTCCAGCGACAAGCAATCTGTCTGTCCATAGCAGGCGCATCGCAACACCACAATATTAATACACTAAAATTAGGATAATTCAAAATAAAAAAAAAAACAGTGCAATCACAGATAGAACATTGAACGCAACTAATTTTCTCACATAAGCTCCTCTTTCTATGGCAAGCCCCAAGGGGATAAATACACAATCACACACATACACAGGGCACACACATACACAGGGCAAAGTTATTTTATGAATCGGATCCTCATTCAATCTGTTACGATTGTTTCTCTTCAAGCAGTACTCCTGTTTTTATTTTGCCGATCTCCACGTTACAGGGAAGTGGGGATTAGCCGGTATTAGGGTTGCTCTGTTAACAAAATTTTGGCTTCGGTACGATACCAGCCTTGGAACCTCGGTATTGATACTAAAATCAACAAATAAAAAGCTTAAGATTTTTCTTAAGACAGAAAATGACTTGATTAAAAGAACTGCATAAAGTCTCACAGATATATATTATGTTTTCCATTTGAATTTTTCTGGATTCCATGTTTAAATTAAATGTTATTATAAAATGTTGTTTAATTAAATTGATACATACATCGTTAATCAAATAAATAAATAAATATGTATATAGAATTTTGCTAATGACAGCATACTGTAATATGTTACCGAAATTTGCACCAATATGATATCATACAATTTTAATTGTTTCGGTATTGCGATACTTCTTTAGTACCAGTAAACCACGCAACCTACGTTGCCATTCTGAACAGTTGTTTGACAGAGCTCCAGCTGTATACTGTAATAAGAATAATTTTAGACCCATGTGTTGACTGCGCTGCCTGCTGTGTCATGGCTGGAAAGAACAAAAACTCTGATTAACATGGAAAAGATACCTTTTATTGAATCTTGTGGCATCGCATCTGCTGTAATGTGACCTCATCTCAGAGCCCCTCTCATATACAGTATTCTCTACAAGCACTCTTTTGAACTTGCACAGGCCCAGAAACTGTGTTACGTCCGTGTGTATTTTGAATTCTCCACTGTTAGTGAGCTCATCCATGAGGCAGCTCTGTAATTGGATGGAAGCATTCCTTCTCATGTGGAGAATCACTCAGGATCTACGGACGTACATGTGTACTAATCTACCAGTCATAACTCACGAGTTTATGCATATACCTAATTTCTTGCATATTCCTCAACTTTCTCTTTTAAACTGGAAGAACAAAATGGCTACAAAAACATTCAAATAACACTTTTTCTCTTGTTTATATACAGTACATAACTAGTGATATCATTGTTTTTAATGATGTGCAACATGTACATAAAATGTCGCTGGCTTAAGAAGTTTTGAAGTCCAGCAATCTGAGGCCCAAGGGCACTGGCCCGTTGTATGATCCAGGTCTCCAGCATATTTGGTGTTTTGGATACTTGTTGGCTGGTGGCCCCACCAGGTTAACTTCACTTGCTTATCCTGCAAATCTTTCTTGGTCAACCAGAATGACCAAAAAGGGTTTTTATAGTCATATTGAGAATCTGTTTCTGTTCATTATATCTCAAATGTACCTTTTTCAAAGTTTAAACTATCCATGGACTAAAATATGGATAGAAATTTGCTTAGTAACCAATGTTTACTTGAAGAATCTGAGAGTTTTGTGTCCGATTCAGTTTAGGGGTATGGAGCCGGTAATGAGGCATTCATTAACACAGGGTCTTAGTGTGAACTCTTTCACAAGATAAAGGCAGTTGACTTCAAAGGGCGGGCATGTGACTTTCAGAAGCGCCACATCGCTTGCTGCTCTCTCTCTCCACTGTTTCCACTCTAATTAATCGTAGTCGAGAGCCATGGGATAGTGTTAGCCAAGTATCCACATTTTGATGTAACAGCACACATGCCCTTTCATCATAAACAGTAATTAGAGCATTTGACAGCCAATGCTTTCAGCACACTAGATACAGTGGTCCTTTCTAGTTTACCTAAGGATCCAGAGATGGTCATGCAACAGCAGTAATAGGAAAAGTTATAAAACTGTCCCTGCTTTTCACTGTAGCAGTGCATCTGTCTTCTCAGAGGGACTGAAGGATCAACAATTTCAAACCAGATTAAAAAGACCTGGAAGCTGCAGAGCTGCAAACTTCACTGCAAACATGGTTCCAGGTGAAGGCAGTCTTTCCAGCACAACTAAACTTGAAGAAGTACTTAGGAAAGAAAAATATGTTCAAATATGTTCAAGTACAGATAAACACAGCATAAGTCTGTTGTGGCTTAAAATATACCTGCTATCTGAGCTGTGGCTCAATTCTAGCTAATATTAAGAAATAAAACGTAAATAAATAATTAAGTTTTTGTTTTTTAGAGACATTCACTGGCATTATTGTTTTCTGTTAATGCAAACAGAATGCTTATATGCAATAGCATGCTAATATCATTCAATGAAAGTAACCAATGTGTTTTTTGGAGCTATTCACTATTGTGGTTATCAATTACAGCTTTTAAAACCTAGTGAGTTGCCTAACTATATCACATTTTAGCCAAATATTGAGGCCAACACTTTATGTATCTGTCATGAATAATGCAAACCCACAGTGTGTTGCGACAAGGTGGGGGGTTTTTTCATTCAAGATGGAAGACTGAACTAACCCTGGGAAAAAACACAAGCATTAGCTGTTTTTCTGGTTTTAGCTGGTTTGAGAAGGTTTCATAGCAGAGAAGGAAAATACTTTCTATTATTTATTAGACTATATATATATATATATATATATATATATATATATATATATATACTTAATGCTAAAATATTGACAGAAAGTAGATGCATCTCATGTTTTATTACATCCAATATTTGTATTCTACCCAGAAAAAAAAACAGGCATAGAATCAACGTAGAATTGATGTCTCTCGTGGCATCGAAACAATGTTGATTCTGTTGTAAAGAATACAGTTTTGTTACGATGTTACATATAATGCATAAGATACCCAGGGGAGTGCGCTCAAGCTGCAGTATTAGGCGCAGGGAATAAGTCTGTATGTTCTGCCTAGGAAGTCATGTTCGCTGTGCACTGAGTATTACTTTGATGTTAATAAAGTTGAAACATCATAGATTCCACATCTTTTTGATCATCAAAGACACGTTGAATCTACGTCATTCATGCAGTTGAAAACTAACATAAAATCATAATTTGTTTTCTTACCTTACATTGAAACGACGTTGATTTTAGTCATGTGAAATTATGTTATACAATCAACATATTTTGATTACATTAGGGGTCTCTCTTGAGCGCCGAATATGCCTCTGATCTATGAAAAAAGGCCAATGAGACGTTGGCAAACAGTATTTGCATACCCCGCCTCCGGACATACGGGAATAAAAGTGGGGAAATGCGTCGAGTTCATTCAGAAATTTTCTTCGGAGCCGATGGTCGTGTATGCAGTGAGTCACACACCTGTTCCTCTTCCTCTGAGCTGATTCTGCTGTTGGATCTACGGCGCACTTCAGTGGCTTTCTTCTTCTCTGCACGGCAGTGCAGTTTGCCCCTGGGCACTTCGACAGCACAGTTAAAAAGAGATTGTGGCACGGTGGAGGGCGGGACCGGGGCGTGATTACGCACTCCCGGTCCCGTATCAGGCTAATTGAGCCGTCAAGAGGGATAAAGGCCACTCGCAGACGGCGATCGAGAGAGAGAGCTTAATCAGCAGACATGCTACTTGATTGGATCCACGGGCATGTGCGCCGCTCACAGTCGCGCCCCCCTGGTTACTTTCTACCCGGACGTGCATGACGAGTTCAGTAAGCCGTAAAGGGCACCTTTTACTGCCCGAAACCGGCTTCCTCACTCCTCCGCTCTCACTACCCTCAACGGTGGAGCAGTCCCAGACCACTTCTGCCCTGCATGCCATGGCCCCTCCTGCGACCAACACCAGGCCAAGGCACTTTAAAACTTGCCTTGCCTTGCCTACCAGCTGCGGGCCATTGGAAAGGGGGCCCCGCTGTGCTGGCACATCAATTGCTTAGAGTTGCTGACTGTTTTCTTTGCCCTGCAGAAGTTACTCCCATTAGTTCGAGACAAACATGTCCTAGTCAGATCTGACAGCACCACCGTGGTAGCGTACATAAATCACCAAGGTGGCGTTCGCTCCCGCCACATGTCAATACTGTCACACAGCTGGCCTGCGGGGCTTCGCAAGTGCGCATTTCCCCTAGTGAGGATTTGAGCCACTAGAATCAGTTGAACAAAGCACTCTCCCTGGAGACGGCCCTCCTGATCGCGCTCACCTCTATCAAGAGGGTCGGGGACCTGCAAGCGTCCTCTGTCAGCAACACTTGCATGGAGTTCGGTCCGGCAGACACTCATTTGATCCTAAGACCACAACCGGGCTACGTGCCAAGGTTCCTACGACTCCCCTCAGGGTCCAGGTTGTGAACCTGCAAGTGAAGCTGCCCCGGGAGGAGGTAGGCCCAGCCCTTCGTTGCTGTGTCCGGTATGTGCTTTTCGAACACCCTTGCGAGATTTTACAGTCTCAGGGTAGAGTCTGTTTCGACCCGTGTTTTCTCAGGTCCGAGCCGGTAGAACTTGGTAACACGCTGACGGATTGACCGGGTGGACCGCTTGCACCTAGCACCCTTTCCCTCGGCCGAGGTAAAATCATGCGCTTTTTCTCCCAGGAGATCCCACTAACTCAGCTCCCTGGATGACTCCTCCTTAGCCCTGTGGGTCTGCAGTTCAGCGGAGGAACTCACTGACTCTATTCACTGTGGGTACTCAAATCTACCTTGCACTGGAATAGGTGCTCCACAGGTCAGGACTCCTGCATGGACTTCCTCCTGTGTGTATTTTCCATGGTACGTTCCCCTTACTAGTGGACCCGCGTCTCCCTTAGGCAGTTCCAGCTGTGTTGTCGCTGTGTTGTAGCAACTCCCCCCTCCTTGAGGCTGGATCAACCACCGCGCCTTTTATACACTTTCCACATGTTGCCTAAAAACCCATGTAATGTATTCGCCACCTTTACTTCCCCCTTTCGGGCAGGTGTGGCCTCTGCAGGATTTTTTCCCCCTGAAAGAATAGGAAACTGGGTAAGACCCCCTTCCCTCGATGCGTGTAAGGGCCCCAGTCGTTTCTTACTCTATGCGGAGAAACATAGAGAGAAAAGAGGCCTGGTTAGGCTCGGCCCGTTCCTGGGTTGGCAAGTGTCGCCTTTTTCCCCTGTTTAGGGTAACCAGAAGGATTCCAATGACTTCTATGGGGCATTGGGGAAGGGTACATGCATTCTGACACAGCTGGTCGCCTTTGCACGTAACATACCTGCCCGCTCCTGTGTCAGCAGTACACGTACACGGCTCAGCGCATGGCGTGATTTAAATTGGACCCCTAGTGTCGCTTCTTCGACACAACGTCGAAGTGAGCGACAGACGGGAACGTCTAGGTTACATATGTAACCTTCGTTCCCTGATGGAGGGAACGAGACATTGTGTCCTCCCGGCCACGTCGCTGAGCCGAGCCACTGTAGTGGCCGGACCATTTCCGGCTCCTCAGAAAAATCCTGAATGAACTCTACGTATTTCCCCACTTTTATACCCATATGTCCGGGGGCAGGGTATGCAAATACTGTCTGCCAACTTCTCAATGGGCTTTTTCATAGATCAGAGGCATATTCAGCACTTAAGAGAGACCCCTATTGTCTCTCTTGGCTGGATCACATCTGGTTAAACCACTGGAGTCATGTGGATTACTTTTATTCTGCCTTTATCAGCTTTTTGGAGCTTCAAAGGTCTGGTCATCATTCACTTGCATTGTATGGACCTACAGAGCTGAAATAGTCTTCTGAAATATGTGTTTGTGTTCTGCAAAAGTAAGAAAGTTATAAACATCTGGGTTGGCATGAGGGTGAGTAAATGATGAGAACATTTGTTTTTAATATCCCTTTAACTTAGTTCAAGTTATATTTGCATCCATCTAATTTTGAAGAGAACTTGCAAGTAAACAGGCATCCATTTAAAGCAGAAAAAAGTATTGTGTGGTGTAGGTAGGACTGGAATAATCATCTGTTCAGGTTGATTGGTTAAGGCCAACATCTGTAAGTTCTCTGTCTTCAACTGGGGATCACAGAAAAGAAGATCTGCAATAATAATAATAATAAAAAAACAATGCAGTTCAAATATTGCCATATTACTCACTTTAGTATCAAATCTTATCTGGTCACAGGAGTATTCCCAATATTATAACAACTCTTATGATGCTTGTAAAACCCTTTAAAACACTTTTTGTATCCTAGGCGATACAGCATCTGAGAGGCTGAAGCGAGGACCATTGAGTAAGTTGGCCAAATTTCTGTGAAAATTATTGAAAATAGAGTCCCTGCAAATACTGAGGTCATGTGACTTTTTATTAAAACTCTGACATCAATTCATAATTTTAATATAAAGTAACATGACAGCACTGTGAGAAGTCCACTGACCTCATGGCAAATGTACATGTTGTTTTCATGAAAGATACATGCCGCAAATCTGCCAATAAAAGCAGTAAGACAAATATTATACAAATATATATTTGGGCCATAATATTTTAGAAAATAGCAATAAATTTATTTGTTTTCATAAAAAAAATGTTTTATGCTCTTGCCCTTTTAAGGGATAATGATCAGCAGGCTTACAAACTATTTTATAAGTACTTTTTTCTGGAGTAATTCATATGCATCAGTAAGTGTACAGGTAACATTTATTTCCATTGGCATCTGTTCTTTATATATGCTTCATCCATTCATCTGAATACAATCTCTAGTAAGATACAAAAGCTTGCAAAGGAGGAAAATTATAATCAATGATAAGAAAGACTCAATTTTATGCAGAGTTATTTTAAAGGGGTTAATGGGAAAGGAGGAGGTAAGAACTGGCATAAGAATATAAATAATATTTAATTCAATAAAAAGACACACACAAACACACAAAGGTGACAGACAGCTGCCCGTAAATCTCTCTCTCTGTTGCACTGCAGCTTCCAGTCAGCCTTTATCCCTCTCTGAGGCTTGATTAGCCTGATTAGGGTCCGGGTGTGTGTAATCACGACCTGGCCAAGCCCGCCGCCCTGTCACAGTTATAGATCATGATATTCCAGCAGACCTAACTAAAGTAGCCTAATTGTGAGTTGATGGATAAATTAGTTGTATGCCTGGCTAAATAGATGAGTCTTTAGTCTAGACATAAACTGAGTGAGTGTGTCTGCATCCCAAACAGTGTTAGGGAGACTATTCAAAAGTTTAGGAGCCAAATATGAAAAGGATTTATCTCCTTTTGTGGATTTTGATATTCTTTGAATTACTAACAAGCCATAATTTTGTGATCGTAATGAACATGATGGAATATAGCGTGTCATAAGGTCATTTAAATACTGTGGAGCTAGACCATTCAAAGCTTTGAATGAAGTTAACATAATTTTGAAAAGAATACAAAATTTACGATAATTTTGTTACTACTATTTTATGACTATGATAAAATATTGCTAATATGATCATATTTCTTGGTTGTAGTCAGCACTCTGGCAGCTGTATTTTGAACCAATTGAAGTTTATTTATTGAACTTGCTGGACATCTTCCCAGTAATGCATTAGAGGTAATGAACGCATTAATTTTTTTTGTCTGCATCAGCAACAGAGAGCATATGTCGTAACTTAGCAATATTTCTGAAGTGGAAGAATGCTATTCTACTATTCTACAATGGAAAATTTATTTTCAAAGGACAGATTGCTATCAAATATTACACATAAGTTCTTTGCTAGAGAAGACTATGTTACAGTACATCCATTGAGAGTCAAATTATATTTTAGCAGTTTATTTTTAGAGGTTTTTGGTCCAATATTTAGTACCTCTGTTTTGTGAGAATTGAGTAGAAGGAAATTGATATACTCTGCATATTTGGAGAATTGTGAATTTACATTGGATTTAGAAGAAATAGTTGGGTATTATCGGCATAACAGTCAAAACTTATTCCATGATTCCTGTTAATATATCCCAGGGGAATCATGCATAAGGAGAAAAGCAGAGGCCCAAAAACTGATCACTGTGGCACTCCATACTTAACTTTTGTTGATTTGACAATTCCTCATTTACACATACAAGTTGTAGCAATCTGATAAATAGGACCTAAACCATGCTAATGCCAACATAATTCTCCTGCC
Organism: Moxostoma hubbsi; assembly: GCA_032164185.1. NCBI lineage: Eukaryota > Metazoa > Chordata > Actinopteri > Cypriniformes > Catostomidae > Moxostoma > Moxostoma hubbsi. The sequence continues at coordinate 3,526,657 of JAVLUX010000036.1, read as the reverse complement.
TATTCGAGAGAATATCATGATCTATTGTGTCAAAGGCAACAATCAAAAAGCACTAGAAGATAAGTGCAAGTAATTTGTAACTCTGATAAGTGCTGTCTCTGTACAGTTATGTGGCCTAAATCCTGGTTGAAATTGTTCATATATATAATTTCTCTGTGAAAACGCTCAGAGTTGTTCTAGTATTTTTGGCATAAATGGCAGATTTGAAATAGGTCTGTAAGATCAGGCTGTGGCTTCTTAATAAGCGGTTTGATAACTGCCATTTTAAAGTTTCTTGGAAAATGTCCCAAGGATAGCAATGAGTTAATAATATTAAGGTTCAGAGATTAAAGGGAATACCTCTTTTAAGGGCTTTTGTTATTTTTTAAAAGATTTGTTAGCTCTTCATTATCTATAACAGCGAAGGATTGAAGTTGCTTGTGAGGAAAATTATGAGACACTGTTTTCTGAGGTGCTGTGACAGTTGATTGCATAGTTCCAATTTTATTTCTGATTATTTCAATTTTATCATTAAAGAAATTAATTGTCATTAATATTGTGCTGCGATAGTATCTGGTTCAGTTGATACTTTATTCCTAACCAATTTAGCCACAGTACTGAATAAACTAGGATTGTTGTGGTTATTTTCAATGAATTTGCTTAAATAACTGACCTGGCTGCTTTTAGTGCCTGTCTGTAGCTACAGACACTATCCTTCCATGCGTCACAAAATACCTCCTAATTTTGTATTCTTTTACTTGCGCTCCATTTTCCAAGCTGCTGTTTTGAGAGCATAAGTGTGACCATTGTACCATGGTGCAGGGATTTTTTCTTTAATTTTCTTCGAAAAAGTGACACTGGGGTCTCTCTTGAGTGCTGAATATGATTTGATCTATGAAAAATGTCCAATGAGAAGTTGGCAGACAGAATTTGCATACCCCCACCCCCGGATATGAGTATAAAAGGCGGAGAAATACATCTAGTTCATTCAGAAATTACACGACGATTCCCCAGGTAGACAGGGCGGTTGCGATCCACCTATGCACCTGTGCTCCCCTCCATGGCCTGTAGGACAACGTCATCACTGACCGCCAAAGCCTACAGCGCCACCAGACAGGCCGCTTCCGCCCTTCATGCCATGGCCCTCCTGCAAGTCCACCAGGCCAAGGCACTTAAAGAGCTGCACGTCAGTAGTCCTGATCCCGACATGCTGCAGGAACTGCGCTCAGCGACCAACCTCGCCCTCAGGGCCACGAAGACCATGGACAGACCTCTGCTTTCTGCGGGCAGGAGTCCCCTTGCAGCAGGTGTCCCGACGCGTCCTGGTCACGACCGACGCCTCCAAATTGGGTTGGAGCACCCTGTGCAATGGGCACGCAGCCGCGGGACTCAAGTCGCTGCGCGCCACTCACATCCCAGGCAACTTCAATGTGGTAGCAGACACGCTGTCATGACAACGGTTGCCCATTCGGGAGTGGAGCTTCATCCCCAGTTAGTTCAGCTGATTTGGGAACAGTTGCTTTTATTGGCAAGGCTCAGGTAGACCTGTTCGCCGCCCAAGAGACCTCCCATTGCTCGCTCTGGTATGCCCAAACAGAGGCTCCCCTCGGGGCAGACGCACTGGCACACAGCTGGCCCTCGGGGCTGCACAAGTACACATTTCCCCCAGTGAGCCTTCTTGCACAGGTGCTGTGCAAGGTCAGGGAGGACGAGGAACAAGTCACCCTAGTGGCTCCCTACTGGCCCACCCGAGCTTGGTTCTCGGACCTTGTACTCATCGCGACAGCCCCTCACTGGCAAATTCCCCTGAGGAAGGACCTTCTTTCTCAGGGACAGGGCACGCTCTGGAATCCTCACCCAGACCTGTGGAACCTCCACGTCTGGCCCCTGGACGGGACGTGGAAGATCTAGCTAATCTACCACCTACTGTCGTAGACACGATCAACCAAGCCAGAGCTCCCTCTACCGGGCAACTTTACGACCTGAAGTGGCGCTTGTTCGCAAATTGGTGTTCTTCCCAGGCTGAAGACCCACAGAGGTGCGCAGTTAGGTCAGTGCTCTCATTTCTGCAGGAGAGGTTGGAGGGGAGGCTTTCCCCTTCCACCTTGAATGTGTACGTAGCTGCTATCATGGCCCACCACGACGCAGTAGACGGCAAGTCTTTGGGTAAGCACGACTTAATCATCAGGTTCCTAAGAGGCACCGGGAGGTTAAATCCCTCCCGGCCAACCCTGTTCCCCTCCTGGGATCTCTCAGTGGTCCTCTCGGGCCTTCAGAGACCTACCTTTGAGCCGCTAGAATCAGTTGGACTCAGGGCCCTCTTCCTGAAGACGGCCCTGCTGATAGCGCTCGCCTCCAAGAGGGTCGGGGACCTGCAAGCGTTCTCTGTTAGCGACACTTGCCTGGATTTCAGTCCGGCAGACACTCATGTGATCCTAAGACCGTGGCAGGGCTATGTGCCCAAGGTTCCTACGACTCCCTTCAGAGACCAGATAGTGATCATGCAAGCACTGCCCCGGTCGGAGGCAGACCCAGCCTTAGAATTGCTGTGTCCAGTGCGTGCTTTGCCTGCTTTGGTGGACAGCGGAAAGGAAATGCTGTTTCCAAACAGAGGCTTGCCCACTGGATTGTGGACGCCATTGCATTGGCCTACCAGACCCAGGCCGTGCCCACCCCCTAGCTGGAGTGTGACATCCTCGTGGGCACTGGCCAATGGCACCTCTCTAGCAGACATCTGCAAAGTGGTGGCTGGGCAACACCCAATACATTCATGAGATTTTACAATATCCGGGTTGAACCGGTCTCGTCCCGTGTCAGGTCCGAACACGTAGCATTCGGTAGTACGGAACAGCTGGCCAAGTGTATCGCTTGTGCATAGCGCCTTTCCCCTCTCCTGAGGCAAAGACGTGTACTCTACTCCCCCAGTCAAGTCCACAAGTCACGGACCCTAGATGTCCTTCCTCCTTAGCCATCTGGCTCCAAATTCAGCGGAGGAGCTCCACAGGTACTGATTACTCTGATAATATCCTGTGATGTATTTTCCGCAGTACAGTCCCCCAGTTACATCACTTCCTCCCCTCAGGGATGTGGGGAACTACATGACGTCTTTTGGGGTGCTGGGTTACATGCAGTCTGATGCACCTGCTATTTTTGCACGCAGCAGCTTTCTTACACCTGCATCAGCAGTCCACGTAACATGTTCAGTGTTGTGCCGTTTTTAGATTGGGAACCCTATTGAAACTATATCGACACAACTTTGAGTGAGTGACAGAAGGAAAACATCTTGGTTACTATCGTAACCTCTGTTCTCTGATGGAGGGAACAAGATGTTATACTAGCCACTTAATTAATTATATCTGTACTGCAGCTTCACTGAACATTACCAAAGATACAAAACAGTATACTCAGTTAATTCAAAGGTTTTTTCTGATTAGATTTTTTTTTCCATTACATTTCACAAAATGTAGAACAATGCTCTAGTAACAAGCAGGTACAACATGAACATTTATATGTACATCAATACAGTTCTAAACTTTAACCAATAGTTAACCAACTTTTAGTTGACCATTATTTTCTCTTGCTTACTGTGAGACATTAAATTACATAGTCTTTCAACCACGTTGGTTTTCTTCTACAATGATGTCTCTCTGTTTGAATGTTGACACTTTTCAGTGGTGGAGCAGAAGCTGATTGTTCAGCCAGAGTGAAATCTGTATTTAGTGGTGCCAAATGATCATGTCCCACGTTCGTCCATCGCTCAGCTCGTAACTGTGTATCCCTTTTCTCCTTATAATCTGAATAGGGTCACTGAATTTTGATTTCCCTTTCCTGACATGCACAGGTTCTCACCCTTACAAGGTCACCTTCCTTGAGCTTTGGAATTCTTGCTTTACGCATTGTGTCCAGGTATGCTTTCATCTTTTGTGGATTTTGCGTCACTTTTTTTCTCAGTTTATTCATGGCAGGGTTCAGATTGCACTGTGGAAGGACTGACAATTTTGTTCACATTTTCACTGAAACAAGAGCTCGAAAGGAGAGGTTCCTGTGGTAGCATGGGATGTAGCTCTGTACGTTTGCCAGAATTCTACAATAAATGATGCCCATGGAGCTCTCTCTCTCTCTCCACAGTCAGAATGGCATCCTTCATTACCTTATTCCAACGTTCAACAACTCCATTGCCTTCCGGATGGTATATGGAGATGCAAATGTGCTTGACATCTCTTTCTTGCAGGAAACATTTGAACTCTGACAGGAGCTGAGGCCCATTGTTGGTGACAATCTCCAGTGGATTCCCTTTTTGGGTGAACACTGGTAAACTGGTAACAGTAGACACAGTCACGTGAGGTGCAAATGCGACCTCTGGCCATTTTGAGTGGTAGTTAATTAATGTAATAGCATATCTGGAGCTAACCGGACCTATCTCAAAAGGACCTTCCACATCAATGCCCAGTTTCTGACATGGACTGGCTGGATACTGAACTAGTGTCAGTGGTGCAGGTGTGGTTCTAGCTGTATTATCGTTAAGTTGGCAGGTGACACAGGTTGCAATTGTGGACTGTACATGCAAATCCATCTTAGGCCACCAATATAGTCAAGTCAAGTCAAGTCAATTTTATTTGTATAGCACCTTTCACAACACACATCGTTTCAAAGCAGCTTTACAGAAGTTCAGCATTAACAGACGATAAAAATGTAATGTCTATAAAGTCGATAAATCATCATCCTTGTGCAGGGCTCCAAACTGCGACTAAAAATGGTCGCATTTGTGACCAAATAAATTTATTTGTGAGTGTAATTTCTGTCAAGGTCGCCATTGGCGACAGTAAAAGTTTACTCCCTTTGATTTTAAAATTTGCATTACATTTCCCGAGATACATTACAAAAGTTTATATCAAAGAAATAGCGGGGAAAACGGAGTTCATTGCAGGAACTAACAATTTCAAAAAAGAGACTGTTAGAAAACACGGTGACAGTAACAAGCATAAAAAATGCACGTGATCACAAAATTGCGAATAATGCTCCACAGACTACACTGTTAGCGAGCTGCGGGACGAAAAGGAATGGAAGGAGTTAAAAATGAAAAAAATAAATAAATAAAAAATTTGGCGCCTGTTTTTTCCCCCTATAGGAGCCAATCGCTCCTTAATTGATTTTTTTTTTGTTTGTTTGGAGCCCTGTTGTGGAATTAGATAAGATATGATTCTTTATCGTGTTTAAAAATAATCAAATAATAATTGTATTAATAATTGTATTAATAACCCCAGTGAGCAAGCCGAAGGCGACTGTGGCAAGGAACACAAAACTCCAAAAGATGATGGTTAATGGAGAAAAATAACCTTGGGATAAACCAGACTCACTGTGGGGGGCCAGTTCCCCTCTGGCTAACATCATGAATAATGTAAATAAGAATTATTTATAGTTAAAAAACATGATTTAAAAAATTATTAAACTTATTAAGTGCTAAGGGTCAGTATTTAGACAGTGATTGTGTTTGAACTGCAAGATTAGTGACCAGTGTCTTTGAAGTCCATATATAAGTCTCGAGCATTTTCACGCAATTTCACTTTATGTACAAAATTCTTTGCACACCCAAAGCTGGACATGGCAGAATGAGACACCGGTTGCACAGACTGTTTAAAGGTGATTACTGTATTTCCTTTTATGCACAGGTTCAAGGAAGATATTAAGTCCATGACCATCAGTGGGTTTCCACTTTTCACAATATAGAAGGTGGCAGGTACTGAACATTTTCCATGTTGTGCACAAGTCTTAATACATCCCAGCACAGGAAGGTCATCTTTTGAATATGTGACAAGACGCACATCAGACTGTACCAGGGGCAGCTCAGAAAAGTGTTTCTTATAAATATGCTCTGGCAACAAAGATAGAGAAGATCCTGTATCAACAATTAATTCTTGCATTGTAGTACCTAACAATGTGCCTACTTCAATGTTACACACACTTTTGTTTGCAGCAAGAGATGTGATAGTTATGTACAAGACAGTCAGTTCAGGAACTTAAATTTCTCAGATGTTCTGTTGCAATGTAGAGCGGCACAATTTGCAAAATGTCAAATTTTGAAGTATGATTTACAGGTTTTGTTTAAAGCTGGGCACTGCTTGGAATTTGCTAAATGACTGCTGGAATCACAATGGTAGCATTTGCATCAGAATGTACTTTCATTAGACTGCTATTCTTGTGTACCTCTATGCACATTCGTTTCCTTTTTATTCTCACTTGCAGTCTTTGAACTGGTAATTCGGCAGGCTTTGAAAATCCACTCGCATTAGCCATTGCATTTTCCACTTGGATTGCAACTTGTATTGCATTTTTGAAATTTATGTTGCTCCGCTATGACATGAACATTTGGTACAAAATGCGCCCTGAGAGCCAAAAGTGCAGATGCATATGTTGTTCCGGTGTTAGGAAGAGTGTAGAACATTCTCTGTTCTTCTGTTCCAAGGCAGTGAAGCACTGTAGCACGCTTATGATTATTAGGCCAGTCATCTCCCTCTGCATGAATCGCCAGGAAGTTGGCATCAAACAGTTGGCAACAGGTAGTTGGCATCAAACATTTGCGTCCATATTCAAAATGGAATTGTAGGTTCACCAGGACATTGTAAGTATGTAGGAGGAAGATGAACTGCCATCCTCGTCGCCAGTTTGTTGTGTAGTCACATAAATCAAGCAAGATCACATTCAAGTAACACACGTCTCATTACTTAAGCATTGCATGCTAACAACAGAACTTTTTTCCAGTTCCCCACATAATACAACAACTCCCTCTAGTGGCATTGACCAATCAATAGTATACGTGAACACAACATTAGTGTCACTACATCGACACAACGTTTCATTCCCTCCATCAGGGAATGGAGGTTACGACAGTAACCAAGACGTTTTCTGTATTATTCTGCCTGGTTGGTAAAAGTCATTACTGAATTCTCTGAATGAGCGAAATTTCCCAGATAGCACATGTACATCTACGAGATGTTCGTTTTAGATCTTTTCATCTGGAAATGATCACATTTTAATACACATCTCCTAAACATCTTACAAAGATCAGATTTATAAACATTCTAAATCAAAAACATCTCAAAGACATCTGGTGAATGTCTGATTGACATCCATGAAAAAACATCTTATAGATGTATTGCAGATGAGCAAACAATCTAAAAAAACATTTCCAGATGTAAACACTCATATAAAATAGATGTCTGGGTGATGAACATGTGCTATCAGGGATTAATGATGTTGCATAACATGCAGATGAAAACATTGCTATAAATACAACCAAGGTCTGAGGGGGAGCAAAATGAAAAAAAAAAACATGTTTCGTAAGGTGCTCCTTCAAAGCATGTTTACCCAAAGGAGTACAACAGATCTTTAGCAGACTTGAATCTAGAAGTATTTTCTCCATTCGTATTTTTAATAAATTGTTGATTTATAATATTTTTACATTTGCGTCCAAGTAAAAAGTGTCTGAAAATCTGGAATATGGAAATATTAACCACTAATCACAAAAAGTATTGCAAATTATGAAACTATAAAATATAAAACAATTGACAATAATTGTTGACTATCATTGTTTATAAGTGTAAAATATGATATACAGTATATTGCTTTTGAAAAGTGTGCTATAAAATATAAAATGTATAAGTTGATTGAAAGCGTAGAGAGATTGATTTGGTTAAATTAATCACAATAATTTATGGGAGAGGTGGTCACTGTGATTCCATCTTCCAAAACACATCCCACATCAAACACTCTTGAATTGATGTAATATTTCACAAATAATTTGACATATAAGTATGATTTGCTTTTAAATGTGTTTACATTTTTTAAGAAAGTGTTAATCACACTGGATTGTGACTTCTACATATGCATATACAGTATCATGACTGCTCATGGTAGGTGTGTCGTGAAGTTTAAATGTTGTGATTTTTACTTCATGGAACCGTAGAGTCATTCTTTATTACTCCGATTATTACCAGATTATTTGTAAAATACAATAAATGTAATGGTGTTTATTTTTTTGTTCCTCTCTCAGTAAAAAAGTGTATATTAGTCCTATTTCTGTAAATTTACCTGCAGGTTTACTCTTGCATCCGAACTGCACCCGGACTGGATGTTGATGCTATTTTTTGCTCATACACACCTGACAGTCACTGTCACTTTGGGGTTACTGCTTGTGCCAAAGGTAAATCCACCTATGCTTTTAAATTTTTTGATGACCAGTCAACAATTGTATTTTTGAGAATCTCTGAAATGCTCACGTCTTTCTAACAGTTCTTGTTTGAGGGGACACATATAAGGGATGACATTGCTACAGAGGCTTATGAAGATGAATTGGACATGGGGCGGTCTGGGTCATACCTGAATAGCAGCATCACGTCTGCCTGGAGTGAGCACAGTCTGGATCCAGAGGACATCCGGGTAGGTGCCCTGGTTTCAGTCCTGCCTCCCTGTTCCCCTTGACTCCCTCCTGCCTTAGTAATTAACTGACATTTCATAATCTGCAAATATCTCTTCACCCCTTATCCTGTAATTGACAAACATACTGAGCCATGGCAGTTTTTTATTTCAGACACCAGAGGAAATGGGCCATCTAAGTTCTAGTAATGGCTGTGGCGTAAGGTCTTGCGACAGTCTTTGGGAAAAACTTACCAATGTGAGCAGAAGTTTTTGTTTATTTGTTAGAGCTGAAGAAGTCTCTCACGAAACACCAAAAGTTTGTTCACAGGAAGGGCATTTTTGTAAAGGGTTGAATAAGTTCTGCTCTTGGGATAATAAACACTTATGCCTTCAAGACAAGACTGCACTAAATACATCCAAGTACTTCAGAGGCTGTTTCAGATCTAACAATAAAAAAACAAAATTTTCATATTTGACACCGGCCCAGACTGTCCTGTCTTTAATTAGTGTAAATGTTGGTTTGGTCTAATGTCTTTGCGGCACTGTCTGTCGTAGCATATGATGACTAGTTCTGCATGTTTTCGTGCCATTGAATGTCTGCTATGCTGTAACTACAATCATTTAATTTGTACACTTCTAATTCCTAGACAGCTTTTGGGAATTAATGGCCGATTTTGCTTTTAATCCACAGGAAGAGCTGAAGAAACTCTACTCCCAGTTGGAGATCTATAAAAGAAAAAAGATGCTGGCCAACAATCCTCACCTGCAGAAGAAGCGCAGCTCTAAGAAAGGTCTAGGCCGCTCCCTCATGAGGCGCATCACTGAGATTCCAGAGACTATGGGGCGCCAGTGCAGCCGTGAGGACAAGGACCTGGGTGACCATGGGAGTAACCGAAACAGCATCTGTGTCCTGAGAAAGAGTCCTTTTGAACCCTCACACTCTGTAAAGACTGCCAAAGATGAGTCCTTGAAGAGCAAAGTTTTCTCGCTTAAAAAATCCCACAGCAGTTATGATCATGTCCGTGACAATAGTGAAGGTTCTAGTATCTCAGTTACTGACAAAATGGAAGTGGCACCCACAGAAGGCTCTCTCCTTGAAACCCTAATGGGCAAGAAGCTGGTCAAGAAGTCCTCAGAGAAGATTGATGTAGCCAGTGAGTCAACAGAATCAGTTCCATTGGTGTGCAAGTCAGCCAGTGCTCACAACCTGACCGCTGATAAGAAACCAATCCACCCAAGAACATCCATGCTGCAGAAATCTCTAAGCGTTATTGCCAGTGCCAAAGAGAAAACTTTTGGTCTAACAGGAAAAGCTCAAGCAGCAGAGGATCCAACCAAGAAATCTAATCAAAAGAATAAGGATACCAAGACTTCAGTTGAAGCTGAAGAAAAGGAGGGTTATCCAAAGATGATTGTCAGTCAGTCAGTGGAGTACAAGCAGACAGCTGCCAAAATCGGGATAATGAAGCAACAGATAAGCGGAAGCCAGCCCTCCATTTGCTCAGAACAAGCCAAGGGGAAAGACCTGTATGACCTTTCTGAAGTGTGCCCTTGGGAAGTGGAGGACTTACCAACCCCCTCAGAAAATAAGGTCCAGAAACATGTGTCCATTGCCCCCAAGCAGACCACTACAGTCCATGGAGGCAGCAACAAGGTGACAAAGCCGCAACAGCAGAAACAGAAAGGCTCAGAGCAGTCACCCTCTGTGGCCAGGCATCCAAACCAAAAAGTTGTAGACAGAACAGACATCTGTCCATGGGAGGAGGGTGATGAGGACCATGGTCAGGCAACATGGCCCAAACCTCCCTCCAAAAGTAAGCCTGCCATGTCCCAACCCCAGGCATCTGGAGAGGCCGTCACAAAGGACTTGGCTTGCTCCCCTGTTCAGAGCAGAGCTAAAAAGGTCCCCACACCAACTGAGATCAAAGGAAAAATAAGCTCCTCATCTACTAATGTTAAAGACAAGGGTACTACCCCTATAGATGTCAAAACAAAAACTCTGGCTGTGTCCACTAAATCAACAGGCAGCTCACTCCAGCCACCCTCTAAAGCAGACATTTGTCCATGGGACTTTGAAATTGTTTCTAGTCCCAACTCTGATAAGAATCCTAGCTCATCTCAGGTTCCTAAAACAAAGGAGACCCATGCTATAAAGAAGGGGACTTCCCCTGTAAAACTATTAGAGACAGAAATAGATAATGCAAAGTCTGCAGATGATGAAAAAGTGATATCAAAAGCAAAAGACAAGGTCACCACTAGCAAGACAAAAGAAAGACCTGTCAGCCAGTCTAAGTCAGCTGAGGTTTGCCCGTGGGATGTTGATATTAGTCAGGAAATTGTCTCAATGGATAAACATAAAAGCCCAAATGTTGCAGTAGCAAAAAGCAAGCAAGCAGATGTGTCCCCTTGGGATTTTGAAGATGCAGCTACTAGTAAAGAAGCACACAGGGGCACCAGTTCATCCGCTGGCAAACAGAAAAGTCCTAATTCCAAAGGCAGAGTAACTAGCGGTGTCAAAATGTCAGATGTCTGCCCTTGGGACTTTGATGACCAAACATCGACAAAAAAGGCATGACAATTTACCTAAGCAAACCATTAGATAGTCCTCATTATATGTTCTTTTTCTTTCATGAGTACACCATTAAATAAAAACTTTTATAGAATTTATGGTGATTTGGGGAAGAAAATCAACAAGTCACACAAGCTGCCTTTCTCTTCAACAGTTTGTTTTCTTCTTGTGTTTTTTGGAATATATATATATATATATATATATATATATATATATATATATATATATATATATATATAATTATTTTTTATTTATTTTTTTTACCAAAAAATGCAACAACTCACCAGGCATTCCAGATTCTGAAGTATTTGTCAAACCTTTAAATAGTAACGCTAGTTTACAATTATGCAACTCTTTATGTGCAATGTAAAAATATGCCTATACTCATCACATGCATCCTCATTAACATTTGAACTCTCTTAATAGCTGCATCCGTAGCCTCTCCATGACTCTGGCTTCCACAAAAGATTGTTCAAGTTCCTGATACATAGGATATTTGTCTGGAACATGCATGAAGTGTCATGGAGTCTGATCTATTTCCATTTTTCTTTTGTTGTGTTTCATACATTATGGTTTGGTTTGAGTAAAAATGAATACTTGCCAAAGATAGAGGTAACATTCAATAAATATAAGAGTTCAAACCTCAACAGAACAATAGAGATGTTTGTACAGTGTGCCGAATTCAGATGGCTGCTTGTTGGAAAATTAGTCTGTAGCACTTTAGTAAAGAGTATACTTAGAACATAACTCCATAATTATTTGCCCTTGATTGTCTTTTGGCCTTGCTTGTTTTTGCCAGTGAGATCATATGTATGCATCTGCCACACTCTTTTAGTTTTCCTAACTATTAGAAAGAAGTTTGTGATGAGGATGAGGGCATGGCCAGGCCGTGATGGAGCACGGCCGGCGCTGAGTCAGTTGATCAGCAGGAGAGCTAGATAAGGGGCATCTGGAGATGCCGGTTCAGGAGAGAGAGACACACTTGGTTGCGCTGCATGTGTGTCTATGTTTGTTTATGTTTGTTTTATGTTGAGTTTCTCATTAAACTTTATGTTGACTGTTCAGCCGGTTCCCGCCTCCTCCTTGCCCGTTCGTTACCTGTTACAATTGTGTCAAAACCCGGGAGGGAGGAGGGATTCGTTTTCGTGGAGTCCTCGCCACTGCCATCCATCAGGGGAGCAGCCACTGCCATCTGCCTGGGGACAGAGGGGTCACTGCCGGCTACTGAATGTCGCAGGAACCGTGGCTGTCTGCCGAGAAGGGGAGGAGCGTGTCTGTCTGTCAAGGGCCGAAGGACTCGTTGCCATCCACCAGAGGGTGGAGGAGCAGTTGAGGACCGGGCGACAGGAGCCGGCAAGCAAGTTCTTCTCTCTCTCTCTCTCTCTCTCTCTCTCTCTCCCCCCTCTCTCTCTGTGTGTCTCTGCTCACCATTTCCCTTTTCCCACACCTCCCCTCATCTCTCAATGAGATGAGCAGCAGAGCGAGATAAGGCACTGCCTGAGATGTCGGTTTGGGAGAGAGAGGGAATCACATGGCCGCGCTGCATGTCTGTTTGTGTTTGTTTATGTTTGTTTTATGTTGGGTTTCTCATTAAACTTTATGTTGAATGTTCAGCCAGTACCCACCTCTTCCTTGCCTGTTTGTTACCTGTTACAAAGTTTAAAAAAATATTACATTTCCAATGCTTCCAAATTTGCTGATATATTACCCTGAATGTGCAATATTCAGATCACGAGACCATAGACTATAGTTTCTTTGGCGTAGGGCACAATCGTAAAATGAGAAAATGTTTTGCCTATAATGTCTTTCCTTTTCTTGTAAAGATTTGACATCTTCTGACAAAATATAACATTATATCAAATCTTATATATTTCATATCAAATTCTGACACAAGCATCAAAGTTTTCTCTTAAACTTGTACAGTACAGTACCTGATACCTATTAGCATTTTATGATGATAAGGTGAGACAGGAAGTGTTGTAACACATTTTGTTTCAAGTCTGTTACTTAGTTTTTTATGCTGTGTCTAAAACGTTGATATATTCTCTTATTTATCTCATACTTATTTATCTGGACTTAGGATGAACTAAACAGCGAATAAACTGCTATCAACTGCAATTCAATCAAACAGCGGGTAACACATCTCTGACCTCAGCTTGCATCACTTTTCTTTAAATGGAATACATAGATGAAAATGACTGCCAATTAAAGCTATTATCAGCCAAATAACATATGACACTGCATCCATGTGCATTTCTGCAGTCAATTCAGGATGGACTTAAAATACATTTAATCATTAATATTACAGTTTAATCAATATCCTTTAGTTTTACACACCCCCCAAAAAAAAATCTTCTCAGTTTGCATAATGACACATATTACACTTAGATAACTGAAAGTAGCATTATATTCATGCTGTATAGCCAGAGGGGATCTGGCTTCCCCAACTGAGCCTAGTTTCTCTCAAAGTGTTTTTGTTTGTTTTGTTTTTTGTCTTATGGAGATTTGGGATCCTTACTACAGCATTTGGCTTGCTCACTGTGGGCAGTGTGGCACCGACCAAACAGTCCTGTGCAACAGGAGCCAAATTTATATTGAAGTAAAAGCATTGTATCCATTACTACATTCAAACATGCTGCTACATGGAAGCTAAAGTGTTTTCCATGCTGATCATAGTGTTTTCAGACAGTATGAAGTCATTAATTTTCCTTTGTTTATTATGTTTATTTTTACTTCTTGTCATTGCAGACTTTATATTGCAAGAATATGTGGTAAGCCTTTACAATAAGTTTTTATTTGTTTACTTTAGTTAACACAATATTTAACATGAAATACAGTGGGGAAATATTTTACAGAATTTTTACTTTACTGTAATATTGGCCAAATTTCTTACAATTACACTGACCACTGGGTTGTGCAAGTAAATAACCTTGTTAAATAACCTTGACTTTTAGCATACATAGTTTATTTATGAACTGAATTGTTGAGATCTGAATTTGAGATTTGTATTTGTACTTCTGAATTTCTTCTTGATCGGAAAATTTGAAACTGTAATTCTATCATCTGAAATTTTACAGCTAATTCCACCTCAAAAACAAAAAATCTGCTGTTTAAAAATATAAAATACTTAAATATTTTTCAATTGTGTTAAATGTCACATGTCTAGAATACTTTAGACAATCTCAAATACATTTTTGGGGTGGGTTGTAACCCTAACATAAAACTTCTATTCTATCTATTTATAAACATTTTAAATGTCTATTTATGCATGAATGTATAGTGGTAAACAAATGTACTTGTTCAAAATAATAGTTTTTTTAAACACGTGTGGATATTAAATTATATATTATAAATTAAATTAAACAAGCAAGCTGTTGATTCAGATTATACCAGTTCTGCTATTTAACATTTGTTAACATGATTGCAAATCAAGGCCTATGAACCAGGCAAGAAATTCTTCTTTCTTACCTCAAAATTGTTCTCACATAAAAAAATAAATAAATACATTTGTTAATATTTGTATACAAACAATCTCAAAGGGTGGTGGTCTTGTTAGATGTTTTCAAATTCACTCCTTTCGCTAATTTCTAATTGGTTAAAATACATCACATCATTGTTACAACACTTCCCGGTCACACTCCCTTCTACATCAATTAATTTATTAATAAAAACCTGGACTTCTCTCTTTGGATATTATAGAAAATTCTTCTATTTCTAAGAAGAACAACTTCTGAAACATGCCCAGTGACTACAGATGTGAATTCAACAATGTATCTAAATTACTGTTGGAATGTTAACATATCTTGAATGCCTTCTCAACACATGGTCATTGGTCATTTGTAATGATGTCAAGGTTATATAAAGTGTCTCATAAGGCATGAACTGTTGCACAGTATGATGCCTAGTAATATGACAAGTGAACTGTTTGTTTAAATGTTGCGTTGAAGTATCCAACTGCAAACTCTATTTTGACCCAATTCTACTAAATGGTTTTTAAATGTTATGACAGCTATTTTTGTGTCTTGTAATGCAGTGTGTGCACACTATGAATTAGCAAGAATACAGAAGAAACAATTATACATTGTATATACATTACATGTACCAAAGAGGTAAACAATTTACCTAAATACCTGTATGTCATTCTTGACACTAAAATTATGTCACACGCCAATCTCTCCACACTATGGTTAATCTACCATCTTATCATGTTAAACTCATACTAATGCTGCCTTCAAGTACTCCTGGAAAGTTTGTATACTTATAAGTTTGGGAGTTGTAATTACGATGTGCATTCAATTAATTTTGGTCGGGGGACAAAAATGTTATGTTTTTGATTAAATTGATGCATTCTCATATTTCATATACGTCACATACTGAAAAAGCAATTCTTCTTCAACAGTATACAAAATGTATATGAACTCAACTGTACAGTCAGGATGTGAAAGTTAAATAAAAAATTTAATCATGACCAAATATAATTTGCTTCCATAAATTATTCTTTAACTGAAATGTCTCTAATTTGGAGGGAATATCCAGTGTTTCCCAGTGAATTATGACAACTGGATTACTTGACTGATTTTTTTCATGGAAAAACGCATTACATTACTAAATTTTACTAATTTAAGGTTAATCTATAAAACACTATACAGATTTATTTTTACATTTTGTGCTCAACAAATTCAAAATAATGTCAATATTTAAATATTCTCATCGTTCATTGTCGCAATAAAGTGAATATCTGCATAACCAATTCATGTTTTATATATTATTCTTTATAAGTATTTTTTTTTAACATTTTTATTCCATGTAATGCACAAAGTAATTAACTGAAAGTCTGTAATTGTAATCTGATTACAAAAATCCCAAATGCAGTGTGTTACACTATTTTCTGACAAATTTGATTACAATAACAAATTACTTTGTAATCATATTACACCCTGGTTCTCAGCTTGTAAATATGATCATTCCTTGACTTGAAGGCAGCATTACACCACAGTAATGTATTGACAACAATGATGTTGTCAAGAAAGAATCATTACCTCACTTAAAATTTACAGCAGAACTCAGAATTTCTGTTATCCTCATCTGGAGATGTGCTCATGAATTTATACTGTAGATATACTAAACTAACCTTTCACCAACCTAGTTCTACTGCCCCTTAACTTTCCAGTCATCCCATACCCTGCTAAGAACATAATCTGTTCTTAATATATGCCTAGATGGACGTGTAAAATTTACCAACTTTGTCACATAGAGAATGCTTCTGGGAATGGTTGTTGTATCATAGTGCATCCCTCTAGTTTACAATTTTACCCATCTGCAACTACATGGTTGATCTATATGGTATGATGTAAGCATCCAACTCATGACCTTTTAAAGTTGAATGGAACCTTGCCAATTACATTGTCTTGGTGCAATATTTAGTTCAGAAGTGGTTCTTTATCTATTTCTGAAGTTATTTTAGTTATTTAGCTTGTTTACTTGGGCCCCACACGTGTCCCACCATCATCACGTATCAGGGGACACTCCTACTACTTAACGCTGCATTGTCTTAGCTCTTACTCTCGTTGCTTCTGCATGATGATGAGAAATTAGTAAGACTGATGTTTCACTGCCCTTGATAGAACTTAAAAAACTATCTTTGATCTTTATTGGACTGTTACAAGTTGTATAGTGAGTGAAACTGTACCCTACCCACTGTGTTATGTGCTTGTTATATTACATGCTCTATGACAAGCTTATAGCATACACATACGTAAATATTTGGTAGATTTATATTGTGTAACATTGTGATAGCATGTACATAAAAAATACCTCCTCTGCAATAAATCTTTCTATAAAAAGCAGTTCTGTGATTTAATAAAATTGAATTGTATTAGAAAAAGCTGCTACACATTAATTTAGAACAGTGGTTCCCAACCTGGAGTCCGGATGATAGTGCTCCCACAATTTCACACGCATGCGCGACCAAACAGTGCACAGGGAGAAAGAGAGATGAGATATGATTCATACACTGTGTGCCCATTATTAGGCAAGTGAGTATTCTGATCTTATCATTATTTCCATGCACATTTTCCAACTCCAAACCATATAATATTGAATGCTTTTTGGATTCAATCATTTTCAGGTGGTATGTATTTGTGTAATGAGGGAGGGTGTGGTGAAAGTATATCAAGGTGTGCATAATTATTAGGCAGCTTCATTACCTTCTCTGTATACAAAAAAGTGTACTGACACTGAAAAGTCAAATATTGTAAAATGCCTTTCAGACAGATGCAACAGTCTTGAAATAGTTAAACTATTGAGGTGTGACAACTGGACAATCAAACATTTTGTTGCGAATAGTCAACTGGGGTGCAAAAAAATTGACGGAGAAGAAAAGGCTCAAATTAACTGCAAAAGACTTGAGAAGAATTAAACATGAAGCTACCGGTAACCCATTATCCTCCAACGCTACTGTTACACTTCTAAGAATGATGCGGCGTCCACTCTTGGTACAACACATTTATTTCTGTAAGAAATATGAGAAATACAGGTAAGATCAGGAGCACTCTCCGTAGCATGTACACTTGAACTCTCTAAGCACTTACTGAATACTATTCCCACTATATCAGCGTCACTTTTTCCTATAAACAGTTATATGTCTTTTAGTGCAAACATCTTCCCATATACATGACATAGGGAACATTACTCTTGACACAGGTTACCTTCTCTAAACCCATAAACACGATAACAAAAACTTAAACATGTTCAGTACTCACTCTGTCCTAACATAAAGGTATGACAAACATTAAAGTATCACATTATATTCCTTTGACATGAATACAGATGAGTAATGCATAAACTGTATATGCATATTTGTGAAATGAACGATTCAGTACATCTACATTTCTCCAGCATTGATTATTATATGAATTTATCTTATTACTCTTTTTTTTATCATGGCTTTGTTCCTTGTTTCCATCAGTTTTTATCTCTTTATGAATTATGCTTATGAACTGACTTTATTTGACTAACATGTTTAACCCAACATCCGTTACTGTGTTTCTTCCATATTATCGTCACAGAATAAAATAATAACACATTTTAACACTTAGTCTAACACAATCTCTAACACAATCTCTAACTAACGATACACCACTAAATGCTCTTCTAAAATTAATGGTTGAGGGAATGACACTAGCTGAGGTATTAACATGTTATCAAGGTGAACATAGGCACTATAACACTTATTTCTCTCACTTTAGCTCACACTGAAAATGACTAGCTTTTACCGGAGTTATTCACATTGCTGTCTGCCATTTCATGTGCGAGCGCATGGTGGTCATCCCACACTTTTACCAACAGTCAAATTCAAAATTTCTTAATGTCTCCGATACTAACTAAAGCTCTTCAGAAACATTATATTGTTGTGCATTACTACACTATTAATTACCATCAGCTTACCTGTAAGAAATATGAGAAATACAGGTAAGATCAGGAGCACTCTCCTTAGCATGCACACTTGAACTCTCTAAGCACTTATTGATGCCCAGTCCAGTGTAAAGCTTAGGGTACCCCTACTGACGAACCTGAGTTTGGCAAGGAAAACGTCACTCATTTACAAACACCTTGCAATACAGCAATATAGACACATTGTCTCCATACTTTAGCCGTTATCTAGATCAAAGTTTAATGGGGGGAAATCTTTATATGTCTCTTTTAAACACTAATGGCTACACTACCATATTCCAGAACTTCAACCTACCTGGAGTGTCAAGTGCTAAGAGACATGGCCAAGGTCAAGAAGGCTGAAACACGACCATCACTTAATATATAAGTTGAAGCATCAAGATTGGGCAAAGAAATACATGAAGACAGATTTTTCAAAGGTTTTATGGACAGATTAAATGAGAGTGACTCTAGATGGACCAGATGGATGGGCCCGTGGCTGGATCACTAATGGACACTTCGAGTCAGGTGCCAGCAAGGTGGAGGAGGGGTACTGGTATGGGCTGCTATCATTAAGGATGAGATAGCTGGACCTTTTCGAGTTGAAGATGGACTGAAACTCAACTCTCAAACCTACTGCCAGTTTCTGGAAAGTACATTCCCCTTCTGTCACTCATTCGACGGTGTGTCGATGAAAAGACACTAGGGGTCACACTTGGGAGACCGATTCACCTTCAGGTTTTTGAGAGAAAAGGCCAATGAGAAATGGACGAGTTGAATTTGCATGCCACTCCCCCAACATACGGGTATAAAGGGAGGCCAGCAGGCAAGTTAATTCAGAATTTTTCTTCGGAGCTCTGACGGTCACGATCACTCCCTCACATGCCTGTAATATAAGCGTGTTGAGGAAGCGTTCATGGATAGTTTATGTTCTCACTTGGAGAGTGTAACCATGGCAACGTTGCGGTCATGGCTTTCAAGGGAAAACCACTTCGGCTGGCCTCCTCGCGGCTCCTCTTACCTACGGGTACGAGACCGCTTTGGTTGATGCTGGAGGCGATTTGGGGGCTTCAGTGTGTACGGTTCCGCCGGGTGATTCCCCACAAACCGCCCACTCCCTGTTTGCTCGTTTCCGTCCAGCACTGGGAGGAGACAGGCTTGCCTCACCACCAGCCTTACGTCCCTTCCAGAGCTCGTGAGCTGGATGAGATGCCGATCGCTGCATCGGAGTGTGCCTTGGTGATGTCAGATGGTGAGGACTTGAACGGGCTGCCACCTTCGAGTGTGGCATCCTAGTCTGAGGCTGATGCGGAGCTGACCACCAAGCTTGCCGGGCTGCCGCGAGTGTTGGGCTTGAGTGGAACATTTCCCCTGCCCCCTCAAGGGTCTCTCTCAAGACTGCCTAAAACCTTTGCAAGGTTTTACAATCTCCAGGTTGAGCTGGTCTTGTCTCGTGTTCTTTCAGGTGTGAACAGGTAAGTAAGTTTCGTTACACGGACAGCTGGCCGAGTGTACCGCTTGTGCATAGTGCCTTTCCCCTCCAAGAAGGTGAAGTTGTGCGCTCTTCTCTCCCATGCGTGTTCACGAATGGTGGACCCTGGATGTTCTTCCTCCTAGCCGTCTGACTTACAAAATCTGCAGGGGAATTCGTGGTAAGACCCAGTACTTGTGCTACATGCCCTGTACCGGTGTAAGTGCTCCACAGGTTTTCTGTTTCCTTGTTAACCTCCTATAATGTATCTTCCACAGTACAGTGTCCCCCTTCCTTGCCCTCTCTGCCCCGGTCGCTATGTTTGTAGAATCTCCCCCCTTAAGAAGGGCAGGACTTACCACCACGCCTCTCCCATGTCCAGCCATTCGGCCCATATGGTGTATTTGCCACTTTTTACCCTCCTCTCCAGGGCAGGGTGTGGCCTCCGCAGGGCCTTTTCCCCCTAAAATAATAGGAACGGAAAAGGCCACCTTCCCTGGTGCATTTTATGAGCATTTTTTGGCCCCAGCTGAATAAATTTTCTATGGAAAGAAAAATGTAGAGAGAAAAGGTTGTGGCTGGTGTGGCCTGCTCCCATATTTGGTATGCCCCCTCCCCCCCCCCTCAGGGTTATGGGAAGCACATGATGTCTTGGGGCATCTGGGGAGGCTCCGTGCAGCCCAAGTGCATCTGTTCATATGCTCATAGTAGCTTGCCTACACATGCATCGGCATTTCAAATCAAATCAAATCAAATCACTTTATTGTCACACTACTGTGTACACGAGTGCAACAGCAGGTGAAATTCTTGTGTGCAGTTCCGAGCAACATTGCAGTAATGACAGTGACGAGACATAAACCACTTTACAATAACAACATATTTACACAACACAATTTACATAACAAATGTACACATACCTACACAACAATTTACATATCAAATGTACACAATACACACAATGTAGAATACACATACACTAGATAAGGGTATAAATATATATATATACACTAACTGAATTGGGAGCGAGAATATATTGACAGAATGAGGATTAATAAAGTGCAGTGCTGATTGTAGATCGTGAGAGATCATGTGTTCAAAAGTCTTATTGCTTGTGAGAAGAAGCTGTCATGTAGTCGGGTGGTGCGGGTCCTGATGCTGCGATACCGCCTGCCTGATGGAAGCAGTGAGAGCAGCCCATGACTCGGGTGGCTGGAGTCTCTGATAATCCTCCGAGCTTTACTCACACACCGTCTGTTATATATATCCTGGAGGGAGGGAAGCTCACCTCCGATGATGTTTCTGGCCGTTTGCACCACCCTTTTTGGCACCACCTTTCACGTGACCAGTTCAGTCATTGTGGCATTTCGTATATGGGACCCCTAGTGTCACTTCATTGACACAACGTCAAGTGAGTGATAGAAGTGGAACATCTCGGTTACTGTCGTAACCTCCATACCCTGATGGTGGGAACGAAACGTTGTGTCCCTCTTGCCACAGACAGAACTTTACCACTGTAACTGCCGGGAACTTGTCTCGGCTCCTCAGTGCAAAACCTGAATGAACTTGCCTGCTGGCCTCCCTTTATACCTGTATGTCGGGGGAGTGGCCTGCAAATTCAACTCGCTAATTCTCAATGGCCTTTTCTCAAAGATCTGAAGGTGAATCAGGCTCCCAAGATCGACCCCTAGTGTCACTTCATCGACACAACGTCTTGTTCCCTCCATCAGGGAACGGAGGTTACGACAGTAACCAAGACGTTCTTCAAGCAGTGGTACAGGAAGAAGTCCTCAGCATTCAAGAAGACCATGATCTTTATGCAGGACAATGCTCCATCACATGAATCCAAGTACTCCACTGCTTGGTGAGCCAGCAAGGGCCTCAAAGATGCCAAAATAATGACATTGGCCCCCTTCCTCACCTGACTTAAAGCCTACTGAGAACTTGTGGGCCCTTCTCAAATGTGAGATTTGCAGTGAGGGCAGACAATACATCTCTTTGAACAGCATTTGAGATGCTGTGGTTGCTGCTTCAGTAAAGGCCAAACATTTTGTTAATTGTCATTTTGTGTTACTTATTTGTTGCACCTACTCTAAAAATTGAGAATAAACAATTGAGATGGGAGAAATTATTTTTTAAATTTGGATGCCTAATAATTGTTCACATTAATCATTGTGTAATAATTGTGCACACTTATTAATTCAGCTGAGAAAGACAAAACACACTATTACTTGTTAAACATTCACATATTTTATTGAACAGGTTTGAGGTTCAATAATATTTTTTATTGACTGAGAACATGTGTTTCTTCAACAATAAAATGAATATACTGAGGAATACAATTTGCCTAATAATTGGGCATGCATTGTAATTTAGTTATTGACGCCTTCACATTTTCTTGTCGGCACCTGTTTTGCCAAAAAGCAATTGAGTAAATTACCTCAACAATTATTATATTCACATTTGTCAACCGTTATGTATATACAGTATATATCAGTGGTGCGCAGTCAGACCTTCAAACCTGTGGCATAAATGGAGACAAAAATTATAAAAATTTTGAAATGTTCTTTCCCCATTTTTATTAAAAAAAATGTATGTATATACATTTAATATATAAATCAATTAAAATACAGAATTGGCAACTTTAAAATGCTTCTACCATCTCTATGATTGATGTTTTCATCTGTTTTGGTGTGTGTGTGTGTGTGTCTATTCGACCAGCCGACATCAATTATATATAAATTATGTATATAAATCCCTTCAAACTATAAATCGCAGGACCTTTCAGATGATGAAAAAAAACTTGACTTGATATTAATACAGAACAGATTTTCTTCCTCTCTTTCACCTCCTCCTCTTAGAGGTCTCAGGCTGAGGTAAGTCGGGCATAGACTCTGGCATCTCACCCACTTTAAGATCTGATCGCTCTAAATGCATGGTGATTGTTATTAAATTGTGCCAGTGATCATTCCACTCTGCGACCAGGCATATCAGACTGGGTGGGCTCTTCCTGACCATGCCTAAAAATGTCCTTTAGTATAACATTGTCCCAGGTGCTTTACTTCTGAATCCATAGGAGGTTGGTTCCTCTGTAACGTAGAGGAATCTCAGAGAGCAAGTGTGTGGATCCAAATGCAGTTTATTAAAGAAAATGTAAAAGACATCACAAAGCAAGGCTCAGACAAGGCAAAAACTAGAACTGAAACTCACACTAAATACATCCAGCTAAGGACAAGAACTGACAAAGAACACACGGGAACACAGTAATTAAATACACAAGGAACTAATGAGAAAACAAGAAAAAACTGCAACTAATAAGCACAAGAACCAATTAACATAAATGAAAAGAACAACAAAACCCATTAACAATGAATGACAAGAAGTAAACAATTATACATGCATAGCGACCCCTAGTGGTCCCCAGGGTAACACCCATAGATGATATTAAATTACGAGTGATCCTGTAAAACTACATAATAATAATGTTGGCATTCAGTTTTACTAAAAAGGCCTCACTGATTTGCTGAACAGAAGTTGGTAAGTAGGCACTAGTGAGCTGCTGAAGAAATATTCCGGGTTATTTACATCTACATGATTATGGACAGAAAATGTGGCATGCTGCTGATTACCACAGGCATTTCCATCTGCAGAACTGCTGCTCACTGGATGTTTTTTTTTTTTTTTTTTTGGCACCATTCTGAGTAAATTGTAGAGGGTGTTGTGTGTGAAAATCAGCAGTTATAGAAATACTCAAAACACCCCATCTGGAACCAACAATCACTGCCAAATCATTAAGATCACATTTTTCCCAATTCTGATGGTTGATATGAACATTAACTGAAGCTCCTGACCCATATATGCATGATTTTATGCACTGCAGCCACACAAGATTATGTGTGGCATGGCATGATTTTTGGTGTCAGACGGGCTGGTTTGAGTATTTCTGGGATTTTCACACACAGTCTCAGTCTCTAGAATAGTACCAAAACAAAAACAAAAAAACAGTGAGCAGCAGTTCTGTGGACGTAAATGCCTTGTTGATGAGCGGGTCAACAGAGAATGGCCAGACTGGTTTGAACTGACAAAGTCTACAGTAACTCAGATAACCACTCTGTACAATTGTGATGAGAAGAATATAATCAGAATGTTATTCTGAGACGTGTGTTGCTGCTATTTTGGCGGCACGAGAGGGACCTACACAATATTAGACAGGTGGTTTAAATGTTGCAACTGATCGGTGTGTGTATATATATATATATATATATATATATATATATATATATATATATAAAATATAATAATTGATCTATTGTCACAAATTATACATACATTTTTGGCATATATACAGTGAAATAATAATATCCCAGCTAAGCTAGGGTCAGAGTGCAGGCTCAGCCATGATACGGCACCCCTGGAGCAGATAGGGTCTAGGGCCTTGCTCAAGGGCCCGACAGTGGTTTCTTGGCAGTGGCCTCACTAACTTTCTTTTTTATGGTTTACTGATAAAAAATTGTCTCCGGAAGTTGCATAGCAGCAGGACAATCTGATTACACCTGCCAACTCTTGCCAGTGTGCACTATATCAGGCTGAGACTATATTTTACACATAACAATTTCAAAATGTTTGGGGATTTTTGTTGCAATGTTGATTAAACATTTAAAACAGCCCTGAACAGAACTCTTTTCCCCTGATCATTCCTTCTCCACAAAGGCTCCAGACTAAGTGGTCATGGCCTGTTCTCACATTGAATTTGTATCATGACATCTTGTTTCTGTCAAAGGTTTGTTTACTTCTAACTTTAATGAAGCCTTTGAAAGCCTTCTACTGCATAAAAGCTTTAGGATATTCATATGCATATTTTTGGCTTTGCTCCTGAAAAGCTTTCATGGAGATTCTGTTGTTCCCTGTTGACTCACTCAAAGTTGTGTCGATGTAATGACAATAGGGGTTCGCTCTTGAGAGACCCAATCACCTTTGATTTATTCTGATAAGGAGAATGAAAATTGTCGAGTGGAATTTGCATGCCGCTCAATGCCCCGGACAAACAGGTATAAATGGAGATGGCGTGCACACCTTCAGCACTTGGTCAGATTTGGCATTTTTACAGGCGAGGGTTCCCTTAGAGCAGATCTCGAGGCACGTTGTGGTTACGATGGATGCATCGAATTCGGGCTGGGTAGCCATGTTCAACAGGTAGTCAGTATTGGGGCTCTGGATGGGGCCCCACCTGCAATGCTACATCAACTGCCTAGAGTTGCTGGCAGTATCACTGGCCCTGCAGAGGCTTCGGGCATTGATTCAGGCCAAGCACGTGTTGTCCGGATGGACAAAACAGCAACCGTGGCATACATAAACTGCCATGGTGGCGTATGCTCACATCGCAACTCGCCTGCCGCCTCCTCCTTTGGAGTCAGCAGATGTTTAAGTCTCTGCGAGCCACTCATGTCCCAGACATCCTCAATCGTGCAGCGGATGCGCTGTCACAGAAGGCAACGCTCCACAGAGAGATGAGACTTCACCCCCACGCAGCTTATTTGGGAGAGATTCAGGCCTTGGGGGCTGCGCAAGTATGCATTTCCCCCAGTGAGCCTTGTTGCAAAGACATTGTGCAAGGGAGGATGGGGAACAAGTGTGCTGTACTGGCCCAATCGGACTTGGTTCTCAGACTTGATGATCCTTGCAGTAGTCCCTCCCTGGCATATTCCCCAGAGGCAAACACATATTTAAAAAGATGCAAATATAAAAATATCCATAGCAACTTGCAAACCAACATAGTTGAAATACACTGAAGTGAGTACAATAACTACTTTGCTCATCTTGCGAGAGGACATTTTCCTGAACGTGCCACAAGTGACAGAAGGATGAAGCATGCCCGGCCTGATGTGAAATTAAACTTTGTATACATCTACTCCAGACGTCCTCTTTTATTAATAACTGCAAACCGCCCCAGTGCACGCTGGAGGTCGTAGCCTGACGATGCCAGAGGAACAACATGGGAGACAAGGCTTTGTCCAGGCTGTTGTGAGCTGGGATGGGGAACCTGCTAACCTCGCCTGGCGATATAGTTGAGTGGTGGAATGAACACTTTGAGGAACTTCTGAACCCATTTGTCACGTCCCTTATGGAGGAGGCAGGGAGAGAGGACTCAAAAAGTTTAGAAGTAGCAAGGTTCCGGGACTGGACGAGATTCACCCTGAGATGCTGAAGGACCTTGATGTTGTTGGGCTGTCATGGCTGACAGGCCTCTTGAGCATCACGTTGAATTCCGGCACAGTGACTTGGGATTGGCAAACGGGGGTGGTGGATCCCATTTTTAAAAAGGTGGCTGGAGGGTGTGTTCCAATTATTGAGGGATCACACTTCTCAACCTACCTGAGAAAGCCTATGCCAGGGTGCTGAAAAGAAGACTCCGACCAATTGTCCTAAGCTAGAGGAGGGCCAATGTGGATACTATCCCGGTCGTGGAACAGTGGATGAGCTCTTTACCTTGGCGAGCATCCTAGAGGGGCTGTGGGAGTTTGCTCACCCAATCTCCATGTGTTTTGTGGACTTGGAGAAGGCTTATGACCGTGTCTTGTTGGGGGTATTAAGGGAGAATGGGGTTCTGGGGCTGCTAATGCATGCCATCGGGTCCCTGTATAACCAGTGCGAGAGCTGTGTCCGCATTCTCTGTAGTAAGTCAATCTTGTTCAAAAGTGGGTGTTGGACTCAGCCAAGGCTGTCCCTTGTTACCTATCCTGTTTGTGATATTCATGGACAGGATTTCAAGTGTGTCCAGTTTGGGGGACTCAGGGTTTCATATCAATGTCAATACTTATAAATATTATAAATTAAGCATTTAAACAACAAAATACTATATGCAAAACATTTATGTATGTACGTGGACATTGTTTTTTTGTTTTTTTTTTAATCGTTAGCTTTTCATAATGATGAAAATGACTTGAGAGAGGCAATGAAATTGCATCATAGTTCTATTTTGTTATTTTGTTGTAACTATTTCCTCAGCTGAGAAATCGGGAATATTGGATCGCTCCTGTTATAACAATGAAGCTGTTCAATGAAGCTGTCTGCGTGACCTGCGGACAAGGTAAGTTGTACAGGTGAGTTGAGGTGGCGGGGGGCCCCCATCATGTTTTTCTGCACTGGGACCCATATGAATTTAGTTATGCCACTGCTTTAAAGTGAGTAAAAGCTGCTGTATCTCTTCTGAAGACATGGATTAAACCACTGGAGTCATATTGATTACTTTTATGCTGCCTTTGTATGCTTTTTGAAGCTTCAAAGATCTGTCCACCATTCACTTGCATTGTATGGACCTACAGAACTTAAATATTCTAAAAATCTTAATTTTTATTCTGCAGAAGAAAGAAACTCAACATCTGGGATGGCTTGAAGTTGAGTAAATGATCAGAAAATTTTCATTTTTGGGTGAACTATCCCTTTAAGACTTTCCAGATTAAAACATATTATGGGCGCAATGTCGATGGATCTTAGTGGAAATATACTTTGTCATCATTCATTACATTTTGAATACTACTTTTTCATCCTGTCACATTAATTAGATAAAAACCTGCATCTTGTGTCTGGGGCCAAAGGACAGGGATTGTGGATTATATCGATTATTTTGTACATGATGTATAGTAACAGATTGTTTTAATAAAATGCCAATAAATGAATAAATACATACATTTAAGGTAAGTGAAACTGAAAAATAAAAAAGACAAATGTAGGCTTCATCAAATTCTGGTTTTATTCTGTAGAGTTTTTTTTCTTTGAGCTTTGGTTTTTAGCATTTATTACTTAGATGTGCCAATTAGTTATGCAATCATTATATTAAAGCATTGAACATTCAAACTATTCATGTCTTATAGTATTTGCATGTCTTACAGTATTTGCATAAATGAACATGGAGGGCTTTTGAATTTGTTTCTGACTGCCACAGTGTGTGGGTGGGCCTATGCCCACAGAGCTCAGGAGTATCATCAAATCCCTCGTCGCTCTAGCTGTGCTGAGAAGATAAATCCAGCTCAAGACACCCACTCTAGATTATCATTCCCCTAGGCAGCATGCAGCGGGCTGTGCATCCACTTGGAATTTCATGACTCATCAAGGTGTCCGGAGGCGATATTACAAATCGTTTATGGGTATGGCCATGAATATTAATAGGTCATTATATTCACCATATCACCATAAAAGTTTTGGTTAATTAGACAGCCAATTGGCCACTTATCAATCTTTCACAAAATCAATTTAAATTATATATATATATATATATATATATATATATATATATATATATATATATATATATATATATGTGTGTGTGTGTGTGTGTGTGTTGCTGGCAATGACGATGGAGTGAAGAATCCAAGTGCAAATGTATTTACATAAGTGATATCCAAAACGTAAATCCGGAAACCCTAACCATAAATGTGACACAAACATGAACATGACTAGACTTGACTTGACTTAAACTTGACATAACCTTAACTTGACATGGCATAACAATGTTACCAAACACAATACCTGAACCTTCACAATGGAAAACTTGAGGGCTTAAATACTTGGACATGGGAGAACACATGACAAAGATAATCAATAAACACAAAGAACTCTAAACAAGATAACCAAACAATGAACCAATGAAAACAAGACACATGAACATGGAGGGAAAACAGGACATCACATGACCAGGAACACATGACATGAAACAACTTACATTCAAAAATAACTTTCAAAACAAAAGACATGTTAAACATGAACCAATTCATCAAATATTACATATCTCCCCCACTAGCGGTGGCTCCTGATGCCTCCAAACATAGACAAACACATTAAACATGACATAATTCAAAGTTCTGTAGGGAGCTGGGGGTTTTTCTTGAGGCGTGGCCTGGCAAGACATGGCGTTGGGCATGTGACCAGGTCAGAGTCAATGGAAGGTGGGGGCCAGAGAGGCTTGAGTGGTGGAGCCGTGGAAGGTGAGGCTGAGAGAGACTAGAGGGGCACAGCCATGGAAGGCGGAGCCGTGAGAGACTTGAAGGGCAACACCATGGAACTCGGTACCCAGAGAGTAGCCGAAGACTCGAAGGGCCAGGGTGGAGCCAGAGGCAGGGTGGACCAAGGTGGCGCTGGAGGCTCGGAGGAACAAGGTGGAGCTGGGGGATTGGAAGACTGAGGCGGAGCCAGTGGGGCTAAGGACCAAGGCGGAGCGGTAGGGATGGAGGTCCCAGGTGCTGACGGATCGGAGGGACGAGGCACAGCCAGAGGATAGGAGAGCCAAGGCGAGCCAGCTGACCAACATTCCAAGGAGGAGACAAGGGCGGGAACCATCTCCAGGCCTAATAGCTCAGCTGTGACTATTACATGGCGTGGAGTAGGCTCAGGCATGGCTGTGACGTGGCATAGAGCAGGTTCAGGTTCAGGTGAGGCTGTGACATGACATGGAGCAGGCTAAGGTGTTGCTGTGACATGGCTTGGAGCAGGCTGAGGCGTTGCTGTGACATGGCATGGAGCAGGCTCAGGATCCAGAGCAAATGATGGCGCTATCTCAGTGACCATGACGTGGGACTCCGGCTCCGCATCTGCCTCCCCTACAGTGAACGTAGAACCGATAATCTGCAGGGCAATGTTGATATACTGAGCCAGGCCATAAGTACTCTGACCGACAGGAATCAGGAAACTGGCTCACTCAAACCTGCCTGAAAATGTCCTTGAGGGCTACCTCATTAACGTGCACCCGGCAGGCCAGAGCGCAGAAGTCCTCCACATGATCCTCCATGAGACGATTCACCTGATGTAGGCATAAGAGTTGGATTGCTGGGTTCATTGTAGGTCAGGTATTCTGTAACAATGTTGCTGGCAATGACGATGATGATGCAGTGAAGAAGGGCATAATTGATATCCAAAACATAAATCCAAAAAAACCTAACTATAAACATGAAACATAAACATAAACTTGACTTGGCATGGCATGACAACGTTACCAAACACAATACCTGACCCACCACAATGGAAAACATGAGTGCATAAATACTTGGACATGGGAAAACACATGAAAAAGATAACCATATTATGTTGCTTATTATGGCATAGCTAGGTTCAGAATGGAGTAATAGCGTAATGTATACTGCAAAGTATTTCTGTACTAATTTAAAAAAACAGTATTTGATTATTTTTTGTGATTCACATGTAAACATTTCAGGGTTAGAAAACAGGAAGAACTTATTAGATATATAATTTATATACAGTATGATGCCCATGAAAAGACGGGACACAATAAATTATTTAGGGTATCTTTATTTGTATTTTTTTTGTAGTTGCTTTAAAATGAATTTTTAATAACATTTATGTTATTGACCCAACATCCAACAGATTTATCAGAAAGGAAAAGACATCAAGGCATCAAGGGCCTAAACCCTGATGAGAAGTGTCTAGAAACCAATTTCTATGTTCAACAATACTTCTGGTATTGTCAAACAGATAATTAAATTTACATAAAACAATTAGTAAAACAATATGGCAGTGGACTAACACTAAACAAAACACAAAGAACAAAAGTAAATACATACTCAAAAACCCATTTGACATTAAATTATCAGACATTAAATCCATTAGATATAATGTATTTCGGATCACTCACAATGTGGTACGCTAAAGGGTTTCACCTGTGCCACATGGAACCATAATCTCATACAACCCTGTTGTCATCACCGGGGCCTAAATATATGAGTATATGGGGGCCCTAAGCAAAATCCTACTTGGTGGCCCCAGCCCATCAATTTAATGGTCTAATTGAGCCATAACAGCTGCCCGAGTCTTACTTGCAGCTTCTATAAATTAATTTATTTATATATATATATATATATATATATATGGTCCCCTGGTGGCCCGGGGGGCCCTAAGCGGCTGTATATACCACTTATAGCTAGAAACGGCCCTGGTTGCAACAATTTAAACAAATAAAATTCAATATTGGGTTTAAGGTAAAAATACAATATAAATCTTCCAAAAAGTGCACTTAGTTCACAAAAGATCTCTATTTATCCATGTAATTTGGAGGATTACCTTACAAACATAGCAACGGGCAACCATGTCTCGGATTCACTCAATGCAGAAAAGAGAGTAAGCACAAGAGAGAAGTTAAATGGCTTCAGTGCACAGTGCCAACTAGTGACCAACTCTTATAGTATTTTCACCAGATAAATCATTTAATTCCTCTCACACAAATAAAAATCATGTTATCATACTGTGGCAGCGGGGGCGTGGTCAAGAGCCCGTCCGGAGAGGGAAAAGCGGTAAGGGCGCTTGCACCTGAGCTAAATTATGTCTAACACCTGTCTCTAATTTCAGTGAGCACGGGGAGAGCGGCATATAAGAGCCACAACACCGCCAGTCAAGAGCTCGACATACGTCAGTCCAGTGTTTGACGTGACCCAAAAAGTTAAAACTGTCTTTGTGTTGATTATAAGTTCTTCCTGTTTTATGTAAAGTTGTGTGCACTGCTGTGGGCTGATTAAAGAAACCCTTACCTGAGTGAGAGAGAGCTGTCAACGTGTCCTTCTTTTCCCCTGCCTTATCGAGAACCTTCGTTACACTGGTGCCGAAACCCGGGAATCCGAAACATGGAAGGTCGTCCCGTAGATTCCTCCCAGCTGGCCGAAGTCCTCCAGTCCCTCGCAGCATTACATCAGAGCCACCATCAGTCCCTGCTTGAGCTCCGAGAGGACCAAGATCGGCGGTTCTTTGAAATCATGCGGGCTCAAGCAGAGGACCGACATGCCTTCCGGAGCCTGCTCAGCCAGGAGGTCGCTCCCGCCACAGCCGCGACCACGGACAATCCTTCCCCGCTGCCCCCGCCCACGCTACAGAAGATGGGGGCAACGGACGATCCAGAGGCATTCTTGGACTTGTTCGAGCGGACTGTTGAAATTTGGGGCTGGCCGCGTGATCAATGGGCAGCCCGCCTTGTGCCTCTTTTGTCCGGGGAAGCTCAACTCGCGGCTCAACAATTGCCCGCAACGAACCTCCTGGCTTACACTGACTTGAGGAGGGCCATTATGCAACGGGTTGGTCGGAGTCCCGAGGAACATCGTCAACTCTTCCGGGCCCTGAAGCTGGAGAAAGCCGACCGCCCGTTCGCGTTCGCCCAGCGGCTCCGTGATGCCTGCCGGAAGTGGCTGCTAGTGGGGGACCGCGACGTCGAGGGACTTATCGATTAGGTGGTACTGGAACAGTTCATCCAACGATTGCCCAAGAGAACGGCGGAGTGGGTCCAGTGCCACCGCCCGGCGTCGCTGGAGGCGGCCGTCCAGCTCGCGGAGGACCACATGGCGGCGATTCCCAGGACGGACGAGCCCTCTCTCTCTCTCTCTCTCTTCCCCCTCCCCCTGTGTTTTTTTCTACTCTCTCCCATCCCCCGCCCCCCTCTCGCTCTGTCTTCTCTCCAGGGTCCGTTCCTGCCCCACGCAGGCAGGGAGCCTGGCAGAGGCCTTCCATATCAGCTCACCCCCCCTCCGCAACATTCAGCCGCTCTCCCCCTCAGGTGGGGGCATCCGCCGACGCAGGTACGGGGGTGGTGTCTGGGCCGGCCTGTTGGAGGTGTGGAGACCCGGGCCACTTCCGCGATCAGTGTCCGATGATGGAGGTGGGGACGGTGGTTCGGGTCTCCGATCCCCCGCATGCTGCCCCCGATCAGGCTGGAGCGTACCGGATTCCGGTAAGAATCCAGGGGGGTACACACCAAGCTTTGCTGGATACCGGTTGTAATCAGACCACCATCCATCAACGCTTGGTTCAACCCGGGGCTTTGAGCACAGCTAAACGGGTGAAGGTGAGGTGTGTGCATGGGGATGTTCACAACTATCCTTTGGTGACTGTGCTGATCAAATTTCAAGGGGAAAAACATAAAGTGGAGGCAGCGGTTATGTCCCGCCTCACCCATCCTCTGATTTTGGGGACTGATTGGCCTGCATTTAAGAAATTATTAGGGAATATTTGTGAGGATGGGTCCTGCACTAAAATAGGGAGATGTGCGATGTGCGATGCTTTAGCAGGGGAGGCGGAGCCGGGGCCGTCCTCGGCTGCTCCAAATGGGGATGACGAGGAGGAGGGCGAGGTTTCCGCCCCTCCTCTTCGCAGGGAATTCCCTGACGAGGATTTCCCTTTGGAGCAGTCGCGGGACGAAACCCTTAAGCATGCCTTCGATCAGGTGAAAACGATCGATGGTCAGCGTCTTCAGCCAGACATCGCTCTCGCATACCCCTATTTTGCAATTATAAATGACCGGCTGTATAGAGTGACGCAGGACACTCAGACTAAAGAAAATGTAACACAGCTTTTGATTCCACGGAGCCGCCGGGAAATGTTATTCCAGGCGGCTCATTATAATCCCATGGCAGGTCACCTAGGGGAAAGGAAAACACTTCTCCGTCTAATCGCCCGGTTTTATTGGCCGGGCATTAGCGGTGACGTCCGCAGGTGGTGTGCGGCGTGCCGCGAATGCCAGCTGGTAAACCCACCGGCCACCCCAAAAGCGCCATTGCGCCCTCTTCCCTTGATCGAGGTCCCCTTCGAAAGAATTTGAATGGACCTCGTCGGTCCATTAGAACGGACAGCACGCGGACATCGCTTTGTGTTAGTCCTAGTGGATTACGCAACGCGATATCCGGAAGCAGTGCCGTTAAGCAACATCTCAGCACGTAGTGTTGCTACGGCACTCTTCAAAATAATCTCCCGGGTGGGGATTCCAAAAGAAATCCTCACCGATCAAGGCACAACATTTATGTCACGTACACTTCGCGAACTCTACGATCTGTTGGGTATTAAATCGATTCGCACTAGCGTGTATCATCCGCAGACAGATGGCCTAGTGGAACGTTTTAACAAAACCCTCAAAAACATGATTCGTAAGTTCGTGCACGAGGATGCTAAAAATTGGGACAGATGGCTCGACCCCCTGTTGTTTGCAGTGCGAGAGGTCCCGCAAGCCTCAACCGGCTTCTCTCCGTTTGAGCTGTTATATGGGCGTCGCCCGCGTAGCATCTTAGATGTCTTATGGGAGGGCTGGGAGGAAGGACCTTCGAATAGCAAAAACGAAATTCAATACGTTCTTGACCTCAGAGCAGAACTTCACGCTTTGGGAAAACTAACACAAAAAAATTTGCTCCGGGCCCAAGAACGTCAACGCCGGCTGTACGACAGGGGAGCACAGCTAAGGGAATTTGCACCGGGAGATAAAGTCCTTGTATTACTCCCCACATCGAGCTCCAAATTACTTGCAAAGTGGCAAGGGCCCTTCGAGGTCACACGACGAGTGGGGGATCTCGATTATGAGGTTAAACGAACCGATAGAGGGGACGCACGTCAAATTTACCACCTCAACCTCCTTAAATTATGGAGGGAGGCGGTCCCTGTATCGTTGGCCACGGTGATTCCAGAGAGGGCGGAGCTCGGACCGGAGGTAAATCCAAAACCTGATCTCAATGCCCCGGTCATTTGTGGAGACCACCTCTCCCTGTGCCAACGTTCAGAGGTGGCCAGGTTGCAAAAGGAGTTTTCTGACGTGTTTTCTCCCCTACCGGGTCGTACGAACCTCATTGAACACCACATCGAGACCGAGCCGGGGGTGGTCGTTCGTAGCCGCCCTTATCGTCTCCCCGAGCATAAAAAAAAAAATTGTTCGGGACGAATTGAGTGCCATGCTTGATATGGGCGTAATAGAAGAGTCCTACAGCGACTGGTCTAGCCCGGTCGTTCTTGTTCCCAAGAGCGACGGGTCGGTGCGATTCTGTGTGGAATATAGAAAAGTCAACGCGGTGTCTAAATTTGACGCGTACCCAATGCCCCGGGTTGATGAACTGCTCGATCGGTTAGGTACTGCTCGCTTTTATTCGACCCTAGATTTGACAAAGGGTTATTGGCAGATCCCCTTGACACCAATCTCCCGAGAAAAAACAGCCTTCACTACACTGTTCGGATTACACCAATTCGTGACACTCCCGTTCGGTTTGTTCGGGGCCCCAGCCACGTTCCAGCGTCTGATGGACCGTGTCCTCCGCCCGCACTCCGCTTACGCCGCTGCCTACCTAGATGATATTATTATCTATAGTAATGACTGGCAGCGGCATATACAACATCTGAGGGCGGTCCTGAAGTCGCTGCGGCGGGCGGGGCTCACAGCAAACCCTAAGAAGTGCGCGATTGGGCGAGTGGAGGTGCGGTATCTGGGGTTCCACTTGGGTCATGGCCAGGTGCGTCCCCAAATTGATAAGACCGCGGCGATTGCGACTTGCCCTAGGCCCAAGACCAAAAAGGGGGTGAGGCAGTTCCTGGGGCTGGCTGGCTATTATAGGAGGTTCATCCCTAATTATTCGGACGTCACCAGTCCGCTGACTGACCTCACTAAAAAGGGGGCTCCAGATCCGGTCCAGTGGTCGGAGCAGTGCCAACAGGCATTCACACAAGTTAAAGCCGTACTCTGTGGGGGGCCGCTTTTATATTCTCCTAATTTCTCTCTCCCTTTCCTATTACAGACGGACGCTTCAGACAGAGGGCTGGGGGCCGTACTCTCGCAGGTGGTGGAGGGGGAGGAGCGCCCAGTGCTGTACATTAGTAGAAAGCTCTCCTTAAGGGAGACTAAGTACAGCACCGTGGAGAAAGAATGTCTGGCTATCAAATGGGCGGTCCTCACACTCCGCTACTACCTGCTGGGGCGGGCCTTCACTCTCTGCTCGGATCATGCCCCACTGCAGTGGCTCCACCGCATGAAGGATACTAACGCCCGGATCACCCGTTGGTATCTGGCTCTGCAGCCTTTTAAGTTCGAGGTGGTCCACAGACCGGGGGTGCAGATGGCTGTCGCCGACTTCCTTTCCAGAAATGGGGGGGGAGTGGTAGGCAGGCCGGATGACGCCCCGGCCTGAGTCGGGCGGTGGGGGTATGTGGCAGCGGGGGCGTGGTCAAGCGCCCGTCCGGAGAGGGAAAAGCGGTAAGGGCGCTTGCACCTGAGCTAAATTATGTCTAACACCTGTCTCTAATTTCAGTGAGCACGGGGAGAGCGGCATATAAGAGCCACAACACCGCCAGTCAAGAGCTCGACATACGTCAGTCCAGTGTTTGACGTGACTCAAAAAGTTAAAACTGTCTTTGTGTTAATTATAAGTTCTTCCTGTTTTATGTAAAGTTGTGTGCACTGCTGTGGGCTGATTAAAGAAACCCTTACCTGAGTGAGAGAGAGCTGACAACGTGTCCTTCTTTTCCCCTGCCTTATCGAGAACCTTCGTTACACATACCTTGAAAACAAATTCCAGGCATCAGTTCTGAAGAATGAACATGGTCATAAATTTGTTATAAAAGTCGACTGTCAAAGTTTCGATCATCTGTATTTCTCTATTGAAATCAGTGCAAGCGTAACAGCCTTCACAGTCTTTCCTTTCTGAGTACAAAGATTTTTAAAAGGATGTTTGGGGCAGAATTTGGACATATTTTCCCTTTTTCCTCTTCAATTAATTTAAAGAAACCCCCAATGTTTACATTACAGATATTCATTACAGCAAGTTACACTCAGACGTGTTGCAGCAAAAATTCCAGCCAATCAACATGTAGAGTGACTGAGCGGAAGTGCTAATGACTGTCTGACTCATTGTGGTACGCATGCTTACCCTGGCCATTTTTTAACATGAGGCCTAAATGAATGTACACCGGCCCTGACCCAAATGGACCCCAAACCCTTGCGGTCCTCTTCTGTGTCCAGAATGTGGTGATGTAAGTGAGTACCGATCGATAGGGTGCTAGTAAGCAAGTCCACGAGGGTTCATGAGTTAAAAATTGTGCATTTGAGACAGTCAAGTCAAGTCAAGTGGTTTTTATTGTCGTTCAACCATATACAGTTAGTACAGTATACAGTGAAACGAGACAACGTTCCTCCAGGGCCATGGTGCTACATAAAACAACATAGGACAAATACAGAACCACATGAGACTAGACCGACTAAATAACACACCTATATAAAGTGCATGTGCAAACGTGTGCAAAAAGTACGGGACAGTACAATAATTTACTAAAAATTAACAGGACAATAGGCACAGTGAGAGAGTGCAGCGCCGACCAGTACACAGTAGTGCAAAAAGATGACAGTTTCTAAAAATGAGATAGTGTTCGATGCACATAGCAGTTATTGAGGTAGCAGCCAGGTATAAAGTGACAAAAATTAAAGTGCAACTCAGGGCACGTGTGAGCATGTCAGTCCAGTCTCTGAGTATTGAGGAGTCTGATGGCTTGGGGGAAGAAGCTGTTACACAGTCTGGCCATGAGGGCCCGAATGCTTCGGTACCTCTTGCCAGACGGCAGGAGGGTGAAGAGTTTGTGTGAGGGATGTATGGGGTCATCCACAATGCTGGTGGCTTTGCGGATGCAGTGTTTTTTGTAAATGTCTTTGATGGAGGGAAGAGAGACCCCGATGATCTTCTCAGCTGTCCTCACTATCCTCTGCAAGGCTTTGCGGTCTGAAACGGTGCAAGTCCCAAACCAGGCAGTCAGGCCTGCATTAACCTGCCGTCAGGCCCTGGGGCTGAGAGGTTTTGTAGGCCCACAATAAAAAAAAAGTCTAATGAACATTATCCTGCTGAAAGAGGCCATTGCCATCAGGGAATACCGTTGCCAAAGGGTGTATGTGGTCTGCAACAATCTTTAGGTAGTTGTTACGTGTCAAAGTAACATCTATATGAATGCCAGGACCCAAGGTTTCCCAGCAGAACATTGCCCAGAGCATCACACTGCCTCTGCCAGCCTGCCTTCTTCCCATAGTGCATTCTGCTGCCATCTTTTCCCCAGGTAAACAACGCACTCATATCTGGCCATCCATATGATCTAAAAGAAAACATGATTTATCAGACTAGGCCACTTTCCTCCATTGCTCCATAGTCCAGTTCTGATGCTCACGTGCCTATTGTAGGCAATTTTAGTGGTGAACAGAGGTCAGCATGAGCACTATGACAGGTCTGTGGCTATGCAGCCCAATACGCAGCAAGCTGCAATGCACTGTGTGTTCTGACACCTTTCTATCATGAACAGCATTGCGTTTTTCAGCATTTTGTGCTACAGTAGCTATTCTGTGGGCTCGGACCAGATGGCCTAGCCTTCGCTCCCCATGCGCATCAGTGAGCCTTGGGCACCCATTTCCCTATTGCCGGTTCACCGGTTGTCCTTCCTTGAGTCCTTCCAGCTCCGGCTCCGCTTATTCTATAATTCCCTCATACTTTGCCATCTACAACACCTGAAGCTGTTTGGAAGGTTTAGAGTGCATCTGGACTGTGAGCTATGTTTTTTCCTCTCCTCAATCAGGCATGAGCTAAAGTGCTGCTCTCGCACGCATCATTAGAGTTTCATATGATTTTATGTTACGTTAAATGTGATCAAACAACTATTTGACAATGAAAATTGTTATCGCCAATTTTTTGTTGACATTTTCGATAACTTTGACTAATCGTTTCAGCCCTAGTCTGATCGGTGATTGTCTGATGAGTAGCTCTATGTCTCTTTCGAATGACGCTGTGTTCAAACCGATTGTGATGTTGAGGGATATGGGGGCAGCACAATCTTCTCAGAGTCATTCACTGGCACTAACGCATTGATTCGCGGTGTTAAATTGGGCTGCATTTCAGTGCCTTTACATATCATTCACCTAAAATCTGGTCTCATCAAATGTCCTGTGAAAAATGGTATGCAATCACATCTGCATTTTGAGGGTGGTGAGTATGATTTTAGTAAATTATTTGGCTGGTGGTAAGGTTTTTCCATGGCCATTTATGTCCGATAAGCCTGAAGAGAGTACTCGAGCTGATGTCGCTAAGCAATTTCCTTCTTTCTTTCCTGCGTGTGCTGTATCTCATGCTCAGGCACAAAAGTTTGAAAATGTACTTGACATTTTAGATTTCTTTCTAGAAACTAACCTTCACCTGAAGGAGTAGAAAGTAAGTTATATATCAGCCCAGAATAGTTTGAAGCTGCTGAGTTAGTGTAATTAAGCCTCCTTTGAAGGTAAATGGAAAGCAGTTAGCTGCTGCGCAACGCTCTGACCTTACACTATCTAACTGTATAAGTGCTGTGGTAGACAAGTTGCAGGTCCCTCCAGCAATGGTAGGTTACTTTTGGGAGGAAGACATTCCTATGCGTTAGTGGAAACAATGCTCCACTGATGCAGACTGTCTCACGTTTTTCCAAATTGTCCAAACTTCTGTTTATCATGCTCAAATTCTGAAATTGTCCCATGAGCATGTGTGCTCTGGACAACTAGGTGTCACCAAAACATAAATTATAAACAAATCACAAGATATTTATTTTGCCCGGGATTGAAATCTGATGTGTCTAAATTATTATTATTTTTTTTCCCATATCACAGCGGCCAAATAGCTGGGAACCCCAATCAGATGATTCCGCAAACCCCCATTCAGCCAATTCCAGTTGTGGGAGAGACATTTATTTGAGCGGCTTATCATCGATTGCGTGGGACCATTGCCTAAAGCTAAATCCGGTCACTAATATAGCCTAATGATCATGTGCACTACCACTTGTTACCCTGAAGTTTTTCTGCTGCAGTTAGGGAACTCATCAAGTTTTGTTAAATTTTTAATCTGCATAAGGTCATTCAGACTGACCAGGGGTCGAATTTCTTAAGTCAATGGTGCATACATACTGTACAGTGACTTACAAGGATTTGGTGGAGGGCCTACAATTTTTTATGTTTGCTGTCTGGGAGATCTTTAGGGTTTAGTCCTGCAGAGCTCGTACTTGGTCATGCAGTTTGCAGGCTACTAAAATTGGTAATTGAGCAATTCCTTGCTCAAGACTCTCCACATAAGTCTGTCTTGGACTACGTTAGCTCTGTTCATGAACACCTTCACAAGGCTAGGGATCTAGATAATGCATATCTGACTAAAAGTCAGTCAAAAATGAAAACTTGTTATGGTCTGCAATGCCTGCACTTATATAGCGCTATTTTAACCTTAGCTTAACCTTAACCTTTTTCAAAGCACTTTACACTGTGACTCATTCACCCAT
This sequence comes from Moxostoma hubbsi, assembly GCA_032164185.1. Taxonomy (NCBI): domain Eukaryota; kingdom Metazoa; phylum Chordata; class Actinopteri; order Cypriniformes; family Catostomidae; genus Moxostoma; species Moxostoma hubbsi. Next base: position 3,486,737 of record JAVLUX010000036.1, on the reverse strand, counting down.
TCACAAATACACTCTCACACACCACAGACGGCAGAACTGTCATGCCATTGGGAGCAACTTGGGGTTCAGTGTCTTGCCCAAGGACACTTCGGCATGTGGAGACATGTGGGCCAGGAATCGAACTGCCAACCCTGCGATAGTAGCCAACCCGCTCTACCACCTGTGTGACAGCCACCCACTTATGACAAACAAAGTGTTAAGCATAGTTTTTAGCCAGGAGTTAATGTGCTATTTTTACATCCTGTTCCTGGTTCGCCTATGTAAGCCAGATTATCTGGACCATATGTCATTGAAAAGAAGTTAAGTGATACCAATTATGCTATTTTCACCCTTGATCATAGGCATAAAAGCAGAGTGTGCCATATAAACATGTTGAAGGCTTATGTCACTAGAGATGTAGCCAAATAACTTGTCTTCTCTTGTTGAGCCTGGGTACAGCACAGGGCCCATCTTTATGGTGGTAGCTCATGAAAGGAACATTGGCACGCTCCTTCCCTCTGTAGTGCTAGGGTCTTCTCTTTGGGCAAGCGAGATCAACCCTTAAGCCTCCCTTGCTAGGGTTACAGCTATAACACTTTCTTTTGTTTCATTCCTATTCTAAGATGTAAATCTTTTCACCTCTCTGTAAAGACTCAGAGTAAAATAGGTTCTTAGTTTCTCAATACTGTTGCAAGAAGTGACAAAATGGAGGACTCATTTGCAGTTACAACGCGTGTCGGTGGAGGAAGAGATCCTGATCCCTGAGGAATGTGGTTTGCTGTGGCTGCCTCTGTTTTAACAATGTTCTTTGGTTACTACTTCATCTAGACGGTAGGTTGGAATGGCTCGATCCAATCAATTGACTGGTCAAGACATGTACTGGGAATTCTCTGTGATTACTCAACATCTGAAATCTTTTCAGACTTCCCAGTAGGCATTGGCTAAGGGTCAATCGAGTGAATTGAGCGACTTGTTTCTCTTTTTGCTTGAGTATATCATCCCTATATCCCTGATGCATAATCTGCAGCGCTTTGCATCCCTCTTTTTTTGGGTTCCAATGTAGGTGGGGAGTAGTGATGATGAAACTGATAACTTTAAACATAGCTACAAAACACACCTAAAATTTTTTTTTTTTTTATCCTGGATCCAGATTGTAGCTCTGAAAGCAGATGTGCTCCCATGTCAATTAGTTATGATTGGCCAAAATCTATAATAATTGAAGTTGTATCTCCAGATTTGTCAGTCTCTAAGCTTTCTCTTTTTTCTATACATAAGGGTATTGCAAGAAGAGCAGGAACAGTGAAAGAAATAAAAAAATTACGATCTGGTCAAATTCTTGTGGAATGCTGTAAAAAGGCCAATGATAAGAACCTTGTACATGCTAACCTGTTAGCTGGAGTACTAATAAAGGTATCTCCTCATCCGATGCTGAATTACAGCAAAGAAGTGATCCGCACCAGAGAGTTGGATTATGTAGACGAAGAAGAAATAACCCACAAACTCAAGACTCAAGGTGTAATAAACATGAAAATTATAATAATCAAGAGAGAAGACCGATTGATAAAGACTGGTACATGCATAGAGAGTTGTAATTGGATATATAAGCATTCCAGTGGACTTATTTGTACCCAACCCATTGCAATTTTTAACTGTCAAAAGTATGGAAATGGATCTAATGGCTGTGAAAACAAACATATCTGTTGCAACTGCGGTGAGGTAGACCGTGATAAGGAGATGTCTTTGCATCACCTTTGACAGCAAACTGTCCTTTATCCCTCATTTTAAGTTATTAAGTTTTAAGTTTTCAGAAATTAAAATTAGCTGATAATTTACTCACCCTCAGGCCATCCAAGATGTTTTTTCTTCATCTAAACAGAATTGAAGAATTTTAGGATTTAATTTCATGCCTCCTCCTTTAAACAATGCAAGTGAATGTACTCACATATTTTTTTGACAGCCCATAATGCATAATTAGGGTGCATCAAAATAATCCACACAACTCCAGTCGACAATTCAAGTTATTCTGAACCCAAACAATTTATTATTTTTTAAAACAAAACAATACTTATATACTTTTTAACTACAAATGTTCGCTTCCATACATCTGTGAAGTGCACTCATGAGAGGGATGACGTAAGCTCGTTGGTAAGGTCACGCTGAACCTGGATATCAGTACACCCCTTCATTGTCTCAAATATTGGAGGGTGTGCAGTGAACATTTTAGATTTCAGACCATCGAAAGAAACAAAGGGTCGACATCTGAATTCATCAGCTGTGCCCATGCTGTTATGTGAAAACTTGGGTCATATAGCCTATATATTTCTATATTGTACTTACTCTACTAATAGTGTGCCATTGGGTCCTTAAGGTCTCATACAGTGTTTCCAGTTTATTCATGATTCATGATTTACTCATCAAATTCAGATTCAAGACTCACACACAAATCAGGGGAAAATGTATGCGGATGCCGGCTTCTCGGAGCGGGGCAAGGGCTGCCTCTGCGACTTTTGTGAAGACGTGAGGGGACAGAGACATGCCGAAGGCATATTCGATGCTCAAGAGGGACCCCTAGTGTCGCTTCTTCGGCACGACGTCGAAGTGAGCGACAGACGGGAAAATAAATAATAAACTAATATGAATAACACACAGTATCGGATTTGAATCAAGCTCGTCGGACCGATACCCATTCTGTCTAAAAGCTTCAGTATCAGAGCCAATACTGATCCAGGTATCGGATCGGTGCATCCCTAGTAAAAAAAAAAACTAGCAGGGGTGCAATAACATGCAGTATTTTCACAGTTGAACTGTCATGTTTATTCTGTTGGTGTAGCGTCATGTTTCTTCAAAGTCAAGTCGTTTATGTTTGTTTGGTTTTCAAGTCTAGGCAAGTTTATGTTTTGTTTTACGTTTGGATTTATGGTTATTGGATTTCACTCATCTCGTAAATAAACTGCACTTGGGTTCTTACATCATTGTCTTTGTCTGCTCCTGTGTCATTGCCTGCCAGAAACATAGAATACTCGTCTGGATAATGCACCCAGCAGTAGACTTCTGCACCTACGTCAGGGGAATCGTCTCCTGGAGGACTATGTGGATGACTTTTGTAATTTGGCGACATGGCCACCGAATCAGAGTTCCACAACATGGCCGCCGAATCAGAGTTCCACGACAGGGCCGCCGAATCAGAGTTCCACGACACGGCCGCCAAATCAGAGTTCCACAACATGGCCACCGAATCAGAGATCCATGACATGGCCGGCGAATCATAGTTCCACCACATGGCCGCTGAGCCCACGCATGCCACGGCCAACGAGCTGCCAGCCTCGTCCGTCCCAGAGCCAGCGTTGCCAGCATCATTCGTTCCAGAGCCTGCACCGCCAACTTCGGCCTCACAGAGGAGGAGGAGAAGGGATTTCGTCTCTGAGTCTCAGCCCGTGTTCATGACCACAGAGATCATTCCCGAGACTCTGTCCATGTCCACGACCACAGAGGTCGCTTCCAAGTCTCTGCTCTACATGACCACGGAGGTTATTTCCCATTTATCCATGGCTCCACCTTCCTCAACTTTGCCCCACATCATGGCAGCCAAGCCAGAGTCAGCTCTGGGCTATGTTACAGCCAAGCCAGAGCCAGCTCCTGGCCATGTCACAGCCAAGCAAGAGTCAGCTCCGGGCCATGTCACAGCCAAACCAGAGTCAGCTCCGGGCCATGTCACAGCAACACCTCAGCCTGCTCCATGCCATGTCACAACAATGCCTCAACCTGCTCCATGCCATGTCACAGACATGCCTCACCATGCCCCATGCCATGTCACAGCCATGCCTCAGCCTGCTGCTTACCATGTCACAGCCACGCCTCAGCCTGCTCCATGCCATGTCACAGCCACGCCTCAGACTTCTCCATGCCATGCCACAGCTGAACCTCAGTCTGCTCCATGCCATGTCACAGCCGAACCTCAGTCTGCTCCATGCCATGTCACAGCCAAGCCCCAGACGGTCCAGGCCCGCCCCTACTCCACCTTGGTCAGCCCCATTGGCTCTTCCTCTCGAGCGTCTCATGGATTTGGTTTTCATCCCTAAAACGCTCTTATGAGAGGAAGTAATTTCTTTCACTATGGATTCAGCTTCCTGCTTTATTACAGCCCGATCCTACATTGCTAGTTCACTTTAGCACTTTAGAAGCAGCTGAGGATAGCGAGGCTTGCGCTGCTTTACTGGAGCACTTCCTGTATAATGAGAGTTTGTGCATGTGTGTGTGAGAGAGAGAGTGTGTGTGTGAGAGAGAGAGTTTGTGTGCGAGTTTAGGTTTTAGGGATCGAAAGAGAGAAACTCAGAAAATGAGAGAGATCGCTTCTGGGATTACCTTATTTGTTGCAGCTCTCGTCAGAAGTAACATCGCTTTAAAATAGGCAAGATGTAATTTTAAGCACTTCCCAGCAGCAGCGTTTGTCACCATATTTCTGTTGTAAACCATAACAACTTTTCTCTCTCGAGTAAGTGTGTGCATATGCGTATAATGTCTCTGTGTCTATGTGTGTGAGAGTGTGTGTATGTGAGAGGGGGAGGTGGTGCCAGGGTGTTTCCCACAGATATTTCAGATAATATAGAAACTGTTGTATTGATCAAGTGTATAGCTCTGATACAGCTCAAGCCTTCGTTGCTTGTTCGAAAATGTCACTTTAGAGCTAGCAACAGATAATGCATCACTTTTCGGCATTGGAGTACAAGGTAGTGCGCGTGTGTGTGTGTGTGTGTACGTGAGTGAGTGAGTGAGTGTCTGTGTCAAGTCATTTTTATTTGTATAGCTCTTTGTGTGTGTGTGTGTGTGTGTGTGTGTGTGTGTGTGCGTGTGTGCGTGTGAGTGTGAATGAGTGAGTGAGAGGAAGAGAGAAACTAATCGAGCGAGTTGAATTGCCTGTTTAAATTGGCTCTCATCAGGAATAACAATGCATCAAAGCAGCAGCGAATGTCGCCATTCTTGTATAAAGCTTTTCTGCTGCTAAACAACTGTTTACAATCGCAGTGATTCGAGGGGGGCACTGAATTTGCTACGAAGAGAGTTTGTGTGAGTGCGAAACAGACTTGTGTGTGTATGTATACAGTATATACGTTTAGCAGGGAAAAACATTTACACTGCAAATTATGGTTACTCCAGAGATGCTTGTGCCTCAGACGCTGGGAAAATCCCACCTCTTTCTGAAACTGAAAATATTATTGGTTAGTCTGAAATTAACTGAATTGAGCGTTCTGATTGGTGGATCAGCTTAGTCGTATTGTCTCTCTTGCCAGTGCCACTATTACGATATAGGTGAGCCAATAGATGGCGCCATTGAACTATGGTAAGATAGGAGTTACACTAGAAACGGCAGTGTTACTGTGCAAAAGACACAGCTGCATTAAGATTGTAAAGCTGAAGAGGCTGAACAAAAGAATAGTGTTTAACGCATTGCAGGCGAGTCTTTGTGTATAACGTACATAAAACAGCCACAAAAAAATATATAATTTCAGGTGGGCATATGCAAAATCCTAAAAAAGTTTAGTGGGCAAATGGCGTACACACACGGGTTGTTTAACAATGTTAGTGAAGACATAGACGCAATGGTTTTTAATACAAAGGGAATTATATTTTACTTACCTTATCCCTACATCTAAACCTTACACAAACCTGTTAATATCAGTCGATTTAAAGCAAAACATAATTTGGCCGATATATAAGTGGTTTAGCTAGTAAGGACCACTTAACAAAAAAGTATAGCCAAACTTGTACCCACATACACACATATGGAACCAGAGTCTAGAAACGTTTCCAGGAACAGAAACCAAATATGAACAAAAATGTTTGCAGAACATAACGAAAATGTTAATGAAGTCCCTTTCAAATGTTCAGGTGTGAATTTTTTATTTTGTCCTGCAACATTTTTCTTTTTTCATGAATCCCAACACCAAATGTTTTATCACAGTAAATGTTTGGAATTACATAACTTACTTTTGCCCCCCAAAATACAGTTCTCTCTTTCTAGTTGAACGTGATTTGATCCTGAAGGAAACCACTGCATCATACATTTCTTTGCTATATTACATGTTATGGACGAAGCCTTCTGTGACATGCTGAAAAGCTTTTTAACAACCATATACAGTATAGTATATTATTACTAGACTACATATAAATGCATGGTTAATCAAGGTGTTAATTACCACCTATCCTATTTATATGTTGAGGTTACAACTATAGGCTTTTCCTAATTTCCTCCTTTGCTGAGATTCACCTGATCAGTGTTGTAAGTCTGCTTATTCCAAGCAACTTTGTATGCTACTTGTTAAAGGTCATTATAAAGGTTGGCAGTCCAGTTTTTTGGGCTTATTTCCAGAATACAGCTGGAATACAGCTTATTTCCAGAATATACATGTTGTGGACTTGCTGGTGCTTGGCTCCTTGCATAGAGTGACCAACCACTAATATCAGCTGTCAAATATCCCCACCTACAGTTCGAGCTAAACTCGACATCAATGGTGTCAACACATATGATGAACAGATCCTGTACATGAGAAAATATTAAAGGTAAAATATTTTTCCCCATGCACTGTAATTATTATTAACCATTATTTTACTTAGTTATAATGCAAAACTAAACGAAAACGACAACAAACAAAACAAAAACAGTATCAACTCAGAACAAACCGAAATGAAAAACGTTTAGTGTTTTACATCGCTGTCTGTCTGAAACATTACAATTTATGCTGAACATGGACCAAATGATTAATTTACTGCCTAGACAATCTGTTTCCATTTGGTTTAAAAAGAGCACCAAATACAAGTAATTAATTTGTATAATCATTTCTGGGATCGATGCTCTATTTGACTGCACTCCAAATATTGAGTCACTACAGAAACTGCCAATTGAAACAGTTACATAAAAAGAGGCAGATACTGAAAAATTGGAAATATTCTTCTGTGTTCAAAATATAATAACTGCCTCTTCAATGGGTGGTGAATCACAAGCAATATTAAAATGTCTGAAAGAAAACCGATGTATCTATGCTTTCCAATTTATGAATATGTAATTAATGTTATATATTTCTTTACCTTTTATTTCATTATTAATTTAGTTCAAGTTCAAGTTCTTTTATTTATTTAGCACATTTAAAACAGCATCAAGGCTGACCAAATTTGTTACGATCCATACTGTCTTTTGTTTATGTACCTTTATTTTTAAGTTTCTGGCACCTTTTACGTTCCATATTGTCTTTTGTTTTATGCACTCTTATTTTGAAATCACTCTCATGTTCCTGTTTCCCAGTCTTGTCATGTCCTGTTTTCTCTCCATGTTCATGTGTCTGGTTTTCATTGGTTCATTGTTTGATTACTTTATTATCAGTTCTAGTTTTGTCATTGGTTTTAGTTAATTGCCTTTATTATCTTGTTTTGAGTTCTGTTTGTCCATTGGCTTTCGTTTCCCCTTGGTTTTGTATTTAAGCCCTCATGTTTACCTTGTCCTTTGTTGGTTATTGTTTGATGTAAGGTGTTTGAAGATGTTCCATGTTAATCCCGTCTTCTACCGTGTTCCTGCCTGTGCCCTCCTTGGATGATTCCCCGTGTTTATATCTTTTGTTTGTACTTTTCTTTTCCCCTTGTGGATGTTTTATTTGTTCCTGTTTTTCACCGTTTGCTTGACCCCTTGCACCAACTCAATAAAGCTGCACCTGGATCCTCACTCCTTGTCTGCCTCCCTTCATAACAAAAGTGCTGTACAATACAAAATTATAAAAACACATAACAATTTAAGACCAGGACATTACACACTATTAAAAGCCAGTGAAAAGTGATGAGTTTTAAGAGAAGGTTTAAAAACAGATAATGAAAGTTACAATCTGACACTGATTATTCCATAAAACCCACAACAGGGTCAATTTACAATTTAAATTTTATTATATATGTCACTATTATATACACACACACAGGTGCTGGTCATATAATTAGAATATCATCAAAAAGTTGATTTATTTCAGTAATTCCATTCAAAAAGTGAAACTTGTATAATGTGTACATTCATTCCACATAGACTGATATATTTCAAGTGTTCATTCCTTTTAATTTTGATGATTATAACTGACAACTAATGAAAACCCCAAAATCAGTATCTCAGAAAATTAGAATATTGTGAAAAGGTTCAATATTGAAGACACCTGGTGCCACACTCTAATCAGCTAATTAACTCAAAACACCTGCAAAGGCCTTTAAATGGTCTCTCAGTCTAGTTCTGTAGGCTACACAATCATGGGGAAGACTGCTGACTTGACAGTTGTCCAAAAGACGACCATTGACATCTTGCACAAGGAGGGCAAGACACAAAAGGTCATTGCTAAAGAGGCTGGCTGTTCACAGAGCTCTGTGTCCAAGCACATTAATAGAGCGGCGAAGGGAAGAAAAAGATGTGGTAGAAAAAAGTGTACAAGCAATAGGGATAACCGCACCCTGGAGAGGATTGTGAAACAAAACCCATTCAAAAATGTGGGGGAGATTCACAAAGAGTGGACTGCAGCTGGAGTCAGTGCTTCAAGAACCACCACGCACAGACATATGCAAGACATGGGTTTCAGCTGTCGCATTCCTTCTGTCAAGCCACTCTTGAACAAGACACAGCGTCAGAAGCGTCTCGCCTGGGCTAAAGACAAAAAGGACTGGACTGCTGCTGAGTGATCCAAAGTAATGTTCTCTGATTAAAGTAAATTTTGCATTTCCTTTGGAAATCTAGGTCCCATAGTCTGGAGGAAGAGAGGAGAGGCACAGAATCCACGTTGCTTGAAGTCCAGTGTAAAGTTTCCACAGTCAGTGATGGTTTGGGGTGCCATGTCATCTGCTGGTGTTGGTCCACTGTGTTTTCTGAGGTCCAAGGTCAACGCAGCTGTCTACCAGGAAGTTTTAGAGCACTTCATGCTTCCTGCTTTTTCCAATTTTATGGAGATGCAGATTTCATTTTCCAACAGGAATTGGCACCTGCACACAATGCCAAAGCTACCAGTACCTGGTTTAAGGACCATGGTATCCCTGTTCTTAATTGGCCAGCAAACTCGCCTGACCTTAACCCTATAGAAAATCTATGGGGTATTGTGAAGAGGAAGATGCGATACGCCAGACCCAACAATGCAGAAGAGCTGAAGGCCACTATCAGAGCAACCTGGGCTCTCATAACACCTGAGCAGTGCTACAGACTGATCGACTCCATGCCACGCCGCATTGCTGCAGTAATTCAGGCAAAAGGAGCCCCAACTAAGTATCGAGTGCTGTACATGCTCATACTTTTCATGTTCATACTTTTCAGTTGGCCAACATTTCTAAAAATCCTTTTTTTTTGTATTGGTCTTAAGTAATATTCTAATTTTTGGAGATACTGAATTTGGGATTTTCATTAGTTGTCAGTTTTAATCATCACAATTAAATGAAATAAACATTTGAAATATCTGTCTGTGTGTAATGAATGAATATAATATCCAAATTTCACTTTTTGAATGGAATTACTGAAATCAACTTTTTGATGATATTCTAATTATATGACCAGCACCTGTGTGTGTGTGTGTGTGTGTGTGTGTGTGTATGTATATATATATATATATATATAGGTCAGGTTTCCTGTGCTACAAATATTATAATGATATTTACAAAAGGTTTTTCAGTATATATTCAGGCTAAATTTATTTTTGGCAAATTGGGCTATATTATTAATAATAGTAGATACAATTTATCCTTAAATAAATTCCCCATCAAGACAATTTTATGAATTCTATGATTTACACATGCAAATGCCAAGCATTTGTATTTTCCAGATTTTTGTTTTTGTTGTTTTAATTTGCCACTAGAGAGCCATATTGTACTAAATATTAAATGCAGTCCATTCAAATTTTTGACATGGAGTTGATATTGAAGGTTAATAGAATACACGTTAATACCAACAGTTCAAATAGCAATTCTAAGATTAAAGACAAAAGATATTAATGACAACTGATCGAGAGGGTAAAAATACAATGTTGCTACTGCTGAACACACAGAAAGCACTCTAAAGTTTCTCACTCCCTGCAGAGTTTCTTCACATTTCCATTGTTCATATCTGTTCCCATTGTCCTGTTTTTACTTGTATAAATAGAGATCAAGCTTCAAAGAGTTCATGCCTATACTAAATATAAATATAATTCAATTTGATACCATTTTGTTATGAATTCTGTTTGTTTTAGTGCATGAAATTCTATGCATTTATCAAACTAAATAATGTTTAAGACAACTTAATTTATATTCATAAACCAAACTCAGCTGGTGTGTGTGTGACCATTAATTGCTGTACGTACAATTAGAACAACTGAACATGTCTCTCCACTTTTTAGATACATCATTTAGTTAAATCCCAATCCTAGGTAAATTCCTTTTCTTAAATCCATTTCTTTTGTTTAGCCTTTGGGCCTCTGAGCTCTGACTGAATTATATGGCAGACAACATTTGTCGAATTAAGAAGAGAGCAGTCAATTGGCTGGACAGCATAACTCCTGTCCCCACCTGAAACATACAATTACTCATCACAAATAGATTAAGGATACATTTTTTTATTTATTTAATTATTTTTCAATTAAATGTAATATTAAGGCTGTCAAAAAAGGTAAAACACATTTAAAAAATAAAAAATAAATAAAATGAAGTTGAAATACAACATTTTGACAGAGTGGGCACTGCCCCCTGGTGCAAACCCTTCCCCCCACTTCCACAAAGAATCTATTGATAAATTAATCATTTAGCGCATTAAAGCAGGCTCGAGTAACTCCACTGCTTCATAGAAACCTATGCTTAACCCCACACAAGCACAAAATTACAGAACAGTCTCTCTCCCTCCCGTTCATGGCGGAAACACTTGAGAGGGTAGTTTTCAATAAGATCTCTGTATTTCTTCACAGAACAAGCTGCTAGATGACAATAAGTCAGTCTTCAAAAGTGGACATTCCACCGAGCCCTGCTATCGGTTACTGAGTCACTGAGACAGATGAGAGTGGGATCCAGATCATCTGTCCTTATTCTACTGGACCTATCTGCACCCTTTGACACAGTCAACCATCAGATCCTTCTGTCCTTCCTCTCTACTCTGGTAATCACAGGAACTGTGTTTGGCTGGTTCAAGTTCTATCTCTTAGGTAGGTCTTTCAAGTTAGCATGGCGAGGTGAGGTGTCCAATTCACATCAGCTACTTACTGGGGTATCTCAGGGCTCAGTGCTTGGACTATTTCACTTTTCTATATACATAACATCACTGGGACCCATCTTTCAAGCACATGGGTTCATTTACCAGCCCTCAGTATTGGGTCGAATCTTGGCCTGTTTGGTAGATATCTCGGTCTGGATGAAGGATCATCACCTGCAACTCAACATGCACTATGTTGAGTTGCAGGTGGTGATCCTTCATCCAGATGTTCCTCATCATTCCAGCCAACCCTGCTGTTGAGCACAACATCACCATTCACCTGGGTTCATCTACAAATCTAGAGGTAACCATCGACAACCAACTCACATCATGAAAATAAGACCCTTCTTTTCTGAACATGCCACACAACTCCTTGTTCATTCACTTGTCATATCTAGACTGGATTTCTGTAACAATCTCATTGCCAGCCTTTCTTCATTTGCAATTAGGCCTCTGCAAATGATTCAGAATGCAGCAGCATGTCAGGTCTTCTTGTTCTGTACACTGGCTGCCGGTTGCTGCACGTATTAAGTTGGAGGCTCTGATGCTGGCATAAAGAACAGTCATTGGATCTGCTCCAGCTTACCTAAAATCATTCCCACCAGAAGCCTGTGGTCGGTCTTTTGGTACCAACACAAAGAGGCACCAAATTACTTTCCTGAACTTTCGGCTTCACTGTACCTCGGTGGTGGAACGATCTTCTCCATCCATGAAGCATATTCCCTCTCTGTCTTAAAAATATGGTTGAAGATACTTCTTTTCCATGAGCACATGACAATATATATATATTCTTGTTGCACTCTAATCTGTCTTGTATAGTATTTTTCTGATGCAATTGAAACTTTGTAATGCACCACGTTTTGTTCTACTTTGGTCTCCTTTTAAATGAATCACTTATGTTGTATTATTACTTTTTGTTAGACGCTTTGGACAAAAGCATCTGCCAAATTAATAAATGTAAATGTTCTTGTTCACTTCCACTGATCTCATGAACAACTTAGTGCTTTTTAACTAACCAAAATTCGATAACATAAAAGATGCTGATTTCTCACTAACTACAGGTGTAAAGATGTGATATGCAGAAATGGTCACTGAACGAATCACTGAATGAAATCAAAATTAATGATGAATCAAAATCCCCACCACTATTTGGAAAGCTACGATCAAAGACAAGTGGAGTGATACAAAGAGTGAAACTTGTAAGTGCTGTTATACTTAATAAGGTTTAGGTATAAGTAACCTATACTTCACATTATATCACATTATCTGCTGGGACCAGAACTAACTGAACATACATAACTGGATTGTATAACATAAGGAATATGTAACCAATCTAATGCATTTTTTTTTTTTTTTAAAGTTGTGTAAGGTTGAATCAGTGACATTCAATTCAAAACAAAATGATGCTATATTAATGTACTCACTCTGTAAGCATGCACACATAAAAATAATTTTATTATGCAAGACAAAAAGACATGCTTTCTCAGCTTTCCATCCTGTATTTGAGCATGCAGAATAGACTCAGCTCCATATGATCAAAGTTCTGTTTTTTAATGTGGAGACAGAGTAACAGTATGTGTGTTGTTGATCTGCAGAGATGAGAGATTTTGCTGGAAATATCACTACTTTGTATAATTGCCACAGTGACATTAACACATATTAAAAAGCACTATGAATCATTTAATTTTCTGTTAATTTGAGTAATGTTTATTGTGACTAATTCACTTTTTTTCAGGCTAATTCAAAGCATTGCACTTTTTGTAAAATTCACTTGTATAGATTGAATAAATACCACAGAAGTGTATGACGTACAAGCCCAGCAAACACAGAATGTTCCCCTAACGTTAGTGTATGGTTCCCATTTTTTTTAATCAATTTCCTAATGTTTAGGAATGTTCTCTTTAGGTTCAGCATTTATAACCATAAACTAATGTTCACAGAAAGCTGGTTGGAGTTTTTTTTGTGCGACAACCTAAAAAGTACTTTTACGGAATGTTCTCTAATGGATATTTTTACATTTTATTTTAAGAACCATAAACTAACGTTTCTAGAATGTGTGTGTGTGTGTATGTATGTATGTGTGTGTGTGTGTGTGTGTGTGTGTGTGTGTATATATATATATATATATATATATATATATATATATATATATATATATATATATATATATATATATATATATATATTATTGTTTTTTTTTGTTTGTTTTTTTTGTCAGACACCAAGGAAATAACTTATACAGAAGGTTCTCAAATGGTTTTAAGTTTTTTTTTTTTTGGGTGACAACCTAAAAGGAGCTTATAGCCTTCAAAACATTCTAATGGTTATTTTATAGGTTTTCTTTTTAATTTACAGTTCTACACTATTTTTCTTTGTCACGTATTTTATTATTTGTCACAAACATTGCAGAGAGTTTGATACAACAATGACTGACATGACTTCCGTGCAGCATTTAATTAAATGTTGAAATAAAGATAGGATTGTGATTTAAACACATTATGCACAAATAATATTAAATAATTTATTTTTATTTTTATTTTTTTTTTTTTACAGTTAAAACCTCTCCGTTTCCTTTTATAATCTTTTGTGTAGTAATTTTTATGTTTACGTTTTATGTTTTTTTTTTTTTTTTTTTTGCTCTGTGGGAGGACACGTTTAAAATCCATCCCGTTATATGCCTAGCCTTCGTGCTGACGTCACTTACCGAAACTCTTGCGCTTGTGGCCTTTAGTTCGGACAGCGGTCAGCTGCTTCGCGAGATCGTCTGATCATCATCATCAAACACGTTCATCGGAGCAACAGAATCAATTGACATGGGGAACTGTTACGTACGTGTTTAAGCTTTTCGCTTTAGTAAACATCTTTAACCGGCGAGATCGCCAGAGAGAGATTTACTCAAACATCCGCCGCGTAGTTTTGTTATGGGACTGTCGCACTAATCTAACAACACAAAGCTCTTTTTAAATAAAAAGGAAAGACTAATGTAGAGAAGAAATAGTAAATATAGTTACGATAAAATATGTGTTGGGTTAAATAGTGAATCTGAACGAGGTAGTTTCATTTCATGCAGCAAACACATTTAAATTAAATGAAAAAAAGAATTTCTTTATGCATTTCTTCATATGCATTAAACTGATTTCGATTGTATATGTTATTGTAAAGGCGGAGGAATGCGTCAGAATCCCGTTATGTGAGTCAGAGGAAACGCTTTGGGAGGAGACAGTTATTCCCAGCGCCAAGTCGAAGGGCCTCCATCTGGGTTCAGTCTGTGTTTGGACAGGCTGGATGCTCTGAGCATTCTTCAGGGGGAGACAGGGGGGAAATGATAATTCACTACATTTCTCCAATCACAAATAAGTTGGAGTAATGACACTTATTCTGCGCATAGAAACATAGAAAAAGCACAAAGATTATTTAGCCATCACTGGGTGATATATTGTGTATATGTATCTTTCATAGAGCCTACACAAAGTCCAGTTATATTCAGTTTCAAGCGTGTCTTTTTGTGGTTTGACTGCTTAAATGAAACCTAGTCAAGGCGACATACATAGGAATTGTATAATAATTGTGGCCAGTTACATACACTTACCTGCAAACTCATCAACATTTGTTCATTCCTGATAAAGTACAAAAACCTGCGTAACTTTTACGCCAGACATAGAACAACAATTAGGCTTCTTATTTGAATGTCAGATCATTTTAATGTATCGATCCCTCAAAAATGGATTGATAAAATAATGTGCAGAATCGGCCAAGCAATAATGTCTAAATTGAGATTTTATAATATCTCTAGAATGCAATGATATTTTACGTCAAGACATGCTCTTATTTGCTATGCATTGAATCTTCCAATGGTATATGCCCCCAACCACTGGTACAATTGCCCCTGCTATGGGGCGAATGTAACAGTGGTTAGGTACAATTGTTAGTTCTTGTATTAAATTCAACATTATAAAATGGATAGTCCTGGAGGCTGATTGGTCAATACAGCACAAATAACCTTTTCTTCTTAATAAAATGAAACTTGTGACCTTAATATTTGTATTATGTAGTAGCCATTTATAAAAGAAAAAACACACAAAAAAAAAACAAAGGGTACTTAAGGCTGTGCTTTGTGAAAATAGTCAATACAAATTTAGAATAGCATCTCAGCTTAATTATGATGACCATTTTTAATTATGAAGCAAAGTACGGTGATTTTCCTTTCTGGTTTTATTTGACAGCCAACAGTTGTTCCTTATAACGACTTTGATGTTGTTGCTGACATAAAGGCCATCCGCAAAGCCTGCAAAGGTTTAGGTAAGATGTCATTCTTATACTTATCTGTACTGCAATTTATATGCTTAAAAGGATACTTCACCTCTGGGAAGATGAATGTGTATTTAAAATTGGTCATTTATATAGTATAAATGTGAAATTATTTTTGAATTTGAAGCATTCTAGACAGAGAAAAGGCAGAAAATGTATTTTTTACACATGTGGCTGAAAGACAACAACTCCCAGAATGCACTTGCTTTGCTGCCCTTACGAGGCCGCTCCCAAACCACGCCTACCGGTTACAGGCGGCAGTATCTGAAAATATGATACAACTATGCTTGCTTTGATACATCGTGACTCTATAAATCGTGAGTTAGTTGATAAATTGACTGACTACGCGGGAAGAACATTATAATTCCGTGTGTCCAAACTCTGTACATGACGTCTTAGTAACAAAAAAGAAAAAAACAAACAAAATACTCACTTTACACTAAGCCGTCCGTTTGTCCCTGCGGGCTTTGGCTGGCGTTTCCAATTTATCTTCGGGATCCTAAAATAAGTTTCCAGGACTCCCCTGTCCATGTGTGATACAAAACTTGGGTGCTCAGTTATACATGCTCATGTTATTGGTGCAGTTTCATCAGCGGATTCAGCGATCTCGTCCAGTATCGCTGAAATTCGCGACAGCAATAGGACTCTCTATCTGTTTCCATAGGCGCACAGCGAGAGCACTGACACCACCAGTCCGCCCCAACTCGAGTCTGAATATAATTTAACACTCTCTTCCTCCTGCCTGCCAAGCAGGTTTTGCTCCCCTGCTACAGCAGCTGCTCCATCTGCCTCTGTTCATCGCTGTATTGCGGCTCGTACAGGTAGCGTGAGCATCAGATTCTCGCAACAGATCTTCGAAATCCCCTTCTGCCATTTCAACTTCAAAACTATATTCCGCCATCGTGATTAGCCTACTTGTATACAAACTTTCTACACAGAGCAAGAGCCTGTTTTCTTAGCTTCTACAGAAAGATGGCTGACACTATCTTCACATTCTGTGAGTGAGATCCCGCCCCATATGGGCGTGGTGAAAACATGCGGAATACTGGCTGTAGTTTTAAGCCTCTGGACCAAAAATCCTCCGATGACGCAAAATGACGATTTTTGCGTCATCGGAGGATTTTTTCCAGACTAAAAATAAATAAATCTCTCGTCTCAGGGGGATATATGGGGGGGGGAGCTCGGTAATTAGAAAATACTACTGGTTTTCTACTGATACAAAGCTTAATGCTAAATCCTGAAGTAACCCTTTAAATCATTTAGTTATAATCAGTCAATGTTATACAATTAGTTGTTACCACTTGTCTAGACAAGTAGTGTATGTGTTCAACTTGTTCCAAACTTGTTGGTCTCTGAACTTCTGATTGAAACTGACCAGTCCTGCTCAATGGACCCACATGATTAGTGTTTATGGTGATGTGAAAAGAGTTGATATTTAGCAACAATAGCTCTATTTTGTGTAGTTGATGTTCAAGCCTCTGCAGAAGGGAACATGTTCTTTTAAGGTGCAATGTAAGACATTTAGGAAGAAAGTTCAATAAAGTATAATATATATTCTTACACACCCTATATATACCCTAACACACCAAAAGCTATAATGTCATTTAATAATTTGTTCCCTTTACAAAAAGCTTCACTATGATGCTGCGCTTTGCTAAGTGCTATGGGAACAATCCTAGTTGTGAACGAGCTGTGAATATGTGTGTAACGCATTAATGAACATTGACCTGAATTTATAGCCTCGGCTGATGTTAAATGCACCTGTGGCCAGGCTATAAATGGATGCGTCACCAGGTGTCGTCAGATCCTCTTTTTTTCAGAGCGATTCTGTGTGTGTGTGTTTTACAAACCTTGTCAAAACTCTTTCCTCTGCTAGGAATTAGAATTTGTGAGGCAGTGTGCAGTGAACCTTTTCTCCTTTCTCTTCTGTCTAGAAAATATATATATTTTTAAACACCTTAAACGATGCATGTTCCCCTGTACTCGCTCTATAGCTGAAGAGGACAAGCATCAGTTTTGCTCTGTTTGGGAGGGGCTCTCGTATGGATCTGTCTGAGGAGCGAGAGATGGGTTTCATCCCTTTCGCTTGCTCTCTCTCCCAAGATCCAGCTGATCCTCGTAAGCCTGAAGCGCGCCTCGGCGCCTCTTCGGTTCACAAGGACACTGAACCTCTGTAAATCCCGAGCATAATAATAAAGCGGCTGTGGAATTAAGAGACAAACAAAGAGACAAATTAACAGAAAATCTGCTTTCGGGCAAAATGCTTCGCGCTCGCCTCGCTTACTTCCGTGAGTCAGCGCCCACATTTAATTCGTGCTCTAGCATGGATCTGGCTGAGGAGCGAGAGACGGGTTCCTCCCTTTCCCTCGCTCTCTCCCCAGACCCAGCTGGTCCTTCCCGTGATCTCGAAGCGTGCTTTGGCGCCTTTTCGGTTCACGAGGGGGGCGGGGCGCTGAATCTCTGTACATTTCACGCACAATAATAAAGCGGCTGAGAAATTACTCGAGGTGATTACGCGGGCTGTGGCCAGACTACAGCTAGACTGGCCACGTGAACAAGAGACCCTCCCCCAAACGCTCCAAACTAGAAGACAAATTTCTGTCTGGTGGGCAAAATAATTAAATAAATAAAAGAGGGAATGGAACTCTATATCAGTCCCTTCCTTTCTTCTATGACCTCCATAACAAGTATTTTCTTTATGGAGGAAATTTATTCTTCCCGTGTCTTCGTGCCCTCGACGTTGGTGTATTCAACTATCGTGGGTGCTGAAGCTCAGGGGTATTCGGTGATGCCGCCGGTAGAAGAGACACCTGCAGGTTTTCTCTCGCCTGGCTCGGCATCATCGCTAAAGAGACCTACTCTCCCCACAAAGCTGTGCAGGACCACCTCCACGCTTGTGGGGAAAGCTTATCAGGCAGCAGGTCAGGCTGGTGTTGCCCTGCACACTATGGCAGTGTTACAAGTGCTCTAGGCTAAATCTGTTGAAGGACCTGAGTGTGGGCACCTCACTCAGGAGGAGGGTCCTTCTAGACGGGAGGCTCTAAAACAAAACGTGGCGAATCGTGCTCCCCCTCATAAAGACTGGGGTCCAGTTCGTCACCCTCAGCAGCCCCAATGCAAGACCTCAGGGGTGTGATTTCTAAGAAAAAGAAACCCTGACGTCTTGTACTCAGCCTTGTGGGAGTAGTTCCCCTCGGGACGGGGCGCGTGTATCATCCACTTCGGCCCTCCCAATACCCTCACGAAACCTCTTCACTCCAGCCGCCTTTGGTGTTTCGGGTGATAGAGGCTTCCAACAAAGAGTTGGGTGTACCGTTGCTTCCTGCCTTGATCCAGGACTTGGAACACTCGACATCCCCTCAACAGGAAGTGTCAGAAATAATACCCATCTCAGAGAACCTGGCAGTGTGGAAACTTCTGTAACTTCTGAAATTTCTATGTGGGTTCTAGAAACAGTAGAAAGAGGCTACAGAATTACATTTGCGTGGTTCCCACTACCGTGAAACCGGGACAGGCATGTCTACTTTGGAAAGAACTGCAAAATCTCTTGGTCAAAGGGGCCATAGAACATGTTCCCCTTCCAGAGAAAGAGTCAAGCTATTACAGCAGATTCTTCCTGGTTCCCAAGAAGGGTGGGGGGTTGCGTCCGAATCTAGATCTTCGAGGCTGGAACCGCTCTGTGTTCAAGTCCTAGATGCTGACTATCAAGACGATCGTGTCACAAGCCCAACATCACGTTTGGCTGGTCACCATCGATCTCATGGACGCATATCTTCATATACACTCACCTAAAGGATTATTAGGAACACCTGTTCAATTTCTCATTAATGCAATTATCTAATCAACCAATCACATGGCAGTTGCTTCAATGCATTTAGGGGTGTGGTCCTGGTCAAGACAATCTCCTGAACTCCAAACTGAATGTCAGAATGGGAAAGAAAGGTGATTTAAGCAATTTTGAGCGTGGCATGGTTGTTGGTGCCAGACGGGCCGGTCTGAGTATTTCACAATCTGCTCAGTTACTGGGATTTTCACGCACAACCATTTCTAGGGTTTACAAAGAATGGTGTGAAAAGGGAAAAACATCCAGTATGCGGCAGTCCTGTGGGCGAAAATGCCTTGTTGATGCTAGAGGTCAGAGGAGAATGGGCCGACTGATTCAAGCTGATAGAAGAGCAACTTTGACTGAAATAACCACTCGTTACAACCGAGGTATGCAGCAAAGCATTTGTGAAGCCACAACACGCACAACCTTGAGGCGGATGGGCTACAACAGCAGAAGACCCCACCGGGTACCACTCATCTCCACTACAAATAGGAAAAAGAGGCTACAATTTGCAAGAGCTCACCAAAATTGGACAGTTGAAGACTGGAAAAATGTTGCCTGGTCTGATGAGTCTCGATTTCTGTTGAGACATTCAGATGGTAGAGTCAGAATTTGGCGTAAACAGAATGAGAACATGGATCCATCATGCCTTGTTACCACTGTGCAGGCTGGTGGTGGTGGTGTAATGGTGTGGGGGATGTTTTCTTGGCACACTTTAGGCCCCTTAGTGCCAATTGGGCATCGTTTAAATGCCACGGCCTACCTGAGCATTGTTTCTGACCATGTCCATCCCTTTATGGCCACCATGTACCCATCCTCTGATGGCTACTTCAGCAGGATAATGCACCATGTCACAAAGCTCGAATCATTTCAAATTGGTTTCTTGAACATGACAATGAGTTCACTGTACTAAAATGGCCCCCACAGTCACCAGATCTCAACCCAATAGAGCATCTTTGGGATGTGGTGGAACGGGAGCTTCGTGCCCTGGATGTGCATCCCACAAATCTCCATCAACTGCAAGATGCTATCCTATCAATATGGGCCAACATTTCTAAAGAATGCTTTCAGCACGTTGTTGAATCAATGCCACGTAGAATTAAGGCAGTTCTGAAGGCGAAAGGGGGTCAAACACAGTATTAGTATGGTGTTCCTAATAATCCTTTAGGTGAGTGTATAGCCACAGCACAGGAAGTTCCTGAGGTTCGCTTTTGGGGGCGAAGCCTTCCAGTATCGGGTTCTTCCATTTGGCCTAGCCCTATTAACCCGCACATTCAGGAAATGCATGGATGCAGCACTGGCTCCTCTGTGACTCCAGGGCATCCGCATTCTGAATTATATAGATGACTGGCTGATCCTAGCGCAGTTCCAAGAACTGGCAGTTCAGCACAGGGATATCATCTTGACTCATCTGGGGGTTATATGGAATTCAGTCATGATGCAGGCACAATCGTCTCCTGCACAAATCGTTTCCATTCAGAACACCCCGAGCAAGGTCAGGCTAGGTCGAGGTTGCATTGCTCATCAGCATAATTGAATACTAGGTCTCATAGCGTTGGTGTCCGCGGTGATCCCTTCGGACCTTCTGCACATGAGCATCATGTGCATCATGTAAAGCCAGGGGGTTTTATCCGAGGGCCGGTCCCCTAAGGCAAATAAGGGTTACACGCCACGTGCTTCATTCCCTTTCTATGTGGTTCAGACCCCGGTTCTTACCTTGGGTCCCACTCTAGGTGCGTCTTGTCGTCGCAGGCTGCTAACGACTGATGCCTCCCTGACGGGCTGGGTAGCGGCCTTAAGTGGTTGTCCGGCTTAAAGGGATAGGAGGGTCATCAGTTCGGTTGTCACAGTAACTGTCTCGAGCTGATGGCCGTATTTCTGGCCCTGAAATACTTCCTCCTAAGGCTGCCATGTCTTGGTGCGGGTGGGCAATACAGAGGTAGCCTCTTACATAAATCATTGGGGGGATCCACGTTCACGCCAGCTGAATTTCTGGCACGTTGGATCCTCCTTGGGGCCCAGGGCAGCTCCTGTCACTCAGGACAGTTTCGTCCCTGGATGTCCATGTGTGTGGGAGCAGATTTACTCTGAGGTAGTGAACAAATCTGGGTGAGATTTCACAGGGCAGAAGAGGACCTAAGAAGCCGAATACCTCTCCTCGATGGCTCGCCTTGGGCGATTCCGAACAGGGAGGATCTTCTCATCCCTGGCCCGAATTGTGAAACCTTTCATGCTTGGCCCCTAAGGGTACCAACTGATGTTCACAGGGCTTTCTCTTGAGGTTATCAAGACCATTTCAAGTGCTAGGGCTCCCTCCACTTTCTAACTGATCTGGGTAGATTTTACAGGGCAGAAGAGGACCTCTTCGCCTCTGTTGATAGCGCAATGTCTCCTCTACTTCTCCCCGAGTCGCCCAGTTTCCCCCCCTAAGTTCATATTACAGAACCAGCTAACTGCCAGTTTGCTTCAGTTCTGGTTTTCTGTAGAAAGAACTGTCAGCGGGCACTTGCCTCACCACTGCCAGGTTCTATGTAGCCTCCACTGCGGTTTGCCACGCCTTGGTGGGCGGGGTGCCCCCTAAGTGGCATTCTTGCTAGGATCTCTTCATAGGGTAAGACCCCCTTTTTAGACCTCTAGAGTCAGCGTTTGGCAGACTTCTGACTCTCAAGATGGTTTTTCTTATGGCAATTACGTCTCTAAGGAGACTTTGGTACCTACAGGCTCTGTCTCTTTTGCCGGCCTGTTTAGAGTTTTCCCCAGCTATGACCAAATGCATTCTTTGCACCCTCACCCTAACTACTTGCCCAAGGTGACTTTCGCAACCCTTGGCCCTTGGTTATTTTCTAAGCCTTCTGCTCCCTGCCGTTTGTAACGCCGGAGCAGCTAAGACTTCTCAGACTTTGTCCAGTCTGTACCCTTCAGACTTATGTCCACCGCTTTTGCTAGTGGCGTGAAGTCAGGGCAGCAATTCTTTGCTTGGAAGCCATGACCAGGGGGCGGTCACCACCTGGCAGACTATGTCACTTTGTGACATTATTGCCCGGGCCTACGAGGTGCGCGGTCAAGCTTCGCCAGTAGGTTTTAGGGCGCACTCTACCAGAGGGCTCTCCTCCTCTAAAGCCTTGGCTAGAGGTCTCTCTCTGCAGCAAGTTTTTGATGTTGCAGGCTGTTCCTCTCCGCACACATTCATCGAATATTATGGTTTAGATGTTTGTTACTCCGGGGTCTTATGCCCTTGAGTCGACATCTCAATCTCATGTCTCTACAAGTTTGTGATGCGGCAGGCTGGTGCTCTCTGCACACATTCATCAGGTTTTATGGTCATGCTACTAGATGTTCATGCTACCCCGGGCACTTATGCCCTTGGGTCGACATCTACGCTCATGTCTAAGCAAGTTTGTGATGCGGCAGGCTGGTCCTCTCCGCACACATTTTCAGATCTTATGGCTTAAATCTTTCATGCCTGAACAAGTTTGTGATGTGGCAGGCTGGTCCTCTCCGCACACATTCTTCAGTTTCTATGGTTTGGATGTTCATGCTACTCCGGGCTCATATGCCCCTGAGTCGACATCTGAAGCTCATGTATAAGCAAGTCTGTGATGTGGCAGGTTGGTCCTCTCCACACACATTTATTAGACTTTTATAGTTTGGATGTTCTTGCCACTCCGGGCTCTTATGCCCATGAGTCGACGTCTCGAGTTCATGCCTTAACAAGTTTGTGATGCGGCAGGCTGGTCCTCTCCGCACACATTCATCAAATTTGATGGTTTAGATGTTTGTTACTCCGGGCTCTTATGCCCTTGAGTCGACATCTCAAGCTCATGTCTGAGACCTCTCGCGTTCTTGTGAGCACACTTCACAACCGTAGGGGTCCGGACAGCCCCAGTGCGGCTGCGTGGGTATTGCGTTCCCATAGCACTTAGCAAAGCGCAGCATCATAGTGAAGCTTTTTGTAAAGGGAATGTCTCGGGTTACATGTGTAACCCTTGTTCCCTGAAAAAAGCGGAACGAGATGCTGCGCTTCTTTGCCGCACTGGGACGTCCCAGAACTGCTCTTCAAAAAGAAGTATCTGACGACACCTGGTGACGCATCCATTTATAGCCTGGCCACAGGTGCGTCTAATGACTACATCAGCCGAGGCTATAAATTCCAGTCAATGTTCATTGACGTGTTACACACATATTCGCAGCTCATTCACAACTAGGATTGTTCCCATAGCGCTTAGCAAAGAGCAGCATCTCGTTCCGCTTTTTTCAGGGAACAAGTGTTACACATGTAACCCGAGACGTTTTTGTTGCCAAAAAACTTTAAAGTTATTATACGACAACAGTGACTTTTAATTGAAAATGTGAGTTTAATCTTCTGACAGCTAGTAATCTACTGAAGTTGTTAGGTCTAAATCATTGTGAGACTAACACTACTTTGAGGCAACAAATTTAATCTAGTCATCCAAAACTAATTTTTGTATTTTTTTTTTTACTATGTCAATGTATATAAATTTGAATATAACTTTGTTGTTAAAAGTTGCATTTCTCAAATTCACAAGCATTGTTATCTTTGGATGCTAAATTTGATCATTTGTTTTTATTTTTAAAGGCACTGATGAGCAAGCCATTATAGATATATTAGCCAATCGCTGTGCAGCTCAGAGACTGGAAATCAAACATGCATACTTCGAGAAATATGACGATGTGAGTACTCTAAAAATTTAGAATGTACATTTTGACATCTTAAAATAAAACTAAGGGCAGGCAATCACAGATTAGTATTTGCCGTGTAGGAGTTGGAGGAGGTTTTGAAGAGTGAGCTGGCTGGTAATTTTGAGAAGGCCATCATCGCCATGTTGGATCCTCCTCATGTGTTTGCTGTGAAAGAGCTCAGGAAGGCCATGAAGGGTGCGGGCACAGATGAGGATGTCCTGGTGGAGATACTTTGCACTTCCACCAATGCTGTAAGTTACTCTGTTTTCAATTGAAAGGATCTGAGCATGTTCCTGTGTTTGTAAAAGTTCCCAAAGTAGGGACATATGTTTTTTTCCTGTTTTTTATATTTAAAATTAGTCACTCGCTTCTTATTATTTTCTAATAGGAGATTGCCACTTACAGAGAGACCTACACCCAAGGTAACAATGACTCATATTGACAACTGTTCTCTCACAATTGAACACAAAGTTTCCAGTTTCCTTAAATCTGCAAACTTTTTTTTTTTTTTAAATTTCTTAAGACTTAAATCTTTCACAACAGCATTTAGTGTCATTTCCTCTGTGAATTTCTAAAGAGGAAAAATCCTGTTAGAAAAATGTTCACACACTCACTAGTTTATTTAATTTTGCTGTTAACAATGTCCTGCATTGTATGTACATATTTACAGATTTATGTCGTTTGTATCATATTTTTTCAAATCATTAAAGGTGCACTCAGTAACTTTTTGCTTGTGTCAACTTGGACTTACAGTGACATCTAGAGGTGTGGATGCAGCATCATTTAAAATCAGCAGTTTTCAGTTACTGATGCCATTGTAGAAATGTACTATTAACAATCAGCCATGATAAATTTAATCCAAGAGTGAAAGTGTCCAATAACAGGGCAGTTACTGAGATTAAGCGAGTAGTATTTGGCTGGTCATGTGATTCTAACATGGCAGCCCCCATGAGGGCACCCCTGCCCCATGTAGAATAAAACAGCTTTTATAAGTCATCATCTCACGTGAGAGCTCATGATTTTATACATATGTTTCAAAATTATAATTCATTTCTTTGAGTAAAAATTACTAAGGGCACCTTTACATTTCCCACCACATTGCATTTAATAGAATCTATGCTGAAAATGAGGCTGATGGAAATAGTTTTTAGTGTTTTTGAAATAAATAGCAGACTCTTGCTAAGGCTAATTTCATAACTAAAATTGTATGAATCCTTAATACACATAATTAAATAGTATTTTCACACTCTGTGCATTATTTGGCAATATTAGAATTTGATTGGAAATTATACCCATTAAATATATTCTGCGCACAAGTGATATTTATCTTAAAGTTTCACTCAAATCATATCTCAGGCATGCTTTTCACTGACGCTTTTGTCCACTTGGTTATCAAGTACACTAACATTTGAAGAAACTGCTTTAGAGACAAAATTGTTTGCTTTGGTGGAAATTATGCCTCAACTGTGGGACATTCATAATTGTTGAAAAACTTACAGAAATCATTTTAACACAATAAACATTTAAATGTTTTATGTTTATTTCACTCTTTGTTTAGATGATCATGGTTTTAAACAAGTAATAACTTGTGTTTGTATAATGTGTCTTTATATTTGAAATTGAAAGTCTGGGTCTGGGACAAGGCTAAAACTGTCAAATCTATACAATAAATGCTGAAGGAAAGTCAGTTTTAATATGAGTTTAATCTAACAAAAAGAGTACAAATGTGAAAGTTAAATTAATCCTTAGGATCATATTTAAAGGAACACCAATATATATATCTTCTTGTCTACAGTGCATGACAGGGATTTGGAGTCAGACATTGAAGGAGACACCAGTGGGGATGTGAGGATACTGCTGACGTTCCTTCTCCAGGTAAATACCTCTTCATTCTTTCTCTAAATGATTGTTTACATCCAACAAAATGACTCTTCAGCAGACATAAGTGAAATAATGCCTTCTCTGTCAGCCTGTGTTTAGCGCCCGTCCCTCTTTCTGCTTTTTGGCAGTGCTTCAGATCCGCTTTCATGAGATAAGCATGGACAGGGTTCAGTGACGTGACTCATACTGGATTTCACTCTCCTCGGTCAGTTAATACTCTCTCACTCACTCTTGCAGGGTAACAGAGATGAGAGCTACAATGTGGACGAAGCCCTTGCAGAGCAAGACGCCGTCTCAATGTTTGAAGTAGGAGACATTCAACGTGATCTAATTAGTATTTGCACATATTTATATGTTAAGGGTGCCTCTAGATCAACTTTGGACAGACACTGAAATGTACATTATCAGCATGTATAGAATAGCTTATAAGGGCACCTACACACTGACTAGAATTTACGGCATGTCAGAGAACGCTGTGAAACCATTGATTTCAATGGAGATGGTGCATTGCAAGAACATAGAGGAAATGCAAGAGTTTACCAAATGTTAACCAAATGTTTTAGGCATTCGTTGATCAATGAGAATTTCATACAGTCGAGTTGTGCTATCGGAAATCCATTTAGCTGTATTTACTGTATACTTGTGTTCAAACTGATTGTTTTCACACCCTAAAAATAGGTGTTATGGATTACTTTTCATCAAACACTATGTCGTAGCTTTCTCTGGTGTCTAGGTGCCCTAACACGTATAAGTGTTTTACAGCTTAGATAACTGATTTCACAGATTTGGATGGTTGATTTTGTTGTATTTATCATTTTTGGTTAAGCTATTTTGAAACTGTAGCATCCCAAACGACAAGCTACTCATAAATTACTTTAAGAAATAGTTCACCAAATAACACAAATTCTCTCATCATTTACTCACCCTCATGCCATCCCAGATGTGCATGATATTCTTTCATCTGCAGAACACAAATGAAGATTTTTAGAAGATTTTTTCAGCTCTGTAGGTCCTCAATGCAAGTGAATGGAGAACAAAACTTTGTAGCTTTTACTGTTAATGGGATTTCATAAATATTTTGCAGCATCATATTTAACACATTAAATGAGAGAAACAAACATTAATGTTACTTTATACCATAACACTGACAGTCTTTCGCTTATATTTAATACTTTTTGAGCTGTTATGATAATTAAATTAAGACATACATAGAATGCATATGACTGGACTTTTATTAGTCTAAGCTGGATTTCATTAATTCTTCCATCATTAACCGATAGATAAATGAGGATTGTGTGTGAGTAGTGTACTTGTTCACCTGCAATGGTATCCTCATGAAGGTCCTGTGAATTTCTGTTCCCACCAGTTAACAAAGGATTCGTAAATCTGTACATTCTTAAATGGGTTTACATTTTAAACGCTGTCAGTACATTGTTACTGTAGGGTAAAATGGGGCTAAAGGCACCCTTTAAGGGAATTTAGCTTTTTTTCTGGTCACAAAATGTATCAAGTTCAAACAAATGTATTTTTTTATTATTGAATATTGATAGCACAACATCATTTGTGTGAAAATAAATGATAACGGAAGTTGTTTTGATTTAAATTAAGTAAAAAAAAAAAAAAACCCAGTGGTGAGGGACATGTAACACATGGGGTAAAAGGCCCCTAGAGGGTTTAAAGTGATTTCATGTAGATACCGGGGCAGTAGCTATAGGGCACAGTTTGTTTACAAATGAAAATACTTTTGAGACAGCAAGATGCTTTTTTAAGAAACTAATTAAGATTATGCTTATTTAGAATAACTGCTTCAGAAAAGGATGCATCATTTCAATCACATTTAGCATTTTACATCTCAAGTATTCTATAAACAAACTAATCTCTAATGTGACTGGATGAGTCAATGTGAGCCCACTTTGAACATTTTTCACATCAAATCTCTTCCCCCCACTTAAGAAAAGCAATGTGTTTAATAGGGGCCTTTAGCACCTGCAACAGGGGGCTTTTTTACCCCAAATACTGTCCATTCACTTATTGGACAGTTATTGATTACATTTTTTTATTCACCTTAAAACTGAAAATGACAAATCAGTATTTTGTCTCAAAATAAATGGGATTATTTCCAGATTATTCATTAGCTACATAAATTAGCATAAATAAAAACAAATATTCAATATTCAGTGAAATTGCCTCAAAATCAACCTTTAGACATCACACACAAAGATCTCATGGAAGAGGAATATTATGTAATGTACAGTGACAAACAGCTGTTCAGGAACGTGCTGTGGTAGTTTTTGTTGCTAGTTAAGTGTTTTGGGAAAAAATTAAAATGTGTAACTTACTTTTCACTGTTCTATGTTCATTGTTCTGTTGTATCTAAAAGTACAAAAATATGTGTGCACACAGAATGTACCTGTACAAATACTTACGGATATGAATGAAATCACCCTGCGATATTTAATGACAAAATGATGACTTAAATATTTAGTCACATTTCCGGGCCTCTTTCAGTTTGTTAATGTTTGTTGTTGTCTGTCAGGCTGGAGAGGGCTGTTTTGGCACGGAAGAGTCCACCTTCAGCTTCATTCTGGCCACCAGGAACTACATGCAACTGCAGGCCACATTCAAAGCCTATGAAGCTGTGAGTTTGTGCTTTTTGTTTAAGCTTCAGGTAGTAGCGTACACCAATGTCCATATAACACTGCATCACTTTTAAATTTCACCTTTGTTTCCTTCAGATTTCTGGAACAGAAATTTTGGATGCAATTGATAAGGAAACCTCTGGAACCCTGAAGGACTGCTACACCGCACTTGGTTTGTATTAAAACATACTGTTTAAAGGTGCACTAAAGAAGATTTTCCATATTTAAAAAGTTTTACCTCTAAAGTAATTAATAGTATTTTTTACAAATGTGTAAGTGATGTACATTCACATGAGATAAAGTCTCTAAAAATTCTCCCTTTATTTCTGTAACTTCACTATTCTGAGACAATTTTGGTAGCAGAATTAATAAATTATGGACACAAAATACACTTGCAACTAGGGTATTTTAACAGTGACATCACTGAAAACTTTTGCTATTGTATAATACTGCATACATGCCAATAGGTGTCAATATAAAGTCCAAAAACGTTACTTGATACACTTTTACAAACAGACTTTTTATTCATTAAATTTTTTACAAGATTACTCTGTTCAATTAAATTGAAATGCCCAGTATATAAATACTAAAATAAAATTGAAGTACAGTTTTTTTTAGTGATTTGAATGGCAAATTAAACAAAATAGGGTGCAAAAGGAAAAAGAGAAAAGTAAGAATGGCTAAGTGGTGAACTCTTTCTGACCCACAGTGCGGTGTGCTAAGAACCCTCAGCTGTTCTTCGCTCGGAGGCTGAACGCTGCTATGAAAGGTGCCGGCACTGACGAAGACACTCTCATCCGCATCATTGTGTGTCGCTCCGAGGTATGATACCAGTTCACATTCTGTGTTTTGAATAATGTTAGGTTGTCTAATGGACCCTTTCACACAAGTAAACGATTGCAGGGTAAACTTCAATAGCGGTGTGAGGGAGTGAATATGAGACCAGGCAAATATATATCTCTTACCAATTTGCTACAACATCAAAATATGTTTGGTTTTCCCCAAAACACAAATATGATCTTATAAATGGCAAACTCTGAGTAACCTAATTTTTCTTAAAAAGCATGAAGTTAGCAGCTTAATTTGTTAACCTTTTTACTGACCAATTAAGTCATTTTGTCAATTAAGTCACACTTTCAATAATTAACATACCAACTTAATTTGATAGATTATGTGACCACTTATCAAAAGCAACAATTGTGATCATTAACACTTTAATGAAAAAGTGATAATACCTCTCTATTTGTACAAATAGGACTCAATGGTCATTACATTTCTCAAGCAATTAAACATTTTATGTGCTGTTTTGGAAGAAAATGAACTAAATTAACTACAATTATGACAGTGATCCTCAAGTTTATTGAACTGGACATGATTTTAAAATGCTACAAATGACTGCTAAGATAATGTTTTACAAATTGTATATTTTCAATTTGAACATTTTCAAACAACTCTTAATATCTGTAGAATGTGCTGAAAATGTCAAATATTACCTGTCCACCATTTTAACTTTCTGTGGGTAATATTGTTGACTGCTAACTTTTATACGTACGCTAATTTTTTTTTTCATTTTGGGTCTTTACTCAACATAAGGGACCTAGAACTACTTAGCACATGGTGTGTTTTGAAAACCATTTTCAAAAATCGTTAAGATTTATAGCAATAATACTTAAGGAACACTGTTGACAGTCAAGTAACCCACTCTTGACCAGGCTTGGCTTTTTAACATGTTAATATTTCAGATGGGTAACTTAGTTGACAATGGTTGTTTGGACAAACAAAATTAGGTATAAACCATTTCAAGCATGTAAACAAATCAAGGAGTTCGAACACCAGTTTTCCTGCAGAACTTCTGGTATCATTAACGGATACATAAATACGGTTCTGAGTTAACACAGTATTTTCTTCAAATAACGTCAAACGTTTACCTGAAGTGACTTATGTTGTTGATACTGAGCGTCTACACGAGAGAGGTGATGAAAATGTATCGTAGTTTACAACGTAAAAGCTCACAATTATTTCCTCAGTGGAGAGCACAGGAATGATCACTCCTGTTACGAAGAATTTGTAGCATGTTGCGTCACTCGGCGGACATCTTTGAAATGTTCTCGGGCAGCTATTTTCTATGTAGACAAGTGGCATACAAGTGCAGCTCAAATCGACTTGAATGGGAAAAGACCAAAACATTCAGTCAAGATTATGATCAAAGAACATATTTCAAATCAGCAGTAAAATCTGACAACACTGAACAACATAAATTGTGCTGCTTTACCTCAGATTACGCTAAAAAACGATTTTCACGGCTTGTATAGCTAATGCGCATTCTCAAGTTGATTGACCGATGATGTCTGTATCTAAAAGATTATTGGCTCGTTAACTTGTAAGGTGGGACTTGCTTTCTATATCCGTTGACTGTTTGATGTTCCAAATTCTCCCACTCATTTTAATAAGTGACCCGTCTGTGCTAAATTGTCTCTGGTTATAATCAATAAAGCCGTTCAGTGAAGCTGTCTGTCTGTGCGACCCGCAGACAAGGTAATGATTTCTTTTTTAATGATTGAAATACTTTTCTTGTTTCTTTCTTCTGGATAAAAGTGTCTGTGGCACGGAGGGCGGGGCCGGGTCGTGACTCGTCCTTATGGACATGTCCGTCGGGATCTCTCTCTGCCGCACCGCCTGTGTGATCGGCCTTTATCCCTCTCGGTGGCTTGATTAGTCTAATACTGGACCGGGCGTGTCGAGTCACGACCTGGCCCCGCCCTCCACCGTGCCACAGTGTCTAAATGTAAAAATAAATGACTTACTGAGCTAAATAAACATGTTAAAGTCACTATGAATGAAGCGCATCGTGAGTCGCACTGTTGTTTTGATTAAGGATGCGTTTTATTCAGAAGTAATCATCCCTATGCCCTATTCCCTTTGAAGACTTTACCATCCACTGTGAGAGCTTTTGAAAGGTGAACAGGTGTGGGGCTAAAAAAAAAGGGGTCATTCAGAACTCACTTTCCAAGTCATTTTTATTGGAAATTCTATTTGAAGCGTTCTTACAGCATGAATATAATGACAGTTCTCCCTTCAAAGTGCCCTTCAGAGGGTGATTCATCCTGTTTTGAACGCACAACTAGCAGGAAATGTTCAAGGAACAAAAAACATAACTTCCTTAAACCATCTTGAAATAGTCTATATTACAATAAAAACTTATTGTAGTGCATAAAATGTCTTGATAATCTATTTAAAGGCATAAGTATGATAATAATTTATGTTTGAGGTAATCCCCCCCCCCCCAAAAAAAAAAAATCAAATCAGGTGGGGAGATATATCATATAAAGGTTTATTTCTGACACTGCAGCCTACATTTCTACAATTTTATTTGCTGCTTTTTTGCTTTTCAGAACATCACTTCATTTACATAAGAATATAAGCTATCAATGTTTTTCAACCCAGCACATATGCTCCGTATACCACAATAATGGAGACTATTGAACCTACATTATTAAGGGAAAAGAGCAAACAAACATAGTGTGGTATGATTAAAAATCTAATTTAAACCTCGAAATGAACAAAAGGTTTCTGCATTTTAAAAACTCATAACATAAAATTTATAATATTTAGTATTCCACAATTTCTAGTTATCATCAAATGATAACTCCTTTTCTACAAAAGATATTCTTGTTTCAAATGAAGGTGCCCTGTGGAACATTCACAAGTCTTGCTGTATGCAATGATAACCGTTTCGAACAGTTGCGTGGTACATTTTTGACATGTGCATGTTCATTTCAGCTAGTGGGCATTTTGAATCCAGCTTTGTGTAAGAAAAATAAATTAATTCATTTAAAAAAAAAAATTGTATGGAGATTGAAAAAAATCTACAAATGTGGCTAATATTGCCTCTTGTCCATTCATCACACTGAAAGTGGAAGGTCAAGTTGAGAGCATTGTAATGTGGGATACAGTAGAGCTTTGGCTGAATACTGCATGTTTTCACAAATGTAACATATCATTCTAGATATACCATGCATACTGAACTTTCACATACTGTATACAGTATACATAATGCATAGTAAAAGTAGCTTAGAATAATAATTTTGAACATAGCCATTGATATGAGATTTACGTTCTAGATGATCTTCACCTCTAATAGGCACTACTGTGTTTGAATAGATTGATCTGGAGACCATTAAAGACATGTACCTGGAGAAATATGATGTGTCTCTGAAAGACGCCATCGCCTCAGAATGCGGTGGAGATTTCAAGCGCCTCCTGCTGGCCATCCTACACTGAGCTACACCACCAGACCCATACAGTGCTCACAGTGGATCAAGGATTATTTTATTATAGTCACAAACAAGACAAACTAACATGACTTACATCCTGTCCTATTGTTTGCAAACACTTAAAAGTCTACATGAAATGACATTCGCAACCCATTTTACTAATGCAGCGTGACATATTTCTGAGTGAAACAGGACACCAAATGAGAAATATTGGGTGAAATTAATTGATTCGTGAAAAGTGGACATTACCAAATTGGAGCTGGGCAGTTGGAGGGGAGGGGTTAAAAAAAAAAGAGGGCTTGGTGACGTCAGTTGAAAAAGAAAGTCACTTTAGAAGAAGCAGCAGAGAACTTTATTACTTTTTGATGAAAGATATTAAGACATTTTTTTTTACTCTCGCTTTGAAATAATGTTCACTGATAAATCATGTTCAGTAAGACCTGGAATATGTATTAGGAAAGTAAATAGGGTGAATTTTGATTTCATGTTGACTTAAAAGTGTACCTATAAAATCCATTATTCTTGTTCAATATTCTTGTTTTTATTTCACTATTGTATTATGTAGATGCATAACACTGCTCATGTTTCAAAAGCAGCTGTCCTCACAAACAAGAATATGCATCTGTGTCCTGTAAACAGTTTCTTTGACATTCCTTATTCTAGAGGCAAAATGGGCCAGTTGAATTTTCTTAAGTGGTGTCTTGTGGTTCTGGATTACAAGATAGCATTGTTACATTATGATGTCTTCATGAGATGAACTGAAGATTGAACATAGATTTAGTAAGATCAATTTTTTTTGCCCTTTAGCCGTCATGTATTGACCTGCCAGTATTTTGCCACACCAGAACCTCAGAGTTAAAAGGGATACTACAGAGGATTTCTTGAAGAAGAAAAAAAGTTAACAAAATAGCATTATTAACCTAGTACATAACAACAATCTGTATTCAAAAGCATGTTCTTACTTACTGGAGTCACTATGGTAAGCCTACAAAACAGAATTTACCTTCATAGCTGTCAGGTGCGATTTGGTGGTAAATGTCCATAAACAAAGAAGATAAGGTTTGTTTAGTATGGCACATGTGTGAGCACTGGGGAAAGGGAGGGAAATGAAGTATAGAGGGGTGGGGGGCAAATTAATAAAGGCTTAGGTAAGGAGGAGAGTGGTTGTAGCTCATGCTACAGTAAATGGGGTAGATGCATATGTCTTGAAACTAGTTAGCTAGCTAGCACCGAACATGGATAGTTCTAAAGAGCAACCCTTGTTGACCTCTGGGTAATCTACCTGTGGTCAAGCCCAAGAAACATTTAACTGTGGAGAGGCTGCAGGCAAAAAGGGAAAGTGACAGAGCGCAGGATAAAACAAGAATAAATATTGGCTTGGCGGTGACAACTCAGAGATATGAAGGGATTTAAGACTGACCCAGAATTATAATCTTTTCTTTCTGGACAAGTAAGATATTTCAGTAGGTTGATATTTAGCTAGATAGCTAGCTAACGATAGCATGCTAGTCAGTGAGAAATTCCATCACTCATCTATCTAGGATAGTTAGCTACCTTGCCAGTTGTGTGTAGAACTTTATTCTACCAGCTAGTCAGAGCTGATCCGATATGGTCATCACAGACCAAAAATACCTAAAACCACTAGTTTCATCCAAGAGCAGTGCACAACTGACGTTATGAAAACCGTTCCTTCTTAAGCAACTTGCAATTGTATGTTTCAATCATAGATGGCGATAAAGAGCCCTTGATTCTGTTTCGTACCTTCTGACGGGACCAAAATGTCAGTTCTGTATGCATGAGAATGTAAAATGTGAATACGTGTGAATTACTTCATGAAGCATGTAAGACACTAATTGCCTGTTTATAGAACAACTACTAGGCAGCTGATATATGTGGTGAAAACATCAGCAGTATTCTGAATTTACAGTTTCACTTTCCCAGTCTATAATATTGTTACTAACACAAAGCATTATATTTATATGATTTGCATGATGTATTTTAATGCACTTGCCGGATATATTAGTATAAGAGAATGGTCTACAAGCAGGGTATTTGAGACTAAATTACATAATTTTAGATAACAGTAGCACAAGCAACATTGTTCTCTTAACAAAATGTGCTTTATTACCAAAGTTTTTAATACATTTTTTAGTTTTGATTCATGAATTATAATCTGTTGACTAAACTGATATTGCAGCATAGACAGAACAAGAACATTGATCACAAAACTGCTTATTTTAGTGAATGTGGACTCTGTAGTTTGGACCAGTATTAACAAAAAGTAGTATTCTAGATTGAACTGAATAAAATAAAGTAGTACAAAATTACCTTGGAGTATTCCAGAAATATTCTGTATGTTTTGCAGTGTGTGTCTTTTTTATTTTCTTTATTTGTATGTAGTCTGATTAGCTGTTCAGTGCACTCATATTTGTGTGACCATCTCTTAAAACCAATAACCACGTTCACCACAATAAAGAAATTAAACGCATACGCACAAGTCAAAGGTTGGTTGGAAAGTGATCTCTTCTGAATGTCCCTGGAGTCACATGTGGGAGTGGACTCTAGGGACTCCTTACATTTTCTCATGCTTACCATAACCATAAATACCCCCTACAAACCTTCAACCATCTGCAAACAACTTGTGTAAAGGGAGTGAGAAAAAAGCCCTCACACATAACAGATCCTATAAATATCCTCTATGATCCACATCAGTGGCGGAACTAGAGTTTTATATTTGGGGTGGCCGGGGGGGGTGGCGGCACAACACGCATGCACACACTCGCAAACACACACAATGAGTACTATACACTTTTCTATCCCCTAAACCTATCAATCACCTAAATATTTAAATGTAAAAAAAAAATTGTGGTATGTATGATTTATAAGCTGTTTTTCTTGTATTGATAGTAATAACACACACACACACACACACACACACACTGTACTCACATAGAGGAAAGTGTTGGGTCACTCTGTTTGTGTCTACAAGTGTTGAATATCCTAAATATTTTCAGAAAATAAAGCTTTAGTACCAAGGAGGCAAGATACAGTAGCATGTGTCTGTTACATTAAATGCTGAGTTTATTTACAAAAAACCTTATATTTACAAAAAAATACATAAAAGAATTTCAAACAGTACTTACAGAGAGGAAAGACTTTATAAGTGTTTATAAGTGTTGAACATCTCCTGGCAGCTCTGGCTCACTCTGAGGTCTCTGTGTCATCCCTTGATACATCTATTTATAACACGAGAACCATTCGAGTATAATCACAATATAAATGCCACAGCCATCAACAACAAGCACACACGTGAACCAACATTTTAAACGTCTAATCCTGTATGACTGACTTTCTTCTGCTGAACACAAAATATTATATTTTGAAGCATGCTGTTAACCAAACAGCCAACTTCCATACTATAGAAAAAAAAAATACAATGGAAGTCGACGGAAACCCAAAACTATTTTGTTACAACATGTAAATGATGACTGAAATTTCATTTTTGGGTGAACTATCCTTTTAATCTGACAAAATCATCTTGATGTAAATTCCTGAACTTGAACTTGTGACTGACTGCCTGTGTCTGGCAGATGCTCTGACCTGCTGGTGGTCCTGAGGTCTGACCACACTGACTCTGACTAGCCTCAGCAGGGAGCTGCTCTGGGGTCCAGTGGTGATATTAGGACTGGGGTCTGTGTGTACCTGATCTGCCTGTTTGTGCTTCTTTAAAAATAACTCTTCCTTTAAAAAGCTATCTCTCCCTATCTTTTCATTTTTAATTGATCCTGTGCAAAAATATGACAACCTATGTTTACATCTAATCATCCAATTACCAAAATTTTTATCTTAATTACAAATCATCATTTTCATAACTGTACATTAAAATCAACCACCAGTCTAAGTTACCAGTTTGATCATTGCTAGCCCTACTCTGAACTTAAGTAACTGAACTAGCTAATCGATTTCAAACTGTTAAATGTTAACTCACTGAAGCTGTATCCTACTTCCCCACATTAGCTAAACATTTGTATACTGTAACTTGCATACTGCACGATATATGGATGTATTACTAGCGCAGATGTAAGCGTAATGATTGTCATGCTAATATCTTCTTTTGACAAGAGGTTAAATGAGATGTCAATCAGCATCAGCAACTGCCAGTAGCGAATGAAAAGTTGGGGTGGCACCCGGGGTGGCCAATCAGATGTCAGGGGTGTCCAGTGCCACCCGGACACCCCTCTGGCTCTGCCTCTGATCCACATCCTATAAAACTTAAACAAACCTCTACTTATGACTCACATTACAATCATATAGTATGTAGCAATAAATAAGCCAATAAAAATATGAAGGACAAAAGTATTGAAAGAGTATATATATATATATATATATGTGTTAGTGAATAGCCTGCTTGCGGTGGTGGTCACTGACATTCAGATAGGGAACAGAGGCTACAATCACAAATCTCATGCTATTTTTTATATCAGTAGTGTGCAGTGACAGTCAGTCCCTTTAATATGGGATCAAAATCCTGTCAAAAGTATTGCGGTCACGGATCCAAAAATAATACGTGTGAATCAAAATAATAAGCGCAGATCAAAAAATAAGAAGCATGAATAAAAAATACATAAGCATATTTAAAATATGCTGCAAAAAAACAACAACAGCAAAGTCATCAGAATTGCAAAAAACAATCATGGTTTCCATGGCTATTGTTACATCCTAAGGGATATATTATATCATTGTGTGTTGTGTCTCCCTGTGTATTTCTTTGTCCCTTGCACTCTCCATTTAAGCAGGATAATGAGGCCCACCTGTTGCTCATCACCCATGATTGGCTCAGCCCAGGAGCGGAGAGTAGAGGCCCACAACTCTCTTCAACAGGGAGAGAGACACTGAGAATATTTTCTCCTGCACTAGTAATTCTAGCTCTTGGTCCCAGCTTTTCAATTGTTGTGTGCTAATGTGAGTAAGACAACAGTCTTGTTAGTTGCCTTTAAGTGGAGTTGATTAACAGATTTGTCATTTGTAGTTTTTTTAATGTTTATATACCTTTGAGTAATGCCTTATAGTTGAATGTGTATCTTAGAGTTTATTACTCCAGTGTTATCTAAAAAATGGAACGCAATGAAGTTGTTTGTGTGGTGGGATTATTTAGTAGGGAGGTGGATGCCATTTACTTTGTTGCACTTTGTTTTCTCTTTGTTAATTATAGAGAGGGAGTTAGGGAAGTGATTTGTTCTTTTTTCACTTTTGATAGGTAAGTTACACTCTCTAAACCCCTTTAGGAAGAATGTCTTTTGTTATTTTGGCGTGCTCCACTCAAGTTTTCCATTTTTCTCTCACTTTTTCTTTAATAAATTTTGTTATAGGCCTATACTGTATTTTGTGTTGTGATCTGTGGTTACTCTGGGACCTGGAGACAGGATCACTTTTGCACTCTCTCCAAAGAAACATTTGTTACCCACCTTCCCATACCCCTAGACCAAGGAAGGTGTGCCATAACACCATTACTTTTTTTTTTTTTTTTTTTTTTCTTTCTTCTTCTGTCAATTTATTTAATTGTGTCGTATGCCCTTGCGCTGTATTTTTCTTTGCTTTTATTGAAGTTCTGGTGTGTGGGGTTTATTTATTTATTTATTTATTTATTTTTTCCAAAACTTGAGTAGAGTTTCATGTAAATCGGGGGCTGTTTTGTATCCCTATTGGTCCACTAGTTCTTGATTGAGAGCTCCTCTTCTAGCCAATCATTGGAAGGGTTTGCTCCAACGCAACTCCAACTTCTACTACTATATGTTGTATTTGTGGTTCATTAGATACGCTGCTTGAGTATTTTCTGCCAGTTCAAGGAAACGATGTGTTGTCCGAGTAGGCCATTATCATAGTCCGTTAACACATGTATTGAGTCAGCTGAATTTACTTAGCAGCGTTTAGTAGACGTCACCTCCCTTCAAATGATTGGCTAGAGGAGCTGTCGATCAAGAAATAGTGGACCAATAGAACGCAAAACGTCCCCTTATTTACATAAACCTCTACCGGCGTTTTGGAAAACCAGCGTAAGCATACAACAAATTTAAATATGAGCACTTTTTTTGTAAACGCTCAAACAGTAACATTACCAAGGAAATCATGATTTTGTTTGCAATTCTGATGACTGGCTTAAATTTTCTGTTGTATTTTTTTGCAGCATATTTTAAATGTTTATATATTTATGAGTATTTTTTTTCGATTTTGACCTGCGCTTTTTCGTTATTTTTGCACTTTATTTTATTTTTTTCTGCACTTATTTTACACGCTTATTTTTGGATCCATGACCGCAATACTTTTGACGGGAAAACTTTTATAATGAGGAAGAAAATTACTAAATGCACCTTAAGTCCTTTTTGACTTCAAATCTACACTTTAAATTTATCTTCCACATTCTAGTGTGTAAATGATCCAGCCACCTACTATTTGAGGCTGGTCAAAAGAGGAGATCTATAGAAAAAATTATTTAAATATTGATCGGTTTCTCATCCACATCTAACATATTACTTCTGAAGACATTGATTTAACCACTGGGGTCAAATGGGTTACTTTTATGCTGCCTTTATGTGCTTTTCAAAATTCTGGGCGTGTGTGTTTTGCAGAAGAAAGAACGGCACACATCTGGGATGACACGAGGGTGAGTAAATGACGAGATGGTAACTGCACAGTAAACAGTAGGTGGCGGTATGTGCTTACACCACTCCATCCGCCAGTATCAAAGACAAAGAAGAGAAACAAACTGAAAACATTAGTGGATGTGTGGAGATCCGATAACAATTCAGATGTTTTATGACGTGAAAAGGTTAGTCTGACGCCTTTGTAACGTCAATCACACCCGTAATAATTTACTTAATCCGAGAATATTTTTCTGATGAATACAATGTTTGACCTAAAGTGTGAAAGCGATGAGGAAGAGATGGTGGCAGAGGAGCCCGTGTTAACAGCACAAATATCCAGGTGTGCAAACATTTCATCTGCAGATTTGGAGGAACTGGAGAACTTCAGATGCGAGGCCAATACAATAAGGCAAACCGTATGGGCTATCAACTGTTTTAAAACCTGGTTAAGTGAGAAAGAGATCAACATCGACCTGAAAACCGTCGAAAAGTCCGAGCTCTGTCCAGTTTTGCGGGAATTTTACGGATCCATTCGGACTAGCAAGGGTGAACTGTACGGTGTCAGCAGCTACCTTGCGCTTCGGGGTGCATTGAACCGCTTCATCAATGAACCTCCCCTGAGTCGGGCGTGGAATCTGATGCAGGACACTGAATTCATGTCCGCCAACAATGTTTTTAAAGGGGTTGTCAAACAGATGCGACGCTCAGGTAGGGGCAAAACGACACACTTTCCCCCGATCTCACCTGAAGACCAGCACATACTGAAACACTCGCCTGCACTAGACCCCGGCAACCCCAAAGGGCTGTTAAATAAGGTCTGGTATGACATCCAGTTGCATTTTGGACACCGTGGCAAGGAGGGCAACCGACACCTGCAACCAGACTCGTTTGCTCTGAATCGAGACTTAAACGGTTTAAGATATTTTACAATGACATTAAAAGAGGAAACCAACAACCCATATGAAAAGAGCAGGAAAAATCGGAAGGGTGCTAATATGATAGAAGAGGCTGGAAACCCGCTGTGTCCAGTCGCCTCATTGGAGAAATATCTTCGCAAAATCCCTCCTGATGCAAAAGCGTTCTATTTGCAGCCCAGAAAGCGGTATCTTGTCACCGATGACATCTGGTATACAGCTGTTCCTTTGGGAGTAAATCTTCTGTCCCAAATGCTGCCCAAAATATGCAAAAAGGCTGGGACGCGATCAATCTATACTAACCACAGTATGCGGGTGACTGCGATTCAAAGACAAGGTTCAAAGTCTGATCCGGTGCTGCAAACGACGGGGATCTTGCTACTGAGTTGGAACAGGTATGCTCTCCGGTTTATAGTTTGGTATAAATAAAGCCTATTGTGTCACAAAGGATTTCAGATAAAAAAAAAAAAAAAAAAATTCTCATATTCGTTCTCTGAACACCTTAAAGGGATGGTTCACCCAAAAAAATACAATTCTCATTTACTCACTCTCATGACATCCCAGAAGTGTATGACATTCTTTCTTCTTCAGAACACAAATTAAGGTTTTTTATAAGAGTATCTCAGCTCTATAGGTCCATACAGTGCAGGTGAATGGTGACTGGAACTTTGAAGCTCCAAAAAGCACAAAGTCATAAAAGTTATCCAAACAACTCCAGTGCATGGGGATGAACATTGACGCAAATGAGGACATTTTCTTAAAAAAAGCTTTCTGATCTTATGAGGATTCTCTTCATAATGCATTTCTTATTGATGCATTTTTGCCTTTGCATCCCCTTTAAGAGAACTTGCGCAAGTTCTCTTACAAAAGCAAAGATGTGTACAATATTTATTTTTTATCAATTTGTAATAAATACACCAAATACATATTTTCACTCTATTCTTGCAAATTTGTCTTTTGTATCAAATTGTCTTTGCATACCAAAAAAATAATGGTGGTTTCTCTATTATTGTGTATTTGTTATTACTGTGCTATAGTATAACAATTTTAAAATATCAAATCACTAGTTAAACTGAAGATGGGTTCCCTTGTAAGTATGTCACTTCTATGCTGTCAGTTGCTGATGCTATGGGAAGCTCCACTCAGGAGTGACAATCTCTGAAGCCCTTTAAAATTATGCCAATTCATTGCCAGATAGCACTTGACTGTCCCTCTATGCATGCGTCATCATGATGGCACTTATTTGATCTATATCTTCACTTTCAGGCTCGTGATATTCTCTCTCGTACTCTGAACGCCCGAATCTTTGCAGAGACTATTTACGGAGAATTTATTAATCTCGAGACTCTTTTCTATTGGCTTGCTTTCGTTGTAAAAGCCAAAGCCATTCCCCTCTCCACCCGTCGTACTTCCAGCTTCTGAAGAACTACGTGACGGTGGCACGTGAGGATAGGAAATGGAGCACGGAGATTTGAGGACGATTTGCTGCTGCATTCATTCAGTACGATCGCTGTGATTTGTTTGGGCAAAGTCTATGCTGACAAAGCGCTCTGAGATTGATTGCCTTCATTATGGTCGCGTGAAACTGTAAATGGTTTGTTTTCGGCTCGTTCTCATTCTCAAAGCCGAAGCCGCAATAGTACACTTTTGCGATTTATGTCAGGGATGTCTTCTAGCTGGACTTCATTAGTGTGCTTGCTTAGTTGAGGCGCTTACTGCTTTTTTTTTTTTTTTTCTCCTCTCTCTGTGGACAGGAAAACCGGACAAAGCGGCATCTGAGACTCTGGTGCTTAAAGTTTCTCGCTTGAGCCTTACAAAATAAATATGAATTGGGTTCACTGTGTTGGCATGCCTCTGAGTTTAAAGCCGGGATGGTTCTTTTGAGAGCTGCAGATCTTATTATTACTTGATGTTCTCCCTATTCAGTAATTTCAGGTATCTGGAGCTGTCGCCTTTGTGGTGATTGATAAATGGGCAAATAAAGTCACAAATTGCTGCTAAGGCGGCCGGTGTCTTTGCCCAGGAAGTTGACAGGTCTATGGGTGGTCAGGTGTCTTTCAGTGACATTAATAGCTAAATTTGTCAGTAACTCACTTCTCGTTTTTCAGTGATGTTTTAAGCTGGGAACGAGAAGATATTCAAGGTCTTCCGAGTGGCATGTCCATGCCCAACATGGAACGGTGGGCTCAGGCACATTCTGGACTTGAGACACTTGACTCGGAATCTTGCGAAGTTTCCATTCAAGATTGTTACTAGTCATATTTTGTGTCTCGTTCATCCTCTGGACATGTTTGTCAATCGACTATGCATACTTTCATGTGCAGATAGCCTCTCATCTTAAGCCATTCTTGAAATTTACCTTAAAGGGCACTGTATACCATTTCCTGCCCTTCGGCAAATTGTCACGACAT
This sequence comes from Moxostoma hubbsi, assembly GCA_032164185.1. Classification (NCBI taxonomy): domain Eukaryota; kingdom Metazoa; phylum Chordata; class Actinopteri; order Cypriniformes; family Catostomidae; genus Moxostoma; species Moxostoma hubbsi. The sequence goes on along the minus strand of JAVLUX010000036.1, from coordinate 3,443,948 downwards.
ACACTTCAGACACGCATCAAACATGTGACAAAAGTCCAGCCTTCGACACTTGTATAGGTGCCCAAATTAGTGTTTTTTACCAAAATTTCAGTAGTCGGTACCGATACCATCTCTGGTACCAAGTCAAAACAAAAACAGGTTACTGGACAACACTCTTATTAACATATTTAACAAAACTTTAGCAGCAAAACTAAGAACAAAAATATCTTCCAAGTATGCAACACAAAAATATGCCATTGAGCAAAACTTTAAGTTAAATATTTTATTTCGCAATTATAACAAAACTGTGCAATCAATGTATGCTTAAAGTAATTCTGAATACTTATTTAAGATTTGCTTCAACTTTTGCAACTTTTATTTGGGCTTACAATATACCCTGCATCACTGAAAACTCTCTCCGATGAACAACTTGATGCAGCAATGCACAGTTACTTCCTGGCGCACTCGGATTGTTGAGGTAGTGTTTTCATATTTGTTTTCCACAAGCAAAGTTGATCATCTTCTGTGCTGACTTCTAGTATCTGGCAGTACATCAAGAATTCACCTTGTAACTTATCATTTTCAGAAAGTGTTGATTTGACTAGTGTTGCTTGAGGTAGTAGCCTCTCCTTTGTCTTTTTTCACCCTGTATGCTGGAGAGCAGATGCTTGAGATCAGTATTATTTGGTTGGTTTGTTTGGCCTCCTTTCACTTGACCCTTCTCTAGACAGAAGAGTGAAATCAATTGTCCTCACCTCATTCAAAAGACTTTCTTTGACTTCATCCTTAAGGACTACAAAACTGTCCTTAAACCTTGGATGAAGGTAAGTTGCAGTGTTCAAAAGAAGTTGCAGCTGAATGTCTTCATGACGATTCTTAAGATATGCACTTATCTTTTCTCCATCTCCTGGGCTAAAGCAGAGTCACTCTGTTCAAGGTTAAGGCATTCAAATATCTTACACATCAATGGCAAGACTGAAGACTGGGTGGTATGTTCCTCACCACTAAGTGCATCAGTGAAAGGGCTGAGTGGCTCGAGTCACTTTTACGGTTTCTAAAATGGTGATAACAGAGTCTTTTGGCATCAGATTTCTTCCAGCACACACTGCTTGCTGCTGCTTCAAAAAACTTTCCACCATGTCATAAGATGAATTCCAACAAGTGGATTAGTCATTTATCAGTATATGTCCTGGGAAGGACAGCTCTTCCTGCTTTTTTTAGCCAGCTGGCCTGAAAAGTTTTGGTGATCTGGTGAAGGAAGATATTGTTTTTCAAAGCCTTGACAGTGCTGCAGACACCTTGTTTATTTCACTTGTTTTGTTGACAGCAAGGTGGAGATGGTGCCCAAAACAAGGTATCCATGTGTACTTCTGAAAGGCTTTCTTGTTGTTTGAGGAATTCTCTGTTGTGATGCCTACAATCCTTGATATGTCCAACTTACATTCTTAAATTTTTTCCTCAAAGTCCTCCATCAAACTCTCAGCTGCGTGTTCTGTATTTAGCCCACAACAGCCTAGACTCCAGGACTAAAACTCCCAAGATTCAGTTATGTACTGCAGAGTTACAGACATGAACGTGTCTGCCGCTCTGTTTGTCCACAGATCAGTTGTACAACTGTAGAGTGTTTTTTCTGAAATGGTGATTTATTAGGTCTTTGGTTTCATTATAGATGTGAGGTATCTCTGTGTACATTAAATAATTTCTACTTGGCAGCTGGTACTTGGGGTTGAACTGTTGAAGCATTTGCTGGAATCCACTTTTTTCAGTTGTATAGACAGGAACAAATTGGATTAAATTCATTATTTTCCTCAATTCAACAAACAAAACCCCATAATGACAACGTAAAAGTTTGTTTGAAATCTTTGCAAATTTTTTTTAATAAAAAATGAAAAAAAATCACATATACATACTGTAAGTATTCACAGACTTTGCCATGACACTCAAAATTGAGCTCAGGTGCATCCTGTTTCCACTGATCATCCTTGAGGTGTTTCTACAACTTGATTGGAGTCCACCTGTGGTAAATTCAGTTGATTTGGAAAGGCACACCTCTCTCTATATAAGGTCCCACAGTTATCAGTGCATGTCAGAGCACAAACCAAACCATGAAGTCCAATTAATTGTTTTTAGACCTTTGAGACAGGATTGTATCGAGGCACAGATCTGGGGAAGGGTACAGAAAAATGTCTGCAGCATTGAAGGTCCCAATGAGCACAAGCGCCTCCATCATCCGTAAGTGGAAGAATATAAGAAGATATCATTTGTTTGCAACTGGATTTGTTATTTATGTTGAATGGGTTTCATGAATGAAAAGTGAGCTGATATCTTACAACTAAATTGAACAAAAAAGAGATCTGAATCCTTTAAAGTCCAGATACATGTTGACATTTTTTTGCAAAAAAATAAAATAAATTGCATCTTTTCTGCTGATGATTTATACTGGAACTACTGTTAATGTACTGCATTATCCAGTATACTAGTTAATAATAAAGTGTTTTTAAAAGCTATATATTTATACTGAAATAATGTGTAGTTAGAGGTTTGTGTTTCTTTACATATTAAAGAATACTCCACACAATAATGTAAAGATATTCTAAACTGATTATGCAAAAAAAACAAAAAAAAAACAACACTGGTATCTGATCAGGCCAATACTGAGATTTCCAATATCTGAATGGGATCAAAAGAGAACAATTGGTATCTGTGCATCCCTATTAGTTTTTCGGCATCAGCAGCAGAGAGCATGTTTAATATTTCTGAGCTGGAAGAATGCTGTTCTACAAACATTGGAAATTAGATTTTCAAATATAACACCTAATTTCTTCACTGTTGAAGACAACATAACAGTACATCCATTGAGAGTCAAATTAGATTTTAGCAGCTTTGTTTTTTTGATCCATTAATTAGGACCACTTTTTTGTCAGAATTGAGTAGATGGACATTTCTGACCATCCAGTCTGATTTCATTGATACACTCTGCTAATTTGGAGAATTGTGAAATTTCATTGTGTTTCACAGAAATATAAATTTGGGAATTGTCAGCATGACAAACCTAGGGGAAACACTGGTGTTTATTGCTAATTCGAATTGAGACAATTCATTGAAATTAGCCAGTTTTCTGTCATTTTAATTTTACAAATAAAAGCAATCAGAAGAGGAGGAATTGCAATCAAAAAGAAGGTAGGGGCCCAGTAGGGCTGCTCGATTGAAATGAAAACTGCGCTGGGTAGGGGAGGAGGCTAGTGTCAGGCATGGATTTAGAAAGCAGAGGCCCCTAGGCACAAAATCGTGAAAGGAAGCTGTGGGTTTTTCTTTAGTTTAAAACAAAACCACTTCCTCCAACTCCATTTCTTGTGATGTTAACTGTGACAGCAAAGGAGATCTATACATATCTATAAAACAATGACATATGTTTCATGTTTGTGTGATAAGTATTCGCAGAGTTTCAGGTCATTTTTGTGACGTGTTTCTGAAATATGCTCGTGGAGACAGAGACGTCTGATAGCTCACCCTTTTTATTTTCTTTATTTTACAAAAGCACAAGGTTTTGTTGTTGTTGTGAGTGTACACAAATAAAAGTAGACCCTTTATAGTATCTAATGATGTCTTACGCTTATCTGTATGCCCCAAAATGACGGAGAATTGTATGTTGTTTCCGCTGTAATGACGGACAAATCAAGCAGGAGGCGCCGGCACATCCGGTGACCCCAGAGGGTTAATCAGCGGAAGGTTCTAAGAATATTAAAAACAACCAAGCGATACTTCTCTGCAGTGAACTGACGGAAAAAGACAAAGATATAGGCTGCTTTTAAAATATTATGTGAAATATTACTTGAAAGTACCCTGAACTAGAGAATGACTCCCACATATTATGCATTGATAAGCCTAGAACACATATCTGGTCACAAAAATGAACAGTCAACATTAATACAACAACGTTACATGATTTAAAAAGCAACTTATCATATGGGGACAGAGGGGTTTTGAAATGCGGGTGCTGGACTCTTAACACTGCAAAAAATGATTTTCAAGACAATTATTTTTGTCTTGTTTTCCAGTAAAAATATTGAAACATTCTTAAAACGTGATTTATTTACATGACGAGCAAACTGCATGATATTTTGTCTAGTTTTAGAGAAATCTAATCAAATTTAGTGAGATTTATGCTTAAATAAAAACAATTTTATTTTGCCTATCACATTGGCAGATTTTGTTTCTTGTTTTTAGTCTAAATTCACAAAATTTAGTCAGATTTATCTTAAAACAAGACTTAATATCTTATCCCATTTTGCTTGACATGTAAATAAATCACGTTTTAAGAATATTTAGATAATGTTACAGGAAAACAAGACAAAAGAACTTGTCTTGAGAATCACCGTCACCGCCGGGTCTCTGCCACCTTCCAGCCTTGGCTATTGTCATATGATAATTATGTTATAATTGTACGTTATTATACATTACGTATGGTAGTCAAATAAAGGAAAGCCTCCATCATCATTAACAGCAGGGGTGCTCACACTTTAATGGAATTAGATCTACTTTTTCATTATGTTATTGCAGTAAGATCTACCATGTACAATATAGACTACATTATCACAATACCAATTTTTTTTTAACAACAGTAGGCTATCAAGTAGTCAAGTAAACATTCAGAATGAAATGCAACAAAAAACTACTACTGGTCTTTACTGCATGATTACATTACATTAATACATGAATACTTTTTAAAGATACTAAAGTTACCCAGTCAAGAGCAGTGAGTGTTCTCTTGTTTTCTTGTTATGGTTGTTTGATTATTATAATGACACACTAGACAGCAGCAGGTCTATAAACTTACATTTATACTTACAACTCCGACATTTTAACACAAATCCACCTTTTTTCTCTGCTGTTTACATATACTTTAGACATACATACATAACTTATTGTGTTTACTTTAATACCTCATAGACAATTTTGCATTTTTAAATGTATTTGAACGTTCATGCGCACATTAGCGCAACCTTTTTCTGAATACACTTTTTCAGCACAAACATATACTAGATCACAATTGAATTTCAATATTATGTGCTCTGTATTACTTTCTACAGCAGAATAAGAATATTAACTTTCTAATAATTGACACAGGCCTAGGCTATAACAAATAAAGCCAGTTATTTTTTTAGTTATTGGCTTTTTAATCAGTCTGCTTGTCCATTTGGCAAGTAAAATTCTCTTTCACTTGACAAGTGGACAAGTTTGATTATCTTTTCAACATTCTCCGATAACAATTTTTTCTTCTCCAATTTAGTTTCTAAATTAAATGTACATAGTTTTTAAGGAGTTTTAAATATAATTTTGGAAAACGGGCCAAAAAAGACAATCAAAAACGTATTTTGTCGCAGTGTATAATGGGATAAGACTACACTCCTACCTTTATGTTCACTTCGATCATCCAACTCACAAAAAAACCTTCTCTTAATAGAGCGTATCGACGATTTTCTTCATGATAAGTTACACACAGTGAACGTGACATGTATTATGATTCACTACATCGTGAGACATCATGTTATAATCTAGCTGCAGCAAATGGTGTGAGTGATGAGCGTCCTCACGCCAGAGTGTGCATCTGCTGGGAGAAGATTCAATCTCTTCCCCAGTCATTTCACGCAACTCCTAGATGCGGTGCTGATTGCACAGAGAAATGCCAGTTTCAGAGTTTATATTCATAACCCCCTTCCTTATTATTTGAACTTAAATGATGCTTTAAAGATATAACCCTGGGGTGTTTCGTTGCGAAACATAATGTGGCACAATAATCATTTTATCTCAATTATCTTGTTGTCAAAATCATAATTGAAAATCAAATTTGATTAATCGCCCAACCCTATCTCCCAGGGAAAGCATATATAAGGAGAAGAGCAGAGGCCCTAAAACTGATCCCTGTGGCACCCCATACTTTTGTATGATTTGACAATTCCTTTTACACACTGACAAGTGTTAGTGGTCTGCTAAATAAGACCTACACCATGCTAATGCAAGTCCACAAATGCCAACATAATTTTCAAGCCTAGAAAATGTCGTGATCTATGGTGTCAAAGGCTGCACTAAGATCTACAAGCACTAGGAAGAGAAATGCAGCCGCGATCAGATGGTAAGTGCAGTTTCTGTTCTGTGATGGGGCCTAAATCCTGACTGAGATTGTTCATATATAGCTCTGGAAAAAATTAGAGACCACTGCAAAATTATCAGTTTCTCTGGATTTACTATATATAGGTATATGTTTTAGTAAAATTTATTTTATTCTATAAAGTACTGACAACATTTCTCCTAAATTCAAAATAAAAATATTGTCATTTAGAGCATTTATTTGCAGAAAATGAAAACTGGTAAAAATAATAAAGATGTTTCCAGACCTCAAATAATGCAAAGAAAACAAGTTCATATTCATTTTAAAACAACACGATACTAATGTTTAGTTCAGAAATCAATATTTAGCGGGATAACCCTGATTTTCAATCACAGCTTTAATGCGTCTTGGCATGCTCTCTACCAGTCTTTCACATTGCTGTTGGGACATTTATGCCACTCCTGGCGCAAAAATTCAAGCTTGTGGCCAAACATTTTCCTCTAGATCACATTGCAGAGTTTTTCAGTGGAGTTCAGGTCTGGAGATTGGGCTGGCCATGACAGGGTCTTGATCCGGTGGTCCTCCATCCACACCTTCATTAACCTGGCTGTGTGGCATGGAGCATTGTCCTGCTGGGAAAAAAAAAACAGTTGGAGAACATTGTCAGAGCAGAACGAAGCAAGTTTTCTTCCAGGATAACCTTGTATGTGCTAGATTCATGCATCCTTCACAAAGACGAATCTGCCTGATTCCAGCCTTGCTGAAGCACCCCCAGATTATCACTGATACTCCACCAAATTTCACAGTGGGTGCGAGACACTGTGGCTTGAAAGCCTCTCCAGGTCTCTGTCAAACCATTAAACGACCAGGTGGATGATAGGCGATATTCTGGTGGTGCTTCAGCAAGGCTGGAATCGGGTATATTTGTCTTTGTGAAGGACACATGAATCAAGCCACATTAAGCATTATTTGGAGCACATCCAAACTAATGATCTGTAATAATTTAATTTACAATTAGTGTGTTGGTTGAAAGAGATCTAATGTTTAGTACCCCTACCTAAGTTTGACCTTAATAAAAAATGTCTAAGTGATTTATTGAGGGGTATGTGTATGGTAGTTAGGGGAACAGACGGTCTCTAAAGGATATCTAGGTGATACAGTCTCCTATATATTGTAGTTTAAGCTGCCTTGAGACGTCACACAGGTCACATACAGACTGATAGTTAAGCCATTCTGTCTGTTTCCTGACCTGGGTCCCAGTTAGTCAAATAATATCACTATTAAGACTATGTGTCAAATTACTAGAGGAGTTTAGCAGGTCTACCCCAAAAACTCTTCCAATTGTCTATAAATCCTATGCTATTCTCTGGACACCACTCGGACATCAAGCAATTTAGTATAAACCTCATCACCACGATGAGGCCAGAGCATATTAAAGTGTCTGACATCGTTTTTGCAAGTTCACACACCTCTTTAACATTATCTCTAGTGATCTCCGACAGGAGATACCGGACAACATTTGTGCGGACATGAAAATCAACTTTAGAAAATCTACATTTAGCATTAGATGGCACTTGTAAATCTGATGTCAGACACCCATGCCCCCAAAATGCAATTAACAATAGTGGCATATAGTAACAATAGTCTGTATTTCCACATTCCTTACAATATAATCAAAATTATGTCAGCTGAAGATCATGGGCTGTCCTGCTTCGTCTTCACCACAGTCTGAATGGATATAGTTTTCTTCACTACCCTGTGTGGTTAGTGTCTTTGCCACTTTTCTTCCTTAAATTGTTATTTTTATCATCCCCCTTCCTATTGGTCTATATGTGTCACGATTCCCTGTTGTCTGCCTTGTGTTTCTGCCTTGCCATCTGCAAGACTACACTTTCAATAATTCCTCCCGAGCCAGCCAGGGCTCTGCCTCTCGAGCCTGCCACGTCTCCACCTCCTGAGCCTTCCACGGCTCCATCTTCCACGACTCAGTCACCTGAACCTTCCACGTCTCCAGAGCCTTCCACGGCTTCACCTTCCACTGCTCCTCCTCCTGAGCCTTCCACTGCTCCTCCTCCTGAGCCTTCCACGGCTCCGCCTTCAGAACCTTCTACGGCTCCACCTTCCACGGCTCTGTCTCCAGAACCTTCTACGGCTCTGCCTCCTGGGCCTCCCATGGCTCCACCTGCCACGGCTCTGCCACCTGAGTCTTCCACGGCTCTGCCTTCCAAAACTCCGTCTCCTGAGCCTTCCACGGCTCCGCATTCAGAACCTTCTACGGCTCCGCCTTCCACGCCTCTGTCTCCAGAACCTTCTATGGCTCTGCCTCCTGGGTCTTCCACGGCTCCGCCTTCCATGGCTCCGCCACCTGAATCTCCCATGGCTCCGCCTTCCACGGCTCTGCCCTCGGAGTTCTCCCTGACTGTGGTCCTGTGGCCACCTCCCAGACCTCCTGACCCAGTCCCTGTCGTGTGTCCCCCCCCCCCTTGGACTGCCTGTTTGCCCCTTGTGCCCCCCCTTGGACTTCCTGTTAGCCCGTGTGCCCCTCCTTGGTCTGCCTGTTTGCCCCTTGTGCCCTCCTTGGTCTGCCTGCCCACCCCGAGCTCCCCCTTCACTCCTTGGATGATTAGTTTTTTTTGTTTTTCTGTTTGTTAGTTTAAAGCTGCAAGTAGATCCTCACTCCTCGTCTGCCGCCTTCGTAACAATATGGGGAAGTTGGGGAAGTTCTGTCAATGCCTTTAACTGCCTGCTTGCCAGTAGGGTATTGCTAGTGCATGCAGATCAGCAGCATAGTTCCATAGTGCCAACAACTGAAGCAGCATTGAAATTACCAATTTGAAAGGGAACGTTACGGTTACTGTATCTCTGGTTCCCTGAAAGGAGGAATGCGATGTTGTGTATGCTGACTGCTCTACTGATTTCTCTGTGTAAAGGCTTCAAGAGATTCACTCTCTTTCCTTAAGTTGAAAATCCTGATAAAATAAGCACCATGTTCCACGTTATATGCCCGGAATAGCACGTGCATTGGAGTGAAGCATCAATCTCTATCTGCCAAATTAGCATGATTTTAAAGGGCTTCAGAGAGCATTACTCCTAGCACATTGTCTCATTCCCTCGTTTTAAGGAACCAGGGTTACAGTCGTAACTATACCATTTTGTTTATTGGGATTTTTTTTATTTTAAAGGTATAATGGAAAGGAGGAGGTGAGAACCAGCTTGACAATATAAATAATATTTGAATGAAGAACTGAACCAAAAGACAAACACACGCACCGGTGTCGGACAGCTGTCCGTAACTCTGTCGCACTGCCATCTCTTGTCGGCCCTTATACCTCTCGGCTAATCAGCCCAATTAGGGGCCAGGTGTGCGGAATCACGATCCGGCTCCGCCCTCCCACACTTGCATTTTAAAGAGTTGTAGAGCATTTGGATGTCGTCACATTCAGTTTATAATGGCGCAGTTAAAACATGGTGTTTTTTACAAATGTAAATAAGACAAGTAGATGTACATGGCAGTAACATTGTCAGTGCATTGTTTCTATTGTACATATACAGTGATGAAAATAAGTATTTGAACACCCTGCTATTTTGCAAGTTCTCCCACTTAGAAATCATGGAGGGGTCTGAAATTGTCATCGTAGGTGCATGTCCACTGTGAGAGACATAATCTAAAAAAAAAAAATCCAGAAATCACAATGTATGATTTTTTTTTAACTATTTTAGATTATTTTTTTTTTTAGATTATAGATTATGTCTCTCACAGTGGACATGCACCTACGATGACAATTTCAGACCCCTCCATGATTTCTAAGTGGGAGAACTTGCAAAATAGCAGGGTGTTCAAATACTTATTTTCCTCACTATATATTATACACACTCACCTAAAGGATTATTAGGAACACCTGTTCAATTTCTCATTAATGCAATTATCTAATCAACCAATCACATGGCAGTTGCTTCAATGCATTTAGGGGTGTGGTCCTGGTCAAGACAATCTCCTGAACTCCAAACTGAATGTCAGAATGGGAAAGAAAGGTGATTTAAGCAATTTTGAGCGTGGCATGGTTGTTGGTGCCAGACGGGCCGGTCTGAGTATTTCACAATCTGCTCAGTTACTGGGATTTTCACGCACAACCATTTCTAGGGTTTACAAAGAATGGTGTGAAAAGGGAAAAACATCCAGTATGCGGCAGTCCTGTGGGCGAAAATGCCTTGTTGATGCTAGAGGTCAGAGGAGAATGGGCCAACTGATTCAAGCTGATAGAAGAGCAACTTTGACTGAAATAACCACTCGTTACAACCGAGGTATGCAGCAAAGCATTTGTGAAGCCTCAACACGCACAACCTTGAGGCGGATGGGCTACAACAGCAGAAGACCCCACCGGGTACCACTCATCTCCACTACAAATAGGAAAAAGAGGCTACAATTTGCAAGGGCTCACCAAAATTGGACAGTTGAAGACTGGAAAAATGTTGCCTGGTCTGATGAGTCTCGATTTCTGTTGAGACATTCAGATGGTAGAGTCAGAATTTGGCATAAACAGAACGCGAACATGGATCCATCATGCCTTGTTACACTGTACAGGCTGGTGGTGGTGGTGTAATGGTGTGGGGGATGTTTTCTTGGCACACTTCAGGCCCCTTAGAGCCAATTGGGCATCGTTTAAATGCCACGGCCTACCTGGGCATTGTTTCTGACCATGTCCATCCCTTTATGGCCACCATGTACCCATCCTCTGATGGCTACTTCCAGCAGGATAATGCACCATGTCACAAAGCTCGAATCATTTCAAATTGGTTTCTTGAACATGACAATGAGTTCACTGTACTAAAATGGCCCCCACAGTCACCAGATCTCAACCCAAGAGAGTATCTTTGGGATGTGGTGGAACGGGAGCTTCGTGCCCTGGATGTGCATCCCACAAATCTCCATCAACTGCAAGATGCTATCCTATCAATATGGGCCAACATTTCTAAAGAATGCTTTCAGCACCTTGTTGAATCAATGCCACGTAGAAGGCAGTTCTGAAGGCGAAAGGGGGTCAAACACAGTATTAGTATGGTGTTCCTAATAATCCTTTAGGTGTGTGTGTGTGTGTGTATATATGTGTATATATATATATATATATATATATATATATATATATATATATATAATATGATATTCTGTGATTTTATTTTCCAACAGTGTTCAGGTTGGGGTGAGACCTCCATGCCAGCAGGAATCTGCTCCAAGCAAGCCCAGCATTGAGATGGACTCCAGCTCCACAAAACAGGACACCTGTGAGACACCTGTGAACAGCTACAACTTGATAAAACAAGAGGCAGATACTGAAGCCATCAAGTGTGAAAATACAAATTCAGAGGCTGCCAGTGATGTTGAGCAGGACAACACTCAGAGCAGTGCCATTTCCTGTATGTCATTAAACCTTTACTGACGATCAATATAAATGAGCTCATTAGCATTATATTCATAATATATGTCCGCATTATAATTACAATTATTACGATGATGGGACGTAAATTGTTAGAATTTCTGAATAATAGGAAGCTCTATTTTTTAAAAAGTAATGTGACCCCAAGCATGCAAGCAAATATGGATTCATTGACAGTCTCTCTTGCTCCACAGCAAATATTCCTAATGAAGGTGAACCCTCTAGTATGATGCAGACCATCACCAGACTTCAGTGTCTGCTGGAGAGCAAAAAAGAGAGAATTGAAGCTCTGGAGAAACAGGTTCAGGATCTACAGGAGGATCGCAAGTTCCTCCGCACACAGATTGAGAACCTCACCAGCGCTCGTGTGGTTCACGTCCCAGAAGGTGTGGTTTCCTTGATTGTTCATAAATGTTATGTTTCTATATTATATACTGTAACATTGGCACTTGCTCATTGCTCTTGTTTACTACTGTGCTCAATATCTACAGCGAGCACATCGATGTTGTCAGAGTCCAGGCCGCACAAGAGACAGAGGAAGACTTCCTCCAGCACATATGACACTGAAGAAAGTGTCTCTGAGTCCGTGAGCACTGCTTCATCAGAGTCCAGCAGCAAGAAGAAAAAAAGACGACACAAGAACAAGAAACAGAGGAAAGGGAGGAGAGGTACACAACACGTTTACATGAGAATGCAGAATGTTTTTGCAGCGTCAGATGTGTATCTGGATGGTTATTCATGAAGTTTAAATGCAGGCCCGCATGATTTGGTCAAAAATCTTATTGTGATTATTTTGATCAATAATGCAAATAAGATATAAGTTGTGATATGATACATTTATATTTCAAATTGCCTCTTGGTTATCAAGGCTAAAAGAATGTTGGCCTCTTGCAGTGGACCAAAAAGTGAATCAAGTGAAAAAAGCATGTTATTGATGCATTCACATAGTACCTGGTCTTTAAAGTGCACTATCTCTTTTTAGTTCACTTTAGTTTCTGTCTATGTCATCTTTTCATTCACATGTGTTCTTTAAGAACCCAGAGAAATGTATCATTGAATCATAACATTTAATATTTGTGTTTATTATACAGTAGTTATCTAACTATGTTGTTGTTTCATCGCTGTTAAGCGGCATCACTAGACGATTGGATAAAATCCATAAGCTTCATATATTTTTTTTATTTTTTTAGAACTACGATGCTTAAGTATGTGCTTTTTAAGCTAATTTACAATCTGGTGATGTCCTCTGTCCACAAAACCCTGGTGTTGTTGTGCCAGGTTACATAAAATTTGTGTAGTTTTTAGCTGCAAAAAAATAGAAAATCTTGGAATTGAACAAATGTATAAATAGATCAGAGCACTTTACGTTCAAAATACATGCTACAAGCAAAGTGATCATTTTGTTTTCAATTCAATTATTTGTGGAGACCTACTTAAATATTAAAATTGTATTTGAAGCACATTTTAATGGTAAATCCATCTCAAAGAGTGAACCTATTGGTTAAAAAAGAATCTGACTATTTTGATGAGCTGTATTTGAAATTTTTTCCAACAGGATGTGTCTCCCACTGCAACTGTTGAGACTGACTCTTACACAAAACAGACCAGGAATATTCTGGACACAGGAAGCAGTAAACGGACATCTTTATATACAGTATATCCTTCTTCAGACCTTTCAGACTTCAGAGAAGAGTTGACGAAAAAGGGTGGAAGAGTTAATCAAATGTTGTTTGGACTTGTTTTCTTTATAGAGATTGATGTTATGACCGGTTTAAAACACTACTAAATGCTACTGATCTACTCAACACAGTTATGGTAGTATTTGTGTGCTGGGGGGATTATACAACACATTAACTGCACACTGTTTGGGATAATAAACGTGCAAGAGTACCAGAAGTAGTAGTTCGGTTAGAGTGGATCAGTCATGGTAGCTGCATGGTGAACAGTAGATGGCGGTATGTGCCCACAGCGCTCCATTTGCCGGTATCTCAAAGAAGAAGAAGAACAAAGAAAACCTGGAAACACTCATGAATGTGTGCAGAATCTCTTACCAATTTCAGATCATTTGAGCTTTAATGGCATTATGGGAAGGTTAGTTTATGAAAATATCGTTTGACTCCTGGAATAATTTAAACACATTTGTTTAAAATATAATAATAATAATACAAAAATAAATTATCAGCGGGTACGTTTCTCATGAAAACCATTTTTGACCTAAAGTGTGAAAGCGACGAGGAAGAGATGGAGGCAGAGGAGCCCGTGTTAACAGCACAAATATCCAGGTGTGCAAACATTTCATCTGCAGATTTGGACGAACTGGAGAACTTCAGATGCGAAACTAATACTGTAAAGCAAACAGTATGGGCCGTGAATTGTTTCACAACCTGGTTACGTGAAAAAGAGCTCATCATCGACCTGAAAACCGTCGAAAAGTCCGAGCTCTGTCCAGTTTTGCGGGAATTTTACGGATCCATTCGGACTAGCAAGGGTGAACTGTACGGTATCAGCAGCTACATTGGTCTTCGAGCTGGACTGAACCGCTTCATCAATGAACCTCCCCTGAGTCGGGCGTGGAATCTGATGCAGGACACTGAATTCATGTCCGCCAACAATGTTTTTAAAGGGGTTGTCAAACAGATCCGACGATCAGGTAAAGATGTAACGACACATTACCCTCCGATCTCACCTGAAGACCAGCACATACTGAAACACTCGCCTGCACTAGACCCCGGCAACCCCAAAGGGCTGTTAAATAAGGTCTGGTATGACATCCAGTTGCATTTTGGACTCCGTGGCAAGGAGGGCAACCGACACCTGCAACCAGACTCGTTTGCTCTGAATCGAGACGAAAACGGTTTAAGATATTTTACAATGACATTAAACGAGGAAATTAACAATCCGTTTGAAATGGCCAGGAAAAATCGGAGGGGTGTTAATATGATAGAAGAGGCTGGAAACCCGCTGTGTCCAGTCGCCTCATTGGAGAAATATCTTCGCAAAATCCCTCCTGATGCAAAAGCGCTCTACTTGCAGCCCAAAAGACTGTACGTTGTCACCGATGACATCTGGTATACAGCTGTTCCTTTGGGAGTTAACCTCCTGTCCCAAATGCTGCCCAAAATATGCAAAGAGGCTGGGACGCGATCAATCTATACTAACCACAGTATGCGGGTGACTGCGATTCAAAGACTGTCTGACCCGGTGCTGCAGGCGAGGGGCTTCATGGCATTGAGTGGGCACAGGTATGTTATCCGGCCATTTCAAATATAGCCTACAGTAATCTAAAGGGATTCAGAAAGTGTTCAGATATTACACAGAATCATCATTGGAAAGTTGTGAATGCTAGACAGCGAAATATGATTCCACCAAATCAACAAACTCCTGGTTATGATAAACACATTTTTAAATATCTATATTCCATTTTAAACAAACGTCCACTAATTTAATTGCACAAACTGCGTCCTAATAATGCTGATATTTCATTAAGAGACACTAGAACGTTTCGTTGTTTGCGTCACTTCGCTTCTCTTGTCTGTGTGTTGCTTGGCGACAAGTTACTATAGAAACAGGAATGGGCGTTGCACTGTAACATTTAACTGTATGCATCACTGAGCAACTTTTCATTATGTTTTGCCGCTTTTAGAGCTATTTATGTTGGCGGAGCAAATTTGAATGAAATGGGCCATATTGTGCATGAAGTCAAGTACTCTATTAAAGGAATGGTTCGGTTCAATACAAGTTAAGCTCAATCGACAGCAGTTGTGGACTAATGTTGATTACCACAAAACATAATTTCGATTTGTGAAAAGGTATATCCACTAGTCGTGAACAATATGCTTGTTACAATAAGTCGCTTTATAACTTTTTGTGTGGAAAGTTACATCCGATTTTAAAACATCATTGCCATGACGACTTAAAGATGTCTGTTAACAGCTCAAATAATAAACGAGGTTTAGAAGAAGAATTATCAAATTATAAGATTTTTGTGTGTCCCCCCCCCCATGTTTGATTGGTTTTCATGCCTAGCAAATTGTATCATCAAAATAGGGTCTAAGCAAATTAATTTATAAAACTCCAATCAAACGAAAGTGGAACAATGACCTTTTTTAACATGCCGTTACATTTTTTTTTAATCATAAAATCCTTTCAGTTAAGGTCCTCACAGCATAATCCAAAACCCAACCCGCATTTCAGAATAACATTCTGATTATATTCTTCTCACCACAATTGTACAGAGCTGTTATCTGAGTTACTGTAGACTTTGTCAGTTATTTAGTTCCAACCAGTCAAGGCATTTCCATCCGCAGAACTGTCCCTGGATGTTTTTTGTTTTTGGCACCATTCAGAGTAAATTCTAATGACTGTTGTGTGAAATCCCAAGAGATTAGCAGTTAAAGAAATCTGGCACCAAAAATTATCCCATGGTCCAAATAACTGGGATCAATTTTTTTTCCCCATTCTGATGGTTGATGTGAACATGAACCGAAGCTCCTGACCCGTGTCTGAATGATTTTATGCACTTTAGTGCTGCCATACAATTGGATGATTAGGTAATCGCCTGGTTGATTGTTGGAGAATGGCCAGACTGGATTGAACTGAAAAAGTCTACGGCAACTCGGATAACTGTTCTGTTCAATTATCATGAGAGCAATATCATTTATACTGATATTCTGAAATGCGGGTTGGCGCTGTTTTGGCGGCAGAAGGGGGACCTACTGTGCACCATATTAGGCAGGTGGTTTTAATGTTGTGGCTTATCCGTGTAAAAAAAAAAAAAAAAAAATATATATATATATATATATATATATATATGTGTATATGTGTGTACCAATTTCCTTAAGTTTAGAATAATGTTCAGATTTTACTGTTTCGGAAGGAAATTGGTACTTTAATTCACCAAAGTGACATTCAACTGATCACAAATATAGTCAGGACATTACTGATGTAAAAAACAACACCATCACTATTTGAAAAATGTTATTTTTAATCAAATCTAGACAGACCCCATTTCCAGCAGCATCACTCTTACACCTTATCCTTGAGTAATCATGCTAAATTGATCATTTGGTTCTAGAAAATCACTTGCCATTATATCAAACACAGTTGAAAGATATTTGACTCAATAAACATAATTAAGTTTTGGAGTGTTGGCTGCTGGAAATGGGGTCTGTCTAGATTTGATAAATTAATTTTTTTCAAATAGTGATGGTGTTGTTTTTTACATCAGTAATGTCCTGACTATATTTGTGATCAGTTGAATGTCACTTTGGTGAATTAAAGTACCAATTTCCATCCAAAACAGTAAAATCTGTACATTATTCCAAACTTTTGGCCCCCAGTAGGTAGGTGTGTGTGTATGTGTTATATATATATATATATATATATATATATATATATAAGTAATCAACATTATGCAAAACACACCCTTGATTTAGTTTAACTTGCATTGAACCAGAGATTATTTTTTATTGTGGATACACAAATTAATTTCTCAGCTCATTTACACATAGTGTTAAGATGTTTGATCACAAGTGGTCAGCATTAAATACAGGTCTAAACTGGGTGCAAAATATATTTTTTTGGAAAGGTAGTCAAAAACACAATTTGAGGTATAAATGCCAATCCGCCCTGAATGTGTCCTGGATAGAAGTGAAGCCCTACCCCTCACCTGTAAATCAACAGCATAAAAAGGCTTTTAAAGGAAATAACTGTCTGAACGGGAATTTTGAAAAAGTAAATACACAAGCATGAGAACTTTGTGGCTCTTCAGTGTGATGATATCAACAAGCAGGGACACAGATGACAAGTACACACATCTGAAGCTCATGGTAATACATGTAATCCGCTAAAATAACAGATAATTCTGCCTGAAATGTCAAGTTTGTGTTTAGATTAAATATCAGCTTCATCTGGTAGAAACGGTGCGTTGATTTTATCAGCACTTTGTCTTTTCTGACTTTGCTGCGTGAAAATATCATTCAGTAACACACAGACATAGTGATTGACGTATGTCCTCATGAAACAGAGACCCTCTCCTCCAAATCGAACACTAGTGGCCAAAGGAGACATCTTAATACCAGGTATAAACATGTCTGTTGGTATTCAGTTCATGTTAAAATCATTCATACCAATGGATGAGGATCCGCATTTATGGTGGAAATAATATGTGAAGTGATTTGAGAAACTTGAAAGCTTAGTATGTGTGTGCGTTAGCAGAGTGCAATCAGCACATTTTGTAAAGTACCAGATTTTAACACTTGTTTTTCTGAATAAAATGTATTTAGTTATTTTTACTCTTCCCATTCATTCCGTTTTTTCCCCCCATTAAGTAAAGCATAGTTTGTTACAGTTATCTTATTTTGAAACAGTTCTTGGTCATGTTTGTGAATAAAGCAATGTACATACATTTCACATATGTGTCTTGGTATTTTTAACTTTATTTACGAGTATTCAGTTACTCTGAGTTACTGTTTTTTGTGGGTTAGAGTACATGACTACAAAGTTAATTCATAATGCCCATCCCTAGGTATTGTCATGTACATCTACTTGTATTATTTTACATTTGTATGAAATCACTGTATAAAACATCTTATTCACAGTAGCACCATCTTTGATTTTTAATGGGAATGACAACGAGTCTGTGAGTGATAATTTACAGTCTCTTCAATGGGCTGTACCCTGTGCCGGATTTAGGCATGGGCAGCCCAGGGTGGCATCTTGCAGGCAGGTGGCACTGGCAAATGGGCGCCCTGAATTCCACCATCTCATTTACAATCATCCCTCTCCCCCCGGTCAACAACTTTGGGGGCATGTTGGAACGGGTTTTGCCCAGGGCGCCATACAAGCTAGAACCGCTACTGTCTGTACTGCAGTTTATAGTTGTTGTTTTTATCGTTCCGTGGACAAATCATTGATGAAATATCTGTTCAAGAACATTCAGTATACAACGAACTCCAGACAGCATGAGTTGTGGAAAATCAGATGTGATTTAGGATCTTTATACAGTTCATGACAGTGAAGAGATGGTAAGTCTATCCCTCACAGCCTCGGATGTCAATCCCATTAAAAATCAAAGATGGCACTATGGAATAAGGCCCATGCTTACACTCAATGAATGTTACAGTAATGATAGCATCTCATTGTCATGTGAAGTACTGTGCAAAAGTTTTAGGTACTTGTGAAAAGTGTTGTATAGTGAGGATGTCATAAATAGTTTTAATTTATTACTTTAATTTCATAAAAGTCCAGTAAACGAACAAAAAAAACCAAATCAATATTAAGTGTGACCACCTTTGCCTATAAAACGGCACCAATTCTCCTAGGTACACCTGGACTCATTCCTCTTGTTTCTCTCAATTTTCTCTTGGCTTTATAGAATGTGCCAAGCATCTTGGAGAACTTGGCACGGTTCTTGTCTCAATTGCTTCTGTCTCTTCATGTAATCCCAGACTGATTCAACAGTCGTGTTTCCACTGTCTTGGACGGTGTGCTGGACATCATCCCGCTGTTAGTGGAGAGACCGCTCCGGATAACATGGCAGTTAAAGTCAGTGTGTCGTCAATGGTAAATTATCTTGCTGGCTAGCTAACGTTTACATACAACATAAACTTGCTATTCTAGATAACTATAACATGTGTATTTGGTTTGGCTTGTGAAATGGCCGGGTTGGGTGTCACGTGCACCAGGGTGGCGCTTTAAGTGCGGGTAGGTAAGGCAACGGTGCGGGGCTTTTTGCCTTATGCTGGGAATGCAGAGTGATTTTGGTCTCGCGGCTCAAGGTCTGAGGCTATTAGCCCCAGCTGACCAGTTTATGGCCCTGGCTCACACTGGCCTGATAGTGGAAAAGCGGCTAATGATGTTTTGATCTGAGCTCTGTGGGGGCCTTAGATTAGATTCAACTTTATTGTCGTTGTTTGCCTCCAACCAGAAGTGCAAAAAAGCAGAAAGGTGTAAAAAAAATAAAAATAATTATATTTCCCACACTAAAAGCAGAATATATAAAATTAATGTTTTAAGATGAATGTTTTTGTGAAAAATATAATGTGCCTAAGACTTTTGCACAGTAATGTACATCTACTTGTGTTATTTACATTTGTTTAAAAATCCAGCTGGTTTTACCTGTGCAGTAACTAATTAAACATGACAACATCTAAATGCACCAAGACTCTGTATAAAGCAAGAAATAATAAAAAAAGATAAGCCCATCTTCTGTCTAACTCATGATTTGATATTTTAAAACTTCTATGATAGCACAGCTATAGAGGTTACATAATTTTTTGGAGAAACCACCAGTGTGTTTGGTATACAAAGGCACTTTGCCACAAAGAAAAATATGCAAGTATAGAGTGTGGTAGTAAGTCACAGTAATAGTTATAATGTATTTGGTGAAGAAAAGCCACGCAAGATCTGAAAAGTTATTTTATTAATGGCATAAAGGTGATTTTCTTTTTAAATGAGAAGAACTCAAATTTTTTTATCAAACCATTTCAAGCCATTTTTGCCAAGTAGATTACAAATGTTTAATGCATGAAATAAAAATCATCAAGGATGCCTAAAATGTATCATTATTTAAGTGACTCCATAGCAAGTGTACAGTATTTGCCAGTATTTTAATTATTTCCTCTCCTCGTGGCAGACAATATGTATAATAAATATACCTAAATTGTTCACGTTTATGAACTTGTTTTTAATGCTATAATAATTCAAAATAATTTAAAATAATCCACAAATTACATTACAATATAAATGCTATAAACAAGGTTGCACGGAATGAAAAATGTTGAGTTGGTGAAAAAAAGAAGCCAGTTCTCCTGACAAAATAACATGAACATAATTCCAATATTTGTTAGATTTGCATAATACATGTCATGAATTAATGTATTAATTTAGTTGATTACTTGATTTGTATTTATGTTAATTTACTTTAGCAATAAATAACCACAAGGTAGAATGACATTGAATCATTTGAATTTATTTCCACCAATACAAAAATACAGAAATAAAAAGTGGTATTAGATTTTTATTAAAACATTTTATGTAAATGAATATGGTGGGCAAAAAAAAAAAATGTTTTGGAACAAATGTCCAACTCAAAATGAAATGAAAACTGTTGAAGTCTCACAAGTAGTAAATACAACATTAGACCACATACAGTGCATCCGGAAAGTATTCACAGCACTTCACTTTTTCCACATTTTGTACCCCATAATGACAACGTAAAAGAAGTTTGTTTGAAATCTTTGCAAATTTATTAAAATAATAAAAAAAAAAAAATCACATATACATTAAGTATTCACAGCCTTTGCCATGACACTCAAAATTGAGCTCAGGTGCATCCTGTTTCCACTGATCATCCTTGAGGTGTTTCTACAACTTGATTGGAGTCCACCTGTGGTAAATTCAGTTGATTTTGAAAGGCACACCTCTCTCTATATAAGGTCCCACAGTTATCAGTGCATGTCAGAGCACAAACCAAACCATGAAGTCCAAGGAATTGTCTGTAGACCTCCGAGACAGGTTTATCGAGGCACTGATCTGGGGAAGGGTACAGAACAGTTTCTGCAGCATTGAAGGTCCCAATGAGCACATCATCCATAAATGGAAGTTTGGAACCACCAGGGCTCTTCTTAGAGCTGGCCGCCCAGCCAAACTGAGCGATCGGGGGAGAAGGGCCTTAGTCAGGGAGATGATCAAGAACCCGATGCTCACTCTGACAGATCCAGCGTTTCTCTGTGGAGAGAGAAGAACCTTCCAGAAGAACAACCATCTCTGCAGCACTCCACCAATCAGGCCTGTATGGTAGAGTGGCCAGACAGAAGCCACTCCTCAGTAAAAGACACATGACAGCCCACCTGAAGTTTGCCAAAGGGCACCTGAAGGACTCTCAGACCATGAGAAACAAGTTACAGCCATTCCTAAAGTGAAGCATGGTGGTGGCAGCATCATGCTGTGGGGATGTTTTTCAGCGGCAGGAACTGGGAGACTAGTCCGGATCGAGGGAAAGATGAATGCAGCAATGTACAGAGACATCCTTCATGAAAACCTGCTCCAGAGCGCTCTGGACCTCAGACTGGGGTGAAGGTTCAACTTCCAACAGGACAACGACCCTAACCACACAGCCAAGATAACAAAAGAGTGGCTACGGGACAACTCTGGGAATGTCCTTGAATGGCCCAGCCAGAGCCCAGACTTGAACCCGATTGAACATTTCCGGAGAGATCTGAAAAATGTCTGTGCACCAACGCTCCCCATACAACCTTCCTGCAAAGAAGAATGGGAGAAACTGCCCAAAAATAGGTGTGCCAAGCCTGTAGCATCATACACAAAAAGACTTGAGGCTGTAATTGGTGCCAAAGGTGCTTCAACAAAGTATTGAGCAAAGGCTGTGAATACTTATGTACATGTGATCTTTTTTTTTTATTTATTTTTTTTATTTGTAATAAATTTGCAAAGATTTCAAACAAACTTCTTTCATGTTTTCATTATGGGGTATTGTTTGTACAATTGAGGAAAATAATGAATTTAATCCATTTTGGAATAAGGCTGTAACATAACAAAATGTGGAAAAAGTGAAGCACTGTGAATACTTTCCGGATGCACTGTACATGATAACACAGTGTGAACTGTAATGTAATGAGACTTTAATCAAGAAGTGCATTTACTGACTGGTGACTCATAAGCATGTGTAGTTAAAGATACACATGAGTTTTGTTGTATTTAGTTCCATTTTATAAATTAATGAATTATGCCATAACATTTCTTGTTTTATAATTTTTATTTAAAGGCTGCATGAAATGGAAAATCAAATTTCCCTTGATATTTAGACATTTAAGAGGTAACCGTACAATAAAAACACTGTAAATTTCAGAACTTAAAACTTCCTCCCCAGTCCTGTTTGAATGTCAGGTTTTCAAAACTGAGTGTTCGTGACATCACAAGACATTGCTCAGTTGTATTTACGTTCCCCACAACACGTGTCATTGCACCCATGGTCCTGCCCTCTGATGATCATTTCGTAAACAGAGGAAGAGAGACAGGCCTAGTGTGACCAATTATTCCTAACAATAAAAGGGACCCATCTGGACTAATTTAAAAATGTTGTTCATATAACATGCATTACACAGACGCCTTTTACTGTTGTCAAGTTTATCGCCATGCTTTTAAAAGACGTGTCAGTTACAACTCAGTGAAGGAGACTGTTCGGCTTCATTCAGCTGCTCTGCATCTTGCGCCCATCTGCGCTACTTTTAATTGTTGGTGTATGTAAACAAGCACTAGCTGGACGTCTTTGACCGTTTGGATGAGTTTCTGGCAATCTGCGCCTCAGTGCACCTATGTGTTTCCATAATGTTTCACCATGCTATGTACTGTGTAATGTTCATGACAAATCTGGGTGGAATAGGCCTGTCGCGATTATTACATAATCGTCTGATCGCGGTTATTTGATCTAACCGTGTTTTTGTTTTTTTTGATACCCGCGATAATTTGCACTTCAAATTTCACTTTTTGATGCCCAAAGAAGGGAATTTAAAGTGAATATGTAAATGTCATGAACTGCGTGTTTGTGTGTCATTCAGTTGAACTCCAGGCATCACTGAGCCGCTCAACCAGAGCATCTCCTAGCAGCGCACACACTGTCAGCTGAGGCTCACACCAAACTCCTGTGAAAATATACATTTTGTTAGTGTGCGCATAGCGCTACAGTTTCACTTTTATTTGAAGGTGCTATTTGTAATATTTTACTGTACTAAATCATAAAATGACCATAATATGTCATTAGAGAATTAGGAAACATGCTAATATGAAATACTGGCTTCTCCAATAACAATGCAACAGCCAGTGCATGAGGTTCGTGTCTGGGGTGGGGCAGACAACTCTCCCATAATTTGAATTTGGTCTGCAGTACCCATTTCAAACCCTTGTTGTCAATATTACATATAGCATATGTGTAAACCCTGAAATTTAGTTTTATAATGTTGTGGAGAGCTTGTTTATTCTCTTCCGATTAAGTTTCAAATATGTCTGAATTAGAGGGGCGGCACGATATTAGCCAATCACAACAGTGGGCATTTACATTGACGTTTAAAGGAGATGTTGTGGCCAAAACTGAGTGTTTCAGACAGATGGCCAGAGACAGGTTGGGTAGTTATCATTTATTATTAAATATGACAGTTTTCGTGCAAATAAAAACGTAACTGACTTTATCAGTGAACCTCAAGGAAGATTATAAAATTATTTAAAATATAAAATAAAAAAAAGGATTGCATTTATGTCTCAAAGTCTGCTAACACACCTTTTAAAAGAATTGTATTAACTTTATTTCTGATTTGTGCTGTAGAAACCTGAAATGATCTCATCAATTGGCAAGAGACTGCTGAGGGCAGTAAATATAATACAAATATTTTTTTCTATTTTTTACAATTCCCATCCCTACCAATTGCACTGGTTTTGTTAACTGACACATGATCCAAAGCCTAACTTTTTATTGATCCGGGCATTTCATAATTATGCGAATGAAGAAAAATCTTGTCTTTTTGGCACTCAGATGCTCCTGCTCAGTAGCAATCCATTATTTCTATTTAAAATCTTGGATGTGAAGGGTCTTTATTCAGGTACAAATTACCATCCAGACCTCTGCTAATCCGTATAATAATTATAATTATTTATAATACAATGTTCTATGGTTATTGTCCAGCAGTGTTCAGGTTGGGATAAGCTCTCAATGGCAGCAGGAATCTGCTCTATATTCATCCAGCAGTGAGATGGACTCCAGCTCAACGAGACAGGACACCTGTGAGACACCTGTGAACAGCTACAGCTGGATGAAACAGGAGGCCGATACTGAACTCATCCAGTGGGAAAATACACGCTCAGTGGCTACCAGTGATGCTGATCAGGAAAACACTCAGAGCAGTGCTGTTTCCAGTATGTCATTATTCATTTACATTTACCAGATTACAGTGATGTGGCATAAATTGTGTAACTAGATGCTCGGAAGTTGATGCATAAGTAAACAAAACTGCAATGTTCTCGTTAGCTTAGCATTCTTTTGGCTGTCAGCAGCATAGACGACTCCTGCAACTAAAGTGATAAATACTGCTGCAATGCTGGCATTTGTTGTACATGTGTACGATTGTCAAAAGACAGTATAATTAACAATATTTTGAACTCCCGTTTCTTCAAACGTTTGCTAAACAGGTTTTATTATCATGTAATTCATGTTGGGTGTTAAGGGTCTTTATTCAGGTGTAAATTACCATCCAGACCTCTTCTATAAGTTATATTCTCATAATTATAATACATGCACGTTGGGTGTGATTCATTGATGGATTCTATTCAATAAAAGTGAATGTTATGGACTCTGTAAATCCCCCTGGGTGCTGACATATGGCTGTACGTGATTGCAACATCCAGTGTTCAGAAAATGACTTTCATATAATTTATCAATTGTGGGCCAAACTCTATTTTTAAAATCTCTCTGGGGTCGCGTTAGATCAGTCAGTGGGCCGGAGTTTGGACCCCCTGATATACACAAACCCTTAATCTGGTGAATATATAGACTAAGAATTTGGTAACTACTTAAATAAAGAGCATTTTATCTGAGCCAAGTCTCTGTCATTTCAAAATAAGAGCCCCTTTTTTGTATTTTGGTTGCACAATAAACTACATATGGGATTATATTCAATTTGAACTCTTAAGCCTCTGTGTCGGTGCCATCATTTAAAAAAAAAAAAAAAAAAAAAAGTTTAGATATTAAAAACTACCTGCTAATTATTCAGTTATCCACTTTTTCCACCACATTAGTTATTGGTGTGGGCAAAATCCACTATTGGTCAACCTCTACTTTGGAGGTCATATGAAATATTATGCTTTTTAAGTTTTTATTATCTTTGAAATTTGTTAATTTTGCAACCCTTTTACCAAAATTTGATTTGTCTAAAAACAATCTGTAACCCTGATTTGTTTTTCTTGTACTTAACATTAAGTTAAATTTGAATATATAATTTATTTAAAACCTAAAAAACCAGTTTATCACATGTCAGTTTCTAGTTATTGATTCTCAGGGTTGGGAGGGTTACTTTTGAAATGTATTCCAGTACAGATTACAGAATACATGCTGTAAAATGTCATTTGTAATGTATTCCGTTATATTACTCAAGGTCAGTAACGTATTGTAAATACTTTGGATTACTTCTTCAGCACTGGTAGATTTATTCACTTGTTAAATAAAAACTATAAGACAAAACACACATGTTAAAATACACTCTCTGAAAAACTCAAATATCTTATACAGTGTTGTTTCTAAAACAAGATCAATCAAATTGATCTTGTTTTAATGATTTTATTTATAGTTTTAACATTTTACAAAACACAAAAACAAAAGGGAAACAACAAAGTAAAACAGCTCTCTCTCCACAAGCAATATGTTAAATAATCATGAAAATAGAATTAAACAGTAATAAGCATAGGTTTACATCTAGTCTGTGCCCATGTCAAGTTGGGTCAGGATGTTCAGAGATTTTTTTGATATTTTTACAGGGAAACAATAAAAAAATTATAATCTAAAATATGATTTTTGTCCTTGTATCAAAGATCTTACTAGAAAAAAGAAATTATGATCCAACGTGAATTTTCTTGATAAAAATATGATCGTGTCTGGTAACGTGCATGTAAAATGGCTAGAAATTGCATTTATTTTAGCGTAAAGCTGACAATTTACACAATGTTTATTTACTGCTCCAAACTTACTTCAAACGTACTTCTCTGTCTGCTCATATGAATGTAACACATCATAAGAAAGTGTTTCACCGCTGTTCAAATGCACTTTTGGATCATTCATATGTATAAATGTTTTTCATCTGAAAGGAATAAATATTGAATGAAACAAATGAAAATAAAATGCAAAGTAATCTCTTCAGTAATCAAAATATTTTTTGAATGTAACTGTATTCTAATTACCAATTATTTAAATTGTAACTGTATTGGAATACAGTTCCTTATATTTTGCATTTTAAATGTGTAATCCCATTACATGTATTCAGTTATTCCCCAACCCTGTTGATAGTTAGCTTTCCCGTAAATTAAAGAAAATATTTGTCAATTTTCATAAAATAACTTTGGTAACAGGGTTGAATGGCTGTCAATTATTTGATTGCTGCTTTTCATGCTTTAATTTATTTTGGAGTTATCATTCCATAGAACATGGGACTAATGCCTTTATATATATATATATATATATATATATATATATATATATATATGTCCAAACAAACAAAAATGTACTGTCTCTTGCTCCACAGCAAATATTCCTAATGAAGGTGAACCCTCTAGTATGATGCAGACCATCACCAGACTTCAGTGTCTGCTGGAGAGCAAAAAAGAGAGAATTGAAGCTCTGGAGAAACAGGTTCAGGATCTACAGGAGGATCGCAAGTTCCTCCGCACACAGATCGAGAACCTCACCAGCGCTCGTGTGGTTCACGTCCCAGAAGGTGTGGTTTCCTTGATTGTTCATAAATGTTATGTTTCTATATTATATACTGTAACATTGGCACTTGCTCATTGCTCTTGTTTACTACTGTGCTCAATATCTACAGCGAGCACATCGATGTTGTCAGAGTCCAGGCCGCACAAGAGACAGAGGAAGACTTCCTCCAGCACATATGACACTGAAGAAAGTGTCTCTGATGAGTCCGTGAGCACTGCTTCATCAGAGTCCAGCAGCAAGAAGAAAAAAAGACGACACAAGAACAAGAAACAGAGGAAAGGGAGGAGAGGTACACAACACGTTTACATGAGAATGCAGAATGTTTTTGCAGCGTCAGATGTGTATCTGGTTGGTTATTCATGAAGTTTCCTTGTGTAAATGTAAGTTTGCATGATTTGGTCAAGTGTTATTGTGATATTTTTAAAATGCAATTGAAATTTTAGTTGTGAAATGACCCCAATTCCAAAGATGCTAATAAAAACAATGTGCTATAACAAAATTATTTGATGTTATAGAGATAGTCAGTGCTACTGACCTATAGTCATTATTGTTGGTTAGTTGCCCTTTCTGTGGTACTGGAACCAAACACAAAGTTTTCCAGAGCACCGGCACTCTCTTCAGACAGAGGCTCAAGTTGAACAGGTGCTGAAACTCTCCACTCCACTGATCGGCACAGGCCCTCAGGAATCTGTGACAGATGCCAGCAGTCTAAAGACTAGAAAGTATAATTCAGTCAGATGTGAGCATCCACGTACAGGACGTGTGATGCAAATATCATCATCAGCATAATGCATACGCCTGGAATCATTTGCACTAATTTGTGGTTCACAAGGTGGCAACACTCACTGATGAACTGTTGCTGTCACGAAGAAGTGCTAGAAGATGCAGTCGCCAATAAACAACTGGAGACGAAGGTGGAAACCACAACAGTAGACGTGTGCAACGAGCACTTCTGAGTGAAACAATATTTGTTGTATTCCACTCGAAAAGGTTCTGATCTGCACTATGTTTTGAGCGTATGTTTGACAGTCCTTGAGAGGGAAACTTTTGGGGGGCTTGAAGTTGAGAATGTTTGGTGATGATGGTCTCTGCAGGTATAGAGTAGTGGCTGTGCGGGGATGGGTGTTGGAGAGCTGCAGGGGGCCCTAGATCAAACCTATTGAAGAACTGGTTCAACTCATTTATCATTGGAGACAGATCAGGACTGCAGTCAGGTCAGTCTATCACCCGCTTTCTCTGCTTACGCTGCCATGCACTTGTAATTTGGGCAGAATGTGGTTTAAAGTTGTCCTGCTGAAAAATGCAGCAACATACTTGGAAAAGATTGCATTTGGTTAAATGACTGGTACCCTCACAGATGCAAGTTACCCATGCCATGTGCACTGATACACCCCTGGCCCATACAGACACTGGCTTTTGGACCTGACACTGATAACAGCTTGGATAGTCCTTTTCTTCTTTTGCCCGGAGAACACGATGGCTTCTTTTTTTTTAATTAACTATTTGAAATGTGGACGCATCTGACCACAAAACATGATTCCACTGTTCTTCTTTCCATCTCAGATGAGACCGAGCCCAGAGAAGTCTGCAGCACTTCTGGACTGTGTTGATGTACGGCTTCTCCTTTACATAGTAAAGATATGTAGATGAAGAGACGAGAACCTGAACCCGTTGACTGAAAAAAGCTTACAAATGTATTCCTGAGCCCATGTCATGATATCCATTACAGACGAATGACTGCTTTTAAGACTGTTTTATTAGAAGAAATGGTGATGATACACAGTGGTAAACACTCAACTGTCCCAACTTTTTGGAGCATGTTGCAGTCATTTGATTTGAAATGAGTGGATGTTTTAAAAAAAAATTAGATTTGCGTTTTTCAGACAGTCCCAACTTTTGGGGTTGTATTTCATATTGCTGATGCTCAGATTCCAATGCTAAAATAATGTCATTGTGCAACCCTGCTTAAATGTTAGATTTGTCTTTGCTGCACATTTTAATCTTAGAGTGGACATATTGGTTTATAGAATATTTAGAGTATTTAATGAGCTGTATTTCAATCTTTTTTTCAACAGGACGTGTCTCCCAGCACGACTGGTGTTAGACTTAGACTCTGTCTCATTCAAATCTGATCAGGAGTGTTCTGAATACAGGAAGCAGTAAATTGTCTTCCTTATAAACACCTTGCAGTGAGTGGGGTCCAATAAGCCATCCACCACTATAAGCTGGTCCTATCAGTCTTCAAGAAGTGGAGCCTCAGTGGAGGTTTTCACCACTAAGCCTACATGGCCCCATCGCACAACTGTTTCTGACTACTACAAAGACTTCTGGTGGATCTGTTTGGGCCTTGTGAGGTGACATTGTTCAGCTAGACCCAGATGTCTAACTTCACTATTGAGGCAATTGATGCCCTCACAAAAGGCACTGGTGAACTTTTGACATGAGGACTCCCCCACTTTGTTTTCGTGTTTTAGTCCTTTGTAAATTCATGTTTCCATTTACTATGTTTACTTTAGACTTGCAACTATCAACAAACATCCAATATTTCAATAGTTTTTAACTGTATGTTTATGTTAACATTCTATTTATAAAGATTAATTCACATCAAAGTCTCATCAACTTGACAAGGCGTCAAACCTTACATTGCTTCAGTTTAGGAATGCAGTAACAAGTATTTGCTTTTTCTTTACCTGTGGTTTTATTTGCTGCAATTATTGTCAGCTTGTTTCTGTGCAAACAAATCCTTGGTAACATTGCCAGTGTAATGATATAGCATTGGGAAGTCGAATTGGTTCATTTGGATTGGTTCCCTTACAAATCAATCTGCCTGGGTATCTCAGCGAGTAAAGATGCTGGCTATCACACCTGGATAGTTAGTGACTCTAGCCAGGTCTCCTAAGCAACCAAATTGGTCTGATTACTAGGGAGGGTAGAGTCACATGGGGTAACCTTCTCCACCCGGATTGAGGCGAGTCACTACACCACTGGGAATTGGGCATACCAAATTGAGAAGAAAAATCTATAGTTCTGGCAAGCTAGCTGCAAACTTGCCACTCATTATTTTCACATGCAAATGAGCTTGTGATTCGCAGCAAATTTTTGCCAGAGGATTGCAGCTCTTCAATGGTTGTTGTGATCCTGCAAAAAACCTTTGGCAACAATAGACAATTTGCATGTGAAAATTATCAGTGGTGAACTGATGGCAAATTTTGCCATGAACTCGCAATTTCTGTTAGGATTGTCATCAAACACGTGTTACCTGTGTGCCATCTTTCATTTTAGTGGTAAAATTTCTGTTTACACTGTTTGCACAATGGTTGTATAGACTGCGTCAAATGTATTTTACCATACTGTTTTTACAACATTGCCAAGAACATTAACAGTGTTCCCATTTTATTTGCTGTGTGAAAAGGATATTATTCCCAGTACTGTCAACATTATTATTCCTGTCTGACAGGAAGTTTAAAGAATTAGTTTGTGAGCACAGAGATGTACTTTTGGGCCATGTCTACTCTAAAACGTTTTCATTTAAAAACACATTAACTGCTGAAGAAACCAACAGCATGCTTCCCTTTTGTACTGGAGAGGGCGCTGTGACCATGCTGATTTGATCAAAAAATACATAGGCTGTCTACTACTGTATATTTGTATATATGTGTGAACTGTTTTACCTTGGACCATGGTTGTACATTCATTGTCTGAATGTAAAGAGAACATTTGAAAATAGATTAGTCTGGTGAGTAATCTGCCGATAGTTGCCAAGTAACAGTGCCTTGTATTGCCTGATTTTCATCATACTATTACATCATTTCATAGATTGTCTGGAAACATCAAAATAAACTGTTTTGTAGATTGTGCTGTGTCATTGAGAATGCATTGTGGTGTGATATGTGATTTACTATGCATACCTCAGGTTTTGGTTTATGGAATGGGTGAGTTAATATTTTGAGTTACACAGATTGCTACATACACACTAAGTATAAAATAGACAATCTCTTTATGTTTGTGCTGTTGTTCATCACACATTTGGTATGAAATAATGTTGAGTTTGTTTGCATAGACCTTCTTCACGCTAGGGCCATCTTTAAATTTTAATTGGAATGACAACGAGGCTGTGAGGGATGTTCTTACAGTCTCTTCAATGGGCTGTACTGCAGTTTAAAGTGTTTTTGGATCGTTCCACGGACCAAACATTGATAAAATGTCTGTTCAAGAACATTCAGTATACAAAGAACTCCAGACAACATGAGTTGTGGAAAGTTAGATGTGATATAGGAGCTTTATACAGCTTTATACCATTCGTGCCATTGAAGAGACTGTATGTCTATCCCTCACAGCATTGTTGTCATTCCCATTAAAAATGAAACGTGGTGCTAGTGTGAAAAAAGGTCAAGTCTCTGGAAGATTGTGTGTTTTTCTCACACGTCATCAATGTTTTTTTTGTTTTGTTTAGTTTTTTATGATTTTACCCTGTGTAAAGGGATTAATGGAAAGGAGGAGATGAGAACCGGCTTGACAATATAAATAATATTTTAATATAAAACTGAAACAAAAAGACAATCACACAATGGTGTCGGACAGCTGCCTGTAAATCTCTCTCTCGCACTGCCGTCTCTAGTCGGCCTTTATCCCGCTCTGAGGCTTGATTAGCCTGATTAGAGGCCGGGTGTGTGGAATCACGACCTGGCCCCGCCCCCCGACCTGTCACATTCCTCCCTCGTTCTTTCAGGGTGGAGTGCCCCCAGTATGATGTGCCTTCCGACTCGTCTGCTGGCAGGTCATCCCCGCCTTCCTGAATCTGGGAGGGGACAGGGGGAGGGAAACAACAATAATTAAAAACACGGGGTACTCCCTGTAACAGTGCAGTACCCCCTAAGAAACAAAGTAAAATTTAAATGAGAGGGAAAGGCCAACGCGTAGTGGAAGTGGGAGAGAGAGAGAAGAAGAAACACTTACTCACTGGTTCTCTGACACGCCGTAGCTTGTGGACATGTAGGCAATCCTCCAGCCCATGGCGGACAGAACGCACCACGGCGTTTTTAGTGGACGGTAGGGGTATCCCCCACCCCTGGCAGTGGTAACCGCTCCAGGCGGTTGGTTGGGAGCCCCTCCTCCCCTCGCAGTCAACGGCCGTTCCTCCACTTCCAGGTGGCCGGTCTCCTGCTGCGGATGGCCGTGGCTGCTCCTTTGGGGTGGATCATAGCGGCAAGAACTCCACTAAGGAGCATCCCTCCTACTTCCCGTTTTTTGGCACTAGTGTAAAGGCATTAATGGAAAGGAGGAGGTGAGAACCGGCTTGGCAATACAAATAATATAAGCTTAAACAAAAATAACTTAAACAAAAAGGTAAACACAGAAAGGTGTCAGACAGCAGCCCGTAAATCTCGCACTGCAGATTCCAGTCGGCCTTTATGCCTCTCTGAGTCTTTATTAGCCCTCCACCCTGTCACACCCTGTTTGTAAGATTTTCAATATATATTCTGCAAAGTCAATAAAATAATTAAAGGTAATTAATTATTGTAAATTATGTATATATATATACATACACACTCTATCGGTCATAAGTTTTGAAACACTTGACTGAAAAGTTTTTCAGAATTTTTAAAATATTTTGATCTGAAGGTGTATTCTTAAATGTTTGAAATTAGTTTTGTAAACAAAAATTGTGCCACCATATTAATTTAATTATAAAACTAAAATTTAATACAAAAAAAAAAAAAAAAAGTATTTGAAATTAAAAGAAGCCAATAAGTGCCGAACATAGATGGGAACTGTTTAAAAAGCATCTCAGGGTGATTCCTCAAGAAGTTGCTGGAGAAAATGTCAAGAGTTCATGTCTGCAAATTCTAGACAAAGAGTGACTACTGTGAAGATGCTAAAATATAACACAGTTTTGATTTATTTTGGATTTTGTTTAGTCACAACATATTTCCATTTCTATTATTCCATAGTTTTCATGACTTTAGTATTATCCTAAAATGTGTGAAAAAATTTTAATAATAATAACGAGTTAGTGTTTCAAACCTTTTGACAGGTTGTGTGTGTGTGTGTGTGTGTGTGTGTATACACACACTGGTGGCCAAAAGTTTGGATGTAATGATTTTGCTGTTTTGGAAGTAAATTGGTACTTTAATTAAAATAATTTCCAATAAAGTGGCATTCAACTGATCACATAGTCAGGACATTACTGATGTAAAAAACAGCACCATCACTATTTGAAAAAAAGTCATAATTTTATCAAATCTCAACAGACCCCATTTCCAGCAGCATCACTCCAACACATTATCAAACACAACTGAAAGATATTTGGTTTGTTAAATGAATCTTAACATTGTCTTTGTTTGTTTGTTTGTTTTTGAGTTGTCACAGTATGCAATAGACTGGCATGTCTTAAGCTCAATATTAGATCAAAAATGGCAACAAAAAAAAAAGAAAAAAAAGAAACAGCTTTCTTTAGAAACTCATCAGTCAATCATTGTTTTGAGGAATGAAGGCTATACAATGCTTGAAATTGCCAAAAAACTGAAGATTTCATCCAAAGGTGTACACTACAGTCAAAGACAAAGGACATCTGGCTCTAACAAGGACAGAAAGAGATGTGGAAGACCAGATGTACAACTAAACAAGAGGATAAGTACATCAGAGTCTCTAGTTTGAGAAATAGCCACCTCACATGTCCTCAGCTGACAGCTTCATTGAATTCTACCCGCTCAACACCAGTTTCATGTACAACAGTAAAGAGAAGACTCAGGGGTGCAGGACTTATGGGAAGAATTGAAAAGAAAAAGTCACTTTTGAAACAAAAAAACAAAAAGAAAAGGTTTGAGTGGGCAAAGAAACAGACATTGGACAACAGATCATTGGAAAAGAGTGTTACGGATCTTAACCCCCATTGAGCTTTTGTGGGATCAGCTAGACTGTAAGGTGTGTGAGAAGTGCCCGACAAGACTACAGGAAGTGTGAGGTGAAATGTCACCTGTGTATCTGGACAAACTGTTAGCTAGAATGTCAAGGATCTGCAAAGATGACATTGATGCACGTGGAGGATTTTGAAGTACTCTTTTAAGTAGTTTAATTTTTTTCAAATTGTTCACGTTATTAATGTCCTGACTATACATTGTGATCAGTTGAATGCCACTTTGGTCAATAAAAGTACCAATTTCTTTCATAAGAGATTGATATTGATATTGTCCTAATTCAGGAAGTAGAGGCATATTATGCGTACAATAAAGCATAAACAAATAGATACACCACCACCACTTACACCACCTTTAACATTGTCATTTACAGATAATAGGCTACATTTGTTAATAAGTTGTCTTTTAATGGGAATGGTAAGGTACAGGTCTAAACACTGTCTTTAAAGCAATATTCTGGGTTCAACAGATGTTAAGCTTATTCAACAGCATTTGTGGCATATAATATTGATTACCAAAAATAAATCAAATCACATCATATTTAATTAAACTAGACAATGATGACTCTGAATTTATAGATATTACAGTTTCATTTTCTGTTAATGCAAGATTTTCTGGAAAGCTGCTTTGAATTGTGAATAGCGCTATACAAATAAAAATGACTTAATTTGACACGTTCCTCCTTTTCTGTTAAAAAAGGGAAAGTTTGGGTTACAGTGAGGCACTTACAGTGGAAGTGATTGGGGCCAATCTGTAAATGTTAAAATACTGTTTCAAAAGTATAGCCACGAGATATAAACAATATGAGCATAAACATGATTTGATGTGATAAAATCGCCTCGTAACCTCTTCTGTGTAACATTAAATCCAATTTTACAACTTTGTTGTCATGACAAAATTGTCAACAAACCCTAAAGGGACCACAAAAAGGCCAATTTAAACATCTTTACAGCTCAAATAATACATGAGTTTTAAAAGAACGAATTCATGTATGTTTTTATAAAATTATACACTTCACATTTCTGCCTTTAAACCCTCCAAAAATGGTCCCAATTCACATCCAAATTTTTTTCCCTTTTTTTAAGAAGAGGGACGAGTCTAAATAATTTTATATGATAATCAATATTATGCCACAAATGCTGTTGATTGAGCTTAATTTGTATTGAACCCAGAATATTCCTTTAAGGAAATCTTCTTTAGTTTTTTTCCTGAGTGCAAAGTGTACGATTATAGATATTTTATATCTAGAAGATTATATATTATAGATTATATTGATGGAGAGGGTGCTCATTTCTTGTTCATTTCAATCACAGTCTCAAGTATGTTATATACAAATGAATATCTATTGTGCCTATAGTCTATACAGCGATGTACTTAATGCGAGCCATTACAACGTCCCTTTACATTTTTTCTCCATTGTTTATACATTTGGTTTTGTCAGCTAGTGTTTTGTCAGCTTCCCATACATCCCTGTGGGTTACTTTTTATTATTTTCCTGCCACCATTTTTTATTTTAAGCTAGTACATCAAAAATGAAGGAAATAATATTTGTGTATATAATATGGGTATTTATTTAATAGTTTACATAGGGGCACTACCAAGCAGGGCTGGCCTGGTAATCTGGCATACCGTGCATACCGAGGCACTTTGGGGCCGATCAGGGGCAGACTGGCCATCGGGAGAATTGATCGGGCCTGTGGGTCGCCCAGAAACGTGCCGAATGTGCCGCAATAAGCAAAAATGAGCCCCCACGTTATGTAGAACGGACCACAATATGGCGCTGCGATCTGCAGAAAAGGACAGCGAAACCCCCCCAACCCCAGCTCAACAACATTTGGCCAGTAGCCATGTAAAATCCCGGGCGATTTCTCTTTCCTGTCCAGCCCTGCTACCAATGACAATCACTGCATGAAAGTGTGAATTGATTGATATTTTATTGGGGCAAAAATATTAAGGTGGTGTAACTGTTGTGGCTCCCTGGCCTGAGAGAACGAGGGAGGAATGTGACAGGGCGGAGGCTAATTAACCCTTATCAGGCTAATCAAGCCTCTGAGAGGGATAAAGGCCGACTGCGGATGGTGGTGCGAGAGAGAGAGAATGTTTACGGGCAGCTGTCCATCCTATGTGTGTTTGTGTCTTTTGGTTTTAGTTCTTTATTAAAAATATTATTTATATTGTCAAGCCAGTTCTCGCCTCCTCCTTTCCCATAAATCCCTTTACACGATATTACAGATGAAATAATATAGATACCAATTAAGAAAAATATACATGGTGCCCTTTTGTGACACTGTAAAATATGTGTTGCTCAAAATGTTTATTGTAGTGAAACATTAACAAAGTTTAATGTTTACATTCATAGATGCCACTGTCAAACAAGGAAAAATCGGCCCAGCACACAGAAAAGGTGAATGCTGATCCTGTTGCAGGGGCCAGAAACCTGGAGAGAGGTAGTCTGGGTTTTATTCTATCCACCTTATTTTGCAATGCAGAAGTAAGCAGCGGCTGTATTTCTGGTGAATGTGGAAAAGTTCTGCTGGCATTGACCACAGTGTAAATATCTAGAACATTATAATACCAGAATTTAGTGATATAGGTTTATAAACTATCACACAACCACATGATGTACATCAGAATTACTGTATGTGCCAATGTCGGATAATTTTATAACGTCAGCATTTATAGTAAAAGAGTAAGTAAGTTGTTGCTGTGACAATGCAGTGTTTCTTGTCTCCATGTAAACCTCCGTTCATATGAACCTGCATAACCTCCAATGATGCCTTTATTTATATTGCCAAAAGCAATGTTTCATAAGCCATGCTGAATGTGAGATCTGCATGTCTGTTTACTATACACCGCTAAAAAAGAGAGAATGCTCTCCAACAAGAACAGAGAGTAAAATGTGTTTATTATTTTGCTCTCTCTGCTGGTTGTGTAAAGTTTGTGGAGGCGCGTCAGACAGTGCCCAGGACTGTCCTGTAAGTGCCTGATTTCATTCATTCTGCCTGTGCAAGTGTGTGATTAAACAATGTTAAAATGCGATAAACGGTAAAACTGTATGCGATCATAACCAATGAGTTTATGAAAATCGTATTTAATGATAATTTGCCGATATTTATAGCCAGCATGTAATATAAAGCAGCATAATGTAGTATTTGTCTATTGCTGATACCAGAAGTGGTCCACATTAAAGGCTGATAATGGCGGCACCCTAGATTTGCTGAAAAATAAGGTCGAAAAATGTTCAATGGAACAACAGTTATTACACAAATATGCAATTATTACATTCTAATATGAAAAATGTTTGCTGTTCTCA
Source organism: Moxostoma hubbsi (assembly GCA_032164185.1). Lineage (NCBI taxonomy): Eukaryota > Metazoa > Chordata > Actinopteri > Cypriniformes > Catostomidae > Moxostoma > Moxostoma hubbsi. The sequence continues at coordinate 3,406,711 of JAVLUX010000036.1, read as the reverse complement.
AAGTGTAGTGCTAGTAAAAAAATGAAAGCAGAAGGTGGCCATAGAAAATGTCAGGTATTCATTAAAGAGTCAAACTTTTTATTTTTTATGTTCTTGGTTATGTGTATTTCACATTCTTTTAATTTATATGATCTCATGAAATTACATTTTTAATAATGATAAAAGCTGTTACTGTTTGAAACTTGGAAACCGTTAGTTTTGTTTATGTTTAGGCATCGGGAGCCACCCATGTCATGTTTAAATGTGTTTTGTTCATGTTTTGATTTCATATTTTATGTTAACAGTTCAGTTCCTGTTTTATAGTCATGTGATCCTGTCATGCGTTTCCCCTGTTCATGTGTCTTGTTTTCATTGGTTCATTGTTTAAGTATCTTGTTAGCAGTCTTGTTTTTTCATTGGTTAAAGTTTATTAGTCTTGTTAATAGTTTTGTCTTGTTATTGGTTGTCATTGTCATGTGTTTGCCCATGTCCATGTATTTTAGCCCTCATGTCTGCCATTGTCTTTTGTCAAGTATTGTTGGTGTAACGTTGTGTCTTTTTTCTGTCATGTCAAATTGTTTATGTCTGTTTTGTTTTCACTTTGGATTTACGGTTTTAGATTTCACATTGTAAATAAATTGCACTTGGGTTTTCACACTTCATTTTCTTCATCTGCCTGTCATTGCTAGATACATTAGACTGAAACACACTCTGGGATCACTATTGTTTTCCCTCATTCACATATTTCCAAAAATGTTGACTATTAAGTTAACATAACTCAATATAAATCATACAAGTGCATATAAACAAACATGTAATTAAATATAGTAACTGTAATACATTTGTTAAAATATACAAATTGAAAGCCACAGTCATATATTATGAATTATTATAACTTCAGAACTTCACTGAATATTAAATAATTTAACAAGCAGGCTATTCCGCATCTATGCAAGGGTTTGGTAAAATATTTCTTTTTTTTTTTGTCCATTGTAGTTTTGATATAGTAGCACTTAAATAATATTTTTTTTTAAATATAATTATTAAATAATTGTTATTTATGCAATTCTATTTTTATTCTAAGGTTCCAAGTTTCAAACAGCAACAGCTTTTATCATTATTAAAAATACAATTTCATGAGATCATATAAATAAAACGAATGTGAAATACACAAGTTGAATTGTGATTAAAATTATCAAAAGCAAAATATGAAAATAAAATGTACAAAAAAAAATTACATTTTGGCCAAAGACCTTCTAAATTTTTTTGAAGATTGTTCCTGTTGCAAGGGAAGTAGGCCTATATCACAGTCTTGGATTTACTCTAGAAGTGTATTCAATAGGGCTGAAACGATTAGTCGACATTATCCAACATGTCAACAAAAAAAATTGCCGTCAAAAATTTCCGTTGTCGAATAGTCATTTGATCTCATTTAACGTTACATGAGATCACATGAAACTCTAATGATGGCATGAGAGGAGCACTGATGAGTGGAAAAAAGAGACACAGTCCAGATGCACTCTAAACTTTCCAAACTTCTTCAGGTGATGTAGATCGCAAAGTATGAGGGAATTATACAATAAGTAAATACAGAAGCATTCTCGTTGTGGAATAAGTGGAGCTGGAGCTGCCACTCCGCTGAAGCAAAACTTGCTTGTGGAGCGTCTTTAAAGGAAACACCCCTGAATTACATCTTTAATGCAGTTAAATTTAACGCATTATAGCTTTTCTAAAGTTCAAATAATAAGCAGGTCATGTAAATGGGTCACAGTGTGGTCAGAGCCTCTTCTATGACTTCCCAATCTAAGGGGGGATTGATTGAAACTGCTCCTGGCTGATGCACACTCTGTATATGTGTCACTGTGCGTTTCTTTTTGTGAAGAAAATTGGCAATAGTGAGTGAAAGATGGATTGAAGTGAACAGAAAGATGAGAGAGAGTAGTATCTTATCTAGTTTTCTTAACTGTTGATGCTGATCTTAGCGCAGCCTTTGATACTATAGATCACAGTGTTCTCATTTCTCGCCTTGAGCGGTGGGTATTTGTGGAAATGCTCTTAATTGGGTCATATCATATCTCTCAAATAGAAGTTTCTCAGTTCGTCTTGGAGAATTCACATCTGTCTCAGCCCCTCTTATTTGTGGCATTCCTCAGGTCTCTATTCTGCCTCCTGTCTTATTCTCTCTGTACATGCTTCCTTTAGGAAGTGTGTTTAAGAAATATGGGGTATCATTTCACTGTTATGCAGAGGATATTCAAATGTACTTATCACTGAAACGAATAACAGGAATGCATTAGATCGCCTGCTGGAATGTCTAAATGTTTTGAAATCATGGATGTCTTTAAACTTTTTAAGCATCAATGACTTGAAAACAGAGATAGTTACAGTGTGTTTGGCCTGAGATGGATGGCTCTGTCAATGCTAATTTGGGACATTTGGCCCCTTTCCTTAAATTGTCAGTTAAAAATGTAGGCTTTGTATGTGACAGCACACTTAAATTTGATAAACAGATACATTTAAAAAAAAAATTTGCCCCCAATTGAGACTTTTATCTAAGGTAAAACCTTTCCTATCTTTTAAGGATTTTGAAAAGGTTATCCATGCTTTTATTTGCTCCCCTGGATTATTGCAATTCCCTATTTATAGGAATTAACAATGCTTCCCTTGCAAGTCTTCAAATGTTCCAGAATGCTGCAGCCAGACTGCTGACAGGGGCCCATAAGCGTGACCATATTACACCTATTCTACGCTCTCTTCACTGGCTGCCAGTTCCATTCAGAATTGATTCTTAAATACTTAATTTCATTTTTAAATCCCTAAATGGTCTAGCGCCTCCCTAACTTGCTGACCTGTTGCATATGTACAATCCTTAGAGATCCCTCAGATCATCTGATCAGAAGCTCTTGATAGTTCCTAGGACTAAATTGAAGATGAGTGTGCTTTTGCAGTAGCTGCCCCTAAACTGTGGAAAAGTTGACCAATTTATATAAGATCAGCATCAACATGATTTAAAAACTGAGCTGAAATCATATTTTTTCCCCTTGGCTTTTAATCAGTCCTAGATTTTGTGATTTATGTGTTCTATGTGTATTATATTGCTATTTTCACACTTTTGTATTGTACACCACTTTGGTGAACATCTGTTGTTTTAATTTGTGCTTTATAAATAAATTTGAATTCAATTGCTTTCGCCCCATTATACACTGCAACAAAATACGTATTGTATTATAAGTTAATATAATAAATATCATATACGTACATAAACACAACAACATACATTTATTGTAGTAACTATACTGCAGAAGAAAAAAATAGTTATCTGAGAATGTTGAATATAATATTATAATCTGCTCAGCAGTCCAAACTGTCCTCTGTAGTCTTCTGATGTCTAATTTCGTAGCTGCACCAAACCAGACAGTTATTGAAGTGCAGAGGACAGGACTCAATGACTGCTGAGTAGAACTGTATCAGCAGCACCTGTGGCAGGTTGAACTTCCTCAACCTCTGCTGGGACTTTTTCACAATGGAGTCAATGTGTATCTCCCACGTTAGGTCCTGTGAGATGGTAGAGCCCAGGAACCTGAATGATTCCACTGCTGCTACAGTGCTGTTCAGAATGGTGAGGGGGGTCATTGTTGGGGTGTTGCTCTTAAAGTCTACAATCATCTCCACCGTTTTGAGCTTGTTCAGCTCCAGGTTGTTATGATTGCACCAGTGAGCCAGCCGTTCAACCTCCTTTCAGTATGTAGACTCATCGTCATCTCGGATGAGGCCAATGACAGTATCTTGAATATAAGTATATTTTGTCTTTACTGCACTCGCAGAAGTATAACCAAGTAAAAAATACACTTATATACAAAACACACGTATATTTAAGATGCATTCTGTTAAATCAAGTCTAAATATCTTATATGCTGCTTCTCAAGTAATTGTATCTTGTTTTAAGGATTTTTTAGACAATTTTAAATGTAAAACAAGACAAAACACTTTTTTTTTTTTTACTGAATTAAACTTAATAAACGTATTTTTTCCACCTTTAATTCAGTGGATGTCATTTAGAGGTATTGTAAAAGATGATTTTGTCTTTATTGCTAGTAAGCATGTTTAATACAACCTTTGAAGTCTGGTCAGCTGAATAATCGGTTAGGAGCTCATGATTGTCATTTAGCAAGTCTGAAGACTTCCTTAAATGGCGTTTTCATGGCCGTGGATTATGATAACTGTGAATGAATGTGCACATGTGCTCTGTTTACAGATGTCTGGAATTCACTAACATACACACATTATACTAACAAATCTGGAGAATACAAAGCATTCGTAAATCCAGCGGAAAGTTTTCGGGAAGCTCCATTTTACGTGGAAATTACGCCCAATTATTTTAATGTATTTACGATTTTTTTTTTTTTATAAATGAGTCACAGTCTGTTTTAACAGATTAAAATGAAGCCAAAAGATTACGTCATTTGCAAGTGTTTATAAATATATTTAAAATATATTTTCTGCAAGATATGTTATTTTTGTTGAGTATTATTTTGTTTTGTTTTTTAAATAAAACTATGCAATATTAATTTGTTTGCTGTGAAAATATCTTGAGTTTTTTGAGGCAAGTATATAGCAATATTGCTCAACAACGTCAGAATGAAATGTGGCATAATGAAAAATTGAGTATTATGTGAGGTTGATTTAAAACAAGTGTTTATTTTATGTTTAACTTTGACTGTTTGTCAAGTTATCAAGTTCTATATTAGAAGAAAATAATATAAGATGAAGTAGTTTCCAGAAAAAATTACTATATCGCAATATATATCGTTATCATGATATAAAATTACAGGTAAATTACAGACAAATAGCAGGGATTGTATGTATGTTGAGATCGTTTAAAAACATACATAAATCAACTAAAAAAATATAATAAGATGGTATTTAGTTAGTCATAATATGTTTGTTTGGTATGGTTACATTTGGTATAATTCCCACATGCAAAAGGCTGCTTTTAGAGGATGTGTCCAACATATTTGCATTTGTGGTTATTTGCAGTTATTCATAGTAAATCACCTGCAGATTGCACTAGCACATTGGCGCCAAAGCCTTATTTGAATAATTGCTAAAATATAGGTCAGACTATTGAAACTAAAATGATTTGCAGTGTGAATCAGTCAATCAAATAACTGACAAGTTCAGACAAAGTTGAGGGTGATAAACTAAACAAAATTAAATCATAACCCCTTGTAAAAAAGGTATTTTTTTATTTCCTGTTGACTGTAAATGAAAAACAATATTCTACTGTGATTTTTGTGTGAAATTGTTCACCTGCAGCAGTGTTCAGGTTGGGATAAGCTCTCAATGGCAGCAGGAATCTGCTCTATATTCATCCAGCAGTGAGATGGACTCCAGCTCAACGAGACAGGACACCTGTGAGACACCTGTGAACAGCTACAGCTGGATGAAACAGGAGGCCGATACTGAACTCATCCAGTGGGAAAATACACGCTCAGTGGCTACCAGTGATGCTGATCAGGAAAACACTCAGAGCAGTGCTGTTTCCAGTATGTCATTATTCATTTACTTATAGTCAGTGTAAAAGAGCTCATAAGCATCACCAGATTACAATGATGGGATGTAGATTGTGAGGATATTTGAGTAAATCTCAGGGGTTATAGTAATGCAGTTGGTATGGCATCATACCAGTCAGTAATCAGAGTGTTTGTTTAAATTCCAGCCAGGCAGTTAGTTGGTAAAGTCAACATCAAAGTCAGACTTGACCCTATTTAATGTATTAACATATTCCTGGTCTTATTGTAACTGAATTATTGGTGCACGTTATTCCAAATAAAACAATTTGTCGTCATAATCAAATATTCATGTCATGCTCCAACTCCAATTCCTCTTAATTCTTCTACCCCTGCCAGCAACCACCTGGAAAAGTGGATAATGCTCCCTTTTTAAGGCCCCACATACATATGATCATTCATTTGTCTGTTTTCTAGCCTTTTTAACACATTGATAATCAGAACGCTTTCACATGATTATTGATGTCTATCCTCTTTTTTGCATATATAAATAAATAGGGCTACTTGTTGCACAATAGTTTTTGTCCTTCTTACATAAACTCACCGGCAACTTTATTAGGTACACCTGTACACCTTTATTCATGCGATAATGAATATCAGTCAATCATGTGGCAGCAGTGCAGTGCAGAAAATCATGCAGATATGGGTCAGGAGCTTCAGTTAATGTTCACATCAACCATCAGATTGGGGGAAAATGTGATCTTAATGATTTCGACAGTGGTTTGATTGTTGGTGACAGATGAGCTGGTTTGAGTATTTCTTTAACTGCTGATCTTCTGGGATTTTCACACACAACAGTCTCTAGAGTTTACTCAGAATGGTGCCAAAAACCAAAATCATCCAGATGGAAACACCTTGTTGATGAGAGTGGTCAATGGAGAATGGTTGGTTTGAGCTGACAGAAAGGCTATGTTAACTCAGATGAATGATTGAATGTTCCATTTATATAGCACTTTTTCTGACACTACTCTCAAAACGTTTTACATGGTGAACAGGGGACTCTCCTCAACCACCACTAGTGTGAAGCATCCACCTGGATGATGTTACGGCAGCCATAGTGCGCTCACCACACACCAGCTATTGGTGGAGAGGAGAGAGTAGAGTTATACAGACAGTTAATGGATGGGGATTATTAGGAGGCCATGATTGAGAAGGGCCAATGGGGAATTTGGCCAGGACACCAGGGTTACACCCCTACTTTACAAGAAGTGCCATGGGATTTTAAATGACCACAGAGAGTCAGGACCTCAGTTTAACATTGTAACAATTATCAAAAGGAGGAAGCTGGGGCTGGTTTGACAAAACACATAGACATTTATTGTTGCACTTTTCAACAGTACACAAAAGGTTTGCTTTTCAGCAACACCACACTGAAACGCAGATACACACAGACAGCTTTATGCGTCTCTCCCTCATCTGCTGCTATCTCCTCTTCTCAAATACTCCTGCTGCTCCTCAGTGCGACTCCAGTGTGGCACACAGGTGGAACTCATTTACCACTTATCTTCCTGGCCATACATTGCCCAGATGACGCTCGGCTCCACCCTGCTTGCCACATAATTCTCATACAAAGGACAGTGCTTTTTTACAGAATAGTTCCCCATCACTTTACTGGGGCATTAGGATCCACACAGACTGCAGGGTGAGCACCTCCTGCTGGACTCCCTAATGCCTCTTTCCTAATTCCAGAATTTCCATCACTTTGCAATTGTCCAAGAGAGAGATGGATTATTACATCAACGCCTGTTTGCTCTTCCTTGCATTCCCGGATGTCATCCTCGTATTTTGACACCTGAATTTCTCAACCTGTATTCAACAACCTGAATATTGAGACCTGAAATCCATAACTTGAATAAAAAAAAAAAACAATTTTTTTAGGTGTATTCACACAAAATATATATAAAAAAACAATTCGATATCATCAAATAACAGTCTTTTTTCAACATCATGAATTCGGAAGCATATTCAAGTTCAAGTTCTGGTGATATAAAAATGACGGCATAATGTACGAGTGTGTGGAGGTAATTACCACAAGCAAAGATTTATAGGAATTTTAAAAAGACACATGGCCAAAATCATGACAAAGCGCTTCGTTCTCAAAAGAAAAAAAAGTGAATGTGGGTGACGTCACATTGTGACGACAGGCAACGAGAGAGGATCTAAGTGCAGCTTTTATTTAGCACAAAACCAGGGAAAACAAGGAACAAGAAAAACCACGGGGAACATAGCGCAAACCATATAAAACATGAAATAACTAACACAGAAAACAGGGAAACCAAGGACTTAAATACATTAAGCGACTAACAAGGGAATGAGGAACACCTGGTTAAACAATCAGGGAAAGAGAACTAATCAGGGGAAAACCAATCATAAAATAAAACTACAAGGGACTACAAAAACCAAAAGGGAAACAGAAACAAAACAGGAACTTCAAAATAAGAGCACAAAAACAAAAGACAACGGTGAACATGACACACGTTTTCCTTTCTCACACTCCGGGTTTTGGAACGCTAAAGAAAACATTTGCAGGGTAAACTTTGAGAGCGGTGAATGGGAGCAAATATTATTTTCACATACCCATTTGCTCCAAGATAAAAAAAAAAAAAAAAGAAAAAAAACACTATTACATTTGAATGACTTTCCAGAAGAGGAATCAAATAGAGAGAGATGGATTAAGACAGTCATATGGGAGAAGATGCCAGGGGGCATCCAATAATCCTCTCAGCAGAGACTTTCCTTTGTAGTCTTCTGATGTCACTAAATGATCATATAAAAAAGTTTGCTAGATTTACGCTGCTAAACAAGGCTGAAACGCATCATCACAGTCTGTGGGAAAAGGTCCATTGTGTCCAATTGTATTGTCTGATTTGAAAGATTACTCTTTTAAATGAATTCTTTCAAATGAAATAAGAGGTGGGGTGAATGACTAGCACTACGAATAATTATTATCTGTCACTCAAACAGAGTTGTAAAATTTTTGTCATGGGCTGGTTTCCTGATTACATTGCAACAACGCTTTTAAGATCATATCGTCATACTTATTTTGAGTTTCGCCTGTTACCCAAACCAGCACATTGATCGCTCTTTATTTATTCTTCATATAGTCTTAAAGGGATAGTTCACCCAAAAATGAAAATTCTCTCATCATTTACTCACACTCATGACATCCCAGATGTGTATGGCATTCTTTCATCTGCAGAACAAAAATGAAGATTTTAAGAGGAATATTTCAGCTCTGTGTGCCCATACAATGCAAGTGAATGGGTGTCAAATTTTGATGCTCCAAAATCCAGGGAAGCATAAAATTAATCAATTTGACAGATCAATATTAACTAATTTTTTGCTATAATATATATTTGCTTCTTCTCCCTGCCCAGTAGAAGACGATATGCATTAAGAATGTGAATCATCAAAAACACAAGATGAAGAATGAGAAAGTTAAAGTGGAGATTGACTGAGAGGGGAGGGAAAAAATACATCAAAACATTGTTCTGTTTCCAGGGTTAGGAGGGTTACTTTTGAAATGTATTCCAGTACAGATTACAGAATACATGCTGTAAAATGTCATTTGTAATGTATTCCGTTATATTACTCAAGGTCAGTAACGTATTGTAAATACTTTGGATTACTTCTTCAGCACTGGTAGATTTATTCACTTGTTAAATAAAAACTATAAGACAAAACACACGTTAAAATACACTCTCTGAAAAACCCAAATATCTTATACAGTGTTGTTTCTAAAACAAGATCAATCAAATTGATCTTGTTTTAATGATTTTTAGATATTTTTACAGGGAAACAATAAAAAAATTATAATCTAAAATATGATTTTTGTCCTTGTATCAAAGATCTTACTAGAAAAAAGAAATGATGATCCAACGTGAATTTTCTTGATAAAAATATGATCGTGTCTGGTAACATGTGCATGTAAAATGGCTAGAAATTGCATTTTAGTTTAGCGTAAAGCTGACAATTTACACAACGTTTATTTCTATTTCTTCTGCTCCAAACTTACTTGAAACGTACTTCCCTGTAACACATCATAAGAAAGTGTTTCACCGCTGTTCAAATGCACTTTTAGATTAAATTGTAATTGTAGTGTAATACAGTTACTTATATTTTGCATTTTAAATATGTAATCCCATTACATGTATTCCGCTAATCCCGAACACTGTCTGTTTCTCACTCACACCTATCATATCACTTCTGAAGACATGGATTTAACCACTGGAGTCTTATGGATTACTTTTATGCTGCCTTTATGTGGCTTTTGGAGCATCAAAATTTGGCCTACAGAACTAAAATATTCTTTTAAAAATCTGAATTTGTGTTCTGCAGAAGAAAGGTGGAGGGTGAGTAAATGATGAGAGAATTTTCATTTTTATTTTCATTTTTATCTCTTTAAAGTGATAGCTCAGCAATAATTTAATATTCTGTCATCATTTCATTACCCTCATGTTGTTCCAAACCAGTGTGAGTCTTTGTATTACGTGGAACACAAAATATGTTAGACAGAATGTTAGGGACTGACAGTCTCGCTCACCATTCACTTATAATATACACACATACATATATATATATATATATATATATATATATATATATATATAAACATTCACTGAAATAGTGACTCAAGCAAACATTCTGTGAAATATCTCCTTACTGTGTTGCATGGGAGAAAGTCATATGGATTTGGAACAACATGATGGTGAATGATGACAGAATTTATGCTAATAATAATAATAATAATTCTGTATTACATGTTAATTGTGTGTTATGTATTGGAATATAGGGGAGTAGACGTCTATTATGTCATTTGTGAAAGTAACCAGTTACTCACTACTTGAGTACTCTTTTAATTGGATACTTTCTTACTCTTACTCAAGTAATTATTTATGTTAGTACTTTTACTTCTACTTGAGTAATTATGTTTTTGAAGTAACTGTACTTTTACTTGAGTACAGTTCCCCGTCTGTCGCTCACTTCGACGTCGTGTCGAAGAAGCGACACTAGGGGTCTCTCTTGAGCGCCGAAAGATACCTCTGATCTATGAAAAAAGGCCAATGAGAGTTGGCGAACAGTATTTGCATACTCCGCCTCCGGATACGGATATAAAGGCGAGAGAAATACGCTCGTTCATTCAGTAATTTTCTTCGGAGCCGAAGGTCGTGTGTATGCTGACTGCTGCGTATTACACTGCTGATCCTGCTTCTGATCCTCTGACGCTCTGCTGCTGTTGGATTTACGGCGCACTACAGCGGCTGTTTTTCTCTTCTCTGCCGGCGTGCAGTTTGCCCCTGGGCGCTTCGACAGCGCAGAGTTTGAAAGAGTTCCACTATATAAAGAGTTATATTTCTCATAAAGAGTTTATTTCTCTAAAAGAGCAATACATAGCGGTGTTGAACGCCCTTTTCAGGGCGCGTCTTTTTAAAGATGCCATTCAACCCCTGTGTAGTTCCTGGATGCGGTAGAGTGCTCTCCGCTTCTGACGGCCACAGGCGCTGTCTCGTGTGTCTGGGCGCCGATCACACCGAGGCTGCGTTTGTGGATGGCTCATGTTCTCACTGCGAGAACATGACCATGGTAACGTTGCGGTCGCGGCTTGCTTTCAATAGAAAGCACGCCACTCCAGCCGCCCCCCGTATCGCTCCTTCTTCCCACGGGATTGAGGACGATGCGGTTGGCGCTGGAGGCGATTTGGGGAGGGCAGCGGGTGCGCTTCCGCCGGGCACGTCCCCTCGGACCACCCGCCCCCCGACACGCTCGTTTACCTCCGTCCAGTCTCGAGGTAACGGCGACTCGCCTCCGGGCCGGTCTGCCTATCCTCTTGAGCCTGAAGCCGATGAGCTCGCCGCCCCATCGGAGAGCGCGGCGTCTGACGCTGACTCCTCCCCTGGACTGCCGCCTTCGGGCCAGCAGGCCCAGGTTGAGGCGGATGCGCAGATGTCCAACATGCTTGCCCGGGCCGCCGTCGGGGTGGGGTTGGACTGGAAACCTCCATCCTCCCCACACCCGTCACGGTTGGATGACTGGTTCCTGGGGTTTGGGCGCCGCTCACAGCCACGCCCCCCCCCGGTCCCGTTTTTCCCGGAAGTGCATGACGAGCTGACGTCGTCATGGAGAGCCCCGCTCTCCGTCCGTCAAAAGCCCCTCGACGACTGGCTCATCCTAGCCCACTCGCGAGAGTTACTATGCGCTCACAGAGACCAGGTGCTCAGGCACCTCAGCCGTTTGGGGCTTCAGGTCAACTGGGAAAAGAGCAAGCTCACTCCAGTTCAGAGCATCTCTTTTCTCGGGATGGAGTTAGACTCGGTCTCAATGTCCGCACGTCTCACAAAGGAGCGTGCTCAGTCAGTGTTGAACTGCCTCGCCGCCCTCAGGCCGGGCACAGCGGTCCCCTTAAAACTTTTCCAGAGGCTCCTGGGGCATATGGCATCCGCCGCGGCGGTCGCGCCGCTGGGCTTGATGCATATGAGACCGCTCCAACACTGGCTTCGGACCCGAGTCCCGAGACGAGCATGGCGCCGCGGCACGCACCGGGTAACAATCACCCCCGCCTGCCGACAAACATTCAACCCCTGGACAGACCTCTGTTTCTTACGGGCTGGAGTACCCCTACAGCAGGTGTCCAGACGCGTCTTGGTCACAACCGACGCCTCCAGATTGGGTTGGGGTGCCGTCTGCAACGGGCACGCAGCCTCAGGCCGTTGGAAAGGGGCCCAGCTGCGTTGGCACATCAACTGCCTCGAGTTGTTGACCGTCCTCTTTGCCCTGCGGAAGTTTCTCCCGTTAATTCGGGACGAACATGTCCTAGTCAGGTCGGACAGCACCACTGCGGTCGCGTACATAAATCGCCAAGGCGGCGTACGCTCCCGTCACATGTCACAACTCGCCCGTCGTCTCCTCCTTTGGAGCCAGCACCGACTCAAGTCGCTGCGTGCCACTCACATCCCCGGCAACCTCAATGTGGTAGCGGACGCGCTGTCACGACAACACTTGCCTGGTGGAGAGTGGAGGCTTCACCCCCACTCGGTTCAGCTGATTTGGGAACGGTTCGGCAAGGCCCAGGTAGACCTGTTTGCCTCCCGAGAGACCTCCCACTGCCCGCTCTGGTACGCCCGTTCAGAGGCTCCCCTCGGGACAGATGCACTGGCACACAGCTGGCCAGTGGGGCTGCGCAAGTACGCATTCCCCCCAGTGAGCCTTCTTGCACAGGTGCTGTGCAAGGTCAGGGAGGACGAGGAGCAAGTCACTCTCGTGGCTCCCTACTGGCCCACCCGGGCCTGGTTCTCGGACCTCGTACTCCTCGCGACAGCCCCTCCCTGGCGAATTCCTCTGAGGAAGGACCTTCTTTCTCAGGGACGGGGCACGCTCTGGCATCCGCACCCAGACCTCTGGAATCTCCATGTCTGGTCCCTGGACGGGACGCGGAAGATCTAGCTGGCCTACCACCCACGGTCGTAGCCACGATCAACCAAGCCAGAGCCCCTTCTACCAGGCAACTCTACGCTCTAAAGTGGCGTCTGTTCGTCAATTGGTGTTCTTCCCGGGCAGAAGACCCACAGAGGTGCGCAGTTAGGTCAGTGCTCCTGTTTCTACAGGAGAAGTTGGAGGGGAGGCTGTCCCCGTCCACCTTAAAGGTGTATGTTGCTGCTATCGCAGCTCACCACGACCCAGTAGACGGCAAGTCTCTGGGCAAGCACGACTTAATCGTCAGGTTCCTAAGAGGTGCCCGGAGGTTAAATCCCTCCCGGCCAAACCTGTTCCCCTCCTGGGATCTCTCGGTGGTCCTCGCCGGTCTTCAGAGATCCCCTTTCGAGCCGCTAGAATCAGCCGGACTCAGGGCCCTCTCTCTAAAGACGGCCCTGCTGATCGCGCTCGCCTCCATCAAGAGGGTCGGGGACCTGCAAGCGTTCTCTACTAACGACACTTGCCTGGAGTTCGGTCCGGCAGACACTCATGTGATCCTAAGACCTCGACCGGGCTATGTGCCCAAGGTTCCTACCACGCCCTTTAGAGATCAGGTAGTGAACCTACAAGCGCTGCCCCGGGAGGAGGCAGACCCAGCCCTCTCACTATTGTGTCCAGTACGTGCTTTGCGTGCCTACTTGGAACGCACCCAGAGCTTCAGACGCTCTGAGCAGCTCTTTGTCTGCTTTGGAGGACAGCAGAAAGGGAATGCTGTCTCCAAACAGAGGTTGTCTCACTGGGTGGTGGAGGCCATTCAGTTGGCCTACCACACCCAGGCCGTGCCGCCCCCCTTACGGGTGCGGGCCCACTCCACTAGGAGTGTGGCATCCTCATGGGCACTAGCTAGGGGCACCTCCCTAGCAGACATTTGCAGAGCTGCGGGCTGGGCAGCACCTAACACCTTCACGAGATTTTACAATCTCAGGGTTGAGTCAGTTTCGTCCTGTGTTCTCTCAGGTCCGAGCCCGTAGAACTCGGTGCACGTCGACGATCTGACCGGGTGATCCGCTTGTACCAGCGCCGTTTCCCTCTACCGAGGCAGAACAGTGCGCTTTTGTCCCAGAGGACCTAGGTCCCTGGTTGATTCCTCCCTAGCACTTCGGACCCGCAGCAGTTCATCGGAGGAACGTGCTGGTCCAGTCCACTACGGGTACCTCCGGCTACCCCTACTGGAATAAGTGCTCCACAGATCAGGCCTCCTACGGGACTCCTCCTGTGTGTATTTCCGCGGCACGGTCACCTTACTAGCTGACCTGCGTCTCCCTTAGGCAGTCCTTTTTGCTGTCCTCCGGTCGCCGTGTTGTAGCAACTCCCCCCTCCTTGAGGTTGGATCTACCACCGCGCTATTTCCTCCCACATACCCCAAGTGGCCATGTGATGTATTTTGCCACCTTTACCTCCCCTGTTGGGCGGGTGTGGCCTCCGCAGGGTCTTTTCCCCCTAAAAGAATAGGACTTCGGAATAAGACCCCCTTCCCTCGATGCGGTAAGGGCCCCGGCTGCTCTTGCTCTATGCCGAGAAAACATAGAGAGAAAAGAGGCCCAGCCAGGCTTGGCCCGTTCCCTAGTTGGGAGCGTCACCTTGTTCCCCCCTAGGGTAACCAAAAGGATGCTGACGCTTTTTCGGGGCATTGGGGAAGAGTACGTGCAGCCTGAACACAGTTGGTCGCTTGTGCACGTGCAAAATACCTGCCCGCTTCTGTGTCAGCAGTACACGTACACGGCTCAGCGCATGGCGAGTTTTGAAGTGGACCCCTAGTGTCGCTTCTTCGACACGACGTCGAAGTGAGCGACAGACGGGGAACGTCTCGGTTACGTATGTAACCTCCGTTCCCTGATGGAGGGAACGAGACGTCGTGTCTTCCCGGCCACGTCGCTGAGCCGAGCCGCTGAGATGCCCGGAACACTCCCGGCTCCTCAGAAAAATCCTGAATGAACGAGCGTATTTCTCTCGCCTTTATATCCGTATCCGGAGGCGGAGTATGCAAATACTGTTCGCCAACTCTCATTGGCCTTTTTTCATAGATCAGAGGTATCTTTCGGCGCTCAAGAGAGACCCCTAGTGTCGCTTCTTCGACACGACGTCTCGTTCCCTCCATCAGGGAACGGAGGTTACATACGTAACCGAGACGTTTTTGGCTATTCTACCCACCTCTGCACCTGATAGCACACATTCATCACCTAGACATCTGTTTGATGTGTGTGTGTGTGTGTGTGTGTGTGTGTGTGTGTGTGTGTGTGTGTGTGTGTGTGCACATCTAGAAAACATTTTTTAATATTGTTTGCACATCTGCAATAAGTCTGCAATGTTTTCTCTCGGATGTCAATAATATGTTGAGCTGATGTCTTTGATGTTTATGATTATAGCATTTGTAAATCTGATCTATTTAATATGTTTAGCAGATGTTAATTACAATGAAATTCTTTCCAGAAGAAAAGATCTAAAACAGACATCTCGAAGATGTATGTGAGCTATCTTGGTAAGTAGCTGCTACTTACATGCGACTAACGTTCTACTTAGTCCTTCAGTAATCCCAGCCATGGTCTAGTTTTATCCATTTTATGTCTATTTTTATTAATTTTCCAGATAATTCTGCAGAGATATGGCATTCCATTTACATATGTACATTTAATAATATAGTGAGGTGTGGTTATGTTGAACCCAGAGCGGAGTTCATGCGGAGTGATTACAGAGTACTTTGAGCGGGGAGGGGAAATCTCACACATACACACACTGCTTCTGTTTTCTCTGTGTTTATAGCCAGAGTGGGAGACACTCAGTTCTACATATGGTTCTCTTAAAAACAAAAGACAAATAGGAATCCAGTTTAGGAGGGGCCCCACCCCCTAAGTCCAGCCCTGGACAGAGGCATACTGTATATACACATTCATGCACAAACTGTGTCTGAAACCACTCACTCATTCACCATTACAATGCACAGTGAATTCAATAAATGAGAGAATACTACATAGCTTTGTATTTGACATTACAGTCACGTCTTAAATGACAAATAAACTACTTAAAATAATTTCAACAGGCTTTGTGCAGAATACATATATATGATTGAATCAATCGTGTCTTATTTTTTATTTTTATTTTGATGTGCCAGATTTGTTTTTATTATTGTTTGTTATTGTATTATTTAAGAATTATTATGTAATGTAAATTGCTTGAAATGAACTTGACAATTATATATCAGATGTTGCATATGTTTCAATAAAATTATTTAAACATATAATTATTGCCTCAATCATTTACTTTTGGTAATAAAATAATATGATGTTTCCTGTTGGATTGGTGCTTGCTTTTTTTGGAAAATCTGCTAAACTTCTCTTTTGTGGTCCATTAAATAAATTCTATAGGTTTGAAACAAGATGGAGACTAAATGATATCATTTTTGTTTATTGGTGAACCATGAAGCGTACACCCTGTGTGGACACTAGAGGATGCTCCATTACCATTGCTTTGATAAAAGATGTTGCTGCGTATACTGTATGTTTAACTGCATATTTCTCACCTTATTACATTTTCTGTAATAGACACCCTGAATACTTAGAGTTGTGATTATGAGTCGCATCCCTGAAAAGGAAGTCGGCTAAAGAGCAGCTGTCTAAAACTTGTAAATAAGCAATCTATAAATAAAAGACTTGATGTAGATATTTGTTTAGTTTTATTTTGTGAGCAGTTTCTGTCTTTTTGTTACATTGATATTATTAAAAGTGCATAACAATGTTAAAGCATGCTGGTAGCTCCATATTTTTAACATTTGGAAATGTAAAAAAATTTGTTCAATCTGCCTTTCTTTTGAAGTTCTCAAATTAGGCCTCTTCCTCCTCTCAGGGATGCCCATAAGGGGGGGAAAGGGGACACCTTTCAGGGTCCACCTACTGGACCCACCTCCTCCTCCACCACCTCCTTCTACACCCCATTCACCACGACTTCATCCACCTCATACACCTCCTCCACCTTATCATCATTCTACACCTCCTCATCCACCACCAACTCTTCCTCCACGACTCTGTCCACCTCTTTCTCCTCCTACACCCCCTCCACTTTCTCCTCCTCCTACACCTCCTCCATCACCACCACCACCACCACATCCTCCTCCACCACCTCCTCTTTCTCCATGACTTTGTCCACCTTCTTCTCCACCTTCTGCCCCACCTCCTCTTCCTCCAACTTCTCGACCTTCTCCTCCACCACCACCTCCTTCTCCTACACCACCTTCTCTACCTCCACAACTTTGTCCACCGCCTTCTCCTCCTACTCCTCCTCCACCTTCTCCTCCTCTATAAATTAATCCATATCCTACTCCTACACATCCTCCACCATGTCCTCCTCCTACACCTCCTCCTACACCACCTCCACTTTCTCCATGACTCCGTCCACCTCCTCCTCTACCACATTCTCCTCCTCCTACTCCTTATCCACCTTCTTCCCCACCACCTCCCCCTCTTCCTCCACCTTCTCCTCCTCCTACACCATCTCATCCTCCACCACCTCATTCTACTACACCACCTCCTCTTACTCCATGAGTTTGTCCACCTCCTTCTCCTCCTATGCATCCTCCACCTTGTCCTCCTCCTCCATCACCTCCTCTTTCTCCATTAATTTGTCCACTACCTCTTCCTACAACTTCTGCACCTTCTCCTCCTCCACCACCTCATTCTACTACACCACCTCCTCTTACTCCATGAGTTTGTCCACCTCCTTCTCCTCCTATGCATCCTCCACCTTGTCCTCCTCCTCCATCACCTCCTCTTTCTCCATTAATTTGTCCACTACCTCTTCCTACAACTTCTGCACCTTCTCCTCCTCCACCACCTTATTCTACTACACCACCTCCTCTTACTCCACGACTTTGTCCACCTCCTTCTCCTCCTCCTTCTCCTTTTTTTCTTTCTTTGGTGGATGTTGTGACTACAGAGGTCTATATATAGCTGATGTCTTCACTATTTAAATGAGCAGCACATGAAGGCAATTGCGAGCATGTCTTTGGGCAGTGGGAAGTGACAGAGCAGCATGTTTTTACTGTCTTCCTGCTGTTCGCCATTCGAGTGGAGTGACAAATTAGCAGCGTGAAGCCATTATAGGGCTCCGTTGTGACTTTATCTTTCAGTGGAAATCCATCTTTGTCATTCTCACACTTTTGTCGCCTCTTCTCGTCTATCTCTGGCACATTGTATGAATATGGTACACTTTCGTGTCCCAAGACATATTTTAACACTTTAGAGGGTCAAATCCCTTGTTTTTTGTTGTGTGAACTATTAGATCTGTTTGAAAAATATTATCTAACATAAAATTAAACTCACAAAGTAGCTAGTTTTAAACCCATCTAGTGTCTATATTCCCCTCCCTCCTTATTATTATTTTGTACTTTTATTTTGTCCTGTCCCACTGCAGAGGTCTTGACTACTGTCTCTTGCATTTATTTAATGTTTATTGCTTGAAAATAGCAAAGATTTATGCAAGTTTCTAAAAAACTGCAACCAACATTTAGCTCAAAATGTTATACATTATGCCTTATACATAATATATTTGTCACACGCACACGCACACGCACATGCACATGCACACACACGTATATACTGTATATATATACTGTATATATCTTTGAAAGACAGCAGGTGGACACACTCTAACACACAGCTTATTTATTAATTGGAACTCACCCTATCAGAGGAGAGCTGTGAGGGTACTGGAGGGTCTTGCTGAAGGGGGCGCCATGTTTTGAACCTAATGGAGCCTGAAGCATCAGAATGGACGTGACTGGAATGAGGGGCAGTCACAGCAGCTGCGGCTTCGAGCTCTCACGAGTAATGCTTTCACAGGGCCGTTTCACACAAGCTTATTGTGTGGCAGGTGCAGTGGCACAGATCTCAGCCAAACCATGCCAGCAGTTTTCAGCACTGCCATGCTTCCTCATCAAATTGCACTTTTGTAAGATTCAAACCAGTTGATGAATGGAAAACACCTGCAGGATTATTTGACCAACATGACTAGTCATGACTCCCTAACTTCTTTATGTAAGGAATGGTGGTCTGTCTGATTGATATGGGGACATTTGTTCAACATAGAGCATTTTTTTATTGGTCAGTGATTACACTTTTTGGGGAAATTAGCCTGCAGTCCGAATGGCTTACTTATAGCTTTCTCTGAACATTTAGCTAGCATATGAGTAATTTTAACATGAAAAAAAAAGATCTGCGCTGCAGAAGTATTCAAGTAAGCCTTTAAATCAAATCCAGCTGCCCATTTATTTTCTTCTTCATTTATGTTATTTAAATCACCAACGCGGTTTAGCCTGCAGTGGCGGCATTCGTTATTGTACTTTTTTATCTCTCCTATCAACTAATTTAGCTGACAGGGAAGTCCTTCCCTGTCATTTGTAGGCATTGTATTGAATATGTAATCATGGTTCTGTATTGGCAACCTCTAAAACACCATGTGCTGCGGGTGTTACTGGTGTCATAAAATAACCAACACAACTCTCTAAATGGGTCAGAACAGGATAAGGATGCCAGAGGAGCACACAAGCACCCATGGGCACACTGAGCTACATCCTGGTCAGTTCTCTGCAAGCAAATATCAAGAATGATACAGTCTATATAACAGGGGTCAAAATGTCATGGACACATGTGATGTTCAGTGGTTTAGCTTTTGATAAAGAATCCTTAGGTACATTTAATTTTACTGAAAATCAAAAAAGAAAGGTTTAGGCAAATAACTATTTAGCCTTAATTCTAATTCTATGTAAGCAGCTGGTGTGCACACAAAAAAAGAATTCTTTGGCAACCTAAAAATGTGCTTCATGTTGTAATTTATCTAGTTTGTCAACTGGTCAAAAATATTCTTTTAATTTGATGGAATCAACCTGACTACATTTGATTACACCAACAAACCTCATTTTTGAGGGTAAGATCAAGTAGAAATAGATCTTTAAGGTAACAAATGCATGTCATCTGTTTGTAGATGTATCCCAGAAAACCTGAAGAAAACAAAAGTAAATATATGTACATACTTCTAACATTTCTGGTCTACTTATTTAAAAAACATTTGTTTCTAACCACATACCCAGTTTTAGCAACAATTATATTACAGTAATAATTAAATAATGAGGAAATATTTATACCAGTGCAATAATAATAATAAAGACATCTTTAGAAAATAAAGAAGGACACAGGTTGTTGAAGTCTACATGAGCTCACTGATTGGTCTGTGTCATTTAAATTTGACACGCCCACTTTTGACAGCCGTTGCATTGAGTCAATTGACGTGTCCGGTGAAGACAAGGTGACAATCCCGAAAAATCCTGTATATCCTCAAATTAGTCTATATTTAAGGTATAAAGCTATTTCATATAATATTAAAGAAACAAATCCTAATAATATGCATATATAAGCTACTATCTAATAACAAAAATATTTTTTTCTTCTTTTTTTTTTTTTTACCAATATATTAATGACCTATGCCATATGAAATATGACGTTCTTGACAGGTTTTACCTAAACCTCGTCTTTTTTTAGACACAAGGGGGCAGACATGCATTCTTCTGTTAAAAGCTCCCATTCAATTTCTTTTTGTGGTTTTTGGGATGGGGTGGAGGTGTATTTTGTAGGATATGAGTCGACTGGATGCATGCTGTGCTTGGAATGAAGTCAAACAGTGAAATTCTGTGGCTTACTCATATCTTGCAATCACATAGTCTGCATTCACTAAATTGCATAGATATACACTCAAAATAAATTAAAACCCCAAAAGCATAGCACTGCAACTATTAAGTTAGCCCATTGTCTCTAGCATTAAACCACTAATGGAGCTATACCAAAGAATTCAATGCCTTACACATATTGTACAATTAAACATGACATATTACTGAGACTCCATTACTAACCAAATCTGTTGCTCTTTTCAGCTTCAGATTTCTGTGTTGTTTTATCAACACGTCAGCAGGGACTGTCATCACTCACATGTTCTCCATCTGGCAGTCACTGATAAGAACTTCCAAAGGGCTGCTGGGTAATAGTCTGAACTGACTTAAAAAGCGGGGCGTGATGTATTCTGGTTAAGACGGCCCTGCCGGCAGCCACCGTCTCCTGCCTCGTACAATCAACTGAGAAGAGTGCTGTTGACAGAGCCGAGCTTTTCTCTCTGTGACTGATGATTCACACTGCAGCCCCATTTCAGACAGAGAGAGAGAGAAAAAGAAAATGGCTGCCAAAAATCATCATGGCAACTGAAAATTGCAGCAGACTGAACGGAAGAAATTTGGTTTCATTTCTGTTTCAAGCTCAGTGACCGTTTCTATTGGAATTATTTGATGACTCAGTATTTAATAAGCAATTTAAATGTTATTTTTGTAACATTTTACAAAAATGTTTATTTCAGGGAATATGACCTGGGCATTTTCTTGAAAAATGTATTTTACTTGCCAAATAGTGAGCATTTTAACTTAAGTGTTATACGTGCTTAACAAAGAGACTTATTCATACTTACATTAATCAAAAACATAAAATCCCCTTGATTTCTGTCACAATGAAGCAAAACTATATTGTTGTAGCGAGGGAAAAAAGGAGGGATGATATCATTTTGTGTTTATATTCATGACTGTAACGTCTTGACTCACTTATGTTGTGACTCTTCTTGTCACAATGCATGTTGATGTGAAAAGAATGACGCAATTTACCCAGTCCTAGTTACCTAAAGTCCTCTGCAAAAACTCTTTTCAGCTCTTCATGTTCATTCACAGCAGAAATCAAACAATATAATAAAGCCTGATGACCATAAACTCATACTGAACTTTATGTGCATAGGCTTATAATGTTGACAACTCTTTAATAAATGCTTCATATGAGTCCACTTTACATTAAGGTACATTGTCATAGGTTACTAATGCTGTATACATGTCATTAAGCATTTATAACATGTGAGGTAAACTGACTCACTACATGAAGTCACCCTTTTTATGCATGTTTTTATAACCGCATATCAATGATATTTATAAGGCATTTGTAAATGACTAATAAGTCATGAGTGAGCTCTTTATAATCCCTTAATGAAAGCAAAGTGTTACTGTTATTTTGAGAAAACACTACAGATGAATGGGTTAATCTAATGAATTTCCAGGGCATGTTTCACCAGAACTAATATAAAGAAATGCAGATTATTTTGGCACTCTTTTTGATTGTGCCACTTATTTCATGAAAATAATATGCAAAATAATAATTAAAATACTTTTAAAAACAGGCCTTATTTTTCATTGCAAATTATAATATCTCAGTTCTTTCTTTTTGACTTTTGGGGTTAGATGTGACCCAGAATCATTATTGCAAGTTTCAACCAAACGTCAATGTTTTTATTCTGTGCAATGGAATCTTTTTTTTTTTTGCAGACTGCAAGTGTGCTCAGTGGTTGTGTGTGGTTGGGAGGGGTCTATGGCCATGAATTCACCAGTCAGACATCCCGCTCACCCACAAAGACTTTTACGATATGTAAAGTGGACACCATCTCTATTTTCTGGGTCATGATTCTATGCAGTATTGTGACACTGACCTTTATCCTGCCATGCAAATGCAACTACATACAGCCCAGAAAGTTATTGAGACTTCCTGAAATATTACATGTTTGTGTCGTGATGGTACATCACCCCCCTCCTGCCTCCCCGTAATATACACAATCTGTCATACCATCATGTATCCCACCTTGCAAAGTTGACACCTGGGGGTAAACCAGAGCTCTGGATGGCAGGATAAAGGTCAGTGTCACACTGCATCGAATTGCAGTTAGCATTGCATTTGGCTGCACTGTTAAATTATATGAAAGGTACTGAAAAATATTGCCATCAGAGAAATAACGAAATGATGTAAAATTGTCACAGTCGTGTGTGTTTTGTTCATTTTTTCATGTCTTTTATTTTTATTTTTATTTCTTTTCTTTTCTTTTTCATTTTCCTTATTCTGTCATTTGACCCTCACGTTTCATATGTTTTGTTCTTTTTGGTCTTTGTATCAGATGGTTCACATTTAGGAAGAGCAACTCACACACACACATGCACGCACGCACGCACGCACGCACACACGCACGCACGCACACACACACACACACACACACACGCACACACACAGAGCACAGTTCTCCAAGTATTCGTTTTTTTTCTTCTCCTTCTACATTCTCTACTCGCCCTATCACTCCATAGCACCCTCTATCTGTCAAGATGGGTTCTACTACATCCATCTATTTTAGCTACAAAATCAACTTCTTCTATTTTTCCAATATCTTGGATATATATCAACACAACAACATATTTTCCTTTAACTTACACAGCTCTCAAGCAATTCTTTTCTTTTTCCTTCTTAAGAGAAACACATTACTTTTCCAAACATATTGAACACAATTTATACATTGTATGTATATATACATATTTTATTTCTTTACTAGACTAAAGGCCAGGGTAGACAACCTGAGCCTTTAAACACTGCTGAAGGGATTATTCTGCCCTTGTCTTGACAGCAGGTCTTACTAACATCTATTTACTCACAAGTCCAATCTTTTAGGAGGTCGGGAAATCTACCCGACCTCACAGGCCCACTGATATCTGGCTGGACAGTTTCTGGGATTACTGTGAGATGAGCTCTGTTCCTTCTCAATATACCCAAATCAGTCTCTAACTGATATGATCTAGGAGTGGATGTGAAACCTTGAACAGTCCCTGTGGTCTTAGATGTCCTGATCCAAACCTTCTGACCAGGAATGATGGCTGAAGTATTTTACTTTGTGTCTGGATCCATACATTTCCTGTTGTCTCACTTTCAGAGACTTATCTTTCTTTCGGAAAGTCTTTGGGTCTGGCCATCTCGGACTAAGAGTTTTTGGTAAAACATTATTCACCCCATCAGAAGCTCTGCAGGTGAGAATCCATGAGCTAAAGGAGTCGATCTGTAGGCCAGAAGAGCTGTCTGTGGTTCTTGATTTTTGCTCAGTATTTGTTTCACTGTACACACTGCTCTCTCTGCCTCTCCATTGCTCTGAACATGTCACAAGCAGCCAGAGATTTCCTCAAATTCGTAGTTTTGAGAAAACTTTGCAAACTCTGAAGAAGCAAATTGAGGTCCATTATCTGTAACAAGTGTCTCTGGAATTCCGAACGTGGCAAAGATAACATTCAGTCGTTCCACTGTAGTTGACATTACAAGCTTAGGCAAGTTAGCAATTTCAATATATCGTGAGAAATAGTCGACCACGATGAGATAATGACTTTTCTCCCATTGGAAAATGTCAGCTGCCACTCACTTCCAGAGTATTGCTGGTAACGGCGTCGGTATCAACGGTTCTGTGCGCTGCTGTGAATGTTGACTGTAGATGTCACATCTCTCCACCAGCTCCCTGATGTCATGTGTCACTCCTGGCCACCACATAGAATGGTATGCTTTCGCAATGGACTTTGTCATACCTTGTTGACCATGATGGAGTTTCTCAGGCATCTCGCTCCGCATGAGTCCTGGAATCAAAATTCTTTCTCCTTTCACCAAATCATCTACCACGTATATGTCTTGCTGGGTTTTCTTTTTGCCTTTTTGTATACTTCCACAGAATGTACCAGTCACCTTCAGAGATATGCTGTTAGGGCCCAAAATGGTTTTCTTTGCCTCGTCGAGTTCCCCATGTTTTCCTGCTGAATACATAAATGCTGGAATAGCCGTTACTGCTGCTCCAGTATCCAATTTAAAAGTGATTGCCTCTCCATTCACTCTTATTTTCTGTTGACATTTCTTGTCTTGCTTTTGTGTTTGAATGGCCACCATAAAAGCTGACTCCTGCGTATTGTCTACTATCGTTTCTAGTCTTTGCACTGACCTTCACACTATGGCAAAATGTACCTTTTTCCGGCATTTACAACACTCAACCTCCCTTGCCGGACACATTTTCCATGAGTGTTGAGGGCTTTTTCCACATTTCTTACAACTTCCCATCTGTCTTTCTTTCTGTGCTGTATTATAAGTGCTGTGTGCTCTCTGGACTGTCCCCTCTGTTTTATGTGGTAATATTTTTGCTTTTGACATTTTTCTTGTCAGCACTGCATCCACATTCACTTCCATTGTGTCAGACTTTTCACGTCTTATAATTGGTTGCTGTTTTTAATTTCTTCATTTTGTCGGACATTTTGTTATGGTTTTATCCAGTTTTGCACTTGGATCCAAAAGCTTTCTTAATACCCGCATAGTGTTTTTTTCTCTTCCTCACTTAGGGGTAATGTATTTAAAATATCGCCGCTCTTCTCCCCCACAGAGTCTTTCTCTGCAATGCCCGATGCAACTCGGAATCACTTGAAGCGACGCATCCACTTAGGCATGTGCTGGGTTCATCAAAGTTTAAATTTCCTGGAGGTGCTAGTGAAAATATCTGATCCATATTGTTTGTTTAACACACTTGGTTGAAGGCCCTGTAATTCGTCCACTTCCACCTTTTTCTACCTTCTTTCAGTTTACTTACAGGTTATTATGGAACCACTTCTGACACCATGTAACAGATCTTATATGTTCACATTTAGGAAGAGCAACTCTCTCTCTCTCTCACACACACACACACACACACACACACACACACACACACACACACAGCACAGTTCTCCAACATATTAGTTTTTTTCTTCTCCTTCTACATTTGTCTACTCGCCCTATCACTCCACAGCGCCCTCTATCTGTCAGGATGGATTCTACTACAGTCTTTGGTTAATTATTCTTGATATCTTGTTTATTAGTTCTGTTAATTCATTGGCCATCTTGTTATCTTTTTAACCCATGTCTGTGTATATAAGCCATCATGCTTGCCATTGTCATTTGTCGAGTGTTGTGGAAGTGTAATGCTGTCTTCATGTTCTATTCTGTTTAATGGTCAAGACAAGTCTAGTATATTTAATGTTCTGGGCCCTCTGACTGTATATTGCTCTGGGCCCCTTTCCTATTACATATTACAGTTTAGAATTTGTTGTGGCGCCCCCCTGGAACTGTGTGCCCCTAAAATAGTTACCACCTTTCTCTTCACCTTTCACTTTGTCAAATGAAGTGAACTTCAACAGATATCTCATGCTCAGTGAGTATGGAGCAGTGAACACTGTGTAGGGACCCTGCGGATTGGAACGCAGCTCTTGCCATCTGACAGTTATATATTCAATAACCCCTTATAGCTCCAGTGCAGTTAGCTTCTTATTGTTACTAGCTTAAAAATATACATATTTTTTAAATAATAGTTTTACTGTAGTTCAACTACTTTAAACAATAATAGCCTGCAACATTGGAAGATACTGTTTTAAAGTAGTTTCTCCAAAACTGATAAAAAAAGAGTGATTACATGGAGTACTGAGGAAGGAGACAGAAATAGTGTCACACAGTTAGAAATGTGTAGCCAACAATCAGCCGAACAAAGAAAGGCTAATGATATGTACCATGTTACTCAAAAAACAGCCACAAAATGTGCCTTTCTGCTTCCTCCACTCAGATGATTCCAAAAGCAATGACGAAAAGACTACCAGACGTCAGCAAAAATGCTGAGAGATTTTTCTGAATGTGCCTTCGCTTTTTTCAGTCGGACACATTATGCTAGGAGGTTTCTTTTTTTTTTAAACCAACCCCTTCTTTGTAGAAGACAGAGTGCTCTAAAACCATCGCCTGGTGTTTCACTGCCTTACGTTCTCTCAGAGGAGTTAATGACAGGGATAATTAGAGTAGGACTGAAATTATGTAAACTGCCGGTCATTATTAGCCAATCACAGCCTGCCATATCAGCAAATACTGATGGATGGGGTGCAGTGTGGTAACCAATGGAAACACGATGGTTTGCACTGTTGTAATAGTTGTGCCTTTAAACACATTGCCCTTCTGGAAAGAGTGTTGGGAATTCAGCACATTAGGAGCAATGATTTTGCTGATAAAGAGCAAATAAGTCAATTTAACTCAAGACTCTATGATCCCATTGATGGTCTTCAGAAGGCATAAACGTGCCCTTTATTAGGTAGAGAAAAAGGCAAAGGGATAAGAAGATATCACAAGCTTAGCTTTCGTCCTGTGTGATTTGACCCTCATTTTGACAACCCAGGTTGATGGCACAGTTATACTCTTACCTGTTCAGCTACAAAGGAGCCATATGCTGTGAGAGGTGTGCTCTGGGAACCAAAGGAGGTACTGCAAAAAAAAAAACTAGATTTTAACATTTTCTGAAGAACATGTGTGGTGCTTGCCCATTGTTGGTGGCTGCTAAGGTGGTTATGTCATGGTTGGTTGCTTAGGTGAGAAAGACCTCAAGTCTCTGTGATATCTAAAGCAGTCCATTTTTCAATTAAAAACGAAGTGATTTTTTTATCCTGTTTTATTGTCTGCCAGTCGAAATTCGTACGTCTGATCACGTAGAAAATTATTTTCATGATTTTAGGTATATTTCATGTGTGTAGGACAGTGTGGGATGAGATTCACACAATAGTTTTATACTTAGGATTAGGCATTAGCTCAATTCGAAAACCCTGAGTATAAGGCTGTATGTGTAAGGGGAGCTCAAACTTGACTCTAAGCATTATTTTTTAAACAATTTTTTTTATCTTCGACTCCAATACATTTGACGTCATTTTGACGTGATACGAAATGACACTTATCGCACATGTGTGAATGGATTAAAAATGGTCATAAATTTTAATAAGAAATGCGAGCACAGCAGTGGCACTGTACAGCCCTGAGTAATGATTGCCTTGAAAAACATATTTAAATATGAGCAATCAAAATGATGTCCAATTGTAATGTTGACGTTGGGGTGCCGTCTTTTATTTTTCAGTTAGCTTGGAACATGTACAATAATGCATCTATCATATCCTGTATTTCTAATGATTTGAGCATCTGAGGTGCTATAAATGTGTGGGGGCCGTGTGGCTGTGTGTCTCTCACTCCCCCTCAGGCCTGAGGTAAAATTTTGCAGACGTCTCATCAGGCTCTTGCCCAAGCTTGACGAGTCTCTCTGCTGCCTGCGTCACCTCGCCTGAGCATGACCAGCAGCCTGCCACTTTTATCTGTATGTTTTTCCACTACACCCTCCTACAAATACGCTACCATGATATAATCGCATTTGACACGATTTAACATAATGGAGATTTACTCCCCGATATTCCATTACATTTATACATTTAACATTACATAATAATAATAATAGTAATAATAATAATAATTATTAATATTATTGTAATTTTTTTCACTAATCACCCTCATGTTGTTCTAAACCTGTATGACTTTCTTTCTTCAATGCAACACAATTAAGGAGATGTCAGACATAATTTTATCCTCAGTCACCATTTACTTTCACTGCATGTTTTTTCCTCATATTTAAAAAAAGAAATTGTGACTAATGACTGTCAGTCTCTAAAATTCTGTCTAACATCTTTTGGGTTCCACAAAATACAGAAAGTCACACAGGTTTGGAACCACATAAGGGCAGGTAAATAATGACATAATATTCATTTATGGCTGAACTATCACTTTAAGGACACTTGTCAGATTTGGACAAATCTGTAAATCAGAAGAGAAATTTGAAACCCAGTTTCTTGTAATTATTACGGTAAGAATTGTGAACAATATTCCACAGGTCCAATCATATACAGTATAATGCTGAATAAAAAGAAGCAAGATCATGCTTTAAAAAGCTGTGAAATAGTAGAGGTTGCCATTAATAAAGTCCTGCATGTATACCTAGTTTAGTGTAGTTACAGTATTTTCAGTGTAGAAAGAATTTAGATAATTAGTTAGTTACACTAAGAGTAAAAGGCATCTTATCTCTGTATTTGGACGCATGTTAGGCTATTTAAGTTCAGAGCTTGTTCTCTGTTGTCCATGAGAAAAATGCAGTGCATCTGTCAAATGCAAAGTTGCTGTACAGTGTGCACGGGCAAAGATGCGCACCAGTAGTCACGCACACACATGATCGGCAGAGCAAAAGTAATTTATATTTTACGTGGATATTTACGTGGATTTATACAGTAGACACTGATATCAGCACTGATATATCTATAAATATACAGTATATATATATATATCATGGCATGGTGAGCAAGAGACAGATACAGCGGGTGTAGCATCAAGCTTTGGAGAGTCATTTATTGAAAGAATTAATAAACATAAAATGTCCATAAAAGGGGAAAATAGTGTCCAAGGGGAGTTTGATCAAAATAAAGGGGAATCTGGCATCCTCGCGGGGAAACGGGGCTCCGTGAAGGTCGGGGTAGTGTCCAAGGAATGGAGTAGGCGTGAACAGGGTCCAACAACCCTCCTGGGTACATGGCGCATAGGGCAGTGGCAATATTTCCATCTGAAATGTAGTGGAGTGGAAGTATAAAGTAATAGAAAATGCATAATAATACACAAGTAAAGTACAAGTACCTCTAAATTGTTCTAAAACACATTTTTTTGCTTATCAGTACAGCATTAGGAATATTTAATTGTTTACGTATAACAAAACAGTCACAAACAATAACTCATGGATCGCTGCTGCCGAGTCAAGAGATAAACAGCGGCAACGATGTTACACCGTATTCCGCTGGAAAACCAGACTTTTAAATAATTTATTTTATAAATGCAATGACTAGAATTGATCGGTTGAAGTGGGTACCAAACTGTGAATCTTGAACAAAATATTTTGGTGAATACATGTTTACACTTTGGCTTCCACTCAGCTGATATCAATGAAAGTAGCTACATGGTTAGCTAGTTAGCTATAAGCTTATTGTCATGGAGAGTAAAAGATGGACGCTGTTTATTTACTTTCCAGCATTGCGTCTCACCAACTAGGTAACAATGTATTGTGAAATCAACACTCAACAGACACAATCCACCACCGCACCATTGTCTGCTGAACCGCTGAAAGATGCTCTGATATTTACCTTTCAATCTGCTTCATTACTTTCTGCACTGACAAACTATAGCTGGCTAACAGCAAACAGATGTGATCAACATGAGTGACATGGTTGTCAGGGACAGGGTATATATTAATTATATTGAAAAGGGAAAATTATGGGGTCATTGTTTATTAACTTTCCAGTATGTATTACACAAACTTGTTAGCAACTTACCATGAAGACACCACTTAACTGCGCAGCTTAACTCCGCCCTGTCTGCAGAACCACTGTCAGCTCAGCTCTGTAAACGATGGAGTCTGAGCATGCTCTGCTGGACAAACTACGTTATGACACCAATTCTAAATCACCCCAAGCATTGTTTTCTGCATTATTTGTTCTGAAATGTTTTTTGTTTTTTTTATATCTGCTCATATCATAAAACATATACACTGATAACGATATATCTGTAAAAGGCTAATATCGGCCGATAATATTGATAAATTGTTCGGGCAGTAATATTTATTATATTATTGTTTATTACAAATCAGGGAATGAGAAAATTCAGATTCTTTGGGTTGTTTTTTAGAAATTTCTATAATTTATCTTAAAATAATTTAACTAAAGTATATCACTATATCAAAATGTGTTATGGATATGGGACTGATTATTTTGCACTCCCTTATGTTTTATTTGATGACGTGATATAGAAATATTGGTATGTTATGTATATTATATTAATAAATATATGAATACAAAAGTTTATATGGCACATAAATGGACAAGTCATTCATCAAATGAAAGCTCTCATTTTCAGAAATGTGACTGTATAATTTATTTTGTTGCCGTAACACTAGTTTGAAAGATTTGAAAAAGAATCCAATAATGAAATATGATTTCTGTAATACTTCAAATACTACATCTCATTTTTGCATCAAAATTAAATGATTCACCACAATGTTGATGAATCATCATTGTGTAATTAGATAAAATATGATTGTTAATTGTGTTTAAAAATAAGTAATAAAATAATAATTGTATTAATAACCCCAGTGAGCAAACTGAAGGCGACAGTGTCAAGGAACAAAAAACTCCAGAAAAATAACCTTGGGAGAAACCAGACTCACTGTGGGGGCCAGTTCCCCTCTGAATAACATCATGAATATAATTTAATTATTTCTTATGTATAGTTAAAGTCATGGTTTAAAATGATTAAACAAAGTAAGTGTTAAGGGTCAGTGTTTAAACATTGATTGTGTTTGAACTGTAAGATTAATGACTAATGTCTTTGAAGTCCATCCTGGATTAACTGCAGAAGTTCACACAGATGCAATTGTCCTTGTTAATTGGCTGATGAAGGCTTTTGTTGGCAATTGTTAGTCTATGCATTCCATTTCAAGATCGTAGTCCATCAATAGACCGAGGTGATGCAGGCAGAGATCAGGGATGTGGCCGGTAATTTCGGTGAGGTTCAGTGTGGTCCATCCTAAATCCAAGCTTCAGACAATGGCATATGAAGTATCCCATGTCTTATGGTTGGAGTTGGCGTCAGTTCATCCTCTGAAGTCCATCATAATAGACTGAAGTGATGTCTGGCTGGCACAGGCTGCATTTAGTCATCATCATTCAGCGACACGTAGCAATGGAGTCCAACATGAACCAGGAATGGTGCTGGATCCAGTTGGTTCTGGTGACCTCAGGATAGGAGTCCCGAGGT
Source organism: Moxostoma hubbsi (assembly GCA_032164185.1). Lineage (NCBI taxonomy): Eukaryota > Metazoa > Chordata > Actinopteri > Cypriniformes > Catostomidae > Moxostoma > Moxostoma hubbsi. The sequence continues at coordinate 3,375,114 of JAVLUX010000036.1, read as the reverse complement.
TGAGTCAGGGAAACAAATAAAATAATATAAGCATAGATGCCATTTAATTTATTGCAGTTATAAATCATGATCAATGTTTCTGGTTTCTGGTTCTGGCAGACTAAATAAAGCAGCCTAATTGTGGCTTGGAGGATAAATTAGGTGTATGCCTGGCTAAATAGATGAGTCTTTAGTCTAGACTTAAACTGAGGGAGTGTGTCTGCATCTCGAACAGTGTTAGGGAGACAATTACATAGTTTATTCTCTGGCTGATGCATTTTGAACCAATTATTTAACCAAAGATTATTTATTGATCTTGCTGGACATCCTCCCAGTAATGCATTACAATTATCTAGTCTTGAGGTCATGAATGCATAAATTAGTTTTTCGGCATCAGCAACAGAGAATATGTGCCTTCATTTAGCAATATTTCTTAGGTGGAAGAATGCTGTTCTACAAACATTGGTCATTTGATTTTCAAAGTACAGTTTGTATCAAATATAACACCTAAGTTCTTCGCTGTTGAAGATGATGTAACAGTACATCCATCAAGAGTTAAATTATACTGTAGTGGCTTATTTTTTAGAGTTTTTTGGTCCAATAATTAGTACCTCTGTTTTGTCAGAATTGAGTAGAAGGAAATTTCTGGCCATCCAATCTTTTATTTCACTGATACACTCTGCTAATTTGGAGAATTGTGAAATCTCATCAGGTTTTGAAGAAATATAAAGTTGTGTATCGTCGGCATAGCAGTGGAAACTTATTCTTATAATATCTCCCAGGGGAAGCATATACAAGGAGAAAAGCAGAGGCCATAAAACTGATCCCTGTGGCACTCCATATTTTACTTTTGTTAGGCTTGAAAATTCCTCATTTACATAGTAAATGTAAAAGTAGATTATACCAATCACTACTGCTCTAAGCCTCAAATAGCGACAGATTTTATATCTGCTTTTACTTTTGGCAGTTGTCTAAACAATTGGCCATTGTTTACTTGTCTGTAAACTTGCTTGGCTGAATAATCCAATGTTATATCTTAGATGTCCAGAACAAAATATGCAATCCAGCAAGAAAAGCATGCTAAACAAATCAAAACATACAAAAATATGTTTTCCACCATTGATTATAAAATGTATATATCTTTGAAAAAAGGAGAATTACAGCTTCCTAATGACACCCAGATGGAGCTTCTAGTCCACTCATAGGCTGAGATATTCAATGAAACATTGAGGAAGGTTCAAAAACTGAACATTAGACTGAATATCTATGGACGAGCACATCTGCAAAGGCAAAAATGCATTATAGCGCCACCTACATTTCAGATCTGTATATTGTGATGGAATGTGATAGAGAAAGAATATTTTATTCTAGTGCTTGTTGCCATCTAATGGAATAAAATAAGACTTTTCAAAGTGAGATATACAGAACCAGAATTAAATGCTTACAAATTAAAATGTTGTACAAATTAAATGTTCTGTTTATCATAGGATTATAAACACACAATATTATTTATTAATAATTTGCGTTTTTTTTTTTATTATTTGGGTGGTTTTCTGAAACAAATTAGACAATTTTGCAATTAGACCACAGTATGTGTGAATGTTGAGCTTTTCAATTTGATTGTGAAAAATTGCAGGTGACAGCGCAAAAATGTATCAGAGTTTAACTGGCTTCACAAATGAACAGTTAGGATTGTTTATAGTTTTTTGGTGTCAGGAGGATCCTAACATCCATGTTGTGTGTCGTTTTGTCTTTGGAACATGCCGTCTGAATCCTGCCTCTTTAGTCTGGGTCTTGTTCTTGCTCAGGTTTGGGATCCTCGCAACTACGCTCCACGTCGTGTTTTCCTTTTGTCTTAACCCTGTCCTTTCGTTTGCTTTGTTATTGGCACTCGTTATCTGCTTCCCCTGCCACCGTCATTACCCTGTTTTCCCCCTTAGTAACAGTTTGTTGTACCTTTTTGCCTGTCCTGGTTTTGGTTAGTACTGTCCTGTTGAGCATGTCTTCCTGATTTCTAGCGGTCTGTCCTGTGTCAGTTTCCCAGGTTGTGTTGGCTTGGCCTGCCTCTACTGCATTCTGCAGTGAACCTCCCCGTCAGCCCAGTCGAGGAATGGCCTTTCATCTCCTTTCCCTGACCATGTCCTGCACCAGGTGAGTCAACTCCCTATCAGCAGGGCCGGTCCAGGCTATGTAGGTGCCCTAGGCGAGATTTAGTATCTGCATGGTTGTATCTTTTAAGCCCAGAAGTAGAAGTGCACTCATACACTACATTTTTCAAATTGCACAATTTTCTGAAGTATACACTGACTGATGGGATCATTCTGTGATTGCTTGAGGATTTGCTGCTAATTTTCTAGCATGTGTTAGGTAAACGGAATAAAGGCCGAATAAAATTATTAATTGATTATTTTACCATACTTCAATGCAATGGCATTTTAATATTCAATTTAACTCTCTATATCAGGAGTCTGGTTTAATAGTAAAATAAAATATTCTGAAATTATAGATATGTTATAATGTTTGCCACAAAGTGGATAAAGATGTTTTATTCTGAATACATTATCAACCCGTTTACACGCTCATGGGTCATAATGTGGGTCTGTCAATGGTTTGATTGGCATTCCACTCAGCACACAACTGAATAAAATGGGCTGCATGACACTGATAAATGATCACTGCCAGAGGAACATTCACATGCAGGTATGAGTGACATCAGCATTTCACAAATAAAACAAAGAACAAACATATTCCTCTCTCACTTGGATTTGCTTCCGTGTCCCCTCCGTGTGTGCATGATGAGAAGATCTATTTGGATTTTACTAAAGTTCATCACAGAAAATGTTTGCTCAAAGACACTAAACAGCACATGCGACATTACGAATGGACAAGGAGTGGCTGCATCACACTTTTCTTTGAGCAGAATATTACACTATTACAGTGTTTCCCAACCTTTTTTCTGCCACGGCACACTTTTTACGACTAAAGAATTCTACGGCACACCACTATCCCATATAGGTTAACCATCGTCAATATTTTTCTTAGTAGCGTGTTTACTCCTAATGTTTGAAATTCAGCTATGCAAAAAAAAAAAAAAAAACAAGTCACATACAGTGCGTTAGACTTTCTCATCGACGGACAGGGTCGTTAAAATTACGACATAATCTATTATTACCCGTCATTTTAATTTTCATATTTTAATGATAATAAGACATTTAATAGCTTTTATTTTCGTTCACATTTTTTATCATGAACTTTCAGGGCGAGCATATCGCAGATTATGCATTTATTTATTTATTTATGAACAGATGAACAACAGAGACATCACACAAAGCAGATGAATATTTTTTTTTGCCCGCAAGAGGCCACTAAAATATGAACAATGCAGTATTACAAAAAACAAATACAATTAAAATATGAACAAAACACGTAAAAATGAACTTAACAGAACTCAAACCTTCCTATTGGTCCGCATTGACTTAAACTGTGTGCTCGCCTGTGCGTAATCAAACTCATCAAGGGAGACTGATGCTGAGGCAATTACATTAGATTTTGTGCCTTTGCTTTGTACAGATGACATCTTGTGGCAGTTTTTATTTGGTTCTGGAGGCTGAACCCAGAGTAAAGCACTGCATTGCCCTCCACATGACAAGAGTAGCAGAAAGCGTCACAGAGGGGCAATTTTACGATTTTGCCTTGTAAAAAAGTGAGAGGTGTGCACAATAAACATTGAAAACAAGCTTGCAGTTGCTTTGTTAGCAGAAAGGAATAAAAGGACTCGTTTATGTCTAATCGTTTTCTTGGTGAATTTAAATGAGTTCAATAATTGGGGTCTCTGAAATTCATAAACGATATGGTAATATTTAATTAAAAGATATTCAATGCCTCTTCACAAATTTGGACAGTTTTTAAATATGTCTTGTTGCTTAGTACTCTCAAAGACATTGGTGAAGAAAAAACGCGTGTGTGAAAAAAACTTTGGTGTGATGTCACTTCATAGACTTCAATGTATTCTGCAGCGCTGACGCGAGCCATGTGAGAGACCCTTAACAGTATAAATATCACTCACTTTTGCTCATTAATCATTGCTCTTATTTCCTATTTGTGCAAATATAAATCTCTGACTGGTGTGTTGCTTCTATTATCTGGCAACCCTGAGCATATTAAAAGCTTGTGGGTGCCTGATAGGTCCCAAAGCCAGATAAATTAAAGATCTAACAACAAACATTCAAGATAATTCGACCCATGGGGCAGTAGTTTGCCCTGGTCTGCAATTGAGGGTGCTCTAATCGCTTCAACTCTATTCACTTTACTTTTCTGAGCTTGCATTTCCACTGCTGTTTAGTCCCTCCTCAGTGTGAGTGGGATTATAGGCTGATCGTCATAGTTGTGCTGCCTTTACTGCTGTGACATCATCTTAAACACAACACAAACTGACCAAAACAATAACACAACTGCTAGCTGTTAGCGACTAGCTCATTGTGCTGCATAAAGAAGTTGTTGCATGGTTATTTTACACAAGTGGAACAGTTAAATTGGTCTGGTTGTTTTTCTGGTTGCAAGCTTCCAGTAGCTGGTCAACTAAATAAAGTGAAGCTTTCAATCGAAATATAGAGTTAACATAACAAAACATACCATCCTCCATCGTGGATCAACACCAGTCCAGGGCACTCTCCATCCCATTGCTCGCCGGTTTAGATGGCGTCCATTTGGTCCAACCACTTCCACTTTTCCTTGATGGTTCTGTAGTCACTTTTAAGTTTTTTAACTTTCACCTACACTGTTGGTAGATCCGGTGGTAGCTGTGTGCGGCCAACAGCTGAGACACTACCTGTGAGACTTTGTCATTTTGCTCATCGCTAACGAGTGGACAATCTGCACCTCGTTTCTTGAACACGGCGTGGTTTTGCGCACAGCCATTTCTTTATTCACAATTTGAAAGTCGCGTGAACAAATGATACTGTTATTGCTGTTGCTAACTTTAAAACTAGCGGGTTGATGTCGCATGTCGGAAATCCTGTGACACTGGTAGTGATTATAATATAATCATGTTGCAGTAGTGCTCAGTATATGGGTAGAGGGGCACACAGTCATCATGAGAGTGCACACTTCTTACAAAAATACTCTCGAGTGGTGCCTCAGTCATTTTGCCATGTCGCCTATGCCATGGGCCAGCCCTGCCTATCAGTTTCTATCTTCCACTTCCATTGGCACTCACCCGCTTGTCTGTGGCTTGTAGCCCTCCATTTGACGCTGCCTGTCTGCCCTGGTTGCCTGGATGATGTCCGAGATTCTTTCCTGCCCGCTGGCCTGCCACCCATTTCCGGCCTGGAAATCATAACTTTCTGATGTCGTTCGGTCCAGCTGCCCAACTATATTCCCCAACACCCTACCTGTCTTGAGCCAGCCTTCTTCTGTCTATCCACTTATTCTGAGATTCTATATTTGGAAGCACATGTAACTTAACCTGTCCTCAGAAAGAGGTTACAATATTAAACTGGTAAACAAAGTGTTTAAAAAAGCAACAAAAAATAAATACTAACATCAAATGAAAGGTAAGTATCTGTACAGTATCAAACAATACATAAATTAAACTTTAAATTATATTTTCCATTAAAAAAACTATCAAAGCAGTGTTGTTTTAATGTTCAATTTTCAATTACTTGGTTTTATTTTTATATTATTCTCAGTTTTAAATTTATTTTAGTTTTAGTAATCTTTCTATGTTTTTTTTTTCTTCTATTTTTTGTTCATTTTATTCCAGTTTTAGTTTTAGTGATGTCATTTTTGTATTTAAGCTAAAATGTTTGAACAAAAAGTAGATATAGTGCACACTATGTAGGTGTTCGCCCCTTTAAGGGAACTTTGCAATAAATTACAAAAATACATTAATATTACAGTATATATATATATATATATATTAGTATAAAGTATATATGCTGATTGAACCAATGTATTATTTATTTTATTCAGAAGCAATGTAAGTGAATGTTGACTTTTTTGCTAAGATGAACCACATGACCATGTTGAAAATAAATAAATAAAATGGAGCATTAAACAAGATGCCAAATGAAAAGAAACATGAAAAAAATTTCTCAATGGTCCTGAAATGTATTCTTTTGAGACTGTTACCTAAAACATTTGGTAAAATGAACAGAGAATAGAGATGGTGATGCTCATATGACATTAAATTAATAGTTCACCTAAAAATGAAAATTCTATCATCATTACTCACCCTCATAACTCTTTCTTCCAGGGAACACAAAAGATATTTTGAAGAATGTTTTTGACCATATAATAGAGATTGTTTTGCCCCCCATTGACTCATTATGTAAACAAAAACATTCTTCAGAATATCATCTTTTGTGTTCTGGGGAAGAAAGAAATTCATACAGGGATGGAACGTCATGAATGTGAGTCAATTATGACAGAAGTTTAATTTTAAGGTGAACTATTTCTTTTGTTTAAGAATGTCACAGAACACTAGACATTTGCAAGTTTACTGACAGAGTGAGCAACAATGTGAATGAAGAACAGTGAGTAAGTGAAGGTGTTAAATTGCACGTGTTTCATTTACGTTTTGCAGAGCTACAAATATGATGACATGGTAATGCATCTCAAAATATCACGAACAGTGTTGGGTAACAGTACTTTTAAAAGTAACTTGTTAGAATGTGGCGTTACTACAAAAAGAAACTTGATTACATTTATTTTTTTATGGAAAGTAATTTGTTATGTTACTTTTGAGTTACTTTTATTTTCACCACCACTCTCTCTTCTGCTATGCTATGCGTTTCATACAAGAGACATTACAGGTCATGCTAGCTACTGTACAACACTCATGGCAAAACAACATACTTAAACCTGCATCATATAACAACAACACATGAACCTGCATCATATATGTCATCTCATCCAGTGCCCATCGACAATTCCAACTTGAGATATTTTCAAAAGTCAGGATGGGGAATGCCAACCTAACATGTTCAAGGAATAGGTCTGATGAATAAATGAATATTTTTCACTTAAGTCATTTCAGTGCAGTTTGTTTTGAGATGATCCATGGTGCGTATTGTGGACAGTCTACTGCAAACGCTTGAATGGAATCATTTTTAATGCTACCAAAATGTCATAAAAACTCTATGTTTCACAAAGCACATTTCTGTTTATTATAAAACAAAAATGTAGAATCTTTTAAGGAATTAAGACATTTTGTCTGCGTCCACAAACCATGTACTGGAGTACGTTGCTCGCAGCCGCTGATCCAGAGTCAGCTTTTCTCATCCCATTCTCCCAGTTACGGGCAGATGTATCACGCTGTATCAGTAGTTTGGCTGCATAAGTCAGTGACTTGAGTGAGTATTTCACACTGTGTATCACGCCATGGCCAGTGGAAGACTAGTCTTATAATCCCTCTGCCTAAACGTGTTTGCTGATTTTGTATTTTTTTTTTACTGCAGTGTGTAATATAGTTTTTCTCTCAATCGATTTTATGCAGTTCTCTAAACTCCGGTCACTGCTCTCAATACAATTAACATCTGAACACTTTGTAATTGTCCTAAACAGATTTTTTACATTTTTCTTCATTTTCCTAATTTTCTCGAAACACTACAAAAAATGTATCTGATCTAAAATTCATGCTTATAAAACAGTTAACACAAACATCTAAATTAAAGTCATACTCTCAAATGCACATCGGGTTGTCAAATGCCTTCATATTGATATCTGCTGTGTTAGTAATGCACGCAGCAAAGAAAATCAATTTACAAGCATTTTCACACAACTGTCATTACTTTGCTATCTATAAAAGGGGTCAAATATGAAAATTCAGAGCAAAGAAACGATGAGGATGAAGAAGAACAACACAAAGAAGAGCTGCAAAATGAGAAGAGGTAGAGTGGGTTAAGGAAGTGAAAATAGGAGGAAGAAGAGATGAGAAAAGGGGAAGGTTTTCTCAACTCTTTCAGGGGTGAGCACTGCATTGAAAGAGTTGAGGAAAGACCAAAAGGAGATGGTGATTTTATGAAAACAGATCTTGTGTATTTTTATGATAAATGTGTTATTTCAATCATAGAGTTGCATGTCTATAGCTGAAAATGTGATGAATTCAATAGAGAACACATCTTTAATTTCTCGTTTTAATGTTAGTATTTAGTTTTATTAAATGCATTATCAGGAAATAATTTGTTGCTTCATTATGCAGTGAAATTGAATTGTTTTGTAAAACTGAGTGTCTGTTTCGTTGGCTGTGTGAATTGTTTTGAGAGCACTGATTATAGTTTGGAGAAATGTATATATTCGGCTGAGCAAAAACTCACTCAACCGAATGTTGTTGACCTCATATTATGTTACAGTTTTTCTCAATCGCTTTGGCTTAATTCTCGAATGAGAATAATTGTTTTCAAAACATTATGATCAAATCTCTGAACAATTAGTTTCTTGTTCACACCACATTTCATTTCTTATTCATTTAAGCAAACTGCACATGTATGCAAAAGATTCTCAGTGAAATGTTCATACTCTTCACAACTTAAACATTCTTTCATCGTGTGAGCCATCACATGCAAAATGATCCATTCAATTATCAAAATCTGTCAGACATACATATACAGTATATTCCATAAAAATGTGACATGGAATGGTTTTTCATCGTTGTAGTTTGCATACTACAGTATTGTACATTATTGACTTTTCCCAGTAAACCTTTACCTACTATTGAAATCAGTATCTACAAAGCTCAGTGTGATACACAAAAGCATTCAGCTAGACAAAACTGACATTCTTGTATAGTACAGTAGCAGTCAGTGTCAACAAAAAAGTTGAACAAAAATTAAATGTGTAAATATCAAACATTTCCAGGGTTGACATCTAAACATTTTGACCAGTACAGCTCACACAATGACAAAAAAACATTTAATGTTGGTGGCATTGGCCAATTTACTGACACAATAACTTTGAAGCATGAATTAAAGGTTTTGGGTGAGTTACTACATCTGGCAGACATGCAATAGAGTTGTGATGTCCCATAAAACAGTTGTCACAATTGGACTTACAGTTAAGAGAATGTTAGTTTCTGTCATGTTAAAGTTTTTGGGGGTTACCATTATGGTGAATAGTGGAGCTTGATATTTGCTTGAGGACAGGTACAAAATTAGTTTGTTCTACAGTATATTGAGCATTTGCTATGCTAATGAAAGCATGCCTTTTGTCCAAAACTGCTCACTGTCACCTCCCGTGACCAGAATATATGACATAACGACAACCGTGAAAATAATCCACTCAAGTTCGGTTATACAAGCGCCATTTAAGCACAATGGGCAACGTTCTTTGTGTATATAGCACTTACTGTCTTCCACCCCGTGGTTCTCCGCCATTTGTTTTGAATACAGAGTTTGAATGTGACGTCTCCTCTAGTGATGGGAAGATCGGATCATTTTAATGACTTGGATCTTTGAGCCTCATTCAGCAAAATGAACAAATGTTTATTAAAATAATTTTGTTAATTTAAAATGTAAAATTGTATAGCCATTAGTTCATCATCAATGATGAACTAATCAATTCTGTTTCCTGTACAGCGGCTATGCGGTTTTCACGTAACAAACGAACGGAGGTTGCGCAATGCGAACAACACCAAATGAACGAATCACTCTATGAGACTACTCGTTCTTCTGAGTCACATAAAATATTTGTTCAAAATGAACAAATCATTCATGAATGACCCATCACTAGTCTCCTCAGCTTCCAATGCATTGTGGGATAGGAAAGTGTTCAACCGATCCACACTTCGGATTCCCGCCGGAAGTAGTAGGTCATCCGGGAATTTCTCGTCTTATGAATAGTATACTGGCATATAACTCCACTGGCATACTGTTTTTGGCATACTATATAGTAGGGAAGTATGAATATTCGGATGCAGGGATGATTTATCCAATTAGCATGCATTCAGCATGGTAACGTTCACTGTAGTAGTTTGTTTTTGCTAGTACTTGCCAGCAAAGTTCCCTCTACTTTACATATTTAAGTTGAGCCTACATGGTGATTTTAAGGCGGGATGCACTAATACTGGTAAACTATACCATCTGATGTATGAATGTCATTATGTGAATAGTCAGCGCTCAGATTAAAATCATGTCATGTACTAGTGAGATTGTTTACCAGCAAAAACTGTGATTTAATGAGATAAATATATAGTTTGCATGTTCAGCATTTTATATGTGAGTGCTTGTGAATGTGTGGAGCCGGTGTTGTTCAGACATAGAGACACAATCTGCTCATACATTTAGAGATCCTTGGCTCATACACGGAAAACTCTTCATGTGAGGAGCACTATTTGTCAGTTACAAACTGTGTCATTTAAGTGAAGATCTTGCCTTAGAAGGCAACTGCCTATTTGGACAGAAAAGTAGTTTTTAGGACAGAGCCAATGAGTCAGCACAACCCAGTCTCATGAGGTCCATTACAACAATCTAGAGATTCTGCAAACTTAAGGCAACTGCTGAACCATGAATTATTTTCACATGCAAATACCATTTGTGGCAAACTCTTCATTGTTCCACAGGTTTGCCAGTAGCTGCAAATTGTTAATTGCTGCCAAAGGTTTTCTGCAGGTTCACCACAACCTGTGAAGAGCTGAAAAGTAATGACAAACATTTGTGGCAAATCACAGACATGCATTATTGACTTAATGGCTTAGGGTTATTTCACACCTGTCTTGTTTGGAGCATTTGTTTCAGAACCTGCCACGCTTTCACCCATGGTTTGGTTCATTCAGGCATATATGAACCATCAGTCGCACTCGGATCCACACCAATAGGTCTGAGACCGCCAAGATGAAATGGTCTTGGACCAATTGAAAATGAACTCTGGAGCGGTTTGCTTATGTCGAGAATGCAAACCGACCCAATGGACCAATAAACCAAATAATATCCCTATAAAACCATGAACATAAATGAGAGACCTTTAGAGACGACATCTGTAGATCAGCACTTCTCTTTGATTCATCACCAAAATGTGGATGGAGCGAGAGATCTGTGAGAACAGGCAAGTTTCAATGGAGAAATAATGCAAAAGCAACTAATGATGGATACAAATAATCGTGAAGTAAACTTTACAACTCATATCCATCCAAGTGAATTTTTATTTGGATCACAACCTCGCTCAAATTCTCTAAAATTTGTAATGGTTGACAATTTTTTTTTTTACATATCATTGGCATATCATTTTAACCAGTATATCAATGGATGAGCTTAATCATGGAACAGCAAACAAATATAGTGACCAATAAGATGACAGCTTGCTCACATGTGACTTTTATTGACATAGTTTTGGTCCATTTTGAAATGTTGCCCTGTGAAAGCGAACTGAACCAAGAAGAAAATGCGACATTGTAACAATTTAGTCTCCGTATCGGAACAAAGCAAACGGTCTACAGGTCTGAAAACATCCTTAATCATGCACAATTTACAATATACATGAATCATTGACATCTAGGGAACATTAAAGTGAGGAGAAATCTTACTGCAGACAGTAATGCGAAGGTGAGATAATGTGATATGATATAATAGTGGTGGTTTTGAGATAGATGTGCTGGTCTGAATAGGGGTCTTTTAAAGCAGTACATCTGCTATCTGCAGCAGCTGTGGGGAGTCATGCTCCAGTAGCCCCTCACAATGGTGACCTGCTTTAGTGGCGCTCCAGACATTCAGCTCACATCCCCCTACTACAATGGTATCTCATCATTGGCCACATCAATCTATTGACATGTGCCAGCAACCCTCAGCACCAAAGCAAGCTACAGCTTCAAAAATCTTTCTAGAGATCATAGTATAAGAATATATTCCTCTATAACATTTTTCAAGAATTTCAAAATTTAGAAATGTCAAATCTTTGAGCTTTCAGATATTCTTTGGTTTTGATTTCTTTGTTTATTCGCAGCATTGCAATGAAGACTGATATATAGGTGATTCTATTTGCTCAATACTTTAACTCTAGACTCAGATCACATAAACCAGTATTTTGATGATTCGCTCACTGATGTAGCCATATTTCCTTATACCAGGCTGCATATCCTATAGAACTCAATTTAGATTAAATGCAGAGCAAACTGAGATTTTTGCTTAAATCTTCTGCTCCTCAGAAGTTTCTCCTAAGATAAAGACTATAGTTATCTCACATGTGTCTCTTCTAGAGTTCCAGAAGGAATATTAACAATGTCTCAAACTGGGCTTAGATTTGCCAAGATACCAAATTCTGCAATGAAAAGATCTCAATATGAACTCATTTATCATCTAATTCAAGATCAAATGACCTGTGTGCTATAGCTATTCACATACATTTTATTCCTCCACAATGTTACTGTGTGTCAACATTTGTGTAAAATATTTATTAGGGCTGTGAAGCAATTATATAAAAAAAAAATCTAAATAATGACATGATATGCAGATCGAATTATTCACATGTCTATATTTGCAGAGAAAGACCCTGAAATAACAATAATTCAATATATAATGATTAAACATTAAAGATATTGAAATAAATGTAATCTATAATATAATATAACATATAATAATAATTCAGATAATAAAAATGCATTGCATTATAGTGACAGACCAGTAAAGCATTGATAATACAATACAAAAAGTGTCTCTAAAGAGCTAAATATTGTTTCTTTATATAATTCTGATCATAAGACTGTCATTTGCCTACAGTCCATAGTAATCAAAATAACGCTTTTGGAGTGTCTCACTTTGGTTGTGTCACATCATAAGCACAGCATTTTTGGACAATGTGTCAAGTTAAACATAGTTTGAAACTTAGAAAAAACCCCTATATTCAGAGTAGTGCTTCATCCAGTGTTGTTTGACCACAAGAATGCATCCTCATCTTGTGCTGTCTGCTGTCAGGAAGTGTGCTTTGCCTGTTCAGCTGGAGTTTCATTACTGCCCCCTGCTGACTGGGTGGTATTTCAAGCTTGAATTGGTCTGAAGGTAGCAACATTCCTTAAGCTATGAAAGGGCTGTGCATCAGGGAGTAATGAATATTTTCTCAGGTAAAGTTCAGTTGCCATAAATCATGTTTAGTTTCCCTGTTTCAGATTTAATTAAAATTACAAGAAATGTGCAGTTCTTATATCTCAATGGCTATGATCTTCTTACATTCTCTCAAAACTCACCAGTTTCACTATCTGCCATTTTATGTTCTGAATGATTATTCTATGGTCCTGATTCCAGTGTGTGGGCTATGAAGCTTTCACCCACAAAGCCACTTCAGTTTTGATGAGATAATTGTGTTAAAAGCAGCTGCACACATCACAATCACTCCACGCAGAACTACCAGAACTTTTCAGTCATGTCTGGAGACAGCTGCATTCACCTCTGGTAAGAGTTACATTATATTTCATGTCTGTTCAGGAATCCATCATTAAATGATCAAACATTGTTCATTAAACATTAATATACCATTGTTTGAATAAAGATCGTTGTCATCACCATTGTTTGTTAGTAATATGTCAACTTTTATTAATATGTCAATCATAGAGTATTTTGATAGCTGATACATCTGAATAGTTATTTGGTCCAAGAAGTGAATTGTGTATTGAAAAAAAGTGTGTGGAAATTAGAATGTGTTTTGTAGGTTTCTCAGAGGAAATTTGTATTGCACAAAGGTCAATCTAAAATCTTGTAGGATTTGTTAGCTATATACTCTCATGTGTATTTATTTATTTATTTATAAATAAATCTTGTGTGCAGTTCCGAGCAACATAGGAGTCATGACAGTGACGAGACATATACCAATTTACAATAAACAACATTTACAAAACACAATTTACATATCAAAATGTACACAATAATAATAATATACAATGTACAGTAAACAATACACACAATATAGAATACACACAATAAAAATACAAAATAAAAAGTATATAAAAATACATATATATGCTGAAGTTCAATTGTGGAGAATATAATTATGACAGTCCAGTGTGAGATAATAGATTAATAAAGTGCAGTGCTGATTACTGATTGTGTTCAAAAGTCTTATTGCTTGGGGGAAGAAGCTGTCATGTAGTCGGCTGGTGCGGGTCCTATTTAAAGGGATAGTTCACCCCAAAATTTGAAGTATCCCATAATTTACTCACCCTCAAGCCATCCTAGTTGTTTATGACTTTCTTATTTCAGCCAAACACAATCAGATTTATATAAAAAAATATCCTGGCTTTTCCAAGCTTTATAATGGGAGTGTATGGTACCTTAGATTTGAAGCCCAAAAAGAGCATCCATCCATCAAAAAAGTAATCCATACGGCTCCAGTGTGTTAATAAAGGCCTTCTGAAACGAAGCGATGCATTTTAGTAAGAAAAATATCTATATTTTTAACTTCATAAACTAATCACTGGCTTCCGGTAACGGCTGTCCATGCGTTCACAAGAGAGTTGAGTTCCGGCATATGACGTAGGCGTGGTGTAAGCTCCGGTGAGAAGTGACAAACACGGAAGCCAGTGAACGTGCGGACGGCCGTTTTCCGAAGCCAGTGATTTTAAACTAATAGTTGTGTAAAAAAAAAACTTCATTCATTGTCAAACATTTAAACCAACCCCGCTGGGTCAAAATAACCCAGCGTTGAGTTAGTCCCTATTGGACCTAGCGCTAGAATGCCAAAATGATCAAAATTTAACCCAGCATTTTTTTTGTGTATTAATGATTTATAATGCATTCGTAAATGACTTATTAGTCTTTTATTAGGTTAATGATTGGACTTGAAAATTACTAAATGGTTTGGAGAGAATGAAATGGTATTTGTATTAAATGTTAAGACACAGGGAGGGACAGCAGACCAGACGCTGATACAGCTGTACTCACAGCAATAAGCAATTACAGTCATCATGCTAAATGTGTGTTCCACAAACTGTTCCTCATGGAGTTCTGACACCTGACAGCTATTAAAAAAAAACAAAATCTCAATTACACATACTACCCTTAGCAATTGAAAACAATTATCCCAAATGCCAGTGTGGAAATGCCTTTCTCAATTAAAGCGAAACAAATTATTAGGGGTGTTTGCCAAGGCAAGCATCACAATTACTTTTGCTCATACTTTGTGTTAATTGGTGTTTTTTTATATTTTATTTTCTATTAAGTTACATTTACCATGCTAAGGCTCTTTGCATTTTCCTAGGAAAAATAACCATTAAAAGCCTTTAAGTGTTATAGATTAGATATTATACAATAAATTTCAAATATGGACATTGATAAGTAAATTAACATAGGCTGTCCCATCAGCAGTGGGGGAATCAGACGAATTTGACATGGTTGTCACCCTCGGGCAAAGCCATTTAAATCCACACCTGCCCCATACATCCCAGACTCAAGTGTGTATGGAAACAATCATGACGCCTTTGTAAATACACCGACTCTCCAGCTGTGATGTTCTTATTGTGGATTGAACAAAAAAAAATAATGAATAAAAATGTTGATTTGAATATGAAGCTGAAAGTATATACAACTGATAATGATGAGCAAGGTCAATTTGATCCCTTCTCTCTAAACACTTTTCAATCATTTTGTAATCACATTTGCAATACATTGATTTGTGGCTCAAAATTAAGTATGATTATTTGCAGGGGATGTATCAACTGTTAGTTATTGCATAATAGTGAAACTAATCCAACACACACACAATTTTCAAATTGTTACTTCGCCTGATAATTTATATCTCCAACTATGGGCATCCTGCATTACACATCTTTCTGCATGGCTCTCTCTCTCATTATCAAATTCATTGTCATGTGTCTAAGGAAATGGCAAGCATGAAATGTCAAACTGCAAATAAATTATGTTTGATTGGGATGTTGAAGCGCAAATCTATGTAGGACAGTAAGCATCAGACCAGTCTAAAGTAGAGTGTAAGGTTTTTGTCCAGTAATGTTTAATTATAAACATTCAGTTATCGGTCAGATTATCTACAGTACATAACCTGCTTTGACAGGGTCTTGTTGACCCATTGATAATAACACATCTTGTTGATTCAGTTGGTCAGGTATAGCCAAGTGCACACTGTGCAATTTATGATTTGATTTTGCCATTTGAGATGTACTGTATACCTGTGCAGTATAGTTTGTGCTACTGGACTGGCTGGGTGTTGATATTTAGTATTCAGTTGGTGGCTTTGGCTTCATTTACTCACAAACATCTGTGCACAGCCAATCATCTCATTGAGTGGCTTATAAATGGGAAAACCTTGGAGACAAAGTGCAGTTGCATTACCTTTTTTCAAGGCCACAATATACGTGATTTGTCTATAACGTCATACTTGTCATTTGGCAATCATTAAATTATTAATTAGCAGTGTTGGGAGGGTTACTTTTGAAATGTATTCCACTACAGATTACAGAATACATGCTGTAAAATGTCATTTGTAACGTATTCCATTAGTCAAGTAACTGAATACTAAATACGTTGGATTACTTCTTCAGCACTGGTAGATTTGTTCTCTTGTTTTGACTATAAAAACTCTGCTAGTATAGTAAGACAAAATACACGTTAAAAACAAATACGATCGTGTCTGGTAACATGTGCATGTAAAATGGCTAGAAATAGTATTTTAGTTTAGCGTAAAGCTGACAATTTACACTAGGCTTAATTCTATTTCTTCTGCTCCAAACTTACTTCAAACGTACTTCCCTGTAACACATCATAAGAAAGTGTTTCACCGCTGTTCAAATGCACTTGCGTATAAATGTTTTCAATCTGAAAGGACTAAATATTAAATTAAACAAATGACAATAAAATGCAACAATCTCTTCAGTAATCAAAATACTTTGAATGTACAGTGCATCCGGAAAGAATTCACAGCTCTTCACTTTTTCCACATTTTGTTAAGTTACAGCCATATTCCAAAATGGATTAAATTCATTATTGTCCTTAAAATTCTACAAACAATACCCCATAATGACAACGTGAAAGTTTGTTTGAAATCTTTGCAAATGTATTTAAAAAAATAAATAAAAATTACATGTACATAAGTATTCACAGCCTTTACTCAATACTTTGTTGAAGCACCTTTGGCACCAATTACAGCCTCAAGTCTTTGTGTATGATGCTACAAGCTTGGCACACCTATTTTTGGGCAGTTTCTCCCATTCTTCTTTGCAGGACATCTCAAGCTCCATTAGGTTGGATGGGGAGCGTTGGTGCACAGCCATTTTCAGATCTCTCCAGAGATGTTCAATCGGGTTCAAGTCTGGGCTCTGGCTGGGCCATTCAAGGACATTCACAGAGTTGTCCCATAGCCACTCCTTTGTTATCTTGGCTGTGTGGTTAGGGTCGTTGTCCTGTTGGAAGATGAACCTTCACCCCAGTCTGAGGTCCAGAGAGCTCTGGAGCAGTTTTCATGAAGGATGTCTCTGTACATTGCTGCATTCATCTTTCCCTCAATCCTGACTAGTCTCCCAGTTCCTGCCACTGAAAAACATCCCCACAGCATGATGCTGCCACCACCATGCTTCACTGTAGGGATGGTATTGGCCAGGTGATGAGTGGTGCCTGGTTTCCACCAGACATGACGCTTGCCATTCAGGCCAAAGAGTTCAATATTTGTTTCATCAGGCCAGAGAATTTTGTTTCCTTAGAGTCCTTCAGGTGCCCTTTGGCAAACTTCAGGTGGGCTGTCATGTGCCTTTTACTGAGGAGTGGCTTCTGTCTGGCCACTCTACCATACAGGCCTGATTGGTGGAGTGCTGCAGAGATGGTTGTTCTTCTGGAAGTTTCTACTCTCTGCACCGAGAAATGCTGGAGCTCTGTCAGAGTGACCATCGGGTTCTTGGTCACCTCCCTGTCTAAGGCCCTTCTCCCCCGATCGCTCAGTATGGCCAGGTGGCCAGCTCTAGTAAGAGTCCTGGTGGTTCCAAACTTCTTCCATTTATGGATGATGCAGGCCACTGTGCTCATTGGGACCTTCAATGCTGCAGAAATTTCTCGATACAATCCTGTCTCGGAGGTCTACAGACAATTCCTTGGACTTTGTGGCTTTGTTTATGCTTTGACATGCACTGTTAACTGTGGGACCATGTGTGTGCCTTTCCAAATCATGTCCAATCAACTGAATTTACCACAGGTGGACTCCAATCAAGTTGTAGAAACTTGATTGGAATCAAGTTAATCTCAAAGATGATCAGTGGAAACAGGATGCACCTGAGCTCAATTTTGAGAGTCATGGCAAAGGCTGTGAATACTTATGTATGTGATATCTATTTATTTTATTGTTATTTTTAATACATTTTCAAAGATTTCAAACAAACTTCTTTCACGTTGTCATTATGGGGTATTGTTTGTGGTATTTTGAGGAAAATAATGAATTTAATCCATTTTGGAATAAGGTTGTCACATAACAAAATGTGGAAAAAGTGAAGTGCTGTTGTAACCGTAGTGGTATACAGATACTAATATTTTGTATTTTAAATATATAATCCCTTTAAAAGTATTCTGTTACTCCCCAACCCTGTTGATTATGCAGGAACACCCCATGTCCACAGCACCTTACATATTTTGGCTAATTCAATAATTGTTTAGATTGTGTAAAAGTACTCTCTAGAGGTCGACCAATGTTTTTTCAATGGCCAATGCCCATTCCGATATCTAGACAGCAAGGTGACTTAAGGCAGATACATAAAATATTTAAAATACAGTATTATATTGTAATGCTTATCTCATATTTAATATTTACTCAACGTTGTCTACCCACTGTTTCAGCCATCTTGGCTCCTGAAGAATTTTTCCCATTACATTTTTCTTTAGGGATTTCATAAATTAATTCATAAGAGATCTCAGCCATGAAACAAACCAATCAGTTCAGAGGTGAATCACAACATTGATTTGAAGTAAAAAAGTATTTAAGAATAGGACATAAATACATCAGTACTGTGCACTAAAATTTTTTCATGAGGACATGAACTACAGTCTCATTAAGCATTGTGAATTAAATATAAAACGTCCTGGTTACTTCCGTAACCTCCATTCCCTGATGGAGGGAACGAGACGATGTGTTGATGAACACTATCGGGTCACTCTTGGGAGCCCGAGACACCTCTGATCTTTGATAAAATGCCAATGGGAAATGGCGAGTGGTATTTCTCATTCAGGTTTTGTGCTGAGGAGCCGAGAGAGAAGATCCCAGCCATTTCAGTGGGTAGTCCAGTGTTGTGGCAGGAGGGTTGCAAAGTCTCATTCCCTCCATCAGGGAATGGAGGTTACGGAAGTAACCAGGACGTTCCCTATCTGTCACTCACTCAACGTTGTGTTGATGAAGTGACACTAGGGGTCCCCTACAAACACACCACAACTATGTGAACTGTTACGTGAACTGGCGGTGCGAGACAGGCAGACTACTGTGTGCCTCGTAGCCAGCGCAACAGGCCGTCACGTAAACTCCCAGAGAGGTCCCATGAGGGATCGAGGTGCGGTCTGGTGCCTCCTGGTGCCACTCAGGAACCTGATGATCAGGTTGTGTTTCCCCAAGTACTTACCGTCCACTGTCTCCTGGTGTGCTGCTATAGCAGCTACATACACCTTCAAAGTGGGGGGGGACAGCCGTTCCTCCAACCTCTCCTGCAGTAAGGAAAGCGCCGATCCGACTGCACATTTCTGGGGGTCTTCACGTCGAGAAGAACACCACATAGCGAACAGACACCACTTCAAGGCATACAGGTGCCTCATAGAGGGAGCCCTAGCCTGAGTGATTGTGTCTACCACAGCGGGAGGTAGTCCACTTAGGTCTTCCGCGCCCCACCCAGGGGCCAGACATGGAGATTCCAGAGGTCTGGTCGCGGGTGCCAGATGGTGCCCCGTCAATGTGAAAGAAGATCCTTCCTCAGGGGAATTCGCCAGGGGGTGGGGTGGGGGGGGGGGGGGGGGGGGGGGGTGGCTGATGTGAGGATCGTGAGGTCTGAGAATCAAGTCTGGGTGGGCCAGTAGGGTGCTACTAGGATGACCTGCTCCTCATCTTCCCTGAACATGCACATGGTCAAGCGCAAGTAGGCTCACTGGGGGAAAGGCATATTTGCGCAGTCCAGGGGGCCAGCTGTGTGCCAGCGGATCTATATCGAGGGATGTCTCGGTCAGGGCGTACCAAAGTGTGCAGTGGGAGTATTCTGAGTAAGCGAACAGGTCTACCTGTGCCTGCCCGAATTGACTCAAAATCAGCTGGAGCACCTGAGGGTGGATTCTCTACTCTCCTTTGTGGGTAACCTGTCGTGACAGCGTGTCCACTGTAGTGTTGAGATCGGCTGAGATGTCTACCCATAGGTAGAAGGACTGAGGCGGGGAGCCACTGGACCACAACTGGAGCTGTGGCCAGGACCACAACGAGGACCTTACAGTGAGGATATGATGCATCCACGAAAGATGTCTCTGTATGAGCAGCACCCAGACATGAAAGACAGCAATCGTGGCCGTCGGAAGGCGAGGGATAACGACTGCAACCAGGAATAACACACAAGTGGATAGGCATAGGGAACTAATGATTTAAAGACCTGGTTTTAAATATAGAAACAACTTGTTTATTTATTTATTTTTGCTAAATATTCAGATATATACAAATATTTAAGTAGTTTGAGAGCATAGGGAGACTCAATTGAGTCATTCACAGTGCATCATGGGAGTGGGCAGTTGCAGCAGATCTCTTTTGGCTTACTTTGTTCACCATCAGTTCTCTTATTGGTGGATCATTTTCCCTCAGGAAAATAATTTCTGCTATTCTGCTATTAAACACAATTGAAAAAAATGAAGGTGAAATTATGTGGACTGATGACTTGAACAAGAACATATACATTTCATTAACAACTTTGGAGCTCATGTTATGTTTTTAAAGGTTTTTAGCAGATTCAGTACATTTAGACTAAGCCTGATTAGATGCACAGAGGAAAGATATTTTTGTCTTCATTATGCATACAATGAAAACGTATTTTGGCAAATGGTGATCCATACAGGAAGCACCTCTTTGAATAAGAGTCCAGTGCAGGTAATCTGTCTGTCTGGCTTGTTGTCTGAATTGAGAGGAACAATCTTGGGGGAGAGACCAAGTCCAAGTAGGTTGTGGGCCCAATGCCCACACTAATCATGGGGTCATTACGGACACTGCTGCATTCCCGCCCGTGGGATGGCCTGCACCATTTGTAACCCAACAGAGCAGGAAATGAGGCACTTTAGCTGTGGTAACTCAAGCCTGGGAGATCCAGTTGAGGGAGCACCACTCAAGGAGGCCAATTAAATTGGACCACTTTGGAAATGAATGCTGTCAGATACTAAGGGAGAACTGAAAGGGGGGCAGGGAGGTGTCAGCGTGATGCATGACGAGGGGCCTCCTCATGGGCCGAGATGTGGATGACTTCATACACAGTTATTGATTGCCTGTGGTCCTTCCATCAGCCCAAGATTGATGGTCCTCTTTCTAGTGGTTCAAATATCAGTGCTGACTTCTCCTCACAGCTTCGAATTATGATGTTTGTCTGGGTGAGTTATATGAGAAGTGCTAAAGATTGAGAGAGAGACAAAAAGAGATTTGGAGATTAAAACAGATGATGAAGGTGCAGAGGAAGAGGAAGCATAATCTTCTGGAGTCTTCCTTATGCAGGTGAGCAACATGGCATCCGGCAATTCTTCTGGTGTGAAAACTGAACCTTTGGAAGAGAGGGTCCTAATTATCACCCCTGGAGCCTTATAATAAGCCAGTGAAACAGAAGCAGCCATGAATATTTCAGACTGCAGTTTTTAAGATATAACACAGAATCTCTGCAGGCCACACAGATAAACAGACAAATAGTCTGGGTCCGGGTGGAAGACCCTGTTGGCACCAGTGAACTGTGAAATGCTGCTGAAATTGATTGACAGAGTAGAAGACACCTGTCTAAGCTTTGTCCAATAATTGGATGATATAATGGGAGTTGAATGTTACTTTTACTGGACATCCAGTCAAACGAAGAAAGGATGAAGGTTTAGAAAAATAAATTAGGCCAGTGTTGATTGTTATAGGGAAGGTTAGAATGGACTGGTTGTTTGCATTTACAAATAGCATGAAATAAATATATGAACCAGTACCCTATTTTAGTTCTTCAGAGGTTAATTGAAGCATCTTTGGGTCAACAAAGATCCCAGTTCAAATCATGAATCATTTTTCACTCTATAGGGTTCTTGAGTTGCTTTTTGGTTCTTTGGGGAATAAAAAGTTATTGATGTTGCAAAGATCGCTATGTTGGTTTCTGGGCTCATTATAGCACCAGTACATAGATACTAAGGAACTAGAAAAAAAAAAAAAAGTTATTTGTGGAGTTAGAGGAGATAAAAATATGAAGACTTAAAATGGTTCTACTGTCAAACTTTTTGGTTCTAATTGGGACCTTTATTTTTAAGAGGGAACCTATCCTACTCTTATAGAACTGGCTAATGCTTTGTTCCATTCAAAGTCAGATGTGGGATATTCCTTTCTTCAAACTCCCAACATAAAGGCAATCCATTTACTGATGCTTGGAAGATGACACATACGGAATCCAAGCAAAAACTACAAAAATGCTCCTATTTGCTTAGCAGGTATTCGACTGTCAAAAAAGACATCTCCTAGTGACCAGATTTCAGTAGACAATGCTGTTTAATGCTAGCATTTGTTGCCCAAGTTTTCAATTATCAAAACAGTATAATTTACCATATTTCACACACACACGTCTCTGCAAATGTTTGCTGAACAAGTCTTATGATCGTGTAATGTTGGAACTTTGACTCAGTGATGTTTTTTATTTGCTTAAATGTAAGTATTTATCATAACTTCATACTTCTAGCTGGGTGCCATGCGTGTGTGACATTTCTCACCTGTTTCTCGGTGAAATCGCTTGTTTACTGGCCCAAGTCAAAAGAGCTGAAGTCACCCTGAAGTCTCTATGAAATTCTTGTCCATAGATATGTCTTGGGTCCATCCTTCAATGTAAATCTATTAAATTGTTTTGCACATTGGATTGTTTAACAAGTGAAAATCATATGTCCAATAACATCAGCACAACTCTTCTCGACATCACTTGTGTCACCAGAACACATTTGAAGAAAAAATAAATAAAAATCTCTTAGCTCAGTAGGTACTTAAAATTCAAGTGGATGGAGATTTCACTTTTGAAGCTCCAAAAAACACAGACAGTCAGCATAAACATCATCCATACGACACCAGCTGTTAAATGAATGTCTTCTAAAGTGAGCCGATCGCTTTGAGCGGAAAATGTTTTCTTTTTTTTATACTTTTTAACTAATCCAGCTCTTTACGAGGGGATGACGTTCACACTGTCTCTCGTGTGACGTATTTAGGTTACCATGGATACCGAGGTAATCTCACATTCTCCACTCGGTTGAGACATCCAGGATAAGCACATAAACGCAACATTGTGAGTAAAGAAACAGATAATAACAGATCTAAACTAAAATCAAAAAAGATTCTGAACAGCGCTCCTCCTCCTCACTTGTAAACAGCGCTGCTCGTCTGGCTGTGATGCACATGTGTCAGTTCTTGCTTGTTTCAAATGCCAATGTCACACATGTGTACCACTGCCAACCTGAAGCATGATTTAGAGTTAATAAAAGTTCTTAAATATGTATCTTTTTCACACCAAAGCGATCGTGCCACTTCAGAAGACGTTAATTTAAAAGCTGGTGTCGTATGGATAACATTTATGCTGTCTGTTTATGCTGAATTATTTTTGGACCTTCAGTAGAGGAATCACCATTTAATTGCGTTTTAAGGACATACTGAGCTAAGATATTTTTTTTCATCAAATGTGTTCTGGTGAAAAAAAAAGTCATACACACCTGGTATATCATGATGGTGAGTAAATGAGATAAATACAATTTTTGGATGAACTATCCCTTTAAAACTTGGGGCTAGAGGTTTCGAAAAATCTCAATGCGAACACATTCACAATAATAATAGTGATACTGGCATTAGAAAACAACACTAAGAATTTTCTCTACATACTGATTCAGCTGTCTAACCCTTTCATCTAGGTAATTGTATGGTCATAGCTTGAGGTAGAGACGCTAGATGTCTCTCCAAGATAAATAAGTGGCATGACATCTTTTCAACAGCTCAGACTTGGATGGAGCGGCAATCACAGTACAATCTGTTGCTGTCTTTGAGTAATTATGGGATGAGTCAGAACACCCAACACCTACATAAACCTTAATAAAATCGACCCTGTCTCTCCTAACCCTAAATAACTCTTTATCTATGTGGCTACACTGTAGGTAGAAACTCTATCTAGCCTGATGTCTGCAGTCATGCCCTGTTGCACATATTACAGAACTGGTCTCCAAACAGTTGACCGTCATATGTAAGTGATATTGCATGCCTCTGTTCATGGGTCACATCAGCTGAGTAGCAACAACAGGGTTACTTTAAAATAATGTTGCATGCAAGCATGGCAGCATATTGTACAATATTATGTTACTTTTTGGTGATGAATAATACATAATACAGAGAGATGACCTGACTGTAGCAGTAAGTAGCACAGTCTTGTTCCTCTGCGAGGGAAGGATACGATAGATTGATACCCGATCATGTAGAGGCCGTGGCGAACTGTAAGTTGACATTAGTTTACTTGCATGGTGTGGCCTTTTAGCTTTTGTTCAGAAGTCAGGACTACAGCAGGTTTTCCTAAGTTATTGTAGATTTAAAAACACTGCAGTATTATTTGTAAATTGAGAAAATGTGGAATTTTTTTCTAAAAACAGAGCATTAGTGCTTTTTGTGAAACAGCACTGCTGGAAAAAAATTCAAACCAGCCTAGGTTTTTCTGGTCTGAGCTGGTTTAAGCCAGTCTCAAACTAGCAAACTAGCCTAACCAGGCTGGGACACCAGCTACGTAGAGCAAAGCATTTTAGTTTGAAAATTGTACTTTAAACTAGCAATTTCAGCAAAGGGGGTTTGTGACATTGGATATTTAAAAGCTATTTTGAATGTCATTCTTCCAATGACTCTTAAGTAAGTAAGTGCTGGTTAAAAAAAACAAATTTGTCTGATTTGCCTACAGTCAGGCGTGGTTTCAGTTGTGTATGTCAGTGCTCTGCGTGTGAATGCGCTTGCTACGTGAATTGGTCACACAAGACATTGAATGGATGGGATTCTAATTTGCATCTGAAGTGTCAGGTAAAGACTGGTTACATAAATATGGTTATGATTGAATGACGATTGACTTTATGGAAAAATGGAGAGTTTGAAATGCCTGTGCATTTTTGACTCTAGCAGTGGAAATTTGTACCATTATCATTAGGGTTAAATGTTCTAATATACTGTATTTGGAGTAATATTTATGTGAAATTGGCCTATGAAGGGCTATTGTTGACTTTTTAACATGCATATTCACAAATGTATGAATCTATGATGGACTTTAATGAATCTCTTGTATCTTTTTCTGCATGCTTTGCCCTGCAAAGGTTAAAATGAAACCTCGATCTGCTCACAGCTCAAGTCTCCCATCTTTCTTTCGCAAGTGGCCCTGGCTCCTGTTTCTTTTCACTGCTCAAGTTGCAGGCACATTTGTTCTTTTAAAGGGGAAATAAGGAGACAAGCCTCACAGTGGTTCAAAACGTGTTATCTTGAAATGCTTCAGAGCGTTGAGCACTTTGGAAGCAAAAGGGGCAGAGATGACTTCTGCCCATAACAGGTATGCAAAAGTGTGTTTAGTGTGTTGTTGCTTTAAGATAAGGGTAATGTGGTCTGTGCAAATTACTTAAATGCTAGCATGAGATATGATAAAGTATAAGTGTGCAATTTATGTTCAAGTTTCTTTGTCTTATCCTAGCTTACCATCTTAACATGCAGAGACGACTATATGTAAACTAGGTGACCATACGTCCTCTTTTTCGGACCATAAAAAGCATCCGGCCAGGATTTCTTAAGTTGCGAATATGTCCGGGATTCGGCTTTAGTTGCATTATGATGTTCATCTGGTCTGATACTTCATTGTGTGTGCATTCATATTTGCATTGTTTTAACCCCTCTTTTAAGTCCCGCCTTCTCGCATACCAATTGGTCGATTATAATAGGCTTGCAGCAACTATTTTCCACATTTCTGCCTATCAGTCTCTCTGCGAACGCGTGAAGCGCTGTTGTGTTCGGGATCAAACAGTTGCTTGACAGTAGCAGCAAAGCTGAGTGGAAACAATGCCCAAACGAAAGTGCAAATTTACAGAAGATTTGCACAAAACATTCCCATGCTTTCGTCTAGGTGGAGATCCGTGGGAAGCAGAATGTATGACATGTAAAGCTGGCACTTATGTGTGAGTTTCTAATAAAGGTGCAAGTGATTTAGAAGCACACATTAGCTCTGCAAAGGATTAAGGGTCAGCAAAAGGTGAAAGTTCATCAGGTAAATTAATGGACTATATTTTGCGACCAGCTAAAATGATCACATTGCTTTATTTTCCATGGCCATTTTTATTTATTTATGTTATGGTAATAGAGTATCTTTTTTTTTTACTGTAAAAAAAACTGTAAAGTCTGCATTCATAGTAACACTGTTGAACCCTATTATTCCACCACCCACCCCACCCCCCCGGCAAAAAGGAAAACCAGAATATGGTCACCCTACGTAAATGATTAGTAGGTCAAGTCCCCTAAAAAGTGAAAGACTGTGGCTCTGTGGTGCTATAAGGACATTGTTCTCTTTCAACCAATGGCACAAGTTTGATATCATTATTAGAGGATGATTTATATTAAATTTTACTCTAGGGTCCTCCATTAATTTTTGCTTATACACGATAGTTCCAAAAGCAGCTATCGTTGCTGATTAATCATCCAAAAAAAAAAAAAACATTAGAGTATTTAACTTAAATCTTAACATTCCAAGTGAAATGGAATTTTATACATCTAATTTATTATCCATTCAATTGGATCATGAAAAGTGGGTGTTATACTTGTGATGTCAACCAAAAAGAGGCGGAGCAAGTTAAGATATAAGATTTAAGTAAGAATAAAGAAAAATGCTCTTTAATCTGTTTTGATGATTACTCAGTACTGATGGCTGCTTTTGGAACTAAACATTTGTGTTCTTAATTTTTATTCAAACAATAACTTAACTACTATTAAAACGTGTTCTGCCTCTTTTCGTCTGACCTCACTAGTCAATCTTATGTACATTCAAATTAATTTTTTTTAACCACTCCACAGATTTAATATTAGCAAACTATAGTTTTGGCAAGTCATTTAGGACATCTACTTTGTGCATGACATGAGTAATTTTTCCAATAATAGTTTACAGACCGATTGTTTCACTTTAAATTGACTATATCATAATTCCAGTGGGTCAGAACTTTACATACACTAAGTTTACTGTGCCTTTAAGCAGCTTGGATAATTCCAGAAAGTTATGTCAAGCCTTTAGACAATTAGCCAAATAGATTCTGTAAGGAGGTGAACTGAATTGGAGGTGTACATGTGGATGTATTTTAAGGCCTTCCTTTAAACTCAGTGCCTCTTTGGCATCATGGGAAAATACAAATAATAATAAGTCTGGTTCATCCTTGGGAGAAATTTCCAAACACCTGAAGTTACCATGTTCATCTGTACAAACACCATGGGACCACACAGGCAGATGAGGAATGAGGATCGAAATGCAGTTTTAATAATGAAAACAAAAGATGATCCATGTAACTCAGCATATGAAGAAAAACACAGGGAACCAAGAGCAGGGCTTAGGAAAAAAAGAGAGGAATACATTCAACAACGGACCAAGACTGAGCAGAAATCAGGGCATTATATACACAAAATAATAATGAGAAAATTAAACACAGGTGAGGAACAATGGGGAACAGCTGGAGGTGATTAGAGCAGGGGATGATGGGAAGTGTAGTCCATGGGAAACAGATGACAGAGGCAAAACACAGGGCAGACAACAGTGAATCTTGACACTCCTAGAGATGAACGTAGTTTGTTGTGAAAAGTGCAAATCAATCCCAGAACAACAGCAAAGGACCTTGTGAAGATGCTGGAGGAAACAGGAAGAAACGTGTCTATGTCCACAGTAAAATAAGTCCTACATCAACATAATCTGAAAGTTTGCTCAGCAAGTAAGAAGCCACTACTCTAAACTGCCATAAAAAAGCCAGACTACAGTTTGCAAGTGCACATGGGGACAAAGATCTTACCTTTAAAAAGGGTGAAGCTTGCAAGCCGAAGAACACCATCCCAACTATGAAGCATGGGGGTGGCAGCATCATGTTGTGGATGTGCTTTACTGCAGGAGGGACTGTGCACATCATAAAAAATATGTTATCATGAGGAAAGAAAATTATGTGGATATATTGAAGCAACATCTCAAGACATCAGCCAGGAAGTTAAAGCTCTATCACAAATGGGTCTTCCAAATGGAGAATGGCCCAAAGCATACCTTCAAAGTTGTGGCAAAAAGGCTTAAGGACAGCAAAGTCAAGGTATAAGAGTGGCCATCACAAAGCCTGACCTTAATCCGCAGACCTGAAAAAGTGTGTGTGAGCAAGGAGGCCTACAAATCTGATTCAATTAGATCAGTTCTGTCTGGAGGAATGGGCCAAAATTCCAGCAATTTATTGTGAGAAGCTTGTGGAAGGATTCCCAAAAGTTAAACAATTTAAAGACAATGCTTCCAAATACTAAAACAGTGTATGTAAACTTCAGACCCACTGGGAATGTGATGAAAGAAATAAAACCTAATAAAACTATTATTCTGAAATTTCACATTCTTCAAATAAAGTAGTGATCCTAACTGACAGTGAAGGCTTTCTACGATTAAATGTCAGAAATTGTGAAAAACTGAGTTTAAATGCATTTGGCTAAAGTGTATGTAAACTTCTGACTTCAACTGTACATTTAGTCTTCCTAAAAATTGCACTCCCTTAGAAAAACATCCTATCACATTAAGTTTTATCCCTTGTGCATTCTTCATTTTAGAATCACACTTGTACTGACCCCAAAACAATACATTTGTTATTTTACATTTTTATGAAAAAATGTAATAACGCTAACTTCAATAAAGTACAAAAAAAAAAGTTTTTTATGATTTTATGGTATTTAGACCTTATATACCCTCTAAATTACTATTAATGGTCATATAACATTATATCAATCAACAGATTTTATGTTATCTTAATACATTCATAATAAGTAACCCTTATGTTCAAAAATATTTAAAGTCATGCAATTTGTATTTATTTATTTTGTTTATAAAAAAAAAATCAACAATTTTAAACAGTAGATGGCTGCAGAGATCACTAATTAATTCCTGATTATTAAGAAGATTATTTGGATATACTGTATATTTAGTCAAAGTTTAGCATTTGTTTTGAGGTGTCAGTTTTTGCATTGATGCCGCATAATGATTACAGTCAAACCTGACCATGGTGTTACACAGAGAAGACAGAGGAAGTATGAACCTATAATTTATTTCAATAATCATAATAAAATAAAAAATCAAGTTAATTAATAAAATTGTCAAAAAAAATTACCAATAAAAATTAAACAAAATGTACCTTTCCCATTCATTTCCTAGGTTAATTTTGACCCGAAGAGTACAAGTTTTTTTTTTTTTACCAGTGGAGAAAGTCACCAAGTCACATATAAATCAGAAAAATGCCACCATATTTATTAAATGAACAAAAATGTAAAAAATTAAAGCTTAAATTCGACTGACATAAAAATATGCTCACTTTCGACGCACGCATTGATAGTAGTGTAGCATGGGAATTGACTGATAAGGAGTGACTACAGTCCACTTTGAATCATTGCTTTCCTGCTCTTGAAATATAATAATGACCAATGTGGTGTCTCGCTCAAGCACTACTTAGGTCAGGCTTCAGCGCATGATATCACGTGATATGCATTTAAGAAATGTATGTAAAACTTAAAACGAAATCCTAACAAATCACTTGTTTAGAATCAATGCTTCATGCCCTGAATCAAACTGCTCAGCTCATGTGAGTTCACCAACAGATGTCATTAGTATGTGTCATTTCAAGGACGCTTACAAATCAAATCATTTAACAAGGCAATTAATTAATTTGACTAATATCTTCACAATGCCTTTTGATGTTCATAATTTTCTAAAACAGTATCACACCAAACACAAAAGGAACACTAATCTCACCCAGGTTAACAAAAACCTAAACCTATGTCATAACATAAAATGACATAATTAACATTAAACAGAATTAAAACATAATTATAACCCCCATTATCTTTTAAATATGAATTATTAACACCTCAAAACAGTCCCCATAACCTGCACAGATATACCTTATTAATTATGCAATGACAAGAGCCAATAGCAAGTCCTCAAGCATTAACAACAACAGATGTTAAAGTATATCCTTGGTAAGGACTATAATTCAAAGTAGTTTTAGTCTCTGATATTCATTTACATAGGCAAATGTGCCATTTTGCCTTTTGCACCAAGAAAATTACAAATAAATACAGATGTCTGATTGATCCATCTTACCACTGATTTACAAAAGCCCCAGAACCTTAATAAAACAAGCTAGAAATGCAGACACAAGCAATAAAATGACTGTCAAATGATTTGATAGACATAAAAAAGAGGGACCAATACACAGGAGTACGCAGTTGAACCAATACAGTGTTCCAGAATTTTCCAAAACTGAAGAAAGCTGCCTCATTAAAGGTATGTGTGAACTGTTCAAAAACAGTCTCTCTCTCTATGCCGGGTCACGTGGAAACAGATTTCAATCTCTTTAGTTAGATTAAATAAGTATTTGAACGGTGTATATTCATAAATAACTAGTTAGTCACTCTGATTTGACAATGTTGGAAGCTGGTCTGTTATGAATTAGCCATATCGTAATTTTTTTATCATTATTATTATTTTAATAAATTGGCCATATTGAATGCAGAATGCTGTTGTGATGACATCACAATCAGCCCAGTTTGCTGTCCCCCACTTCAAAACTCGCTACTGCGCTGGAGATTGTCCCTAAAGGTTTTCTTAACTTTTTTGCAACTGACTGCATCAAATCAGTATTAACATATCATAGCCTATCTGATAATTATTCAGTGGAGATTTTAATTGAGAAAGTCTTCCTTATACATGTTTATGCTGTCATTGTTGCAGTATCGACTCACAAAAACTGTGGGAAGTTATTGTGGTCTGTAGATATAGATCAGATCCATCCTACAATGTAAACCTATGTTATTGATCACCTGTTTTTTAATCCTAAAAATCATAAGTCCTATTGCTTTGAAAACAAACTGCTTGTGATTTTAGGTATTTTATACATATCTGTAGCACAAACAATGTGGGATGGTGTTTATTTTTTATTTTTCAGATTCGTAACCCTGAGTATAAGCAACAGGAATAGAAGATCCTTTTCTTAGCAGATACCTCTTAAATATGCATATCCTAATGCACCTCATAACCTCTAAGTACCTCAGGTAGGAGAGTTCATGTTACACACACTCACACTCAATGTCTTGCGGTTTGTGAGTGGTGAGGGGGTCTAGTGAGAATGAGAATGAGGCTCAGGACCCAAGCGGGGAGTTTGAAAAAACAAAGGATTTATTAACACAAAAAGGACAAAAACAAACCAAAACTCCCACAATGGGGGAAAACAAACAAAATACTCCATGTAGGGGAAAAAAGTAATTCCAGTACTGGGGCATAAAGCAGCGGGGGACAGGACTGACTGGACTGGGTAGGAGTAAACAGGACAGGAAACTAAACCGACCAACAGACTGACTGGAATAAACAAACAAATGCACAGGACCAACTGGAAAACATGACTGGAAACAAGATGAACTTTTGGAGACTTTAAAGCAAAGTTAAATTATTAGTTTACCCAAAAATGAATATTCTGTCATCATTTACTCACCCATAGGTAATTTCAAAACCATATGGCTTGCCAAATGCATAAGCGGTTTCCTCCATGGAACATAAAAGTATGAGAAGGGAGTGGATCCCCCTCAAGTGACTCTAAAATAATAAAATAATATGGGACGTCATCATTTCGGCCAAAATATGGAACATCCTCACTTAATCAAGTTCAAGTTCAAATTCATTATAATTAATCACTTATACATTACACTAAAGGGACAACAAAATAATGTTACTAATTATCAACAAACAAGGAGGTGGGGTATGATGTAAGGACAGAGAGATAGAAACAAAACAAAGCCAAGTGCTCTCACGAGACAATAAACACCCGAATAGCAGGAGCGCACATCGCCAAGACAATTAGGCAATACATGCCAGTGCCAACTGTCAAACAAGACGAGAGAATATGTAGCATTGCCAAACAAAGAGATGCCACGCATTCTCACACTAAACAAAACCTGAGCGTATATTGCAAGGCAAACGCCACGTGATACACACAACAGGTGACAAAAACAAGACGGGACACCTGTGCTAGAATTTGGCTACACACACACCCGACACCTTAGACCGAAGTGATCGAACCTCAGCACAACATGAAGACAGCTCGTGTCCCGGGAGCGCAATACAATAACGTGTGATGCACACGCATCTGTGAGAGCTGGACAAACTATTGACAGGAGTGCATGCTGCCAAGATGACATAAGCACGATGCACACACTCAATAACAGACAGACATGGAGCGTGAGTGTCCGGATCATGACACAGACCGAAACCGAACCAGACAGGAAGTCATGATCCAGACATCGTGCTCCCAACATGAAACAAGACGGACCAAAGAGTAATGGCAGGGAATACAACTGAAACCGTGCTCCCACTCAAAGACAGAGACATGGGAAGATAATTCCACGGTCCTGTCAGACAAAAACCCAGACTGATGGAGTGACAGGACCATGGCAGGCTAGTTGGTTCTTTTGGTTTCTGTGTCATGGAGTTTTGTAACATATAGAAGCTCTATTCATTATTGATCTTGTCTGTAGGTTTCTGGGCTCCTTTACATTGAGGTGGACATGATCTCAATTACCTGTTCTGTGGCCTCACTCTTTTGAAGGCTAATCACTTTGCATAAGTTATGACTGATAATGACCATCCATGCCAAAATCTTGTCTCCTCGGAGATTTGATCCTTGTCTTATCTCATTAGGCTGATTTATTTAGACTAACATAGTGTACACTAGCCACTGTGATGTTTAATTTGACAGCATAGAATATTACAGCAGCGGTTCGCAACTGGTGAGTCACAACTCAAAAATGGGTCATGAGACTCAAAATGCAACTAACCATATAATTGTGCTTAGTTAAAAAAACAGATTGCCAACTTTTAAAAGAGAGGAGAAATAGTTTCTCTTCTCTTTTTTATGTCAAAAGCTGAGTCTTCTGTCTTCTGACTCAAATTACTTGCACAGAGTTTCAGTCAAATCAGTCATTTAGGAGGGTCCGTTTGAAATAAGATGCTGCCTTTTAAAGAAAATCGACAGCAAAGAATCTCACTAGTGAACAGATCTTTACTAAGTTCTTTGTTTTTTATCATTCTAAGCACAACACGAAGCAGCTTCCTCTAGTGTAAAAGTCATAACAAAGGATAACGATGCAGTCTAAGCCATTGTCTGTAGTGACTCTATTTGGGTTAGAGAGGTAGTCCCCCCAGAGGTATATTAGTTGCTCTAACTAGCTTTGGCGCCAATATCAATGAGTGTCTAAATGAGGAAAGGCTCATGGCAAATTCTCAACTAATTCCTCTTAATCCCAACATATCTGCTGCTGCTTAGCATTGTTTCTGGTGCCAGGCATGGCTTGCTGAGATTAGCTTTAGCTGTAGTTAACTCCTCCATAGTGTTCACACGACCGCCTCAACATGCTCAATATGGAAGTATTCAAAAACATGTTCATGGACCAGTTTGGAAAAGAATGTAAGTGACAAATTGGACTACTCAGTTACATCTTGGGAGTGGGTTTAATTACAGTTATGGGAGAGAAACAGGTGCTTGATCTTTCAACCTGTAGGGTCACAGATGGTGAGTAGATTTGTTAAAGAGATGGTATAATTAGATCAGTGATTACTACTTGTATTTACAGGGTGGCAGGATTGTTTAACCATTGTTTAAATATATTTTTGCTACCTTTTAAGAACATTTTGTAAAGTATTTATAACTGATTTTGCCAACAGCAATGCTTATATGGAATTAGTGGTCCCAATAGCTGGCTAACTTTGATGAATAAAATGTAGTATCAATAACAGAATGTATTATATCTTTATTAAAGAGGTTTGTGGCAAAACTGTAACATTTCAAACCCTCATGGCTTGCCAATTAAGTACGCGGTTTCTTACATGGAACATGAAAGAAAAGGGAGCGGGTCCCCCTCAAGGCCTCACTGATAAAATAATATGGGATGTCATTTTATACATTACAATACAAGGGAGGAATGTTACTCCAATATTAATATTATATTAATATTGGTATTATATGGGACAGTTGGCAACCTTAGTCCCCACTCACTTTCACTGCATTGAAAAGAGAAACATCAGCTTTTTCCTAAACATTTCTATTTGTGTTCCATAAAAGAAATAAAATCGAATGGGTTAGGAACAATATAAGGGTGAGGAATGATGATAAAATGTTTTAGGTTAACTTTCCCTTTATGAAAATTAAGCAAAATTTGAGGTGAGCGAACTGATACCTGATATTTAAATCTGTATTTTTTGGAGGGCATAAGGCAAATTCCTTAATCCTTGTGAGTTAAATTCAGACAATACTTAAAGCATCCATAACACTCTTGATTCATTCTCCTTGAGTTGAGCAGAATATTCTACTCTCCTCTCTGAAAAGCTGAAAGCATTTAAATGGCAATATAACATCTATGTGGAATTAGCTCACATGCCTCAAAAGTACACAGCGCTAACTTCATTGTCCAAATGAATCCTGTAATTTTTCATTAAGAATCTCCAGCTTTTTAAGGTGGTTTTGTAGATGAGCAGTGTATGTTAGCTTGAGCAATTTGGCACGTGCAGAGAACAAAGCAGAGACCAAAAAGATGCTTGAAGCGTGGCCTACATAATTCACTCAGATTAAAGAAGGCTGTTCACATTCTCCATCACAGCAATATATGAGACACTTATAGAGCATTTAAACCACGGGAAGCAAGGGCTCTCTAGGAACTATTTGACTGAGATGAGAGGGCACAACTTTGACTTCAATCCTATTGGCCATCTTCAGTGTAATATTTTAATGCAAGATAAGTTCTCCAATATAAAAGGAACGCGGACTGTTTTGTTTGATCTTAGGTGTGCGATTACTTTTGTAAGTGATTGGATTTATGAGCCATATCTGAAGGCCAGAATATGACAGAGACTCGGGGGTTGGTTCTGTTGACCATGCCTAGTAAGTAACCACCTATTAAACACCAAGAACACAACCACAGAACAATTTGTATTGATGTACAGTTTCTTGTTTTGGCAAAGTAGAATGTGTTCTGGCATCAATATCTTTTGTTCATTTTTGAACAAAATAGTCCTAACATACTTCCTACCTTACCCCAAACCCGGACTATTAACTACCCTTAAAATCATAGTGAAATGGTAGGTCTATAGACTATTCATTAATTTATACTGTATAATTAGCGAACCAAAGCTTGAATGGATGTGACGTAATTTCAAACTAAATCTGTCCAAAACAAATATGTTTTTTGCAGTGGTTTGAAACAGCTTGCCAGCATGGACTGTCAGGATCACTTTGTACAGGCCAACAACTTTGATGCCAACATCTTTTTATAGTTGATTTCTTTATTCAGTTGAGATCAGTCAGCATAAACACAGTGAAGTGCAGAATTGCTTAGCTGGGGCAAATGGCTGTGCGATAATTTTCAAGACCATGTCATGTGATTACATTTTATTTATTTTTTAGAATAAAGGCCCATTCACACCAAGAAAGATAACAATAATTGTAATGATAACTATATTAGCCTCCACACCAATGGACGATAACTTTCTGCTTATTTTAAGCATGCTTTGCAGTTATGTACCCAGTCAAGAAAATGGATGTAGATAAACTACTACTGCTCCACGTTTCACAACGTAATCAAAAGAAAAAAAAGACGAAAACATCTTCAGAAGGCCACACATAGCATATAAGCGTTAACATTAGTGCCATTAATGCAGAATATAAGCATGACAAATTACACACTATATACTGGTATTTAACTTTCAATTATAATTGAGTGGTTAAAACATCTTCTTTTGCCATGAGTGTATGGGAGCCTTAACTTTAGACCAAAGCCAAACCTTAAGCCTATCCCTTTCCTCATTCCTAAAATTTTATTAGGTGGTAGGAATGTTGCTGCAGGACCAACAGAGATTTTAATAAAGGAACCTACTTTATCCAAATGCAGTAAGGATCCAAATGCTAAAGCAGCTGACTTGGTGACATTCTGCCTAAACATTTAATGGCTTAACCAACAGCATTTTTATATGAATGTACCTCTTAGGGAAACTGGTCTCAAAACCATTTGAAAGGCACCTCATTTTCATCCTAACTCTGTATACACCCTC
Organism: Moxostoma hubbsi; assembly: GCA_032164185.1. Taxonomy (NCBI): domain Eukaryota; kingdom Metazoa; phylum Chordata; class Actinopteri; order Cypriniformes; family Catostomidae; genus Moxostoma; species Moxostoma hubbsi. The sequence goes on along the minus strand of JAVLUX010000036.1, from coordinate 3,338,651 downwards.
AAAAGATAGCAGCTTTCGGATGCAGCCAAATAATTTAATACTTTCCAAAATCAAGTTATAAGATGAGATAGCAAAGATACAGTTGTGACCAAAAATATTGGTACCCTTGGTAAACATGCGCAAAGAAGGCTGTGAAAAAACTCTGCATTTGTTTTCCTTACAAAAATCTAACCTTTAATTGAAATAAAACAATTGAAACATGGGAAATATCTCATTATTAAATAAATATATTATCCAAAATGCATTGGCCATAATTATTGGCACCCTTTTATTCAATACTTTTTGCAACCTCCCTTTGCCAAGATAACAGAGTTTTCTCTTATAATGTCTAATGAGGTTGGAGAACATCTGGCAAGGGATCTGAGGCCATTCTTCCTTACAGAATCTCTACCGATCCTTTAAATACAGAGGTCCATGTTGCTGGACTCTCCTCTTAAGTTCACCCCAAACATTTTCTATGGGTTTCAGGGGACTGGGATGGCCATGGCAGAACCTTGATTTTGTGGTCAGTGAACCATTTTTGTGTTGATTTTGATTTGGATCAGTGTCCTGCAGGAAGATAAAACCAGGGCCCATTGCAAGCTTTCTGGCAGAGGCAGCCAGGTTTTGATTTTTTTTATCTGTTGGTATTTGGTTATACCATGAATCCGAACAAGATGTCCAGGACCTTTGGCAGAAAAACAGCCCCACAACATTAAAGATCCAGCACCACATTTAACTGTGGACATTGGGTGCTGGTGTTCTCTGGTGTTTTCTTCAAAAAATGTTTTCTTTTTTTTTTTTGTTTCATCTGACAATAGAACCCGGTCACATTTGAAGTTCATGTAGTGTCTGGAAAACTGAAGATGCTGTTGTTGGATGTTTTGCTAAAGTTTTGATCTTGAAACCCTCCCAAACAACTTGTGTTGATGTAGGTGATGTCTGATATATATTTTGAGACTTTTTGACCCCAAGACCCAACTAATTTCTGCAATTCTCCAGTTGTTATCCTTGGAGATTCTTTGGCCACTTGAACCATCCTCTTCACCATGCATGGAGACAATATAGACACACATCCTTTTCCAGGCCGATCTTCAGTTGATTGGAACTTGTTCATTATTGCTCTGATGGTGGAAATGGGCATTTTAAATGCTTTGACTATTTTCTTATAGCCACTTTCCATTTTGTGAAGCTCAACAACCTTTTGCCAGACATCAGAACTATATTCTTAATCTAACCCACTGTGATTGATGATTAAAGTAATTTAGCCCATGTGTTACCTCATATTTATACCCCTGTGAAACAGGAAGTCATGGCTGAAAAATTTCATGTTCCTAGTCACCCAGGTGCACTAAAAATGTAAAATATGAATAGGGAATATACTTCAGATATATTTTACTCATAAGAATTACTATGGGTGCCAATAATTGTGCCCAATGTTTTTGGAGAAAAATATTTATTTAATAATGAGATATTTTCCCTCTTTTATTTGTTTTACTTAATTTAAAGGTTCGATTTTTGTGAATTTTCTAATTAAAGATTAAAATGATAGAAAAAAAAAAAAATCTGACCTGAACACTCACTTTGAGACTAAATATTTGCTCCTACTCCTCAGGAGATCCCTTGGGAAGATGTTTCCTCACTCAGGAAAATCCCTCATCTTTGACAACTTTCCAGATCCGACCAACACCTGGGAGATCATTGAGACTATCGGTAAAGGGACTTATGGGAAAGTTTACAAAGTCCTTAACAAGGTTAATGGCAGCAAGGCCGCCGTGAAAATTCTGGATCCAATCCATGTAAGTTAACGTTTCTTTAAATGTATGTCAGTTAATGCAGTTGTCCAGCATTACTTTTTCCTACTCGAATCAACCTTTGTGTTTGGGGACCATTATGGGATATTTAAGCAATCAGCCACAGTTAAGTTACAATGATTTTACAACGGGTAAGGGAAGGGGTTAAACTGGGATATGATATTACCCCCCATTCACCCTCATAACCTGCACATTACCCTTTTTTCTGACAGTGTTAGTACATACAGTAATACAGACTGTGTGGTCAGCATTTAAAATGGCTTTGAATGTGGCTTATCCAAACAGAGCGGGTCTGAACTGAACTTTCAAATACGCATGTCTATGGGACCTGTTCAAGGACCCTGTTTTGACAAATATTTATGTTAATCATAAAATAATTTCCAAACTTTGAGTTACCAAGCAAACCCAATGTTGGATTTTCACAAAATTTAAGGTTAAGGTTAGGGTCAGGATAGGCCCTGGAGGTTCGGCAATCAGATCACATTTGTGCACTCCCGGATGCATGTATAGTTGAATTTGTGTCTACCTGAGAGTGTTTATGCCTGCAGAGACGCCTGCAAACATTACAAACCACTGAAAACTTCAACTCGCCACTGTCATATAAAGAACAGAACATCCATAACCCACAGATTAGCCAAAGGCTCTATCGCTCTCTCTCTCACTCTCTCTCTCTCTCTCTCTCTCTCTCTCTCTCTCTCTCTCTCTTATCATTTTCCTGCTCACGCACTCTATTTTCTTTTTCTTTTAATGATTGGGCAAATATAAAGCCCCCTCACAGCACATTCCCAGACTGCCTAATCATGGCGAGATGGATTTTGGGGAAATGAGCAATTTGTGTTCATTTACTCTATCAGAGTTTTTCCAAGTCACCCTTTGAAGGTCCTGAAAGGAGGGTTGGAAGTCTTTCAATGGCTTTTGACTGCCAATATATTTAACATTACTCATCTCAAACAAATAAACCTAGACTTAATTTAATAGTCTGCAGCTGCTGTGGTGATTGTACCACAGATATGCACAAATATTTATTTTTAATGCTTTTCAAACACAGGAACTGCAGTAATATTGTATAGTAATAGAAATATTGAGCTCTTTCGAAGCCAAAAGGCACTACAGAAGAATCCCCTGTGCCGTATCAGCACTCATAATTAGTTTTTCCTGACGTTCAATCTATAAACAGTAATTTTCCTAAGTTTTTTTTTTTTTTTAATGGAAAACAACAAATGCTATTTAAATCTAGTCCAATTTATTCTGTACTGCTGTTACACTTTATTAATGCTTTTATAATTTCATGGCCTTTCCAGTTTTACTGAAAAGTTCAATAAAATTTGTCACATTTTTTTTTCATTAAGGCCTCCATATTTTCTACATTCAGCACTGAAAAGTTTAAGAAATGCTTAAAATATACCCCCAAATTCTAATTGTGTTATTATTTAGTCACTCTCAGTATTGTTCCAAACCTATCTGACTTCACTTCCTCCATGGAACACAAATGAAAATAGTTTACAGAATGTTCAAGCTGCTCTTTTCTACACAATTAAAGTCAGTAGGGAGTGAGGTTGTCAAGCTCCAAAAAGCTGAGGGGAAGATTTTCAGTGCATAAATGTTGGTCTGTTCCTCACACAAAGCTATCATGTGCCTTTAGGAGGCTTGAAATATGGTAGTGTGGAGTACATTTATGATACTTTTACCATACTTTAATGGTTAGGGATTTTTTTTATTTATGTTTTCATTATTGAAGCTTCAGTCCTCATTGATTTTCGTTCTATTAAAAGAGAAACCCCAAAATTCAGCAAATATTTTGTTTGTGTTTTGCAGAAGAGGGGAAAGCCTAAAAAGTAGGACCCAAGCATCAATTTTAACCTCTGGGCTAAGTAATCATGAAGTAATAGAAACTCTATTTAGAAACATCAGGCAACGGCTATGTTATCTTTCTATAAAGCAGCTTAGAGTGTTCAATTCAATTCATTTCTTTATTTCAGGATATTGATGAGGAGATTGAAGCTGAATACAACATCCTGAAAACTCTCTCAGACCATCCCAATGTCGTCAAGTTCTTTGGAATGTTCTTCAAAAAGGATGTAAAGAATGGGGACCAGCTATGGCTTGTGCTAGAGGTACGCATCCCTTTTATGTCATGCATGTGGGCTTGATTTATTGAAGCTTGCTGTACATCACACGCATTGGTTGTGCGACATGTGCAAAGCATTTTTATAGCCCTTATTCAATCACTGTTATTGTAAAAGCAGCATGTTGACATGAATGTGCTAATTTGTTTGTAAATCTGGGCATTACGTTATGGATTTATGACTGCTTTTACCATGTGGGCTGATGGGACATGACAGTAGTGGTAATATGGTTCTGGAGGACTAACAAAATATGCTGCTGATAAAATGTGATTAGCATTAACACCACCATGATTTTCTTAGGAATGATTACTGCTTGTGTATATTGGAACAGATTGGACAGCTGTTAAATTCAGTGGGTGAATCTCATAAAACTATGTCTGGGTCTTTCCAAAATTAAAAGACAAATATAGACACTTAACAGGAAGACAGGGAACTGATAACAATCTGGATATGAGAAACAAAACAATCTGACAACACAGACAAGACATAAAAAAAGGAAAATATAGGAAAAGGAAGAATTGAAACCAGGTGCTGCCCATAAACACAAGTAGCACTAATCAGTGCTGCCATGGCAACGCTGATTGCGCTGCTGAGCAGCACCTGTGGAAACATGAGGGAGGGAAGAAAACACATTGGACGACCTGAGAGACAGGTGGAGGAAATTGTTCTGACCCTGCCAAAACAAGAATAACACAAGATCTTATGGCAGGATCATGACAATATGGGTAGTTCAAATGAAGTACTTTTGGTAAGTTGACAGGCCCTGTGGTGTGGCATGCTATGCTCCATCTTAAACCATTTTAAACAGCATTTTGCTATATATATATATATATATATATATATATATATATATTATAAAATTATTAATCATGCATATTTCATGACCTCATATTTTCCTACGTGGTATATTTGTACTCTTAAAAAATCCATGTCACACCGCAGAAGCAGTTGAAATTAACTAGATTAGGTTACAGCATCTGAAATACACACTTTCTCTTCTACTTGCATGTCAATTGTAACCTAAAATGTTCATGTAATTAAAAAAGTGAATGTACTATCAACTTAATGACCCATACTTTTTATATAATTCATGTTAGGCATACTGCAATTTAAACTTATTTTTTTCACATTATCATAATTTTCATAAAAATAATGTTAGAATGGAACGCATTTACAGGTCTTAAAATTGGCTTAATTTACTTTTTGCTAAATATATTTTCTTATTTTTCCCCCTTTGATTTTGATGTTCATTGTGAGATGTTCATTGCAGCTTTCATGAGATTTACTCTGTTCCTCATTCAGTTGTGCTTCACTGCTTGAAATTGTTATAAAGGTTTGTGCTGTGGAAATGGGATGAGATTGTTACATATGGGGCTTAGTTTCAGTATGTGGTCTTGTCAGAGTTTTCCTGGCAGGACAGGTACAGGTGGGCGGAGACAACTGTTTGTGTCCTATTGGCTCAGGCAACTACTTGTGCCAATTAGACAAACGAACGGCTGCATTCTGCAGTGCACCTGCACTTATGTACAGCAAGGTCACTGCAAGTATTACACCGCAATTATGTATTGATGAGTAATGCACTTTAGTTATGCTGCTAAGCAGTAATTATTTCTTACACCGTGTTCAGACAGCATTGTATTGTATTGAGTTCACTGATGTATTTGCTTTTAAAGCAGCTATTTCTTACACTGGTAATCTCACTATGCCAATACAGTAAAATAATGTTTAATTTTAGTAAATTGGTATACTAAAATATAATTGTATGTATAAAAAATTCTTATTTTATATATGCTCTCATACTGTGGGAGAGCTAGTTGGTTGTGTGGTCCAGTCTGGTTCTGAATAAAACGCTAGAGGGAAGGTGTCATATACCATTTTAAAGTGGGGTGGCCATTGGGTGATATAATGCTGTTATATGTGATATCAGCTAATGCAAATTAATAATTGAATTTGAGACTTTTAATATATTTCTTTTTAAATTGTCTACTAACTGTCCAATAGTATATGCATATAGCCTACATGAATGATGAGAGATTTGTAATTTTTCTATTTGTGTGAGATTTCATGAATTCATATCCATTGACATTTCCAGCACATTTCAAATTTTGTGTTGCGTTCCAGATTCAATACAAGTTCAGCTCAATCGACAGCATTTCTATCATAATGTTGATTACCACAGAAATTAATATTCTCTCCTTTTCTTTAAAAAGCAAAAATGGAGGTTACATTGAGACACTTGCAATAGATGTGAATCGGGACAATTTTTGGAGGGTTTAAAGGCAGAAATGTGAATCTGATAAATTTTATAAAAGCACTTTCATAAATTCTTCAGTTAAAACTTGGGTATTATATGAACTATAAAGTCATTTAAATTTTTATAAAGTCATTTTGTATTTGTACAGTTGTATTTGATTGTTGACTACATCGTCATGGCAATTTTTTTCAATTAACAATTTATATTGATTCAAATATATGTATCTCATAAAACAAAATATATATATATACACACACACAAGGAATCAAACTTGATCCTAACCCCAACAACATAACAGTGGTCCCAAATGACATGGATACGCGCATGCATAAAAAAAACTAAATAAAATAAATTGATTCACAAATTAAACGCAACAACAATAATCACACATCTACAAATATCAAATACCCACCCCATTTCTCCACAAACACTTTATACCTCCCCATTCCTCTGAATGCTACTTCCTCAAAGGCCAACACTCTTTCCATCTCAGAGCACCATTCTTGAAAAGAGGAAGCTCCAGCCCCTCAAAATGATCTGCCTGGCTATCATGACACTGGTTAAGACCCAAGTCTTTATGTGTCTATTTTCAATGTCAATGACCGCCCCATCACCCAAGATACAGAGTCTGTGGGAAAATTATACCTGAATGCTTAACACCTCACACACCAGATTCTGCACCTTTAAACAAAACTGTTGTATTTCAACACACCCCCAAAAGACACGGGCTATATCTCTGACTGGCATTGACAGCAGGTGGGCGTGTCTTTAAGACCAAGCCTATACAATTTAGAGGGGATCCAATAGAACCAATGGAAAATCTTGAATTGTATATTGAATGCTATTATTAATATTAATGTATAGTTTGGGGTTTAGCCATTGGCTCAAGGCAACATATAGATAAATATCTGAATTAAACACTCTGGACACTTTTGACCATACTGAGTGCAAATGTGAAATCATGGGGTGTGATTTAACTTCTCTGGTTAGATTAATGGAAAGGTTTTGCAATAGTAAAATAGGGGCAATAAATTCTTATTCAATGCAGAACCAGGGAGGGGTCTTTCAGGTGGAATTGACCAATGAGCCAAATGTTTGATACCGAAAGCATAATAATAAAACTAAATCTTGGGTAGACCTAGATCACCTTTGTCAATCGGCCTATGCAGCTTATTAAAATGTAATCTTGAGCGCTTACCACTCCAAATAAAATACTTCACTATACTCTCAAATTGCTTGAAATAAGAGAGGGGTACTTCTACCGGGAGTGAATGTAGCAGGTTGTTATATTTTGGAATACAGTTTTTAAATAACATTAACCTTCCCAATCATTGATAAATGTAACGAAGTCCACCTGTCTACATCGCTTGAAAACCTTTTTATTAAAGGGTCAAAAATAGCTCTAATTAAATAAAGACAAATTTTGGAATAAAATACCCAAATACTTAATGCCCTGATTGGGCAACTGGAAGGTGCCTGGCTGAAAGGCCGTTGCTGGACAGTACGCTGTCAGAGCCAAAGCTTCGGATTTAGACCAGTTGACTTTGTATCCTGAGAATTTGTAAAAGGAATGAATAATTCTCTTGAGGCAAGGCATAGATTTAGTAGGGTCAGAGATGAATAATAAAATATCATCTGCATAAAGCAGAAGCTTATGCGCCACGCCTCCCACCAACACCCCTGGAAAATTATCCTCCTTTCTTATCGCTGCTGCTAATGTTTCCAGGCAAGACCGAACAATAATGGGGAAAGAGGGCAACTCTGACGGGTGCCGCAATCCAGAGTAAAATAATATGAAATTAATAAAAATAATTTTGTACCGCTGCTACAGGGTGTCTATAAAGTAACTTGATCCAACCAATAAACGTACTCCCTAACCCATACATTTCCAAAATCTTAAAAAGATAATCCCATTTTACCATATCAAATGCCTTTTCTGCATCAAGTGAGATGGCAGCGACCGAAGACTGACCATTTGCCACTGAACATATAATATTGATGAAATACCGAATGTTATCAGAAGAGCTGCGGCCCCGAATAAATCACACCTGTCTATATGTATGTCATAACTTATCCAGCTAGATGTAAAAAATTTTGCTAACCGATTAAGAGAAATTGGATGGTAACTTTTAAACTCACTTGGATCTTTTGTCTTTATATATATATATAATTTTTTTTTAATGATTCTGAATAAACATCTAACAAAAGTGGAGCCAGTTCTGTAGCATAAGATTTAAAAAACTCAGCAGCAAAGCCATCTGGCCCGGAGCCTTGTTGGTAGGTAAGGCCTTAATTACCTCATCAAGTTCCTCCAAGTTTATCTCAGAATTAAGATTTTTTTTATTTTTTTTGCTCCGTCACCAATTTAGGGAGTTCTAATGGTTCCACAAAATTTCTAATATCTTCATAGTAGAAGACGTAGAACTATAAAAATCAAGATAGAATTCTTTAACGGCAAAATTAATACCAATGCCCGAGGTAATAATTTCACCATCAGCAGATTTCACTGAAGGAATGGTAGAAAGACTTTCTTTGCTCTATATATCTAGCCAAAAGCTTCCCTGCTTTGTCCACTGACTCAAGGTATGACTGTCTTACCCTGAATAACCAAAACTCCAGTTTCTGTGACAAAAATATAATTAAATCTATATTTCAAATGAGTCAATTTTCTGAGGCCATTAGACGACATTCAGTGCTTCAGCTCTGGCTCGGCACTTTTAATATTCTCTTACAACTTCACGAGTTCTCGTGCTTTGGATTTTTTGGTGAATGTGGCACATTGTATGATCTACCTTAAGTGCCTCCCAAGCCACGCCCACGGAGGATTCTGAGGACAATTTGGTCTCTATATAGACAGTGATTTCAGTCTTTAACATTTGTTGGAAATCAGGATTTTGCAAAAGGGATACATTAAAGCGCTTGCTGTATGATTTATTTTTCTCCATATGTGGCAACACCTCCAAGCTCACCAGGTAATGATCTGAGACAAAATGCTTCCAATTGAGCAATCGATGAAATGAGGGACTCAAAAAATATATTCTGAATAAATCTTATGGGCTGATGAAAAGAATATACAGTCCCTATCAGATGGGTTCAAAAGTCTCCAAATATCTACTAGACCAAGATATTTACACATCCTGTGAAGTGTCAGTGTTCCTCTATTGGGCTCAAACCCCTCTATGAATCCAATAATAAATTAAAGTCTCCTCCCTAAATTACAATATCCCTTCAAGATCTATAAAAAAGCCCTGAGCATCAGCATTAGGTGCATAAATATTAGCCAAAACCAACCTGTGCCCCTGAATTTCTGCTAAAACGATAACGACTCTTCCTGATTTATCTTTATTTGAGAAATTTGAATTGTAGATGTTTATTTATCAATATAATGAACCCCTACTCCTACTTGAGCCAGCTCTAAAGAAACTTGTCCACCCCATATCTTCACAAAATTTTCAGCTTCCTGTAAGAAAGAAGATACATTATCACATTTCTTACATTTAAGAAATAACATTCCTTCTTTTTGGGTGCCCTATAAAAGACATAAAATGTGGAGAGAGACAATCCACTCATATTAACATTTGATATAAAAGAAAAAATAAATTGTGCATCAAAAACAAGATTACAAAGACCACATTTCAACATTAGTGCAACAATCAAACCCTACCCCCCCCCCCCAAACCAAACAAACAGAAAGAAAAATGTGAGCATTAACCCTGCGCAAGACAGCACCAACCAGCATCAATCCCTCTAAACTCAAATAGTCCATGTATGCCTACAAGAGCCCCAGCGACAATAGATTGGTCAAGCCTGGTGTTTTTATACAAATTTTGTGAGGCAAAATTACATAACAGAAAATACTTTGTAAAACAGACTATTTTTATTCCAATGTCCTGCGAAAATACTCCACAAAAAATAAACTCCAGCCGACAGGAGGCAAAAGCACATGGAATGAACGGATTCATCCACAACTGTCCTGAAGCAGTGTTATTCCACAAAACAAACTCCAGCCGCTAGGTGGAACCAGCACAAAGAGAAACAAAACAGACATCTCGGTTCGTCGTATGGTCAAGAGTCAAATTCACTCAGAGGCCGCATAAAAAAAATAAAAATACATGACTTACTGTCCGTCAACTTTATAATAGACATCCTTTGTGTGGGCTTGTGGATATTTTACAGTTGTCTATTGTGTCCATTCTTAATCTGGTCGGGAACTTCAGTGGAAAGGCGATCTTCCGTCAATGCAAAATTTTCTTGGAGTGTCATTCCACGAAACAAACTCCAGCCGCTAGGTGGAGTCAACGTGGAAAGAAACAAAAATGGCTTCCTCAGACAGCCAGAGAAAATACAGTGAGTCAGTCCACTCACATAAAAAACATGCAGTTGTTTATTCACCCATAGTTTCTATAAAGGATAGTGCCTGTCTGGGGCATAAAAATACTTTGCGGCTGTCTTTGGTGGCTATTCTAAGTTTGGCCGGATATTTCAGTGCAAAAGCGATCTTCCGTTGATGTTAGAGTTTCTAACATGCCTTGAACCAATTGCGTTTGTCTCTTGTCAAAGTTGCAATGTCTAGGAACAAGAAAATATTGTGATTCTTCCAAAAAAGCTTTCCTTTGCTTCTCGCCTGGTGAAACACAAGATCTTTATTGGATGATCTCAGAAATTTGGCCAGAATTGATCGGGGCCTCTTTCCCTCAGCCGATCGGTAAGCCGGGACTCTGTGAGCTCACTCAATTTCCAGCTTATGGCCTATTATGTCGAGCAGACTCTGGAAGAGCTCGTCCAGGAATTTCGCCATATCTCTGCCCTCTTCATGCTCAGGAATTCCCACAATCCATATATTGTTCCTTCAATTCCTATTTTCCAAAATTCTTTCCAAGTCTGTTTTGGACGTGGGCGGATTAGCGGAGAATTACCTTTCCGATGACTCCAGACAATCGATCCATCTCAACATCTGCCACTCTATTTTCCATCGCCATAATCGATCGACGTATTACAGCAAGGTCCTCCATGTCAGCAATGACCTTTGATAGCATCACGAGATGTTGGACCATTGACGCTGAATTTCTTCTCCCACTGCGCTTTCTAAATCGAGTTCCCATCTCGCAGGGTCATCAGAGGATTCAGCTAGAGCATGTAGGTGTCTTTTAATCTCTCCCAGAGTTTGATTTTGACTTCTTTGCCATGATTACCTCAACGAGCAAATGTGTAACTGGATGTTTCAAATCTCACTGGATTATAATATGAAAATAATTTAAAACTAGCAAATTGCTAGTACATGTGCCCCCCAAAAGTATTTGGACACTTAAGCCAGACTTAATATGTATGAATGTAATTTTAATAGATAACAAAATATCAAAAAAGTGTTATTATTTTTAAAGATGGCACAAGCACTTCACCAAAATAAGTTTCAGTTTGAAATAGGCTGTTGACTTTACACAACCACTAAAAATTCCCATGACGCGCATGTTAAAAGTCATTGCAAACATTGCACTGAAAGTGAAGTTAGTTCTGAGAAAATCTCTAGCACTATTTGTTTGTGCACACCAGTTGCTAATGCAATCGAATGCAATGACATTCAGACATTTGCAAGTAAGGATTGAGTGTCCAGATATATTTCGGGCCAATGTGTTTGCAAAGAGTTTCAAGATTTTTGCATGTTTAAGTTGAGTTAGAAATGTATTTTTGCTTAAGGTGTGGCACTTATTTCTCTTTCTCTCCCTTATGAAGTCACAAGAGCTATTTTTCTTTTGCCAGGGTAGCTGCAGTTCATTGAAAGATCTCTTTTCTTGCTTTTTTCCCTAAAGAGCTTTGCATGTCTGTATGCAAACCCCTGCATGCAAAATCCACACTCAGCAATTCAAATGCGAAAACTAATCCTTTGACTAAAATCACAGTGGAACCTTCAAGCTCTGTCGGCAGTGAGTTGGCAGCAGAGGAGATTGGTGAACGCAGGAGGGTTAAATTGCCATGGTTACAGTCATCCCTCTAAACTGTAATTTTCAACATTTCAGTAGAATATGGGAAGACGGCTCTTCCACATTTTGTAACCCCTGATTACAGAGAGGTCTCGCACAAATTGCGTCCTCCACTTTGCAGGCTGCTCATCAGCCCCCGTGCTTGTTCTGCGTCTCTTTTGTGTTGTGGGTTCCAATTATGGCTATGAAGGGAACTGCTTTCATCTGCACTCGCCGGTTCTTTGTTATATTAGGCCCTGATTCCGCTGGCCCATACTTCAAAGATGTTGGAGATAATCTCTGTTCAGTTCAGTGAAAGTTGCCGTGTAGGTACCAGTTGGTCATTAATGGCTGGAATAACCCAGATGATAGGGGTTCATTGTTATAGTTTCATACGAAATGGTACATCTACTGTGCTGCTGTTATTCAAGGTTTTATTCATTGAATTTTCAAAGCACAGCTTTTTGTGGATATGCAATTTGTGGGAGTCTGCTTTCCTCTAATGAAGTGAAATTATTGACTAGATTGTTACAAATAAGTGATGTCTCGAGAAGAGTTCATTGGGCTTCATATTGGGAAATTGCATGTCAAATCAACCACATTTCAGAAGAACAATAAACAAATGATGATGAAAGCCAAAATAATAAATGCCACAAATAATTGCTTAAAATTGGGAATTTATAATATAGAGATGGTCAAGTCAACTGATTTTGGTAACAGACTGACCCATCTCTATGAAAAAAATAAAATAATGATGCCGCCACATGTCCGAGGTAATATTCCCCTGTTGTTTTGCTCAAATCATTAGCAAAATTTGTCAGTTTGACCCCATCTACAAAATTAAGGATTAATCCATAAATATTGACCCATGGCATTAACTCATGATAAACATTTGAACTTTTATCATAATTTATGTTCATCATTCAACTGTAAAAACAACAAAACATTAAAAATTTAATTTTGTTCTCTGTTGACAATGAATGACTCAATTGCTTGGGATTTGAACAAACCTAAAGTGGTAAAAAGTAATTATTGTTGAATTACACTTTAAATTGTACAGCTTGTTGAGAATATTATCCCACAGAAAACGAAATGGATGAAAAAAACCCCATCAACTTACATGTAAGGAGGAACTCAAACCATATCTAAAGACCACAATATCAATATCAGACTTGGAACTGGACTCTTTTGTCTTGAGCCAGTAACCAACCATTAGGCAACCTCCATAGCAACACACCAAACAACACTCTAAACACCCCAGCAACCACCCAGGAATGTGTTTCCCAAAAGTACGATTAGCCAACTATGGTCGTAAGTTCCATCGTTACCAACGTTCAATGATTTGTTGTTTCCTGAATCTACAGCTCATTACCTGTGGTTAGAAACATAGTTCCTAATTAGTTTGATGTGTCATCACTTCACTGAGTCTTTTCTTTATATTTTATTCTCTCTCTCTCTCTCTCATATATATATATATATATATATATATATATATATATATATATATATATATAGACTTTGATCACATTTACATGCATGAAAATAAATAAAAGACTTGTTTAGGGTTTTCATTCTGAAATGTTATGCAAACGCAAATGCAGCCGTTTAAGTGCTTAAAGGTTGTTGAGAGATAACAGATTAACACAAGTGTTTTCTGTTGGAGGACACAGCTTCTTTGTCAATGTTAATGCACAAGTGGCATTTTTGGCTGCGGGATAAATCAACCATGGGCCGAAAAGCACTTCAAAGAGAGAACAATCACAATTCAGCTTCACACTGAATTTTCAATAAAGTTTTTAAAAGAGAACTCAAAATGTCTGTTTATTTTGGAGCTCAACATTTTTCAGCCCGCCACTGCTGTCATAGTAAAGACTTTAAATGGCATAGGAATGATCTCTTCTGAAAAGAACGTGCTCATCTGAAGAGTGTGCATGTGCGGTTTTGCTCAAGTGCATCAGGGGAACACTGAAGTCTGATGTAGAGGGGAAACCCCACTATAGCAGCACATGTATCTGTCTTTACACGGTGCATGATGCATTTGTGTCTTCAGCAGCTTTCTCACATTTAAACATCTTTCTGGTGTATGTTATTACTCCACCCCCTAGCAAGTTAGTTTCTCCAATGATGCATCGAACTACGGTGGTTAAGCAGTCAGTTATGTCAGTGTCCGGGAAACGCACTCCAGAACGTTTTTCAGTGTGGTGACAAGTTTTGCACAGCTAAGAACCACTCACACCTGTAAGAATTGTACATTTTTTTATAAAATGATCTAAAGTCAAAAATGGGGAAGTATCTGTGCATGATTTTACTTTAGTGATAAATCTGTGTCTCACCTGCACTGTGTAATTATCAGTGAAAGCAACCCACATCTACAGCTTTATAAAAATGTATTTTAGTTTCTCTGCAATTGTCAAAGGCTACAGTTTCAATTGCATCCCATTTAGTTATTATTCCACCAGCATTACAAGACATGTGAGAAACAATGTCTTTTGGCATTACTGACATCAAACATTGCATGACGTAGGGTCTTCATAAGACAAGTTTGATCAACATGATCACATTGGAAATTGAGATGTTGTTTCCAAAAAATATTGTACCCTCAAATCAACCTCATTCAGATTAATTACTAAAAAACGGCAATCCCAATCAGACATTTTTACATCAATACAAGCCTGAACACATTCTCTCTAGCATTCACATAAACAATGATTGGGTGATTTTGAGGTTGAATTTTCTATAAAAATAATTACACTTTTTTTTTTTTCTTCCCCTCCACTGATGGTTGAGTTTTGGGTTAGAGGGTAGAGTTAATAAAATCTGAATTCCTGTTGACTGTATAACACATTTTCTTTAAAGGGCTGGATTTCAAACATGAAACAGTCATTAGTAAGATCTGCCATGGAAGGAGCTTTCTTATAGCTTCAAGAAACAATGCATATTTTTTTAGGGTGGTATTTTTTTTAATGACCTTTACTTGTAATTACATTCTTACTTCACGCATTGCAATTAAAACATGAGATTAAACAATCATTTGTCATGGTATGTAAATTCTCTCATTCACTTTACAGTAATATAATCAATGTGCTGGCTTTGCTTTTTGGCCTTGTTTCCTGCATTGAATGGCTGGTTTGTTGTTAGCACACCCTTTGAAACTAAGCCCTTTTCGAACCTTGTTTTATGTGTTTAGCTTGTGCCCATTATTAATTCACAATGTGGTTTAAAATGCCATTGTTTGTCAGGGCTTTATTATTAAACGTTGAGAGGAAGCGGACACCTAGCTCATTATTAGAGTGTAAATGATAAGGTCACCTGGACAAAAGAGCTGCTTTTTCTAGAGGAAAACCAGAAATGAGTGCGGACCACACATGCGCGTGCGCACACACACACAAGCACAAAGAAAGGTAATGATTGAAGTGTCTGCTGCACTCACAAAAATAAACGTTCCATTCAAATCAAATATTCTACATCGTTTGCTCCAGGTACATTATTAGCATGCCAGTAAATAAGCTAAATTTGTCCAGATTGGCTTTAGAGCTGAGGAAAGATGGCAGAATTAGCCTTGAGTCTCTTCAGATGAATGTGAGGAATTATGTTGATGACTCGTCAGCAGGTGACATTAATAATGTATCCGCCATAGCCTGAGGCTAATCCAGAGTGACACATACAACATCTAAAAATAATACTATCAGGAATTTAGTTTACATTTTACTGTTGATATAAATTTAGGACTATACATTTTTTTATTTTAAGCAATAGTTTATTAAAAAGTTAGCATTCTGTCATCAAATACTCACCCTTGTGTTATTACAAACCTGTATGACTTTCTTTCATTTGCTGTTTTCCATACAAAGTGAATGGGACTGTCATGCTTTAAAAACAAACTAAAAACATTACAAAAGTATCATAAAAGTGCTCCATACTACCTGTGTGCTATATTAAAAATATGTGAGAATAGACCAACATTAAACTTCAAATCTCAGTTGTACTTTTGCATATTTACAATTGCCATTATTGGTTACGACACACTTGACATCACTGACATGAAACCTTGCGTGAAGCGTCCTGATGCTCCACATTGAATAAATAAAAATGACATTTGAGAGCTACGGGTAGATTTAAGGGGAAGATTTACAATGAATCATGAATTTTTATCCGTTCCTCACACAAAGCTATCATATGTTCTCAGAAGACATGAGTCATATGGACTGCATTTACAGTGAAGTTTAAAGCGAAATTAGGATGAGTAAATGATGACAGAATTTTCATGGTAGGGTATTATTTTAAAGCAAAATGATCTGAGATTTGCTGCACTATTGACAGCTCCTTTGAATGTACCTGAGCAATAAAGATTGTGTGTGCAATTTTTTTTCAATGTAAAAATACCAGTCTGGTCTGATAATCACGTTGCTATACCTATCAAAAAATTCCATTGTTTGAGTGGCCTGTCCAGCCCGACACAGCAACATTGACTCAACCAATGTTTGGGGGGGGGGGGGGGGGGCTAGCTATTTGTTTCACCCAAAGCAAGACACAATTACATCACATTAAGAAATGCAGTATCAGTCTTAGAAATAAATGCTGCTTTATTCTACAAAGGGTGCTGGGTGCACATTCCTGAGCGCTGCCATATTAGGATCATAAAACCAGCTGAATATTGTTCACTTTATATAGATTATCCCCTGTAATTTGGATTAATCATGGCTGAGTGTAAATAGTGTATTTCTACAATGAAATCGGTAACAGAGAACTTTTGCTCTTGCATGATGCTGCATGCGTAACCAGTTAAAATATTACTGCAGTGCACCTTTAAAATGCGTTACAATGCCTTTTTTATTTTTTTATTTGGTCAACACTAGACCATTTGTTGGGGGCTGCTGGTTATTTAAATTTTTTTTAAGATGAAGTGTTGAATTTCTGCACCAGTAGTGGCACCAAATGGAATTGCAGTGATAATGACTGTTTTGAAACCGGTTTCCCGATCACTCTCCCTGCATCGATTGGTCAACTTTATTTGCAACAGTAGCCCCAAACAATGCTTATGTAGGAAATTGGCAATTGATAACATTATTTTCCTCGCCCTGATTGATGCAGCCTTGATAATATCAATTTGTTTTAAGTCCTGTATAGCATCATAAATTCCATCAAAGCTCTTTTGCTTTTCCTTCCAAGTGTTGGGTGTAATCTAATTAAAAAACAATTAGTAACTATAATCTAATTACATTTTTAGTCAAAAAGTAGTGTGTTGCTGTGGAGGCGAGGGCATGGCGAGTGTTCGTCTGGGGAGAGAGGAAGCGGTAAGGGTTTTCACCAGAGATAAACTACTGCTAATTGTGATTTCTATGTTCACATTGAGAGGCAGGGAGATAAAAGGCTGCCCAAAACTCCAGAGAGGGAAAGAGAGAGCTGAACCTGCACGTGTGTGTTTGTGTGTGTGTGTGTGTGTGTGTGTGTGTCCATGCAGTGTCGAGTGTGACATTTCTGTAAACAGTGAAAATAAAATAACTTTTTGAGTTGGATCCATCACCTCCCGCTTCCTCCTTTCCCTCCTCCATGAATGAATCTTATTACAATAGCATGTAACAATGTATATACATATTACAGATACTGACTTTAAAAACATATATTTATTGTGTAACATTGGTTACACATAATTCTTAAATAATATTATTTGTGTAGAATACATTTAAGACATAAATGATGTACTTGCGTTTGCATTCCTGAAGGGCATGCTTCAACTAACAAATCATTGACTTACATGCAACAATTAACAAGGAGGACATATAAACATTATTTTGAATTTGTTGAGCAGAAAAACAAAATCTTTTCTGTAAAATGTGTTTTAGAAAACTTAAAATTGAAGGAATAAGAAATTATTACTTTTTTGATTATAATATTCATAGTATAGTAAGTATTCATTTATCTGATTAACATTTTTGAGATTAATTTGCAGTAGATACATTTGAGGAACTTCACTGGCCTAAAAATGTGACCGTTGGTTAAAACAATTTCTCACCCAGATTTATTCAGGCTTTGTGACGTCAAATAGTTTCAGGTCCTTTATGGACTCAAATTGATATCGTCAATTACGTCCATGCTTGTTTGCTCTTCCATGCATTCACATATGTCATGCCCAAATTTCCCAAACTGTATTTAGCAGCCTGAAAATTGACACCTGATTTTCCCAACCTGAAATGCACCATTTGAACAATAAAATCCCGAATTTCACAGCCCATGAATTCACAAATTTACAGTGACTTTTTTTATATAATTAAATGACTTATTTTTTTCAAGGTAATGAATTCTGTTTTCTTTCATGTCACATAATTACATAATTTCAATAAAAATGTGGGTGCAGGCAAGCTGTTGTGTGCCAAAGGAGCAGCCCGCGCCAGGCTGCATGTAACCTTCCCCAATGCCCCATAAAAACATCATACACTTCTTAGGTTCCTGGCTTCCCTCTTCTCTTGAGCATGGTAGCAGGCCATGCCAGCCACAACGACCGGGGGCAGAAGGAGCTGCCCAAGGGAGATGCGGTTCCGCTAACAGGGGGACCGTACCGTGGAAAATACAACACGGGGTAATCGTGACGACCGATACCTGTAGAGCACTTATTCCAGTACAGAGTAATTCGTACACATAGTGGGTCTGGTCGGGAATTCCTCTGCCGAATTCGCGAGCAAGAGGGCTATGGTGGAAAAACATCCAGGAAGCGCAAGCTTTTGTGGACTCACCTGGGGGTAAAAGTGCAAAGGTTCGCCTCAGAAAAGGGGAAAAGGCGCTATGCGAAAGTGTTACACCCGGTCAGCTGTTCCGTGTTACCGAGTTGTACGTGCTCGGACCTGAAGAAACACGAGCCAGGGCCGACCAAACATCATAGGTTATTGATCTCACGAAGGTATTGGGTGTTGCCCATGTCTGTCAGAGGCGTCGGTGGCCGGTTCCCACGAGAATGCCACGCTGCTCCATTGAGCATGCATAGAGCTGCCTGGTAGAGGAGCTCTGGCTTGGTTGATTGCGCCTACAACAGCAGGTGGTAGGACCATTTTAGATCTTCCGTGACCCATCCAAGGGCCAGATGTGGAGATTCCAGAAGTCTGGGCGCATCAGTTCAGGTCCTTCCTTAGAGTAATGCGCCAGAAAGGTGCTGTCACGAGGAGCATAAGGTCAGAGAACCATGTCTGAGTGGGCCAGTAATGAGGACCTATACTTCGTCCTCCCTGACAGCTTTTCCTGCACCACCAGTATAACGTGGTTTGTTGCTTGCATCCCCAAAATGTTGACATTTGTTATGTATTTTTCAAATGATTTTGGAGGATTTCAATGCTTTGCTTAAGGCTATATTTTAAAATGAAATTAATAAAAAATTCTGTAACCATTTACTCATTGCTTTATCATTACATTTTTATTTTGATCAAATACGTTTCAAAGAATGAAAAATGATAAGAAAATATATTGAAATATAGATGTCCTGTATTGTACGCCTATTGTCCCCTTGAGGGAAACATAACCTTGCATGTTTGGTGACTGGTGTCAAGTAAATTTTATTTGTATAGTGCTTTTTACAACACACATCGTTTCAAAGCAGCTTTACAGAAAATCATGCATTAACAAAAAATGCAACTTTAATATCTATTAAGTCTTAGAGTCATCATTGTGTAGTTTGATTAAATATGATTGTAAATTGATTATAAAAATAGAAAATTAAATAATAATTGTATTTAGAACCATAGTGAGCAAGCCAAAGATGACTGTGGCAAGGAACACAAAACTCTATAAGATGATAGTTAATGGAGAAAAATAACCTTGGGAGAAACCAGGATTTCTGTGGGGGCCAGTCCCCTGTGGCTAACCAGCATGAATATAATACCAGTATTTGTTATTTATGTACAGTTCATGTCATGGTATAAGATTAAAAAACCAAGTAAGTGATAAGGTCCAGTGTTTTTATTTATTATATATATTTTTTAGGAATATTAGGATTAATGACTAATGTCTAAATCCATCCTGGATAAACTGCAGAAGTTCATATAGATGCAATTTCCTTGTTAGTTGGCTGATGAAGGCTTTTGATGGCTATTAAATTAAAGTCTATGTATTTCATTTCAAGAGTGTAGTCCATCAACAGACAAAGGTGATGCAGGCAGAAATCAGTGAGGTGCATCGCAGTACAACTTGTAGGTAATTTTGGTGAGGTTCGGTGGGGTCCATCCTAAATCCAAGGTTCAGGCAGTGGCATATGAAGTATCCGATGTCTTACAGTTGGAGTTGGCTTTAGTTTGTCCTCTGAAGTCCATCATAATAGACTGAAGTGATGTCTGGCTAGCACTCGCTGCATTTAGTCATCATCATTCAGAGATATATAGGAGTGGAGTCCGACACCAAGCAGGAACGGTGCTGGATCTGGCTGGCTCTGGTGACCTCTGGATATGAATCTTGAGGTTGAGACATGGAAACAAATAGAATAATATTACCGTAGATGCCATTCAATTTTATGCAGAGTTATAGATCATGACAGATTTTTCTGGTCCGGAATACCTAACTAAAGCAGCCTAATTGTAAATTGATGGAAAAAATAGGTGTATGCTGAGCTAAAAACATTAGCCTTTTGTCTAGACAAACTGAGTATGTCTGTTTCCAGAACAGTGTTAAGAAGACTATTTCATAGATTAGCAGCCAAATAGGAAAATTAATGACCTCCTTTTGTTGACTTTGCTATTCTAGGAACTATTAACAAGCCATCATTTTGTGATATTGAACGTGATGGAATATAGTTTGTCAGAAGGTCATTTAAGTACTGTGGAGCTAGACCATTCAAAGCTTTGTTTGTAGTTAACAGAATTTTAAAATTGATATGAACGTTTTCAGGTAGCCAGTGTAATGACGATAAAAAAGGTAAGAATGTTCATATTTCTTTGTTCAAGTCAGCACTCTGGCAGCTGCATTTTGAACCAATTGAAGTTGCTGGTCATCATCCCAGTAATGCATTACAATAATCTAGTCTTGAGGTCATGAACACATTAATTTGTTTTTTGGCATCAGTAACAGAGTCCTAACTTAGCAATATTTCTGAGGTGGAATAATGCTGTTCTACAAACATTGGAAATTTGATTTTCAAAGGATCAAATATAACACCTAAGTTCTTTGCTGTTGAAGATGATGTAACGGCACATCCATCGAGAGTCAAATTATATTTTAGCGGCTTCTTTTTAGAGGTTTTTGGTCCAGTAATTAGTACCTCTGTTTTTTCTGGCCATCTAATCTTTGATTTCATTGATACACTGCTAATTTGGAGAATTGTGAATTTCCATTGAGTTTAGAAGAAATTTACGTTCAGTATCGTCGGAATAACAGTGGAAACTTATTCCATGATTCCTGATAATATCTACCAGGGGAAGCATGTATAAGGAGAAATGCAGAGTCCCTAAAACTGATCCCTGTGGTACTCCATACATTAGTTTGATTTGACAATTCCTCGTTTACACATACAAAGTGGTAGCATTCTGATAAATAGAACCTAAACCATGCCAATGCGAGTCCACTAATGCCAACATAATTATCTGGCCTATTCAAGAGAATGTTGTGATCTATTGTGTCAAAGGCAGCACTAAGATCTAAAAGCACTAGAATAGAAATGCAACCGCGATCAGATGATAAGAGCAAGAATTTGTAACTCTGATAAGTGCAGTCTCTGTAATGTGATGGGGCCTAAATCCTGACTGAAATTTTTCATATACACTGGTGGCCAAAAGTTTGGAATAATGTACAGATTTTGCTCTTATGGAAAGAAATTTGTACTTTTATTCACCAAAGTGGCATTCAACTGATCATAATGTATAGTCATGACATTAGTAACATGAAAACTTCTTAAACTAATTATTTATTTATATATATATATATCTCCTCCACTTGCAGCAATGACAGCTTTGCAGATCCTTGGCATTCTAGCTGTCAGTTTGCCCAGATACTCAGGTGACATTTCACCTCACACTTCCTGTAGCACTTGCCATAGATTTGGCTGTCTTGTCGGGCACTTCTCACGCATCCATAGTATGGATCAGTTACCCTCTTTTATTGTATTTTATGACAGAATGTGTGAAAATAGTCCATGTATGGTCATTATGAAGTTTTTTTTTTTTTATACTTGTTTGTTCTTAAGACATGTATTACTACTGCAAAAAGGGGTGTTTCTTACACAAAACAAAAATCTATTTTTTTCACAAGCAAATGAGCTTGTTATTCGCCGAAAATGTTTGCCTGAAGTTTGCAGCTGTTCACCGATATTGTTGAACCTCCGGCACACTTTTGGCAAAAATTTACAATTTGCCGCAAGTTTGCCGCAAAGCTCATTTGCATGTAAAAATCTTTGGCGAAAATCTTTGGCGAATTTGCGGCAAGTTTGTGGCAAATTTGCTGTGAACTCTTCATTTTTGTAAAGGTTGGTTGATATGAGTGTTACAATCTCAACAAAAATCTGCCATTGCCACAAACTTGCTGCAAACTTGCCACAAATTTACCAATCATTATTTTCACATACAGATCAGCTTTGTGGAACTCTTCATTGTTACATACAGAACTCTTCATTGTTACCAAAGGTTTACTGTAGGTTCACCAGTGAAGAGCTGTAAACTCTGGCAAACATGTGTGGTGAATAGAAAGCTCATTTGCATATATTTATGGCAAGTTTGCCAAAACTCTATATTTTGGTAAGGGATGGCAGACAATAATTGTAATTAGAGGCACATCAATGTTTCACAGTTGTAAATGGTTTTTAGACTGCTGATCCGTCTTAAAAGGAACATTTTATGTCTTTGCCATGTTCCAAAAAAAAAAAATTTGTTTTAGCAAAAATGTTTTCCAGAAATAGTAGTGAACCTGCAGCAAACCCTTTGCGAAGTTTGGAACAAGTTTGCCAGAACTCTTGGTTTTTGTAAGGGTGTCCCTGCTTTCCAAATCAGCCTTAGAAAAGCATTTTTAAGGGGGAACAATCATGATATCCATGCAGTAAGATTGCTTAAAAAATTATTTTCAATAAAAATGAATTAAAATGTGTTACGAATAAAGTAATTATTTTTTTAGCCCTACACCTTTCAGCCCTCCAAAGCTCCCACATTGGATGATCACTTCTATGTGAAATGCACCCTTGTGTTGTTTTTGTTGCTCTTCTTCTTCTCTGCTTTGTGTTGCTTTGGACTTCCAGGTTAAATACAGTTTGAACTCAAAATCTCTGTTTCTCGGAGCATGCGCATAACACTGAGGCCTATAGTAGACCGATTGATGTGTATACATGCTGGATGTCACCAATCTACAATACCGATATCTAGGTCTGTTAGTTTGTCATTTAAAAAGACAAAATACTGCCTTAATCCAACTAAAACCAAACTTTTAAAGTGCATGTTAATGCACTCACTGTGTAGAGCAGGCATACAGGTAGATTCAGCCGAAATTGAAAGATTAGTATGCTGTTCTGAATACAACCATATAGCTTGAAGTGAGAATTATTCCATGCTAAAATACTTAGCGCTGCAGCAATGTTTATCAGTTGGGTTGCTAGGAGACATAGCGCTGCAGCATTGTTTATCAGTTGGGTTGCTAGAAGACATAGCGCTGCAGCATTGTTTATCAGTTGGGTTGCTAGGAGACATCTCTAATGAGAGTCAAACCCCTGCTAAGCTAACGGGAGCATTGCAGTTACAAATATCGGGGATTGGAATGCATTTATGGTCGGTGATATCAAGAAGGAATATCCCACATCAACTTGAATGGAACACAGCATAACCGTGTACCCTGACGAAACGAAATGTATTGCAAACAAAAATCGCAAATATTATTAGATAGATTGTTCCAGGTATTATAGACCTCCTTGGTAGATTCATATGAAAAATTATGATTTTTGAATGTCTGTTCGGGAGAAGTTGATTTCACAAAACAGTCATGTTGCAGTTAAAATTAGGCTTGGTTGAGTAATATGTGCATACATGTCAACACTTCTGTTTTTCCAGTGAGTCTCCCGTATTTCACACCGATCTCCCGCCCCCCCCCCCTCCCGTTTTGTAATTTCTTCCGGGAAACTCCCGTAATTTGTATGGCACAAACCTTGTTATATGAATAATCACATCAATATATTATTCCAAGGTTGTCCAGTTGCCAGATCTTGTATGAAACACATCCTACTCACACAATCAACACACAACCCCCCCCCCCCCCCCCCCCCCCCACCGTGTCGTTTCAATTTCTGGCTTTCGTTCATGGACATGCTTTTAAAATGTGAATTGGTATTATTAGTTAACTGCAACATAATGTATGATGCACAAAGGTTGAAAGAACGCCTTCCCAGATGCGTGTGATCGTGTTAAGATGTCCCCAGCCGCTTTGACTCTATGCGAGAAACATAGAGGGAGAAAAGACGCGGCTGGCATGGTCTGCTCCCATGCTTGGTACGTCGCCTTGTTGCCCCCTTCAGTCTGCCGGGAACCTAAAATGTTTATGACGATTTTATGGGGCATTGGGGAAGGGTACATGCAGTCTGTCGCAGCCTGTTGCTTTGGCACGCAACTGCCTGCCCGCACCTGCGTCAGCAGTGTATGTACACTGTTCGGTGCATATGTAGCGAACGGGACCTACGTCCGCTTAGTAGGGGTAAATCACTCTTCCCCGAATGGCTGGAAATCAGAGGAACTAAGTCCCTTACTCCCAGACCTATTAATCTCGTGTCTACTCTGCCCACTCAGTAAAGCACAATAGCTTAGGCTTTAGGATTTGGACCTGTCACGGTGGAGACCTAAAGTGCAGAATATCAGTAGCCTAACTGTCAGTGTGTATGACTTAACTTGTATTCCCCCTTCCTACTATACTTTACAGACAGAGGATGAGACACCCCTACTTCAGGGAAGATGGAAAAAAACTTCACAATAAAAGCAATAGTATAAAAGTTGAGAAATGAGTGGTTATTTATTATACTAATTACCAGTATTCTAATACTGAGTAAAATAATAATTACTAAAAAAAAAAGAAAGAAAAAATAATCATATATTTTTATAAATCAAATGTAAAACGTATAGGAATGGTTTCCCTATCAACCTGTAACCCTCATAAAATGTTCAAACCCTTGTATTAACATCCACTTCACCAGAGTGGCTCAATAACACTTTGAAAGATTTACTTAACAACATCAGCATGTATCTAAATACACTGCAGAAAAACCTCAAATGCAAATAACAGCAGTATATACTTGTGAATGTAATTCACACAACAGTAACCTTCAGGTCAATGGTAACCTCAGAAACAGTTTCGCACAATACACTCAACACTCCATGACCAACCTCAGTTCAATGTTCCTTTTGGTTCGGATTGTCCACGTTATGTACGTGCCAACCGTACACCAATTAACAGAACATGTCCATCATGAGGGCGTTGCTATCCCGTGACAATGGTGGAGTCATGTGTGGCAGGGTAGCCTATTACTCATCAACCGCACCGTGTATCAATGGCGCGGGAGATAGAGGGAGAGAGCGGGTGAGATTTGCCACATACACGTCCCGGGCTATAGCAGTGAACTGGCTGGTTGTCTTCCTTCCCTGGCGTGAACAGCTTCCAACGTTGGCGACGAGCTAGTAGCTAAATAATCAACACTTTGCACTACCTAGCGAGAACGGATGCCTCGCACTATGCAAACTATACTTGTTGACGAAATGACGACGGATGAATCTTCAGTACAGATGGCGTGGAGTCTTCCGCTCTTACACACACCACTCAAGCCGTAACTGTTCCGTCACTCAGACCAAAACATGTAGCACACGCAATAACTAAGAGCTAAACTGTTATTTACTGAGTTATCATACCGAAATCTCCGTCAGCATGGGACCCCTTCGGACGCCGCCATCCTCTCGCTCCTTCTTTCGTTTTTTTCTCCCTTTTCTTTGTCCCGCCCTCTCTTCTCATTCACCAGTGCACCCGCCTGCAAGTCATTCATTGGCCGAGTCTATATCCAAATTCCTGTGTGCGATTGGTTGAGAATATTCTGGGGAATTTCTTCATGTTATCGTGGGGCTACATATCAAGAAATATGTGCACACTCTGGGTGTACACCTACACATGGCGTGATTTAACACAGTCTCGTTCCCTCCATCAGGGAACAAGGTTACAATAGTAACCTAGATGTTTCTTAATGGCATGAATCACACTGAAGGCCAAGACTTTTAATGCACGTCCTGCCACTGTTGCCACTAGTAGTGCAGAAATGACATACTTCAGCTATATTTTAAGTTCTGCAGATGTTTGAGCTGTTTGCATAATTGTGCAAATGAGCAAGTCTATCCACCCACCCATTCAAACCCCTCTGGATGTGTCTTGGAAATAAAACAATGTATTTTAAAATTGAAATGCCCTCTCAGGACACAGAGTGAAGTGACTCATTGATGTTCCCTTTGAAGTGTGCAGTGTTCTGCTGAGGATCAAGCTGATGCTTTTCAAAGGATTTGTAATTGGTTGCATTAGAAATGTTAGTGCCAATTTGCAGTTTTTTTTATTTATTTGTTAGACATGTTTTTCTTGAACTCAGAGGTGCACAACTCAATTCACAACACAACTCAACACTCTCTCAATTGGTTTCTGATCAAACGAGAAAGAAATAGATTTTGTGATATTCTGAATAAGATACTGTCAGAGCTTTTACGCAAACAGTTTTTCCATTACAATAGCAGAGGGCCGAAGACGGCTGTTAGCCTTTGGTCGATTTAAATGGCTCTAAATAAGAGGGTATTGTTGTTGCCATGGCAACATGCAAGACAATTTTATGTCATTTTCAAGAGGGCTTGCTTGGAATTGTAGGCAAAGCATTTTAATATTGATCATATAGTAAACACAGCATCAACCCTTAGTTCATTTTATGTTTATTTAGGTGAAAAATTACATGTGCAATGCCAACCTAGTTGCAGGAGAATTTGCTTTTTAACACAGAATATTTACAAACCTCTTTAATACAAGCTTTTTACACAGTAAAAACAGATTCTACCTTTAAGCAGAGAAGATACCTTAAATATAGATCATTCTCATGAAGAACCCTTTTTTGGCCTGTTCATGTTAATGTTCTATAACAAGGTGACATATGTATTTTTTTACATTTTATTTTAAAATAATTTTCCTATCTCAGATTGACCCTTAAACACATACCTAAAAAAAATAAATAAAAAAAAAAATAATAATAAATATATATATATATATATATATATTTTTTATAATGTAAATTATATTTTTATGATGATTTTATGTATATAATTTTATTATCATATGCTATATATTTGTGTTTATTACAAGAAAAATTAGTACTGTATTCATGCAAATAAATACTATATCACGTTGATTTTCTATGCATCGCTGGTGAATTATCAGTATCACATATGCGTGTACACTTTAATATTATACATGTTATTTGTTACTTAAGGTAGTACTGTTGTCTCAGTGATTGAATTGATTTACATTTGATATTGCTATTTGATGAAGAATCGTGAATAGTATGATATGACTATTGTCGTTTGGGTGTACTACTGTAGTTATAAACATTTTGAATCAATTTAGACTCGATTTGTGCCTGAGAAAATAAATATGTGTATCTTATGTGTTATGTGTAGCTCAATATGTGTTTGACAGCCAGTTCCATCTTATAAAATTTCAGTGTGAAAGTAAAAAAAATCCCATTCTAGATTTGTTGCATCATATCTTAATAAATACAAAAATAAATTACAAATAAAACCTCAAAGTATATCAGAATATATGCTTTTTATTATTTTCTAATTGTCTTGAAAATGCTTTGAAAATGTTACACTATCTGGTCATTTAGTAAATCCATTTGTGATTTGATATACGTTCGCTAAAGACCTGAATATGTAAGATTGTTTGGTGTAATTCCCATGCATTTAAGGGTTAAGTATCGTTGTTTGGGGCGGGTCAAGCTGTTTGCTGGCAGATGTGGAGTGAGGATCACTATTATCACTGTTTGGGATTGAATGCTTGATTAATATCAGAGAAATGAGACTCTTTGATAACAAATGCTCTTTTTCAAAGCAAATGCCTTTTTGTTTGAGATTTTAGAAATTCAGAATCAGAAGTGTTGGATTATTTTGGGGTCATTGTCTTTCTGAAAGAAAGGTGAGCTTTCTTTAAAACGTAAGGGTCTGGTTGGACCAAACCACTAAAGTTAAGGAAATCCTTATTAACCATTGTAAAGGTATTCTCACTGAGGCTACATCTACATTAATCCGGATACATTTGAAAACGCTGTTTTTGTTTCAAAACGCTCTCTGTCCACATTAGCGTTTCCCAAAAGATACTTGTCCACACTGAAAATGCTTAAATCGTGTCAATGCGAAAAATCCCCGTTGGTCTGAAACGCAATTGTCCTCGTGTTCCGTCGCCGGACACCAATTCTGAGTAAACTTCCCTTCACCTTTGAAGGAACGCAATGTGAAGGTTGTACAAAGTGAAATGTATTTTTTAACAACGCTATCAAAGTGAGTATCAGGCACAACAGCTCCGCTATAACACAGGCCGCCATCTTGATTGTTTGGTTGGATAGATCACATGACTAAAAATGCATCATCGTTTTCCAAAGCATCTGTTTTCACAGTCCACACTACAACGTGAAAACGGTGTTTTCAAATTTATCCACTTTGGAGGGTGTTTTCAAAAAGCTCAGTTTTCGCAGACTAAAACGCCATCTTGGTGTGGACGGAAGGCCAAAACGGAGAGAAAAAGATGTTTTTATTAGCAGACTGAAACATCTAGCCATTCCTTCCATTGCAAGTTAAAGCAGATGAATATTAGGCCAAACAAATAATTCATTGTATTTCTCTTCTTTCGGTAAACATTGATAATAGGTCAGACACACCTGAACATCACAAAGGGTTAAGGGATAATCTTTCTAGTCAGTGTCTGAGTTGTTTGTGATTTATTTTGATGTTTTTGGGCCATTGTCAGGTATTGGTTACAAATAAATTAATTTAAAGTTTCAATTTCATGACAAAATTCCATCAAATTGAATTGCGTAATCTTTTATCAAATAAAATAAGAATATATTTTAGGTTTTATTAATTTAATTTAGTAAAATATTCCACAATTAATTTTGATGGAGTTGTGTTATGAAATTGAAATATGTCAATCTTAAATATAGGCTAAAATATTTTGAGTGTGTTTTAAAATTTCAGGTAAATAAAAAAAAACTTTTTATTTTCTACTTCAGGAAAACACCATATTTTCATACCAGGGCCATAACCACCACTGGCCGAGTGGTCACGGTGCAGGACTATTTCAGCACATTTAGTGACTGGTTAAACTGGATTGTGGGCAGTTAGTAAATAAAGGACAGGTTTCTGTGTTGAAACGTAACAGTGTTTAGTGAACTGTCCCAAGCTTTTCAATGTATGATTTGTAAAACAATAAAATAAGATAATTGACTAAGGGTCTTGATACTTTTGCAAGGCACTGAGTTTGTATTTATCTATACAGTATGTAACTATTTATCCCTTTATCTAATTGTACTTACTTGTTTGCAGCTGTGCAATGGCGGGTCAGTCACAGATCTGGCTAAAGGTATGCTGAAGAGAGGAGACCGTATGGAGGAACCCATCATAGCCTACATCACACATGAAGCTCTCATGGTAAACCTCAGAAACCAGACCTGTTCCTCTTATTACCAGTAGAGACAAATAAGGTTGTGAGAGATGATAAAAGGGAGAAATATTTTAAATATCTAGTTAAAACATGCCATGTTTGTTCATTTAATCTTTATATTCATGTTAGTTAGTATTTTGAAAATAACCTTTATAGCGTTTTCTACAAAAATATAGATTTATGGTAATTACTTTAAAAATTACTTGTGCACAGTGCACAAGTAATGCTAACAGTTTACTATACAGTGTTCATCTTAAAGTAAATTACGACATATAGTATTACATTTTAAAAATGAAAAGATGTCAACTTTAGTTAATGCATAATGAAATAACATGAACTAACAATCGTATTTTCTTAAATTTACATAAACTACGATTCATATATGCTGTATAAAAATATTGTACATTTATTGGTGTATGATACCTAATGCATCAACTAATGTGAACCAAAACAACCTTATTGTAAAGTGTTATCTAAATGACAATTAAAGATTATTGCAAATAATTAATGCGTTCAAGAAAACGAGTATCACATCATTGAACCATAAACAAATGCTCCTCTTCATTTCTTGCATTTCTTGCATTTCTTGTCTGGTGTTCAGTAACATGTGTTTTCTCCTCTCTGAAGGGTCTCCAGCATTTACACATCAATAAGACCATCCATCGAGATGTCAAGGGCAACAACATCCTGCTCACAACTGAAGGAGGGATCAAGCTGGTTGATTTTGGTGAGGAAGAAGCTCTGTTTTGGGAAGTGACTGCTGGCTGTGCTAAAAACCACCAGATTGATTAAATGTGTGAATGTGTGCAAGTGTGAGACTGATAGCTTGAACAACATTTTTTTTTTTTTTTTTACACATAGGTCAAACCTATTACATGTGGGTGTTTCAATGCTAATTAAATAGCACTTATTGTTGTTCTCAGTAAGAACATGCACTGTGCTGATGGGGTCTGGCTGACTTCCATTAATACTGCATCTTCATCACTGTCACTGAGACGGAGGATATTGTCTGCTTTCAGTTACTGATGATTTGCTGCTAGCTTTTCCAACCAAATTAAGCTCTTTTAAACAGCAGTGTGTTAAAACAGAACTGCAACAGGACTAACCTACAGAAAAGACCAGCTTAAACAACCATGCTGGTTTATGCTGGTTTATGCTGGTTTGGTGCTGCTCGAGCTGGTGGACCATCAGACATGGTCTTTCTCGTGATGCTGGGTGAAACTTTGAGGCAAAAAAAGTGTTTTAAAAAAAAAAAAAAAACTGAATACAAAAGTACAAGACCATACTTGAATTTGTATTGTGTGTGACTACTCATCTAATGAAGCACTGCGAATGACATAATTGAATTAAAAACTATAGTATTGTCTAAAACTACTGATTTATATTAATTTGTTTTTTTTTAAAAACAATAGATTTGAAGTTGATTGCAACATTTTCAAATACATACAAATATATATATAGGTACTTTAATGGAGTATTGACACTTAATTGAGTGTGCTTTATGGGAGTGGGCGGTTCTTTGCATCAACGGTAGTGTAGTTCTTCACCAGGAGTTTGGCTATAAAATTGATTTGTTAAAAAAATAATTTGAAATGGCATGGACTGATGGGTTCTACAGAAGCATATATCCTCACTGAACAATCCCAGAGCTAATGGTAGTTTTGCCTTGAACGGTTTAAACATGTTCACTCTAAATCAGTGTTTTTTTTTCAATGGACAAAATGAATGGGAGTTTTTGTATCCAAAACCATTTTTATTGAACATTCTCAAGGGCCACTCACACCAAATGGGTTTTTGCTTCTGTTTTTCAATTATTTTTTTCAATGTTTACATGCACTAGATTCATATATTTGACATTTGCGCCTCACCTCACTGTTTTATCTGCGTCTCGTACAGGAGAGGTACATTTTTAGATGCTGTGTCAAGTAAAAAAAAAACAAAAAAACTCCTCCACATCGACATAAGAATACAGATGTTCCAGAACCCAATTTCATGAAAACCATTCAATTCCAGTATTTTTCTTTTCATTGAGCCAGTTATGAATAGACTTGTGAAAATTACAAGTCTATTTATTACATTATTGCGGCAGTTCCAAGGTAAATGGTCCACAGTGTGGCACGTAAAGCGAGTAAAATTTTCTCCCAAACAGGTGAGCTTTTTAAGGTTAATGCACTACTGAGTTTTAAATGAACAGAACCCTCCTCCCTATCCTAAACCTTAAACCTATTTAGTTGAGGATTCTATTGTGCAGTATAGTGTACAGGCCATTTATAGTAGTATAGACCATTTCAAGAATATATATATATATATATGGAATTAGAACGGTCCAAACATATTTCTGGATCCTTTCAACAAAGGTAAGTCAGTCCACTGGGTGACCATCTTTGGAACACTCTTCGGCAGTTTAGGCAGTAAAATCTGACAACACTTTGTGGGTGTGGCATCAGACCTTGGAAAGATATTTATTTAATATGTCCAAAACAAAGGGGAATCTGGGGCTTCATGGTGGAAAGGGCTATGAGATGGAAGAGTAGTGAAGACAGGAGAAGTTCCAGGTGATTGTGGGCGGGGTCCCGGCAGCCGCTACAATCCCCATTGTCGCATCTAATTCATGCTGGGCTTCCAGGGTGCAGGTATGGTGACACATCTAACTTGCACCGGAATCTCCCTGCTCCGAGTAGAGGCTCATCACTGGGTTCAGGTGAGCACCATCAAATACCGCTAAATGGGGAACAGTCACCTTGGGTGAAGACTACTGGTATAATAAACTGTGCGTCTTTAACTCAGATTACATTAAAAAACAAAATTTTACCATCTTGTATAGTTAATGTACATGCTCGTTCTCCAGTTGATTGACAGGCGATTTCTGTATCTAAAAGGTGATTGGCTATTTTACTTTTAAGGCGGGACTTCCTTTTCTACATCCGTTGACCATTGGCTGCCACTGGGCATTCCAATTTCTCCCATTTATTTTAATAGAAGTGGCCTGCTTCTGCTAAATAGTCTCTGTTTTGACAAGCAGGAAATGTTCATGAAACAATGACATCACCAACGAAAAGTCCTTGAAATGGTATATTGTCTAGTATAGTGCTGGGATGTTTTTCTGAGCACTTGGGGGTCAGCCAGATCATTATATTCTTGCTTCCCTGAGATGCCTGAGTCTTACTCACAGCTTTGAGTGTGTAAAACACCTTGCTTTCCTGGGCCCCCTGGTGGCTTGTATCACTTATTTCTAGAAACATCCTTGCTATAGTGTCATTAAAATCAAAATGTGATATGAAAAAACGGCCTAATCTCATGAACATTACATGATCGTGGAAATGTTTTTGCAAAACAAAATGATGTGCCTTATTACAAGTTTACTTGCAGTTTCCTAATGAAATACCCAGCAGGGGGTGCCAAAGTAATAATCAGGTTTTTTATTTAGATTTTAATTAGTAAAACGTAACTCCCTAACCTAAAACGTAAAGCTAAACCAAACCATTAGTTTCCTAAAAGCAAATGAAAGATGAACAAAACAGAAATCCTTGACCTAAGCCAACACCTTAACCTAACCAATAGTGTCCTCATAGGAAATGCAACAAAGATTTCTAAAGCAACCATGTCATTTCGTTTTGCAGTCTATCAGGTGAGCTACCATGCAAGTTAATCATGTAAAGTGTTTATTATGTAGGTAATTTTTCAAACAATGTGTTATAGTAAAAGTGTATAGTGAAGTGTTTTGAGATCTTAGCAGTGTGAGTGTAATAGTACAAAAAAATAAGTATTTATAAAGTCAGCCACTGTACTTGTGATTTGTGTGAAAGTGAATGAATTGCACAGTTATTGTAGCGCCTTTTAGTGTTTCTCACCAGTAAACTGCAACAAAACAGATTGAAGCACGTAAACGTCCGTTTACAAAAATATTAACATTTCATTCTATGAGACTAGGTTGTGAAAAATGCTATTATTTTCGTGGTGGTAGTTTTCATTTCACCAGGAAACTGCTGATATGTGCAATGAGCCACATAAAAATTATTTAGCAATAACATAGCTGTAGTTACTTGATTCTATAAGATCAGGTTGGATCTCTAAACAAGACAGCGAAATAGACCCTGCTTCAATTCTTCTTTTCATTACAGCTTGAAATGTGTGGGCTTTTCAATGTGGCTGTAAGTGGGGCATTTTTAAGAGCCTCTGTCAGAACAGCCTTATTTGAGAGCTTATAAACCTTTAGAAACCCGGCAAATTCTTTTCCCTCAGAATAACAACCAATCACAAGCTTTTGTGATGTTGTTCGGGTAAGTATTTGCTATGCTCCGCATGTTAACACTATTAAATTCCCAGCCACAAATACACCCTAAATGTAATCTCTTCTGTATTCTCTAGGCTGCATTTTTAGCCCCTGAGAGGAGATTGTTGCCCCCCACCCCTCAAATCCCCCTTGCAGGGGTATCAGCCCCAGAGCAGATGCAAATAAAACCCATAATTAGTCAACTGCACCCAAAGAGCACAGAGATAACGGGATATCCTCCTATTTTGGTTGTGGTGTATGGTTGGTTATTTGGAAAGAGAATAGGTGGGACGATTCCTGTGGAGAAAGGAAAGAGAGGGGGGGGGGGGGGAGAGAGAGAGAGAGATGAGTCATGCAAGAAACTCAAGTTACTGTCAGCAGAAAAACAGCTTTCTTTCAAGTTTCATCAAGAACAGTGACAGAACTCGTCAGTGACACCACAGACAAGTTATTTACAAAAACAATATTTGTGGTCCTGGATGCTGATTGGTCAATGCAGCGTTCCAGTCATGTTAAAACAAACAATTTAGTAACAACTATAATAATCTAAACAAATTGTGAAGTAAACATAACATCTCTATATTTATAGTGTGTAAATTATTTCTATCGTGTTTTTTTATTGAGTAATTTCCACCACACCAAAAAATGTTGCCCCTAATATACAGCATTACCTCCTCTGATGTGCATTATCTTTCAATAATTCAAAGGTCCATCATCAATTATTCCTAATAGTACTCTATTATGGAGTCCTCTCCGCTGGGCTAGGTCTTCAAAACCCTTGCCAGCATCCAGCAGACTCAACACTTGGCCCTCATGGATGTACGACTAGATCAGGAACAGCATTTACAAGTCCTGCTCCAAGCACAAGTGGAGGACCGGCAGGTGCTCCGGAGCCTTATAGCCAGAGAGGGGGCTGGCGCTGCAACCTCCCTGTAACCCACCCCACCCACAGTCCTAATGAAGATGGGGCCATACGACGACCTGGAGTCCTTTCTGGACCTCTTTGAGAAGACGGCTGGGGTCTGGAAGTGGCCTCGTGACCAGTGGGCGTCCTGGCTATGGCCCTTGCTCTCCGGGGAGGCACAGCTGGCAGCACAATAACTCCCCGCTGCCAGCCTCTTCAATTATCAACATCTGAAGAAGGCCATCCACCAATGGGTTGGTCTTGCCCCGAACATAGCTGTCAGCTCTTTTGGTCTCTGAGTTTCGGGAAGCATGGCCACCTGTTCACATTTGCTCAGAAGCTCCAGAACACCAGCTGAAAATGGTCGCTAGCGGAGGGCACCTGTGGCATCGTGGATGTAGTCGACCTGGTGGTACTGGAGCAGTTTGTCGGCCAGCTTCCGTGAGGTATGTCAAGTATGAGTGGGTCAAGTACCACCGCCTGACATCGCTGGAGGAGGCCGTCCCACTGGCAGAGGACTACATGATGGCGTTTCCAGGAGGCAAAGATCCAGTTTTTTTATTTTCCTCCTTTGCTCTCTACTCGCTCTGCAAACCCTGTGTCTGAAGTTGGCGAATCTGCCAGCCACCCCAAAAGCACAATTGCAGCCTTTGCCATTGATCAAGGTCCCCTTCGAGAGAACTGGCATGGATCTCGTCGGACCATTAGAGTGGACTTCACGGCATCGCTTTTTACTTGTTCTGGTGGACTCGCATTGCCTCTTCGCAACATCTCAGCACGTAGAGAGGCACTCTTCAAAAACATCACCCTAAGTGGGGATTCCAAAATAAATTCATGTCATGTACACTACACGAGCTGTGAAAATTATTAGGCATTAACTCGATTCGCACCAGTGTTTATCTCCTGCAAACAGACCAGTTGGTCGAATGATTGAACAAAAACATGATTCGTAAGCTTGTGCATGAAGATGCAAAAATTTGGGATAAGTGGCTCGAACCCCTGTTGTTTGTAGTACGTTTGTAGTACATACTAATGTATGGGTGCCAGCCGCTCGGCATGCTCTGTGATACGGGAAGCTTAGAAGGAAGGAACTTCGAATAGAAAAATTCAGTATTTTCTTGACCTTAGAGCAAAACTCCACACTTTGGGGCAGATAACACAAGCGGTAGGACATCAACACTGACTGTACAACAGGGGCACTCAACTACAGGAATTCGCACAGGGAGATAAAGTGCTTGTATTGCTGCCCACTTCGAGCTCCAAATGACTTTTCATGTGGCAAGGACCCTTATAGGTCACACAATGAGTTGGAGACCTTGATTATGAGGTTAAGCGAATGGATAGGGGAGGGGCTTGTCAAATCTACCACCTTAACCTCCTCAAACCATGGAGGGAGGCAGTGCCTGTAGCCTTGGCGATGGTAGTTCTGGAGAGGGTGGAGCTCGGGCCGGAGATATTTCCCAAACCAAATTAATTCTTCCCGGTCCCTTATGGAGACCACCTCTCACTGTTGCAGCTTACTGATATTGCTCGGTTGCAAACTGAGTGTTTTCACCCCTTCCCAGTCGCACAAACCTTATAGAGCACCATACTGAGACCACCCTAGGGGTGGTTGTTCATAGCCGCCCCTATCGTCTTCCTGAGCTCAAAAAGATTGTTCAGGAAGAATTAGAGGTAATGCTTGAAATGGGCATATGACAAGAGTCGCACAGTGATATGGCCAGCCCGGTAGTTCTGGTAACAAAGAGCGACGGCTCAGTCCGGTTCTGTGTTGACTACCGGTAAGTGAATGCGGTGTCCAAATTTGACGCTTATGTAATGCTGCGAATTGACGAGTTACTTGATCGGTTGGGTGCAGCTCAATTTTAATCGACACTGGACTTAACAGGGTTATTGGTAGATCACTTTAATTCCAATATCCAGAGAAAAAAAAATATTTTTTTCCACACCGTTTGGATCACATCAATTCGTGATGCTTCTGTTCGGTTTATTAGGGGCCCCTTCCACATTTCTGTGCCTCATGGACAAGATCCTTGGACTGCTCACTACATATTCCGCCTCATATCTGGATGATATTATTATTTATGGTAATGATTGATGCCGCATATGCAACATCTGAGGGGTGTTCCGAGAGCGCTGAGGCAGGTGGGACTCACGGCCAACCCAAAGAAGTGCACATTTGGGTGGGTTGAAGTTAGGTATCTGGGGTTCCACTTGGGTAACAGGCAGGTGTGTCCACAGGTTAACAAATCTGAAGCGATAGCAGCTTGCCCGGTACCCAAGACCAAAAAGAAGGTATGGCAGTTTTTGGGGCTGGCTGGCTACTACCAGAGGTTTGTGCCTAGCTATTCTGATGTCACCAGCCTGCTGACTGACCTTACTAAAAAGGGGGCTCCCGATCCAGTCCAGTGGACAGTGTCATGTCAACAGGCTTTCCTTAAGGGAAAGTCTGCACTGTGTGGGAGCCGCTTTTACATGCACCTGACTTCTCTCTCCCATTCATTTTGCAGACTGATGCATCTGACAGAGGGCTGGGCGTGGTGCTCTCGCAGGAGGTGGGACGGGAGGAATGGCCAGTGCTATTTATTAGTCGCAAGCTCTCCTTCAGGGAGATGAAGTATAGTACTATCGAGAAGGAGTGTCTTGTGATTTTAAGTGGGCTGTTCTTACCTTTCGCTACTACCTGCTGGGGTGGGCCTTCACCCTCTGTTCCAATCACTGTGCTCTGCAGTGGCTCCACCGCATGAAGGAAACAACGCGCAGAACACCCATTGGTATCTGGCTCTTCAGCCCTTTAAATTCGAGGTGGTCGGGGGCGCAGATGGCCGTGGCTGACAGTTATGGGGGGAGGGGGGGTGTTGCCCCGGCCTGAGTCGGTGGTGGTTATGTGGCATGGGGGGCATGGTCATGTGTCAGTCTGCAGGAGAGGGAGAGCGGTAAGACTTGTCTAAGACCTTGTTCTAACACCTGTCTCTCATTATAGTGATGGCAGAGGGAGACCTGAAAAGGCACGCCAGATTGTCAGAGTGGAGAGAGAGTCCAGAGCCTGTTCCTGAAGCTGTTTGTGTGTTTGGCCATCAAGAGCCCTTTTTGTTTAAGTTTTATTAAGACTAAGAGAGAGTAATAAAACACTAACCTTTGACTTTCGCTGTCTCCTGAAAGCTGCTACATTAGCTAATGTAAATAAAGTGTGTAAAAGCCATGAATATGGTGGCTTAGACTGCACAATCTGTATAACGTCTTAGCAAAGGGTTGAGAATAAAATTAATTATTGTGTTTTTGAGTGCAGTTTGTGTTAACAAATTATCCCTTCTGTCACATAAAAAAAAAAAAAAAAAAATATATATATATATATATATATATATATATATATATATATATATATTTGTTTTACATTTTTTTGCACTACTTACAGAAAGTATGGAGCACCTATAGAGGACAGGGAGGGAATGTATATTCCACAATATTTTTGTTCCCTTGAAGGAGTTTTGCGTTCCTTCACAATAGTTTGCATTCCATCACAGTAGTTTGCATTTCACCGCAATAAATTTTGCGTTCCCTCGCAGCCGTTATCCACACCCTCACAAAAAGTTTAGCGTTTCCCTGCATTAAGCTTTGTATTTACTCACAATAAGCTTTGTTGTGTTCCTTCGCAATAGTTTTTTTTTTTTTTACCTCAATAGTTTGTATTCCCTAACAAGATTTTTTGCATGTTTTTGTTTATATCACTTGTGCTTGAGGGAATCGACTATATAACATGACACATGCAATAACTGGAGAAAAACCTCTGAATTTAATTGTGCTTGATCCAGCCCATTAGCACTTTGGAAGCACGTGGAATTTCGCTGAACCCACTCGCACATGCTTGCACGAAAATACTAAAACTTCATGGCCATGCCCACTGACTTTGCGCTTATAATTTAAATTTAGAGCTCTTAAAATCTTGCCCATTATTTCTCTGATAGAATGCTTAATAACCTTACAGAAAAGTACTTCAAAAATCACCATTCCAGATAAGAAAAGGCACCAGTTTCATAGAATAACTCTATGATTAAAACTTGATGCTTACACCCAAACCAAATAAATCTGAATATTGTTTAGAGGTTTTTCTTTTGTTCCTTCTACTCATCTAAATCTACTCCAAACCACTCAAATCTCACAAAAATGTCACTCATGTTACCCTGTCAAACAAATTTTCCAAAAGAGTGCATTCATTGAGTACTTGGCTGAAGATGTCTTTAGGGAGATATTTGTCTATTGCTTTAAGAAACGATTTCATGGCGAGTGGGTGGCTGACGGTCAGACCGCCTCCGTATGCTCAGAGTCACGCAGGGCTAATGCGTTATCCGTGTGAAGGAGCTCATGCTCTGTGGAGCAGATTAAGCCCCCGCACTGACTCATCCCTATGAAAAAAAGAATGCATTATTTGATAAAAGAGCAAAGAATGGAGGAGGGTGCTTTGGTGGTTTTGTCATGAATATTCTAATTGGCAATGTTATCTCTGATGATTATTAAGTCTGGCCCCAGGGCCCCGAGCAGATCTAATGTAGCAGAAAGGCAACAGTCGCTGGAGTCTGTGTGTGTGTGTGTGTGTGTGTGTGTGTATATGTGTGTGTGTGTATTGTCCCTCAGTACATCTATTGTCTGTTGTCCATATACAGCCCACAGTACATATGAAAGCATGTTTTTGTGTTTGTCTCTGGTGAAGTGGGGATTCAATATGTTTGTGAGTAGCACCAGCAGTTTTGTGAATGCCACGAATCCTCTTTTGATAGCATCAAGAATTTGTTTACATCATAGTACTGATTCAAAAGCTTTAATTTAATCAGAAATGCATGAAAGATTCAGTTTATAGATTATAAATGAATAATGTGTTCATATTCCTAACAGCACAAACATGTTTAAATTTTCCTGCAAATTAAAAATAAATAGAATGCATCACAGTAATCAGAATGTCTATATTTCTGCATGTAAAACATCTACAGTATTATAGTGGCTATAAGCAATTTCCACTTTGGTAACTCCCCTCATACTCTTTGCCCTCTCTCCAAATCCCCGCCCTCCAAAGACATGTCGGCAAACTTATGTCAGCAAAATATGTGCTCAAAATCAGAGTCGGCGCCAGAATGAAATGCATAAAGGGACATTTGTAATTTGTGAGGGGGCACACAATAATACACTAATTAAATGTACAGTAATGCTATTAAAATGAGTGTGTTTGTTCTACTGGCACTGTCTATTGGCATTGGCTATCTGTTTGTTTGACCAATGGCAGATGGGAGCAAGTGTTTGGGGAACTTGTTTGGAAACAGACATTATTTTCATTTGGTACCACCATTCGG
Organism: Moxostoma hubbsi; assembly: GCA_032164185.1. Lineage (NCBI taxonomy): Eukaryota > Metazoa > Chordata > Actinopteri > Cypriniformes > Catostomidae > Moxostoma > Moxostoma hubbsi. Next base: position 3,298,338 of record JAVLUX010000036.1, on the reverse strand, counting down.
TGGCCCAAGAGACTACACACACACTCTCAAAAAGAAAAAAAATGGAAGAATATTTTTTTTTATTTTTTTTTTAGAATTGTCTAGTTCACTTATATAAAAAGTACTATATATATATATATATATATATATATATATATATATATATATATATATATATATCACACACACACACATATATATATATATATATATATATATATATATATATATATATATATATATATATATATATATATACAGGTGCTGGTCATATAATTAGAATATCATCAAAAAGTTGATTTATTTCAGTAATTCCATTCAAAAAGTGAAATTTGGATATTATACTCATTCATTACACACAGACGGATATATTTCAAATGTTTATTTCATTTAATTGTGATGATTAAAACTGACAACTAATGAAAATCCCAAATTCAGTATCCGAAATTTTTTTTTATGATATTCTAATTATATGACCAGCACCTATATATATATATAATATACACACATACACACACATATATACATACATGTGTGTATATATATATATATATATATATATATATATATATATATATATATATATATATATGTGTGTGTATGTGTGTATATATATTCCCTGTACATTTTGTTGTTTTGTTAATTTTCGTTGTGTCATTTTTGTTCTGTTGTGCACTTCTGGGACTACTGTAGTTGTTTTCACAAAATCATGAATGGGAGGAAAGCTTTCTGACTGCTACTTTGACTTTTAAATATAGTAAGGTCTCTTTGCCCCCTTTCTGTTCGTTGAAATGTCTGTACTGGTTTTTATTATCATTGTGTACAAAGAAAATAACAAACTTTTTCTTTGTTCTTGTTTATTCTCTATTCAAATTGTGTTTCCATTGCCATCTAGCTCAAAGGCAGCTCAAAATTAGTCCATTAAATACATGCAGACAATCCAAACACAACCACAAACCAGCAACAATCCATGAGACATTTTGAAAATCAAGTTCACACAAAAGTTTTCTTTCTTTGTGTTTCTGCTTGCTCAGGGGTGTCGGCCCAGCTGACGAGCACACGTCTCAAGAGGAACACTTCGGTTGGGACACCCTTCTGGATGGCCCCTGAGGTGAGATTGTTGAGAAATGGTCTGCAAACATCGAGGTGCATTTGTGGACTGCAAATATTTCCTGTTTTTTCCATATGATTTCCATATGAAATGGGGACAAGGACAATTGCTCTGAAATTGTTTTGAGTGTCAAAGACTAAATTTCCATATGACTCAAGGGTAGATGGTTATGTCTCTGAATTTGTCCTAGGTGTCAAAGCAATGAAAACATGAACTGAGGTTCAGCTTGTAGTGTGATTTTAGGCTCATAAACGACAAAGAATACTCTGGGTTCAACATTACACTTATCATTTGTCTTTGAATTAAACACCTTAAAGCGCTGGACTTCAGTTTATTTGTAAAGCCTGAGGTAAGACCTTCAGATCTTGATCTTCTGCTTTCATTCCATTTACTGGTTCTCCCGCTGTAAAAAAGTTCATTATGCAATATTCTAAATTAATGTATTGGTCTAAACATACAGTAAATATACGTTTTTAACCAGGAAATACACTTTAACATATAAACGCCTTGATTAAATGATCAGCTCTTTCTTTTCACTCATTATACATCTTTTGTTCATATTACTGTCTAGTCATTTTATATTTATTTCTATTTAAATTTTCAATTTGTTCTATTAACTTGATTCTGCATTGTCTGGTCTGTGTATTTTCTCCACTATGCAGCATTTAAAGTACAGTAGTTTATCTGTTGTTGTCATATAGTATCAGTTGCTGATATGGCAAAATATCAGAACATGATCTTACACAAAATTAAAAAAAATAAATATATATTCGAATTTTTATATAAATTCTTGACATACAGTACATATCCAGTGCTTTGGTTTAATATATTTATATATTAATTCAGAACTCCAAAACATGTTCATCATTGAAGATTTTTTTTATGTATTTTTTTAATAACTTAATTAATCCAGATATAAAATGTCACATTACTGGCATTTAAAACATAAATAATACAAATGTGTTTGTTGTAAATATTGGCCAAATTCTGTATTTTTAATAATAAATATTTAAAGTATATACTATTTAAAATATTTAGTAGCCTCTACATGTGTAGGCATTGCACACATTTAGGAATTTAATTGTTAAAGATTTTGGTGACATTTATATGTTGTAACTCTATTGAGCAGTCAATGTCCGTTTCAGGAGACGGTCACTTTTGCACCTGATATTTCAGAGCCAAAATATAACCAGTTGTATCTGTGACATTTTATTGACATTGTATTATTTCAGTACAAACGTGCCTCCTTTTCTGTGCAAATTATGTGTGTTATGGATTGATCATATTTACAAAATCTCTGTGCTATTGTAGTGCATGTGTTGTAGTCAAGTGCACTTTCATCATTTTAATGATGATTCAGGTCCCGATCAGATTTAGGGGAGTGATGCTGTACAGTCCTAGTAGAGTAACTAGCACTCAGAACTGATCCACAAGCTTGGGAACTGTGCAAATTGCTTTGACAACAGATTTTGTGGACATGTTTGTGTTGCCCGACTTTCATAATTTCTCGGCAAGAAACAGTGGTGGTGGCGTAGTGGCTAGAGCACAGGTTTGCTAATCAGAAGATCGCTGGTTCGAACCCCACAGCCACCACCATTGTGTCCTTGAGTAAGACACTTAACTCCAGGTTGCTCCGGGGGGATTGTCCCTGTAATAAGTGCACTGTAAGTCGCTTTGGATAAACGCGTCTGCCAAATGCATAAATGTAATGTAATGTAAATGTAAACACAAATAAACACCACTTTCAGCATGTGCTTTTCATTCTTTGTAAATGTATCCCTAAATGTTTGCCTATTTATTAATGATTGCGTTTGACCAGGTGATCGCGTGTGAACAGCAGCTGGACTCCACGTATGACGAGCGATGTGACGTCTGGTCTCTGGGTATCACAGTGATAGAGCTGGGCGATGGAGACCCGCCCCTCGCTGACCTTCATCCAATGAGAGCTCTCTTCAAAATTCCAAGGTGATACATCCATTTACATTTTACAATTATGACTTTTAAAGAGCACAACACGCTGAATTTTTTCTGAACATAGTAAGACACAAGCAGATATCTGATTGTTATGTTTTTGTCACAGTCCCCTACCTGGAAAACAGTGTCAGTGGCATGTTTGCGTCAAACGTCAACATGTGGAATCATTTGTGATTTTAGCATAAAGATGGATGACACTGCTGTATATTTGGGCCTTGAAGCTGTCAGAAGCCAGTATGCTCTCATTCGTAGGTCTTCTACAAGTTTAGTGCAGATTTAGTACATCAGTTTCTTCAACAGTGTTTGGTGTTATGAAGTAATGAATTACTGTAATCGAATTGCTCATGTCAAAAAGCATTTTAAATTACATTAAAGGATTTTCAATAAAGTTAATTACTTTTTAAGTACATTACTAGGGTTACACATTTATTATATGCAGAATAAATAAATATGAATGTAGAATATGTATAATTTAAATTATGTTCACATATACGTCTGTTTGTGTATCTGTAAGAGCTTGAGTCACTATTGTTTCTCAATGTGAGAAAGAAATGTGTGCTGCTGAGTGTGATTTGTGTGCCACAATGAACAATTAGAAAATATGAACAAAAGCAAAGACGAAAGTAAGTTAAAATTAAAGTTTTTAGTAATATAATCCCTTTTACATGAAATAATCGTTAACTGATTACAATTTTAGAAAATAATGACTAATATTTTTTTACCGGATGATTATTATCATTATTATTATTTTTTTTGTAATACTGCTCAAGTAGGGATTCCGGGGAGTGTTGTTTGGTACTATGTATCTCACACATTAGTGTATTTTTCCCATGTATGTCTGCTACAACTTAGAGCAGTGGTTGCAAGTGCGACCCCCTTTTAAGAGTGACAACAATTCATGAAACAGAAATACACCAATCAGAGAATCGCAACCAACAAACCGTGCCAAAGGAGTTCTACAGTCTATTTACACTCTCAAATTACCTCTATTTTGAATATCTGAATATTTTGCAATGTAATTTTAAGTTTGGTGTTTCTATAATTACAATCAACAACTTTAAATCAATAGTTAAAATTTTTCCAATGTATTTATTTGGATTACATCATTCGTAAAGCTTCATGCGATTGTAGTTAATTTCCTTGTGAAAGACGTTAAGTACACAGTCTTGTACCTTGTCCGGAACCAAAATAGATAAAAAAGTGAGCAGGCAATATTTTGCTCTATTGTGGGAGATGTTAGCCTATACACACTCCCATTATGTGCAGTCCTTATGGGTCTATTACACTTACAAAGGAAGTAGGAAAAGTACTTTACTTAGGAAAGTACAAACATTTAGTCAGCCATGGTATTTGTAGTTTTCTTTATTTATTTATTTTGTAGCATATAAAATAAATGAACCCTTTTTTGCGAATGGTATATCAAGTTAGATTAGAAAAGAACCTGCTGATTCTCAACTCAACTAAACTGTATTTATAGAGCACTTTCAAAAACCGCACTGGGGTACCTGAATATTCAGTTCTGTCATTTATTATCCATTAACATGATGACAAATCAAATTATATACCAGATTTTTTAAATAGTAACTTATCTATTATTTATTTATTTATTTATACATTTTGTCCTGTAAATCCTTAATATTGTTTGACACAGACATTTGCAACTTCTACTGTCGCCTCATGGGTGCTGGTCACCCTGGTGAAAACCTTTGAGTTTATGTTGTGTTTTGTGTGCTGGTCCCCAACATGTAATGTTGGTGTGCTGGTGTCCCTACCAGGCTTTTAAACCACCTTAAACAGCTTCATAAGAAAAAACAAGCTTTGCTGGTGAAAAGAATGGCTGTGCTGGTCCACCAGCACCAAACCAGCATGGGAATTATAGCAGGGCATTTATGATGTCAACCCTGTAGCTCATTTCAAATTTAGTTAAACTGGTGGTTTTACTACTCACCCCATTTTACAATATGCCCCAGTCTCCTCTGTATGAAAGGTTGATGGACAGAAGAGGACAGTCAACCTGTCTGAAGGTGAAACTTGATTGTTTACTGTTTTCATGCTCACAAATCAAACTGTTATCACTAGTGTCATCATGATTGTGTAGCAGTTTTATTTGTGTGTTCTAATGCACCTCACACACAAAGACACAGGCACACACACACATGTTGTGCTGTCATTGGGGGTGTGAGATGTGAGGAGTGGTGTGGTAATGTGTTTGAATGCTCATGTACACACTGCAGGCTCGCTTTGTTGAGTCTGTCTCATGATCTCTCACTCTCTCTTTCTTATTTGAAAGAAGCACATTTTTAATTAATGCGGATTTAAGTTGCAGTATTTCTTTACTGCAATACAAAATAAATTACTGTATTACAGTAATAAAAATATTATGAGAATTTATAATAATGACTATTACAAAAACAGCTTGATCTCATAAAAATCATGTGACTATGGTGCCATTTTTTGTATCAAATCAATCAAATCACTTTATTGTCACACTGTCATGTACACAAGTGCAACAGTAGGTGAAAGTCTTGTGTGCAGTTCCGAGCAACATTGCAGTCATGACAGTGATGAGACATATACAAATTACAGTAAACAACATATTTACACAACACAATTTACACATCAAATGTACATATACTTACACAACACAATCCTATTATACAATGTACAGTAAACAATACACACAATATAGAATACACACAATAAAAATAAAAAGTATATAAAAAATATACAGTAGTTGTATTGTGGAGAATATAATTATGACAGTCCAGTGTGAGATAATAGATTAATAAAGTGCAGTGCTGATTACTGATTGTGTTCAAAAGTCTTATTGCTTGGGGGAAGAAGCTGTCATGTAGTCGGCTGGTGCGGGTCCTGATGCTGCGATACCGCCTGCCTGATGGAAGCAGTGAGAGCAGACCATGACCCGGGTGGCTGGAGTCTCTGATGATCCTCTGAGCTTTTTTCACACACCGCCTGTTAAGTCCTGGAGGGGGGGGAACTCACCTCTGATGATGTTTCTGGCAGTTCACACCACCCTTTGCAGGTCTTTGCGGTTGTGGGTGGTGCTATTGCTGTACCAGGCAGTGATGCAGCCAGTCAGGATGCTCTCTACAGTGCTGGTGTAGAACCGTGTGAGGATGTGGTGGTTCATTCCAAACTTCCTCAGCCATCTCAGGAAGAAGAGGCGCTGGTGAGCCTTCTTCACAACGGCCTCATTGTGGACAAACCATGTGAGTTCCTCAGTAATGTGGACACCGAGGAACTTGAAACTGCTGACTCTCTCCACCGGTGCTCCATTAATGGTGATGGGGCTGTGTTCTCTGTCTTTCTTCCTGAAGTCCACTACAAGCTCCTTGGTTTTACTGACATTGAGGGAGAGGTTGTGCTCCTGACACCAGCGTGTCAGAGTGTGCACCTCCTCTCTGTAGGCTGTTTCATCATTGTCAGTGATCAGACCTACAACCGTCGTATCGTCAGAAGACTTAATGATGGCATTGGAGCTATGTGTCGCCACACAGTCATGTGTGTAAAGGGAATACAGGAGTGGGCTGAGAACACAGCCCTGCGGGGCTCCAGAGTTGAGGGTCAGTGATGAGATGTTGCTGCCCATTCTAACCACCTGACGTCTGCCTGACAGGAAATCCAGGATCCAGCTGCACAGTGAGCTGTTTAAGCCCAGAGCCCGGAGTTTCACATCAAGCTTGGTGGGCACTATGGTGTTGAATGCTGAGCTGTAGTCTACAAACAGCATTCTCACATATGTGTTCCTTTTTTCCAGATGGAAGAGAGCAGTGTGTATTATAGATGCAATGGCATCATCAGTGGAGCGGTTGTTGCGGTAGGCAAACTGCAATGGGTCCAGTGAGGTGGGCAGCACAGAGCAGATGTAATCTCTGATTAGCCTCTCAAAGCATTTGCTGATGATGGGGGTCAGAGCAACAGGACAGCAGATATTTAAACAAGTGATTTTTGATTGCTTTTGTACAGGCACAATGGTGGAAGCTTTGAAGCATGTGGGGACTACAGACAGGGAGAGGGACAGGTTGAAAATGTCCGTAAAAACACCAGCCAGTTTGCTCGCGCACACTCTGATTGCGTAGCCCGGAATGCCGTCTGGACCCGCAGCTTTACGGATGTTCACCCGTCTGAAGGATCGTGTTACATCCGCAACAGAGATGGAGAGTGAACCATCCTCTATAGCGTCGGCCGCGAGTGCTCTCTCCGCAAGTGCAGTGTTATTTTCCTCGAAACAATCATAAAATATATTAAGCTCATCCGGAAGAGAGGCAGCGGTTTTCACGGCGGTGTTTTTATTCCCTTTGTAGTCTGTGATTGTTAATTCCTTGCTACATACTTTTAGAGTCGGTGGTGTTGAACTGTCCTTCAATTTTGTGCCTGTACTTGTGTTTGGCTGCTCTGAAAGTGTTACGGAGGGCATAAATGGTTTGTTTATGCTCCCCCGCATTCCCGGAATTTAAAGCAGAGGTCCGCGCATTAAGTGCCGCGCGAATATCACCGTTAACCCATGGTTTCTGGTTGGGGTAGATCCGTATTGTTTTGGTTGGAACAACATCCTCCATGCACTTCCTGATGAAACACGTTACGCTATCAGCGTAAACCTCGATGTCATCATCAGAGGCGGCGGACATCTCCCAGTCCGCGTGATCAAAACAGTCTTGTAGCATAGAGTCTGATTGGTCCAACCAGCACTGGAGCGTTCTGAGGGTGGGTGCTTCCTGTTTCAGATTCTGCCTGTAAGTGGGCAGAAGCAGAATGGAAGAGTGGTCTGATTTGCCAAATGGTGGGCGGGGGAGGGATTTGTAGCCATCCCGGAAAGGAGAATAGCAATGGTCCAAAACCCGGTCCTCTCGTGTGTTGAAGCTGATGTTGGGTGGTATTTTGGTCGGTTTTCAGTAATATGGTATTATGCGGTCCATTACACAAGATGGGCAGTTCTGAGGTGAAAAATCCACTGTGTGGCATTAAAAGCGTGTTAAATATTCTCCCAAACAGATGAGGTTCTAAGGTTAATAGTCAGCGCTTATCACACTAGCGCCATCTTTGATTTTTAGTGGGAATGGAAACGAGGCTTTGAGGGATAAACTTACCATCTCTTCAATGGCGCAAACTGTATAAAGCTGCATAAAGATCCTAAATCACATCTGATTTTCTGCAACTCATGCTATCTGGAGTTCTTGATATACTGAATTTTCTTAAACAGATATTTTATTAATGTTTTGTCAGCAGAGCGATCCAAAAACAGAGCGATCCTTTAAACTGCAGTACAGCCCATTGAAGAGACAGTATGAACATCCCTCACAGCCTCATTGTCATTCCTATTAAAAGATGACGCTAGCATGAAAAGGTCTATGCTCTATCGAGTTTTAAATCAACAAAACGTCCTCCCTACCTTAAACTGATATTGGATGAAAAACCACAATCACTGAAGGAACTACGTCATTTTGTGGCGCTTCTATGACACTTCCAGCTCATGTGTCGAGTTGTGTGCTCTTCAGGACTCATGTCCTGGTCCTTTACATCTCAAGTGCAACGCTCGATCAGTTGAGCACAATTTGATTGAACTTGAACAAGCTTGTAAATGTAGTTGGATTTGTAATGCAAATGTAATAATTATATAAAAGCATTCAGATGCCATAAAATAGCATTGTGTGAGGAAGTGTTTATGAACTGATAATCTGGTGTTTTACTCGTGATTTGTGAGAAAGTGAAAGTGCATTGTTGTTGTAGCGCCTCTCGTGTTCATCTCACCAGGAAACTGCAGCGAAACGAACAACTTAAAAATATTTCAAAAATGTACGTATATTAACGTGATTCTGTGAGACCAGGTTGCCAAAAACACAAAAAGTAAAGAGTCCAGGCACATTACAGTAATGAGAATTTTGGTGGAAAATGTGCTTAACTGTCATGGAAAGGCTTAATGCTCCTAAAAGGAGGCTTCATTTACTTTACACAAAATAGAATTTCACATTTTTTCCTTTCGATTTTGGACATATATTTCTGATATTCATCCATTTACTCTTAAAGCAGTTTTCAAGATTATAGTTGATACTCCAACCAATGAAAATCCAACCATAAATGTATTTAAAAAAATAGGCAATTTAAAACTATATTTTGTCAAAAACAGTTTTTAGATCAAATTAGAAAAGTCTTCCAAAATTGGTCTCTTTTTGTTGTTAAGCATGTCATTTTGGTAACATGTTTTATTTCATTACATTTTTTTCATTCCGCACCCAGTGTAGTAATATATGCTACCTTAGATTCCCATTTTTGTCAGATTTAAATTGGTGTCTTTTCTGTGGATTGATTGTTTGTTGGGTAGAACAAGAGGAGGTTTATTTATATGGTGGCATTGGGGGGTTGGAGAGTTGGTTTGTGCCCGGTGATCACCACCAGGCACATGCTGACTGCAGGAGCTCCAGTGTTACACATGTATGACCCAGATTAGAGCAGACGAAAGCCTCAGGCTGTGGGCGAGCATGTCTGTGTTCATCCTTACTGGCACTGACACAACATACCACAGGTAAGACAAGAATATACACACTGAGCCTGTGGATAAGAGCCGAGAGCCAAGGTGAAACTGAAATAAACAAGTGCAGTGAAAGACCTTAAACATAATCTGATGATGTCACTGATGGACACATTTGAACAGCAATAGCACAATGGTGTTTCACATCGACAGTCTCGATAAATACTTTATTTTAAGTATTTCCCAACTTTTAGCATTTTTTCAACATATAGAAACATTTATTACACAGCCATTTAGAAGATTGGAATTGTATTGCACTGCAGAAAAAAGAAAGAAATACAAGAGTATTGTTGTCTTATTTTCCTGTAATATTTGGTGGGGTTTATGTTTAAAACAAGAAAATCCATTTGCCAAAAATTTTGTTTTTCTTACACCATTGAAAAATGTGTTATTTCTTGTTATAAGCATAAATGTAAAAAAATATTAGTTAGATTTGTGTTTAGATGTTTTTAAAATAAAACAAGACAACAATATAAAGAAAGTACTAATGTAAGGAATTTCTTCTTCTTTTTTTTTTTTTTTTTTTTTTGCAGTATGAAATCGTTTTGCAATTACCTCATAAAAGGTTTTGTGTTCCCTCGCAATAGTTGTGCGGTCCCTGGTTTTTAAAACCATGGTTCTTAGAAAAAAATGGGTATATTGTCAAGTCATATTTATTTGTTTAGCACTTTTCACAACACATCATTTCAAAGCTGCTTCATGTTGTTAAAGCCCTCATTGTGCAATTACAATGAATAACAATATTACAAATCATGTCTTAAAATAATTGCCTTTAGGCCCCCAGTGAGCACGTCGAAGGCAACACTTATTGTCAGGGAATGCAAACTATTGTGATGGAGTGAAAACTATTGTAAAGGAACTCAAAACTTATTACATACTTTTGACTTGGACCATTAAGAAACCACATAGCAACCAACCAGAACCCCAATGCAATAAAAACCTTTTACATTAGCAACTGCATAGCAATGTCTGGCAACCACCCACAACATCCTAGCATTATACGAGTTTTACAATGCAAGAACTACTCATATTTTCAGAAAATGTAAAAATGTTCTATTATAATGAGTATTTAATACTGTATGAGCTACTAGAGCAAAACACATTCCAGCCCATGATAATACTTCTGTCTTGTGTTTTTCCATGCTGTGTTTCCTCAATTGTGCTTTAAATCAGATCCCTTGCCTTGTTTTCAGCTGTAATCTTTTATTATCACACTGCTGTGTTCATCCTTCTGATAAGACTGCATTTTAATAGTCTGAGCGTTTCCAGCCATTTCCATTTTAACCCGCTGTTTGTGTTAGGTGCAGCATGTGATAAGCAGAGATATATACCATTAGGGTAATTAATCGCTGTCAGCAGCGCAGAAAGCGATCGTGGTGCAGTATACCGTTGGGCTGGAGTACACCTCCTCAACCCTGCACTCCCCCTGCTAATACCCCCCTCTGCCAGGACACCAAATGAGGGCTAATTAGCTCAATTGTTCCACAGTGGAGAACCCTTGTCAGGTCTGCTGTGACACCATTAAGTGTCTGTCTGCTTATCCACATTTACCGGCAAAAGCTTTCTGACAGTTTTAATGGAAAAAGCTTTACTTAAGAGCACAAATTTACAACAAAAATTAATTCCTGTTTCACTTGGGTTTCTTCACTATCATTAAAAAAAATTCCATGTCATTATTATATTAAACCAGGGCTAGCTGTCACACTTTGAGACCAGAGCTAGTTGTCACACTTTGTAGTCCAGTGGAGATTTCTCAGGATGGTTTTATTTATGAAAGTTTATTTCTGTATAAATGCATACAAAAATGCTAGTGAATTTTTCCACAGTAATTGACCTGGGAAAAATATACTGTTCAATTTAAACTATAGCAGGGCATGTTGTCATAAAATATGGGGTAAGTTGTCAAAATACCAAGAGACTGTGGTGGTTTACATGCACTACCAAAAGTCATCTTATTCCAACACAACACAAGAAAACAGTGTTTACATGAAAATAAATAAGTATAATTAGCCATCTTAATATTTCAACTATTTTTATATATCTTATTTGTATTAATAATATGCTAATATTAATATAGGCTATATAATAATCTAGACAAATATTATAACATATTATAGGCTTTTCAACTAAATTTAAACAGTAAAATAATTATGAAAGAAAACAATTTTTGAAGCAGAAATATAATGGAAAAACTACAGTTTTTTGCCAACAGAAGTTGCAATTATGAAATACAACATTTAAAACACATATGACAATTTGCCCTAAACAGAAATAAGAAAATATATAAATTTATGCATTTTTATGTATTATGTATAATTATTTCTGAAAAATCGTATTTGTTTAAATCTACCTTAATTATAATGCTATTACAAAAACATAATGATATAAAATTTACAATGTCAATATAATGATATTTATATTTTAATTTTGAGGATAAAACACACACACACACACACAAATGTCCTGATTTAAGGCAAGGTCAATTTATTTTTAAACATGAATTAAGGTCAAATGGGGACTCCGTAGGACCAAGGAGAGATACCATGAAAGAACGGGGCTTGTCTAGGAGGGTTCAGCCTCCTCACGCCACTAAGGAAGCTGATGATCGTGCTTCCAGAGAGACCTACCATCAAATGCATTGTGGTGCGACGCCATAGCAGCCATGTACACCCCCTAGGTTGGGGGGTACAGCCGCCCCACCACCCCCAGGTTGTCAAATGCCCCAGGAGCCTCAGAAAAATACTTTAGTGGGACCGCTGTGCCCCGCCTGAACAACTTCATGCATTTCAGCACTGACTGCGTGCGCTCGCTTATGAGGTGCGCCATCATAGTCTAACTCCTAACCGAGAAAAGAGATGCTCAGTACCGGGGAGAGCTTTCTCTTTTCCCAGTTGACCCGAAGACCCAACCAGCTGAGGTGCCTGAGTACCAAGTCCCTTTGCACACACAACAAGTCTCGAGAGTGAGCTAAAGCCAGCCAGTCGTTGAGACTGTTCAGGATGCCTCTGCAACTTCCATGAAGACATGACGCAACAGGGACTGACCAAAGTGGAGGAACTTGTACTGATGTGCCCGGCCCTCAAAGGTGAGCAGAAGAAGAGCCTGTGCTGAGGGGAAACCGAGACATTGAAGTATGTGTCCTTCAGGTCTACTGCCATGAAACAGCCCTGAAGCTGGACACTCGCTAAAATGAGATTCCACGTCAATATCTTGAACAGGAGTCTGTGCAAGGCCCGGTTTAGTCTTGCAGGTCCAGGACTGGCCGAAACCCACCACCTTTCCTTGGTACGATGAAATAGGGGCTGTAGAACCCCTTCTTCATCTTGGCTAGAGGTACAGGCTCTACCGCATCCTTCCACAGAAGAGCCACTATCTCCGCATGCAGGGAGTGGTGTTCTTGCCCTGCACTTGAAGTAAAACGCACGCTGCTGAACCCAGGCAGGAGCCTAGCGAACTGAATCATAGCTGAGTCGGACAGTACCAGTCAGCCATCGCGACTGGTTGGGCCATGCTCAGAGGTGGACCAAGGAGACAATCACGTCGGGTGTACTGGCGAGTGGCGCCTCGGGGCGAAGCAGGAGGCACCACATTGAGGGGGCTCAGACCCCGAACGCGTGGCTGTGCTGAGTCTGGGGACATTGAAGCACTTAACTGGATACAGGTACCCACCATAGGTCCAGTCAGTGAAGGTGAAGGAGGGAACTGTCCTCGTAATCTGTCACAATCAAAGGCAACAAAGGATTCTCCTCCCGGCCCTCCACCGGGTGATGGAGTGTTCTGCTTACAATCTCTAGGCCTGCGGTGGCTCTCCACGTACCTGGGTTGAATAGAAGCTTTCTTCGGGTTCTTGGTGGCGGGCTGTGAGGTGGGAGGTGTCTGCTTCCCCGCTGGCCTGGGCTGCGGCAGATCCAGTGCCGTTACCGCAGGGGGACACATCTGGCGATGGGAAGACAGGGTGTGGGATCTTGATCCGCACCGGGGCAGGATATGCTGTATGGCCTCCATCTGCTTCCTGACCACTGAGAACTGCTGTGCAAAGTCCTCAACATTGTTGCCGAATAGGCCAGCCTGGGAGACTGAGCGTCAAGGAACCGTATCTTGTCAAACTCCCTCATCTCAACCAAGTTGAGCCATAGGTGGCGTCGCTGGACCACCACGGTGACCTGCCCGAGAGTCCGCACCATGATCTTCGTCGAGGGAAGATTGGAGCGCAGCTCCTGAACCAATCCCAGGTCAGAACTACACTTGTGCAGTTCTCTCATTGGCTTTGTGCACTTGCAGGAGAGCCATGGCGTGCAGAGCGGAGGCGTCCTGTCCAGCGGCACCGTAGGATTTTTTTGCCAGTGCCAACGTAACCTACATGCCCTGGACAGGAGTCTCAGGCGGCTCCACCATGTGGAAGCGCTTTGTGGACACAGGTGCACCGCAATGCCTTATACACCTGGGGAATCGCCAAGTACTACTGGCAGCCCTACTGGCATGAACACATTGTTGCTATCGTCTTGCTCTCACAGTGAGAACATAACCCATCCACGAACACTGTCTCCGCATGGGCAGTGCCCAAGCACGTAAGGCAGCGATCGTGGCCATCGGAAGCAGAGAGTTAATGACCGCAACCAGGAATTAAATACAGACAGAAAGGCATCTTTAAAAAGACGCTCTCCATCAGAGCCACTCTTTTAGAAGGGAAAATATACTCTTATATCACAAGAATATATACTCTTTTAGGCTGTTGATGCACCCAGGGGCTTTCTCTGCACCCCACAGGTGCACAAGGGGGAGAAGCCGCTGTAATGTGCCGTAATCTCCAACCGTTTTTAGAGGTGAATGGAATAGGAGAGGATTCAGCTTGCTGAAACGCAAACGCTAGGCTCCGAAGAAAAATCTGAATGAGTGGTTGCAAGCCAGCTCCTTTTATACCCGAATGTCCGATGGAGTGGCATGCAAATTCCACTCGCCAAGTCTCATTGTCCTTTTCTCAAAGATCAAAGGTGTTTGGGGCTCACAGAGGCGACCCCTAGTGTCACTACATCAACACAATTGCAACTAATAACTTGTAAAAATTGCAACATTTAAAACACATATGACAACATGCACCAACCTGATGTGAAAAATAGCCTTATTATGTATTGTATATAAATGTTTCTGAAATGTTTGTTTAAAAAGCTGCCTTCATTACATTTGACTCTTGCCAAAATGAATGCATATTTGGTTTAATTCTATTTCAGTGTTTTGAAATAGGTTTTTGAAACCAACAAAGATAAAACCATTTCTAAAGAAACCTGCTCTAATGCAATATAACTTTTGACTCAAACCCTTATTGTTACTTGGGTATAGACATTGTGACAACTTAATTTTTATTTGTGTTGAGGCTCATTAAGACCAGTTAAATTTATTAATTTAAACAAGAGACAGTTTTGGCAGTCATTTAATAATCTTATCTAGTGAGGAATTTCTTTTCCCTTTGAAATTAATGGGATCAATTTGCTGTAAGCAGTTTTCTCCTCATTTCTCATCAAAAACACCAATCTCTTGTCTTTTTATCTATTTTTTTTTCCCCAAACAGAAACCCTCCGCCTACTCTACACCAACCAGAGCTCTGGACAAACAAATTCAACGATTTTATATGCAAGTGAGTAAATCAGGTTAAGTGTGTTTTTGTATTTGTGTGTGAGCATCCCTGGCTAATACAAAGTAGACTGTTAATGCTTAAAATTTTTAACCTTTTCTTCTACACTGATGTGTGAATATAGGTTAATTTATCTCATAAAGAGCTGTGCATGAGCGTATGTCTTGTCATTGGCTTCCTGCTGTTGTGCTGCAACATCGTTTGTAATTGAATTTATCTCCACAACCTTTATCTCATTTTTTTTTCACGAGTTTAGTCCTTATCAATTTCCATTTAATGTAACATCTTTAGACATTTAAGCTCAAGTTCTCCCATTTTCAATGGTCTCCTCCAGGTGTCTGATAAAGGATTTTGAGCTCAGGCCCAATGTGTTTGACCTTCTTCAGCATGTCTTCATCAAACAGATTGTGGGGCGAGAAAAGACGCTGCAGAAGCAGCTCATGGAATTGATCGACCTCAACCAGCAAATGGGCGTTATTGAGAAAACAAGGTACGTAGAGTCAGGGAGGAATATATTCAGCTCTCAAGTGGTTTTGTGAGACATAAAATTAATTTTACTGGCCAACAATCCTGAAAGGTGTCTCAAGTATTGATTTGGACTGTGACTTAAAGTCATCAAGAATCGCTTTTTGCAACCCATTTGACTTTTTTAATCTGACATTTTAAAGAACATTGGGCTTTATCCATCAGGAATTGATAGCATGGTGATAGTGATCTCTAGAGTGCACCAGTCACGTTCTGAAAGAAAAATCCCATTCATTTTTTTCCATAGGGTGAAAATATTTCTATGTTATCTTATAAACCTTTAATAATACACCTCCCGTGAGCGCCGAGGTTGTTAATCAATGGTATATGCTTCTGTTGAAGCCATCAGTCAGCGTTATTTCAATTTGATGAGCAAACATAGCATGTTTTATAGCTGAATTTCTGGTGATGAACTATACTACTCATGGTGCTAAAGAGAAAGATCCACCAATCTGATCCGCAGCCAAAAAGAGCTCAGCAGCGACCGCCCACTCCCAATGATCCACGGTTAATGACGCAATCAATTCGGTCTCAAAATAGTTACATATTTGCATAAATCTAAATACTTTGCAATGCACTTTAAATAGTGCATTGAGTCTACACTTATAATCAACAACTATTTTGTCATTTGTCATTTAGTTACATCATTCGCAATGTTTCATGGGACTGTAGTTATTTCCCTCATTTAAGGTGTTAAGTACACAGTCTTGTAAATTTGTATTTTCATCCAATATTCAAATATTGTTTTGCATCAAATAAAAATTTGTAATGTTGTGATTCCTATCGTAGCTGGTTGGTTTAAGTCATGGCTCTTTTATGGAGGATTTATGATCTCCCTATTAAAAAATGAATGGGAAAATTACTTCTGGAACCAAGATGGTTGAAAAAGTGGGCGGGCACTGTTGCACTTTATATGGCAGGTGGTTGAAGTACTTTCAGAGGCAGAGCAAGTTATTATGTGTTAATTAAATATTATGTAGAAAAACACTTTTGTTCTTTAGAAATATGTGCACTGCAGAAGCGTTCACAACAAGACTAGGAAATTTATTAAGAAACTAAACCGGGTCAATTTTGATTTCATGTTGACTTTAACTTTGTTTGCTACTCTTAATAGTGGTGCTCTAAGTATTTTTCCCCCACTTAAAAACAGTTCTACCCCCAATTAAATAAATAGTACTTTTGACAAATACTGTACATGTAAAATGTTATCATCTAAATATTTTGATTGCAGAATAAATTAATTATGGATGACAAATACTCATCCAGGGTATTTCTACAACAGCATTGTTAACCAAGATCTTTTGCCTCTGTGTGATGTGGCGTATAAAGTCCAAGACCACTTGGACCACCATTTAGGAAACATGAAAAAATTACTAAGAGCACCTTGATTTAAATTATCATTTTGAAATAAAGACAAAAATGTTGGTAAAAATAAAGGATCAATGTAAACTCCAGTACAAATATCTATAGCTTGGCCAGCTAGATAGGCCGAGACTTCCCTTCACATCTTCTGCTGTACTTTTAAGACTGTACTTTACTTTATATCTTTTACTTAAGTCATCATGGAAAGACTGAAAGGCGAGGCAGTGATTCCAGGTATGGGATATTGACTGTCATATGAAGTGGTATGCTAGATGGAGTCTGTGTCCAATCTGGCACTAAATGAATGTAGCAGTAGCAGATCCATTGTCTGACCATGTGCTGTGCCAACTTTCCCAAATGCCTCATTGTGCGTTTCACTAATGGTGTGTTCTTGTGTTTTGGCAAAAAGTGTTTTTTTGGCAGCTCACTTTGGGAGCTTGTTGGCATATGATAAATCGTTGCCAATACTAACTGACAGAAACAAACAAAACATCTTCATTTGTTCATATGTTGTGCTTTTCTTGTAATTTCCCAATCGTAACTGCTTAGGATGTAGACAGATTTTTGTGTGTTTGTGTGTTTTTCATGTTTTATTAGCATTGCCTAGCCATCATGGAAATTGCATGCTGTTTAAGCTGTTTTTTTTCAGTATAGTAGCCACTGCAAGATCTGTAAAAAGGGATGAATGCATTTTAACAATGTTTCTTGTGGAAGCCAATACAGGTGGGCTCTTGTTCACCAAAACATGTAGATCCCACACTCTTTTCATCAGGAACCCTGCCAGGAGTCATCTGCAGAACATCACAAACATAAGCTGTTCCAAATCCTGTTAGCCAAGTTAATGTTACTGTTGAAATAGAAATCATACCACAGCAGCTCAGCAGTATATTTACACTGTATACACTGCCTAAGACTTTTGCACAGTTCTGAATATTATACAGAAATTATACTAGATATTAAGAGAGTTGTTTTATTTCATCGGCTTGAGAGTGTCAAAAATAAATATACATTTTAGATTTCAACATTCCTTGTGCAAATAGAATGGAATATAGAATAGAATATTGTGACGAGGAGGAGGGCATGGCCGGGTCGTGGGTGAGGGCGCTGAGTTGCCCCAAATCAGCAGGATAGAGAGAGAGTGAGAGAGATAAGGAGGAGCCGGGGACGCTAGAGAGAGAGGGGGGGAGAGAGAGAGACACACGTGGCTGTGTGTGTGTGTGTGTGTGTGTGTGTGTGTGTGTGTCTACATGTCAGCGTGAAGTAATGTGTTATTGTGTGCGACTGAAAAGTCCCAGCCTCCACCTTCCCACGCAAAAACTTACTTTGTTACAAATATTGAACTGAATAGAATGTAGAATAGCCCTGCAACGGATGTCATGGCCCCAATAGAGCCCCTCATGGAACATCATTGAGTCAGTCTGGGATTACATGAATAGATGGCAGCAATTAAGACAGACTAAATAGACAGAATAACTGTGGCAAATTTTCAAAGAAGTTTGGAACATCCTATCTGTCAACAACCAAAACTGTGTCCAGGTGTACCTAAGAAAATTGGTGCTGTTTTGGTGGCAATGGTCACACAAAATATTAATTTAGATTTGTTTGGTATGTTAACACTGCTTTGTATAATGTCAATTGATGAATAAATCCTAGGAATACCATTATTATAAAAAAAAATAAAATAAAAAAAAACTCACTACAGTATATAATATTTTTCACAAGTGCCTAATACATTTGCTCAGTACTGTATATTACAATATTTTTCAGTCAACTTAATTATATATTGTTTTTATTTTTAAAATCAACTATATTATACATCTATAGCACAGGTTTAACTTTATGATGTTTGGTCGCAAGACACAAAAACCAATGACGTATGATGTTATCAATGTTCAACCTGCACTGAAAAATAAATAATTAAATATATTAAAAAGAATTGGTTACACTTTCTATGAAGCCCATATTTATAATGCATTGTAAAGGCATTATACATGCATTATACTTCATTCGTAATGTCTCATAAGTTATAACTTATCATAAATAATTCTAACTACAGTTATAATACATTACAAGACTTCCCCTAATTCATAGTATACTTTAGAGTATAATGCATTATAACACAAGCAACACTGTTTAGTGTAAACAGTCAAAAGGCTTTATGATGTGATCATACTGTAAGTGCTCTTTGTCTGCTTTAAGTTACAAATGCAATAGCTTCTTATATTTAGCCATAACATAAACTTGCAACATACAAAACATTACAAGTCAATCTTATATAGTGGAAGTTATTTATAAAATAAGTCTCCAAATAAGATTTACAAACATTAAAGTTCATTGAATGGAGTCCAGGATAGAATCAGTTAGATTTTTTGTTTATTCTTTGGTGTGTTTACAACCAAATATGTGTGATCAACATACATATACTTTTGAGGGGTTTCTGATATATTTCAACCTTGTAGCTTTACACGTGTTTTTCGCAATATCTCAATGTACAGTGAATAGATGTTATTTAGTATTTTGTGCATGTGTTCTGTATATTATTCCCAGCATGAGTTGTAATGTCTTATAACCACTTAAAAATATCTTATAGATGTTTATAGAAGACATAACTTTTTTCACTTTACAAGCAGACCAATTATATGGAGTACAAATATATATATATATATATATATATATATATATATATATATATATATATATATATATATATATATACAGTGCATCCGGAAAGTATTCACAGCACTTCACTTTTTCCACATTTTGTTATGTTACAGCCTTATTCCAAAATGGATTAAATTCATTATTTTCCTCAAAATTCTACAAACAATACCGCATAATGACAATGTGAAATAAGTTTGTTTGAAATCTTTGCAAATGTATTAAATATTAAAAAAATTAAAAATTCACATGTACATAAGTATTCACAGCCTTTGCTCAATACTTTGTTGAAGCACCTTTGGCACCAATTACAGCCTCAAGTCTTTGTGTATGATGCTACAAGCTTGGCACACCTATTTTTGGGCAGTTTCTCCCATTCTTCTTTGCAGGACATCTCAAGCTCCATTAGGTTGGATGGGGAGCGTCGGTGCACAGACATTTTCAGAGATGTTCAATCAGGTTCAAGTCTGGGCTCTGGCTGGGCCATTCAAGGACATTCCCAGAGTTGTCCCGTAGCCACTTCTTTATTATCTTGGCTGTGTGGTCAGGGTTGTTGTCCTGTTGGAAGTTGAACCTTCACCCCAGTCTGAGGTCCAGAGCGCTCTGGAGCAGGTTTTCATCAAGGATGCCTCTGTACATTGCTGCATTCATCTTTCCCTCGATCCGGACTAGTCTCCCAGTTCCTGCCACTGAAAAACATCCCCACAGCATGATACTGCCACCACCATGCTTCACTGTAGGGATGGTATTGGCCAGGTGATGAGTGGTGCCTGGTTTCGTCCAGACATGACGCTTGCCATTCAGGGCAAAGAGTTCAATATTTTTTTTCTCATGGTCTGAGAGTCCTTCAGGTGCCCTTTGGCAAACTCCAGGTGGGCTGTCATGTGTCTTTTACTGAGGAGTGGCTTCCATCTGGCCACTCTATCATACAGGCCTGATTGGTGGAGTGCTGCAGAGATGGTTGTTCTTCTGGAAGGTTCTTCTCTCTCCACGTAGAAACACTGGAGCTCTGTCAGAGTGACCATTGGGTTCTTGGTCACCTCCCTGACTAAGGCCCTTCTCACCCGATCACTCAGTTTGGCTGGGCGGCCAGCTCTAAGAAGAGCCCTGGTGGTTCCAAACTTCCATTTATGGATGATGTGCTCATTGGAACCTTCAATGCTGCAGAAATTGTTCTGTACCCTTCCCCAGATCTGTGCCTCGATACAATCCTGTCTCGAAGGTCTAAAAACAATTAATTGGACTTCATGGTTTGGTTTGTGCTCTGACATGCACTGATAACTGTGGGACCTTATATAGAGAGAGGTGTGCCTTTCCAAGTCAACTGAATTTACCACAGGTGGACTCCAGAAACACCTCAAGGATGATCAGTGGAAACAGGATGCACCTGAGCTCAATTTTGAGTGTCATGGCAAAGGATGTGAATACTTATGTATATGTGATTTTTTTTTTTTATTTTTTTTTTTTTCGTTTTTATTTTTAATAAATTTGCAAAGATTTCAAACAAACTTCTTTCATGTTGTCATTATGGGGTATTGTTTGTAGAATTTTGAGGAAAATAATGAATTTAATCCATTTTGGAATAAGGCTGTAACATAACAAAATGTGGAAAAAGTGAAGTGCTGTGAATACTTTCCGGATGCACTCTGTGTGTGTGTGTATATATATATAATACATTATAACTTCTACAGATAACATTGGATGTTGATTGTGTTATAATGCATTATACGTTAAGGTATAACTATGAATATGTAAGTATTATAATGCATTATAATTGTGGTTAAGTTATACCATATTATAAGGTGTATTATGAGATATTACTACATTACATACAGTATAATGCCTTTAAAATGTATTATAAATATGGGTTTCATAGAAAGTGTTACCAAATAATTTTCTTACTGGGTATTTTAGTCTCTTTTTAATTATAAACATTCTTACTACAAGGTAAATGACACCAAATATTTGAGAGAAATCTATAAAATAATTGGCCTTGTCGTGTGTGTCTATGATGACTTTAAATGCCGTGTATGTAGGCAGCTCACAAACAGAGCTTCAGCATAAAATAATCTTGAAACAAAGACGCTGATATGTGATATGAATACATTTCATATCTATTTTACTACAAACTATGTATTTTTATTTCCTCATTCTCATGAATGGATTTATCAATATTTTTAACAAAGTCATTTGTTTTTTATGTGATTGAAATGGAGTCAGTTTGATCTTTTCTGATTGTATTTGAAGATCGCTGAGACTGTAATCTTGCATTTTGTGTTGCAGGCATGAACGTATCCACACCAAAAAAGGCAGCTACATGAAGTCTGAAAGTCAAGCGTGTGATGATGTGGATGATCTGGCAACCCTTGAGGTTCTAGATGAAGTAAGACTGAATATAATACACCCCACACAAGGAGGGCCACAGAACACACACACACACACACTGGCTTTATTCATTAATAAAAAGCAATAATACAAAATAGGGATTGATATATTACAAATAGTTAAACCTTTGCTCTTTTTCAACAAATGGTCTGTGAAAGGAGGTACTTAACCTTCAGAAAAGGATGTTTGTCCACCTCAGGAGATTAAACTATTGTTTTCTATTTATTTGACATTAAGTTTACCTAAGGTACTGTATATAATCTCTTAAAAATATTTATTTTTGTGACTTTGTTATTATAAGTCATAGACATTAAATAAAGATTAAATTAAAGAATATTCCGGGTTCAATACAAGTTAAGCTCAATCGACAGCATGTGTGGTCTAATATTGATTACCACAAAAACTCATTATCACTCATTCCTTCCTGACTGTTTCAAAAGTATTGACATAAACAATATGTGTGTAAACATGATTTTAGTGTGAGAAAATCACTTACTAACCACATCTGTGGAAAGTTAAAGCCAATTTTACAATTTTGTTACCATGGCGAATTAATCTCAATAAGATTTAAACAACTTTATAGCTCAACTAATACTTGAGTTTTAACAGAAGATTTCATTAGAATTAAATGTATAAAGTGTTTTTATAAAATTATAATCTTCACATTTCTGCATTTAAACCCTCCAAAAATTGGCCCCATTGACTTGCATTGTTAGTGTCTCACTGGAACACTGTTTTTTTTCTTTTTTTAAAGAATATATTTTTTGTGGTAATCAACATTATGCCACAAATGCTGTCAATTGAGCTTAATTGTACTGAACCCAGAACATTTCTTAAAAAGAAAACAAATAATGGTTGCATAAACAGCTTTTAACATTTAGCCTACATTTGAATTGAAACGATTATTTAAATGTTTATTTGTTGATATTTACAGGCTATATTTCCCATAAATGAAAGAAAATATTAGTTTGATCCTTTTTCTAACAATAATTGTGGGTTATTATTAATTTAGGGTTGTTTGGGTTATTCATAATTTAGGGAATGGTTGAGCGGTACAGAGACACCAATTTTTGCCTTGTTTGTGGAAAGATCCAGCCGTGGACTTTCATTCCCCTGTCAGACATTTTTCAGACAGACTGTCAAGTGACCATAACTCATCCCAGCAGTCTCATTTTTAACTGTCAGATGAATAAATAGACAGATTAGTGAACAATAACAGGGTTTGTATTGAAACACATTAAAGGTGATCTATCAATGCAGCAGAGTCTTATTGATTCTGGATGTATTTCCTCTTCCATTACGGCATCCATTGGTGTTGTGTCCTTGTTCTGATGTCACCAGATGGAGAACTGTTATGTGTAGCTGTACCCCTATAACTTATACATAGTTGAAGAAAAGAAATCGAGCATATCAGGTTTTTAAACTATATTCAGACATCGCCCATGTTTTACCTGACTTCTAAATAAACTGGAGCCTATTTAAGAACTATTAAGATTAAGAATATAGATATTGTTTAAAGTGTCCTGACCTTTTCCTTTTGAGCATTTTCAGATTTCCTATTACTCTTAATGGTGATTTTCATTCCACAGTTGTTGTTTTTTATTTCTAACTATACAAATCCACTGTATTACAATAATTCTTAAATCAGAAGGCAATATACAACAAATGCTAACATGGTGTACAAATCAATATTTTAATTTCAATAAAATAGCCTTCGATTTTTCACAATAGAGTAATGAGGATTTGGGGGAGTGTGCTTAATTAAGTGTTGGTCATGAAATATTTTCACAATGCAAAACACCTTAATAGACCTAAAAAAATGCTTAATTCTCTTTGTGCTAATTATAATTTCTTATTTCTTCTGGATTTGGGTGAAATATGATCCAGGCATGTTCTTTAAGCTTTCATGAGACCCACATAGTGTGCAAAAATCTCCGTGTGAAGTGTCATGAACGCAGTCGTCTAGATAATAAATCAACTCAATGTGTCTGGGATTGGTCATGCTTGAAAGTGAAGACTCCTGTGCCATATTTGACAGTAATGTTTTGTGCAGTGGCTTGATGAAATGGCCATCTGTGATTTGTAATTGTTTCTCTGTCAGAACACTGTCACCGAACAGCTACAGAGACGTTATGCAAAGGGACAAATCTACACATACGTCGGAGACATCCTTATAGGGGTGAATCCCTTCCAAGAAACAGACCTGTACACCCCTGAGGTGTGTATCCAATATTTCATTATGGAAACCATCAACATTTCATAGTCTAGTGCATCCTACATACTGTGAAAGCACTCCTTCTCTGTCTTTCTTTTCTGTCTATTTCTGTCTTAACTGTCCATCATTATCAGTTCTGCATCATTGTACCCTCTGCAGTGTTCATTTCCCTTTTCCTCTGTGTCACACTCTTTCATTTTAATCTAGATGATAAGTGGTGTTAACTAAGGCAAGCGTTGCTATTACTATTGCTCGTACAGAGGTGTGGGGATTTGAACAAGCCTTGCTACATTTTATTGCAAAATATTCATGTGTATACAAATAAAGAAGTAGTTTGAGAGTGTAGAGAGACCAAATTGATTGTGTCATTCACAATGCATCATTGGAGCAAGCAGTTGCTCGAAGCTCTTTTGGCGCACTTTCTCTGATTGGTTGGTTTTCCCCTTCAGGTTCATGGGTAGTGTAATTATTCAGCAGAAATTCTGCCATTTAAGGGAGACTGATGGCTTCAACAAAGCTAATACTATCAATTAACAACCTCCTGAGCTTGCGGTCAAGTCAAGTTAATTTTATTTGTATAGCGCCTTTCACAACACACATCGTTTCAAAGCAGCTTTACAGAAGATCAGGCATTAACAGAAGATACAACTAGTTGCCGGTCTGTCTGTCTTTAAAGGTTTATAAGTTTCCGAGATGGAAACAAATGAAAGGGATTTGGTTGCACACTACAGAAACCATACGATCCACAAAATGTCCTGTCACCACCCACAAGATGTCCAAACCACCCGCAAGACCAAAGCAACAACCAGCACAACACCAGCCCTTACAAATATCCAGAGTTCTGGCAAACTTGCCACAGACTTGCCGCAAATGAAGTTTGTGGCAAACTCTTCATTGTCGCCAAAGGTTTACTGCAGGTTCAACACTGCCGGTGAAGAGATGAATACTTCTGGCAAACATTTGCGGTGAATCACAAGCTCATCTGCATGTGAAAATAATGAGTGGTGACATTGTCTACCAGTTTGCAAGAAATTTGCAGTAAGTTTGTCAGAACTTTAGATTTTTTGAGAGCAAAGCAGTAACAAACACTTGAAAACAACTTAACCACAAAGCAATGCACTAACAACCACTTTAAACAACTTAAAGTAATATTCCAGGTTCAATACAATTTAAGCTCAATCGACAATATTTGTTGCGGTTGAGCGTCGATCTGTGGAGAATGAGGTCCGGGGAAGCTGATAAGCTAAGGATTTAAACCTGTGCTAACACCCGTTTGTATTCCCAGTGAGCCATGGAGGAAATAAAAGGGGAGGAGATGGCAGCAGACGGGAAAGAGAGCTGAGCTTGAAGCTGCGTGTGTGCGTGTGCGAGCATGTTAGTTATTCTAGAGCTTTCTGCTGAAAATTGAGTATTTTGTATAATAAAGTCTTATTCTAAATGGTCATCCGCTTTCTCAATCCCTGGAACAAAGGGATTTTCTACAAACATTATTTTTTTTACCTTTTCTAAAGAAAACAAAGTGTCAAAATTAAATTTTGTTGTAATCAACATTGTGCCACAAATTCCGTCGATTGAGCTTAACTTGAATTGAGCCTGGAATATTCCTTTAACAAGCACATTGTGATGCTAAGGGCATTGTGTCAGGGAGTTTCACATGCAGAAACATCACTCAGATACTCTTCATAAAATGTAAAGATCTAGTGTTGTCTTAGATATGTATTCATCAAATTATTCAAACATTGAAATCATTCTTTCTTGTATCTGACAGCATTCAAAGATGTACATTGGAGCTAAAAGAACGTCAAATCCTCCACACATATATGCAGTGGCAGACATCGCATATCAGTCCATGGTGTCCTATAATTCTGATCAGGTACAGTGCGTTCCTCTCAGAGCTGCTTGTGTGTATTAGTCAAGCTCATGTAATACAGTGGTCTAAACTGTGCTTAGCTCTCTGTGTACAGTGCATTGTCATCAGTGGAGAAAGTGGAGCTGGAAAAACAGAGAGTGCTCACCTGTTAGTCCAACAACTCACAGTCCTCGGAAAGGTACAATCTTAAATCTTCTCATTTTCTGAGCTCTTAAATGTGCAGTAAGTCTGCACATCCCCATTAAAAAAGTTTTACTCCTAAAGAAATGAATTGTAATTTTGAAACATATGTATAAAATCATGAGCTCTCACGTGAGATGATGACTTATAAAAGCTGTTTTATTCTACATGGAGCAGGGGTGCCTTCATGGGGGCTGCCATGTTAGAATCACATGACCAGCCAAATACTACTCGCTTAATCTCAGTAACTGCCCTGTTATTGGACACTTTCACTCTTGGATTAAATTTATCATGGCTGATTGTTAATAGTACATTTCTACAATGGCATCAGTAACTGAAAACTGCTGATTTTAAATGATGCTGCATCCACACCTCTAGATGTCACTGTAAGTCCAAGTTGACACAAGCAAAAAGTTACTGAGTGCACCTTTACATATGATATTGCAGGTGGTGAATTTATTTATTTATTTTTGCACTAGAAGCCACACCAAATGTAATTGCAAAAATATGATTCTGTGATTCTAGTGATTGTTTTCAAACAGGTTTTCCCAGACACTGCCCAACTATTCTCTCAAAGGTAGTTTCGTCCCCCAATTCACACAGTTGGTTGGGTTCAAGCTGCTTTATCAGGCCACTGTTACAAACAGATTACAATTCTGTTTGGTGCCACAGAAATGACACATTGCACCATAAAACATCAACAACAACACAGTTTTGAATGATTTTTATCAATACTGTAGTCGTTTTGATTTTAATGGGAAGCTCCTGTTGGAGTTATATAACATGACTAATCTGATTTAGTAAACAAGCTTTTGAAGGGATGGCATTTAATGCAATCCCATAATATAGGATGAGGAGAAAAATCCTTTTTCCAAACAGAAAAGTTTTGATAGCCCCACAGAGCCACTTTGTTTTATAATGTTAGGTAAAATCAACTTACAAATGGCTTTATTTGCAAAGTTGAGCTTGCATATTAAACTGCGATTTAAGAAATACTTTTAGCATGGACAAAATTACACATATCAGCTTCAACATCATATCATTAACATCATATTTCAAGATCATCATAAAGTAGCTATCCAGATGTGGTTGTGAAAGTCTTTGTCATTTCTTTTCCAGGCCAACAATCGAACCCTCCAGGAGAAGATTTTGTTAGTCAATAGTCTAGTAGAAGCCTTTGGAAATGCCTGTACTGTGATCAATGATAACTCTAGTCGCTTTGGTAAATATCTGGAGATGAAGTTTACCTCCGGGGGAATGGTGGTGGGAGCTCAGATCTCAGAATACCTACTGGAGAAATCGAGAGTCATACACCAAGCTGGGTAAGAGTCCACACATACTGCTGCCAAATTCAACCTGATGATACTGAATTTTTTTTTGATCAATGACAATTCCTTTGGGTGACTTATCCATAGAATCTTTAAACAGAAATGTATCTTTTGTTTTGTAAGTTTGCTTCAAATGATCCTGCTGTACAAAACAGCTTAAGCTGGTTTCTGGTCAGACTAGTCTGTGTTGATGTTTTAAGAGGGGTTTTGGGCACTTCTGGACACTGGTCAGGTTGAGAGACCAGCTGGTTGACCAGCTAAACCAACTGAAAACCACTTTGGCTAAGATGGGGGACAAGCCAGACCAAATAAGACCAGCAAACCATCTTTGACTAGTTTAAGAAGTTTTTGTTTTCAAGAGTGTAGACCAAAAGAAGACAAAAACTGGCCATATTGTGAATGACACAAGTTTGAGTAGGTAATTTTCCAATGTAAAAAATATTCTAATTTTCTTAAATGTAATGAAGGCAAAACATTTTATGAAAAAGAAAAAGAAAAGTGGTCATATATTTTAAGGTGGAACTAAAATGTTACTTTTCCTCCTGAAACTGAAACAATCAACTAGCAAATATGTCATATATACATTAATCCGAATAATCATTTTGACCTTATGCTACATGGTAAGGTATAAAGTTTATCAAAAGCAAAGAAAAGCGAGCAATTCGGGTGTAAAACTTGTGAAAAGCTGCGCTATTCTGGTCTCTAAAATGGCTCAAGTCCCTCTTGCAATTTGAGTCCATGGCTGTCAAATGATAAAACTGTTGAAAAAATTCCCAATACTACTATTAAAGTAAAATGGATAAACAAAGGGAATGATCTTGATGTAAGTAACACCTCTAATTGCTTTCTTTCTTCAGAGGGGAACGTAATTTTCACATTTTTTACTATATCTATGCCGGTCTGTCAGAGAGGAAGAAACTCGGCAACTACAAGCTGTCGGAGAGCAAAACTCCAAAGTGAGTTCCAGGCCTCCTGATAACAGCCTGCTGTTTTATCTGTATCTTCCTTTGGCATCCTTATTTCAGTCCATCTGTTTCCACCTCTTTGTCTTCCTCAATTCCAGGTATCTTCACAATGAGAATGTTAAATTAGTGCCTGACATTGTGGGGAATGCCTTCTATAAGGAGCAGTTTGAGGCAGTGGAACAGTGTTTTAAAGTCATCGGCTTCACCCTAGAGGTACACCACAATCATGCACAATTTCAAGAGAATTGTTTTTTTTAAAAAGATATTAACAAAACCAAAAAATGTTTTTACAACCTCATACCCAGAATCTTAAGCCTCTGTAGCCTTCCTACGAAATCGAAGAACAAACGGCTGTGATGTCATTTAGACATCTGGCCAAAAAGAATGTTTTTTTTTGTTTGTTTTGGTGTTTTGTAATAGTTCGCCATCGGAAACTTTCGGAAAAACTTCATATTGGCTGCCAAACACCTTCTTACTGCCATTGGTCCACGTCATTGGGAGGTGTGGCCTTGAGCTCCACCTACCTAGAGGCCAACAACTAATTCCTGTTCAGTCAGTTAAGATCAATCAACATGAACACACCAGCATGCAGAGTTATTAGTGAGCTGGTGAAAATTCACCAACATCTGTACGATTGTTCTCTTAGAGACATTTTCCAAGAACATATAGTGAGGTTTTTCATTTGTTTGATTGTTTCATTAGTCTACAAAAATAAGAAAATCTACTCAAATACTCTTAAGTGCCCATTCAATCTGTTTTTTGATATGCTGCTTCACTCATGTGCCATCTGCAGCGAAAGCCCTTCACACATCTGCCCAAAGATATTAGTGAGATAGGCCTCTAATCATCATTGTTATGTCTGCATTCCACCCATTAACTCTCTTTTGTACACCCATCTTTTCAGTAGAATCAGTGTCATCATGAATTACAATAGCAGAGTTATTACAATTGGTGCATATTATGGCCGTGTATAGCATGTTAGCGCATTAGCGCCATGAATGCAAAAGGTAAACATGACAAATTATCATTAAACATGACATTATCTACTGCATATATGTTACTTTAAATAATCTTCAAGTAGATCAAATTGATCTTGTGTGATTTAAGATTGAGGCATGAAGTTATTTATAGCACTTTTTAATGTCACATTAGTTGATGTTTTACATGCACATTTAAATGTTCCACTAAACACCTCACCCATCGGTGTTCGCAAACATTATGTTGCTGCTCGGCATTTGTGGCATTTTTGGTAATACCACAATAAGTCATTTTGACTTAACTCTTAGTTTGTAAAAAAAATAAAAATTAAAAATTGCAGCAGGAAACTGACAAAGTATTTAGTACAGTGTTGCAACTGCGAATCGGCGAAAAAATGCACATTCAAGAACCGTTAACTGAACCGAAAGTCATGAAAATCATACGGTTCCGGTGTTTTTTTTGTTTGTTTGTTTTTTTAAATGGAGAAAAACATTTGTCAGGCTTAAAAGTAGAAATGTGAAGCCCGTATTTTTGTTCAAAGCCTAATTTAATTAATTCTGACAAAAAATGTGTTATTCAAGCTGTAATAATTTCCAAATCATCTTTGTAGTGTGGGACTATGGTTTTATTCAGATTCACTTCTGAATTTGTATTATGGATGTCGTTTCTGTTGGTGGAGTTTGCTCCATGGAAACAGTACTTTATAGATAGTTGAGTCACATGTTTTCTTTGCAGGTATTGTGGAAAAAGTATTATCATTAGTTATCGGCTTTATGTTGTCATGACAGCTGTTGGATATGATGAAGGCTATTTACTGATTTATCATTTTTTAATTCACGATTTTATTTACTTTCACATGTTTATGTTTTTAGGCTATACTTTCGAAACAGTGTGCATTTACTGTTTATTCAGTGCAATGTCTTGCCCCACAGACTTTCATTATAAGTGCATTACTGTACACGCAATTTAGATTTTACAAACTGGGATGATTCACAATTAATGTATGTGGTATCGACAACATGCCACAGATGCCATAGAGCTTAACTTCTATTGAACCTGGGACATTCCAGAAACTGCTGATCTGTACCATAAAAACTCTATAATCTCCAAAGAATCATGTACACTCAAAATGGTTCTTGATAAAATAAAAAGTGTTCTTTGCAAAAAAGAACTGTTCAAAAAAATTCATTTTAACAAACACTTCACAATTCACATATCGACTAATGCCACTTTTCAGCTATACATTAAATGTTTAGTACAGAATACATTTTCTTCACATAATTATTCAGTATAGAGGTGAAAGCGCTGTCATGACACCAAGATACAAATGGTTTTTTTTCTTTTTTCAAAGGGGTTAAAATATTCTTAGTTGAAGAAATAATGAAATGTAATATAGTCAGGAAGAACACTGATGCTCAGTGACCGTGAGAAAACCCTGCCTGTCCATTCAGCTTCAGTGCTCTGAACATTGTTGATGGCCTGTGTGGAAGGTTATGTAGAAGTCGTGACCAAGTGTTCTAATGCCATCAGTCTCCACAATTAGCATCAGTTGAATCAATGAGGCATGCTGGAATACATTACCAGCACCTAGTTCTTCTCGATGGCCACATCCAACTCTAACATTAGCACAATGTGAATTATGATATCACTCAAACATGACACAGTCAATCGAGTCTCCTTCACTCTCAAACTACTGATATATTTATGTCAATAATTGTATATTGTACCACTTTTTTTATTATAGTTTGAAAATTTCACAAGTTTTTATTTTTGTTTCATTTTGTGTTTTGGTTTTCAATTTTAGTTTTGTTTGAGTTAGTTTTAATAGTATATAAATAGTTTTTATTTCATTTGTATTTTTAGGAAATTGCTATTTTTAGATTTTATTTAGTTTAAGTATAGTTGTATTTTTTCATCACACTAAGGTTTATCCATTAACATTAGTCAACGAATACAAACAAAAATATGAGCAATATTTTTACTGTACTTATTTTTTCTTGGTTAATGTTAATTCCAAAAATGTACTAGTACATTTTACTAACAATGAGCTAACATTTTTTTACGGCTTTTATAAATCTTGTTTAATGTTAATTTATAAATTAACAATGGGTCATATTTAGTATATATTGCATTAACTAATGTTAACATACTTGCATGCTTAGGACTCTATTTTCATGACCGCACTAGGCGCAACGCTACATGCAATGACTGTGCGCTGTCTTATCCAGTTTTTGTGAGAGCGTTAATTCTAAACCCAATTTACGATTCAGTGCAATGTGCAAGAGGCACAGCTGGGAGTGCTTGTGCTGTCTGTGGGTGTATGTGCGCAAATTGTGGGTGTTTTGAATGTTAAATAAGTGGCACTAATAGGTCATTGTGCTAACATCTGAGAATGTCTACTCTCGGTGTTAAGTCTAAAATCAGTTGCAAACTCGTGCAAACATTTGTATTTTTATTTTTGTTAATGAAAATATTTTATTCATTTTCATCCCTGTGATCATTTTGGTTAGTTATATTAACCTTGTTTCCCAATGCATTATTGGATGTGTAGTTCAATCCCTCGTAAAAGGCATTAAACATGCAGTTTTGTACCTTTTTGTATTTTGTTAGATTTTCACACACTTTTTTTTTTTTTTTACTTTAAACATGACAGTTTTTTTTTTTTTTATCTCAGTGCTGGATGTTTCATGTGTTATAACCTTTTATTGCAGCTTTTCAAATCCCTATGGAAAAAAAAAATATATGGGAAGAATAATTCTCCCACCCAGGGCCGCTAATTGAGTGGGTGATCTTTGTTGTGCTGTATAGTTCTAAACTACAAAAGGCAGGCCAAAATAGTGGCTGCAATCTTTTACAGTAATGAAACTTTAATGTCCTCCAAGGACTTATTCCGTCTCGTAATGTCAACTCTGTTATGCTTTTGTTGAAGGAGACAGGAGTACTCACAGGCCTGTGAGTGACATTAGTTTGACTGCCTTGACATTACAAAACACAGTATTCTCTAGGGACTCCACATAATCGAACAGACAGTTATGGCAATGTGCCGCTAGTTTTGAGCTGCTATGCTACATCTGCAGAAATATCAAGCACAAGTCGTTCTTCTGGCCTAGAAAAGCTGAACAGGTCATTGCTGTTACGCAGCACCTTTTTGATTCTGTCTTTTTGAAAAAATAAAATAAAAATGTTTGTTGTTATTTAAGGAAGTATTTTTAGGTCATATCTAACCTTTCAGAGCTATGCTCTGGTCAAGCCCAGGCATTTCATTAATTATAACTTTATTATTTAAACCATGGCAAGAAAATGAACAGAATGGAATTACAGAGATGATCTTAGATAGCTTGCATGAGAGCATCATTCATTTTTATATATTTTAATCTTATAAAGTTTTAAAATGTTCATACTGATTTCTGACATTTATCAAATATGACAGTATGTAATAGAGTGAGATAAGCCAACAAATACCACAAAACATCAAATAATTGATTAATCCATTCTAATTATTAGTGATAATAATTAGTAATAAATAAAAACTAATTAGTTAGTACTATTAATTCTAATAATTAGTGATGTTTGTGCTGTTGTTTTCCCACAATGTTGACACTTCCTTTAGGATGTTGTTATTAAGGAACTAAAGGTTTTTATTATTATTATTTATAATAAATAACTGGATGTAAAGTTATATTGAGGATGTGTAAAAAACTATAAATTGATTGATTAATTTATTGATAAATAAAACAGTATTTCAAAGAAAACCTGTTTTGTTTGAAACATTTCGATTAGAAAAATAAAAAACTAAATTTTGAATATTTATTCGTTTCAGAAGTTGCTAGTTTTTCATTTGAGATGTTTGTGCAGACTTTGCAACATTTGGTCAAACCAAATTGGGTAAATGATTTAAAAGCAGATGCTATTAATTCTCTGGTTTAAATAATGGTATATGCTATTTACACCCCAGTGCAAAGCAGGGCTGGATTGGTAATCTGGCAAACCGGGCATTTTGCCAGTGAGCTGACACACTTTTGGGTCGATCAAGGGCATACTGGCCATCGGGGGAACCGGAACTAATCTGAAACGAGCCGCCGTGTTATGTGGAACGGGCCACAAAACATCGCCGCGGTATGCAGAAAAGGACAGCAACCAAATTTTGGGCCAGTTTTTATGTAAAATCCCGGGCTGATTTCTCTTCCCAGTCTAGCCCTGGTGTAAATATGGTAGATACTAATTAAAACTTCTGCACATAGTGTCAAATACTATTGGGGTGAAAATAGCTGCACTCTGTGGCAGATGCTATTTACAGCACGGTGCAAATAGTTTCTCTGTTCAAAATTCACACACATGTTCTTTTAATTGTGATATTATGAGAGAACCAACTGATATGATTATCTTATATTATTATACGATTGTGAGTTTTTCATCCAATGTCTTCCAGTTGTGAGTTCTGTAAGTATTTCAATATATTAAGAAATAAATGATAGGGACATGAAAATGTACTGCATAACAGAATGACCCAAACACATCTATTATCATCAATATTATTTGAAATTGGCATATAAAATTATTTTTAATGTTATTGATGTGTTCATACAACATTAGTGTATTTGTTTGTCATGATTTCTACAGGAGCTCGGGAGTGTTTATAGTATATTAGCTGGGATCCTAAATGCAGGTGATGTTGAGTTCATGTCGGTCACATCTGAGCATCAGACTGACAAAAGCAACATTTCCAACATGGCAGTATTAGAGAGTGGTAAGCAAGCACAGCACTAGTGTGTTTAGCATAACAAAACCTTTTGATGTGAGCCTGAGCAGTTATGTGTGTTTCTGTTTATATAATTATGCAGAGTCACATTAAACCCTGGGGGAATCCTGATTCATATCCCTGATGAAAAAGAAATAACATATTTAAACCAGTCTAAAGTGGTTTGCAGGTGGTAGCACAACTCCTATCTGTTTTCCACTGGTTTGGCTAGTCTGTTTTCACTTCTTAGCTAATCAGGATGGGAGACCAAATGAACACCAGTTTGGGCAGTTTGAAAGACCTGATAAACAACCATAGGCCTGTTTTAGCATTCATTTTTAGCAGGGATACTAATCGGTCTACAGAATATTGCATTCCATGTTGGGATTAGTGATCACTCTGTTAATTTCATACAGTTTTGAAATAGAATGCCATCGGATTAAGTCAAAGAAAACAAGACATCTTGTTTCTGAGGTATGCATTTGTGCATGATTTTTGGGTTAATGTGTAATTTTATGACATGCTAGTATGTCCCAATAATGGTGTACTAGCTTACTACACACTTAAAAGTATATGAGTATATACTTTACCAATAACAGTGCAATACTAACTTTTCAATCGTATTAGTATGCAAATTGATCTGTTGCCCCTATATATAAATATTTTGGGCATGTTGGCATGTCCTGTTGTGTGACATGTTATACAAAAACTATTTTAAACATAATTTTGAAAATATACTCTACCGGTCATACGTTTTGAAACACTTGTCTGAAATGTTTCTCATGCTCTTAAAAATCTTTTGATCTGAAGGTGTATGCTTAAATATTTGATATTAATTTTGTAGACTAAAATATAATTGTCACCATATTAATTTATATCATTATAAAATTAAAATTTTATAAAATAAAATAAAACGTTTTTGAAATTGATGACTTGGACCAAATAATAAAGAAAAGCAGCCAATAATTGCCCAACATAGAGTTGCTGGAGAAAATGTCAAGAGTTCATGTCTGCAAATTCTAGACAAAGAGTGACTACTGTGAAGATGCTAAAATTTAACACAGTTTTGATTTATTTTGGATTTTGTTTAGTCACAACATAATTCCCATATTTCCATTTCTATTATTCCATAGTTGTGATAACTTTACTATTATTCTAAAATGTGAAGAAAAAAAAAATAATAATAATAACGAGTTAGTGTTTCAAAACTTTTGACCGGTAGTGTATATTGATTTATTATTATGCATGTAGTTTTTATAACAATACTACTCCACATATCCACACATTACACAAAAATGTATTTGTCACACCACAGAACCATTTTAAATGAATAAGTGAAGGCAAGATGTTGATTAAAATGGAAAAATAAATGGTGAACAGTCACATGACCTATATACAAGTATAAACTTTCATTAATACATTCATAGTAACTTAACCTTAACATTTAAATGTCCATTATTAAAAAAGGTAATGGACATGTTATGGATCAAATACTCTTAGATTTCTAAATGTATTGTTTTGATAAATTACATGTGTTTGTGTGTGCAGCTGCGTCGCTGCTGTGTATCTGTGCAGATGAGCTTCAAGAAGCCCTGACCTCTCACTGTGTGGTCATGCGGGGTGAAACCATCGTTCGGCCGAATACAGTAGAGAAGGCCACTGAGGTGCGGGACGCCATGGGCAAAGCCCTGTATGGACGCCTGTTCAGCTGGATTGTCAACCGCATCAACTCCCTTTTGAAAACAGACAACCAATCAGAGTGAGAGAAATAAAGAGTCCCAAATCACAAATTAGATCTTGATTATACGTTTCTCCTAGATAGCAGTAAGATTTAAGAGTTTCAACAAGGATCTCAACAATGTAAAACTATGCTCAGATTTGCCATGATCCCAAAGTTTGCAATTAAGAGAGATCCAAGATGGCAGCGCGGTAGCACGCAGCAGCCACTCCAGATCCAAAATGGTGCTATTTTTGCCACTTAGCCCGGTTTTATAGTATATGGACATCGGAGCAACCGGTGTTCGTGTCTACCATAGTCAGACACTGTTAAAATATAAGTTCATGCAACAACCAAGCTGGTTGTCAAAGATGCCTCACTTCCTGATGCGCTAAACGACTTCTACGCTAGGTTTGAAGCTGAAAGCGAAAGCACGACAAGAGGGCGGGGGTTCATGCTAGGCTAAAAACAAACCCTAACTGGCCAGCTCTCCCGTTTATCCTGCTCTCAAATGTTCGCTCCCTGGACAATAAACTGTACTACATCAACTCCAGCAGACTACGCAGCGTGAGCTTAGACTGCTGTGTCTTTGTTTTCATGGAAATGTGGCTCAGTGACAGAGTTCCGGACGCTGGCATTCAGCTAGACGGGCTCGGCTCGTTTCATGCCGACAGAAATGCAGGAATGGTGCAATAACTATATGCTAGTCTCTAGCTACTGCTCATCGCTGGTGGAGCATGTGACTGTTAGATACAGACCTTTTTATTTACCACAGGAATTCACCACTTTTATTATAACCGGAGTTTACATTCCCCCCAGCACTAACATTGAGGAAGTGCTCTGAACTGTATGGGGCTATGAGCGAACTGCAGAATACTCACCCTGATGGACTGTTTATTGTCGCTGGAGATTTCAACCATGCAAATCTCAAGACAGTGCTCCCTAAATTCCTTCAGTGTGTGGACTTTGCAACGAGAGGGGTGAACACACTTGATCTTGTTTACACAAGCATCCTAGGTGCGTACCTCGGCACCTCAGCTACTCAGACCACATCTCTGTTATGCTACTTCCAGCATACAGACCACTCGTCAGATGCATAAAACCACTTCAGAAGCAGGTGAAAACCTGGCCAGCAGGAGCCATCTCTGTTCTTCAGGACTGTTTTGTGTGTACTGACTGGCACATGTTCAGGGAGGCTGCAACATATGGTGACTCTACCAACTTGGAGGAATACACAGCAACAGTGACCAGCTACATCAGCAAGTGCACTGATGATGTCACCTTCTCCAAGACCATCACCGCACGCTCCAACCAGAAGCCGTGGATGACTGCGGAGGTGCATGCGCTGCTGAGGACCCGAGACTCTGCCTTCAGAGCAGGTGACAAGGCTGCCCTAAGAACAGCGAGGGCCAAACTGTCCTGGGCCATCAGAGAGGCAAAGCGTTCACAGGCCCATAGAATCCACAGTCACTTCCAGGACAGTGGCGGCGCATGTGGCTGGGCATGCAGGCCATCACCAACTACAGAACAACATCAGTTGCATGTGACAAAGATGCCTCCTTTCCAAATGTGCTGAATGACTTCTACGCTAGGTTTGAAGCACAGAACGACGTGGTGGCGAGGAAGACCACCCCTCCTCCCAATGACCATGTTCTGTCTTACCATGGCTGATGTGAGGAAAACTCTATGTAGTCAACCCACGGAAGGCTGCTGGACAAGACAACATTCCTGGCAGAGTGCTCAAGAGGATGTGCAGATCAGCTGGCAGATGTTCTTACCGACATCTTCAACATCTCTCCGAGCATCTCTCCATCGTTCCAACGTGCTTCAAGGCCACCACCATCATCCCCATGCCAAAGAAATCTTCAGTGTCCTTCCTCAATGACTACCGTCCCATCGCACTCATACCCATCATCATGAAGTGCTTCGAGAGGCTCGTCATGAGGCACATTAAGACCCAGCTTCCTTCCTCACTAGACCCATTGCAGTTTGTGTATCGTCCAAACTGTTCAACAGACAACGCCATCGCCACCACCCTCCATCTGGCCCTCACCCACCTAGATAAAAAGGATTCATACGTTGAATGCTGTTCATAGACTTCAGCTCAGCATTCAACACAATCATTCCCCAGCACCTGATTGGAAAGCTGAACCTGCTGGGCCTGGACACCTCCCTCTGCAACTGGATCCTGGACTTCCTGACTGGGAGACCTCAGTCAGTCCGGATCAGGAACAGCATCTCCACCACCACCACACTGAGCACTGGGGCCCCCCAGGGCTGTGTACTCAGTCCACTGCTATTCACTCTGCTGACTCACGACTGTGCAGCAATGCACAGCTCGAACCACATCATTAAGTTCGCCGATGACATGACCGTGGTGGGTCTCATCAGCAAGAACGATGAGTCAGCATACAGAGTGCAGCAGCTAACGGACTGGTATAGAGCCAACAACCTGTCTCTGAATGTGGACAAAACAAAAGAGATGGTTGTTGACTTAAGGAGAGCACAGAGTGACCACTCTCTGCTGAACACCGACGGCTCCTCTGTGGAGATCGTCAAGAGCACCAAATTCCTTGGTGTTCACCTGTTGGAGAACCTCACCTGGTCCCTCAACACCAGCTCTATTACCAAGAAAGCCAAGCAGCATCTCTACTTTCTCTGAAGGCTGAGGAAAGCACATCTCCCACCCCCCATCCTCACTACATTCTATAGAGGGTCTATTGAGAGCATCCTGAGCAGCTGCATCACTGCCTGGTTTGGGACTCGCACCGTTTAGGACCGTAAAGCCCTTCAGAACATAGTGAGGACAGCTGAAATGATCATTGGGTTCTCTCTTCCCTCCATCAAAGACATTTACAAAAAACACTGCATCAGCAAAGCAACCAGCATTGTGGATGACCACACACACCCCTCACACAAACTCTTCA
Organism: Moxostoma hubbsi; assembly: GCA_032164185.1. Lineage (NCBI taxonomy): Eukaryota > Metazoa > Chordata > Actinopteri > Cypriniformes > Catostomidae > Moxostoma > Moxostoma hubbsi. The sequence goes on along the minus strand of JAVLUX010000036.1, from coordinate 3,259,250 downwards.
CCCTCCTGCCATCTGACAAGAGGTACCGAAGTATTCGGGCCCTCACAGCCAGACTGTGTAACAGCTTCTTCCCTCAAGCCATCAGACTCCTCAATACTCAGAGACTGGACTGACACACACACACTCAATCACGTGTCCTGAGTTGCACTTTAATTTGTCACTTTATAACTGGCTTCTACCTCAATAACTGCTAATTGCAAAGAATACTATCTCATATTATGTTATGTTTACATTTGGCATTTTTAGAAACTGTCTTGCACTTGCACAATCTTTTTGCACTACTGTGTACTGGTCGGCACTGCACTGTCTCTTACTGTGCCTATTGTCCTGTTCATTGTTAGTAATTTATTGTACTGTCCTGTACTTTTTGCACACGTTTGCACATGCACTTTATATAGGTATTTTATTTAGTCTGTATAGTCACATGTGGTTCTGGGTTTGTCCTATGTTGTTTTATGTAGCACCATGGTCCAGGAGGAATTGGCTGTACTGTACTAACTGTATATGGTTGAATGACAATAAAAATCACTTGACTAAAGTCAAAAATTTAAATGTGAAATCAAGCATTTCTCATCAATTTTCCCAAAGACAAAAGATCTGAGCTATGCTGTTCATATTTAAAATATAGTTCTATACTCTTACTTTGTCATTTAAATCTATTTGTATTTCTCATTCGGACTTTTAGGACAAACATCTTAAAGTTGATACTAAAAAATATGGGCAATAAAATTGTGCTGGGTTGATATGAAGTCCCCTAATTCATTAGCTACCAGGGCAAAATTGTTTTACTGTAAAGATGTTTAAATAATGAGAGCTTGTCTGTCAACTGATGTCTAATGCTCTTTAATATTAGACTACACGTTTAATGAATCCAAATAATCATTCAATCCTTATTTTCTCCCCAGGGGGAAAGAAAAGGGTCTGAACATCGGCATCCTGGACATTTTCGGCTTTGAGAACTTTAAGAGGAACTCTTTTGAGCAGCTGTGCATCAACATAGCCAATGAACAGATCCAATTCTACTTCAACCAGCACATATTCGACTGGGAGCAGGTACATCCTGTCTCAGATAAAACCCATCTCATCCAGCCACAAATAGTTTGGGAGCTTTTCTAAGCCTTATGGGAGCCTTTTTAAGAATTGTTTTTATTGTTCCTCCATAAAACCTTATATCCATCTAAATGGTGGTATCATTTATCCTTTCACGGGGTTGCGAGTGAGGGGGGAGGGGAGGAAATTCACCATTTTGTTTTTACTCAGACAAGCGTGGCGATTCCCCAGACTGACTAGGCTGACTGTAGCCTTGAGGGAAAAAATGATTTGGTGCCTCTAAACGTTTGAGAGTAACCCACATTAGTGCCTTCATAAATCATTTGAAACAAGGGTTACGTCAGGAGACGCTGACTTTACTGTGGTGCCTTTATGGCTGAATGAAAATGCTGCTTTTGGTAAATGTGCAATGAGATGTCATTTACATTGAGTCTTTACTGTGGTTCAGCTGATTCACACATGACTTTTGAGTCATTGAGTCATTGGGTGATTCATATACTGTATATATACTGTATACATATATAAATATGTCCAGGTCACATTTCATTCATAATTTTCCATTCAGTAATAAAAATGATTTATGAGGAATACAAAAAATTTTAAAATACTCAAAAGCAAAACAAATTCATTGCATTACAGAGAATTTTGAGTAAAATCTGTCTAATTGTCACGCAATAATAACAACAATAATAAAAATTAAGAATTCCAATGTCCTGTGTCATTTTGAGTTGCTATTCTTTTTGTAGTTTTTGCATCCCCTGAGTCACATATGTCAGGCGCTTGTTCCCTCATCGCTGTTTGACATTACCTGAGGCTACAAACTCTATTAAACACCGGAGATTAGATATCTTGGACATACCTCTGTGTGTGTGTGTGTGTGTGTGTGTGTGTATGTGCTTCAGTAAAAATAAATGAATAAATATGTGTATCTGTTTATTGTAATTTATGAACATGTTTAGTTTACTGAAGGGACACAAGAGACATTTGTTCTCTGGATTGAACTTGTGCTCACAGGAAGTCATGGTGCAGCAATAAGAAGTGCCTGACTCATCGTGTCTCATCGCTGTTGTTTAAGAGGTTACAGAGCTCCAGGTGTCGACCAACACAGTTCAGCAGTGTTGTAGGGAACTCACAAATGTAGTCTGATAATGCACATTTTAAAATGTAATGTAATTGGATTACAACAGTAATCAGAAGTAATGTAATCTGATTAGGTAATCCAGATTACATGTAATATATTTCTGTGAGGTGAGAAAATCTCTTTGGGTACTCTGCAGGATGAGTATCTGAATGAAGATGTGGACGCTCGAATGATTGAGTATGAAGACAACCGGCCACTGCTGGACCTGTTCCTTCAGAAGCCCATGGGCATTTTGTCTCTACTGGATGAAGAGAGCCGCTTTCCACAGGCAACTGACCAGACACTTGTTGGTAAATTCCTCCTCAGATTCTGAGATTCACCATCCAAACTTCTCCCTGAAACATCATAGAGCTTGTAGCTTTAGCTTTGGTGTCTGATGACCAGGGCCAGTTACACCTTTTTCTTTCTCTCCGTCTCATTCTCTCTCTCACACATTACCACACAGATGTATGTTCACAAGCACAAGTAGTGACATATAGGGCTGTGAGTCTGATCAAACAATAACTGCTGATCTACTGAAGTTTACAACTGTTTTCTCCTGAGGATGCTCTCAATGGAGTCTGTGACTGATAGCTGTGTAATACAACATACCAAGACCAGATGCATAGTTATCTGATTTTCCATGAATTGTCTTTTTTTGCTTTAAATATGTGAAAGAAACCGCTGAATTAATTATTGCTTTTGTGATTGAATGCACAAATTAATTAATGCATTTTAAATTAATAAGAAAGCCCCTTTTGTTCAATTCAGAGAAATTTGGGGACAACTTAAAATCTAAAAACTTCTGGAGACCAAAGAGGGTTGATCTGGGCTTTGGGATCCATCACTATGCTGGCAAGGTAGAAATGTTATAGATATATGATCTTCTATTTCTTACTAAAGGAACATGCACATTGAACTGTAAAAATATTGGATGCTGTTTTGACCATGTTTCCTGCATATTTAGGTGATCTATAATGCAAGTGGGTTTCTGGCTAAGAACAGAGATGCTCTTCCCGCTGATATTGTTCTGCTACTGAGGTCCTCAGAGAATGAATTAATCCGTAAACTGGTTACCCACCCGCTCACTAAAACAGGTAAGAGATCATTTCATTAACTAAACATAGAATGCTTCAAAGCATGCTGTTTAAATGCTTTTGTTTGTCTTTTTGTATACTGATATTATTATTTTATGTTGCCAAATACACACATATATGCACATGCTGACATACATATACAGTATAAGTGAACAGTGTACCTTTAGCCTTGTTTAATTCATTGTCTCTGTGTGAGATTTCATTTTCAAACAATAACCTCTTATAATCCATCAGTCAGTCAAGTTATTGTGGGATTGGCTCATTCAATGTCTCTTAACTCCACTGTGCTGCATTGAAACAAAAGGTGTTTTTTTTTTTTTTTTTTTTTTCGGAACACTCAGCAGTTTTCTTGGCTTTACATGATAGAAGCTGAGTACTTCAAGGTGGATATATTCCATTGGCAAAACATATAAACTGGGGCGATCATTCTTTATGTTCTCTCAACACTGCTGGAAGATCTATCTGCTAGCTGTTTTTCGGAACATGGTAGCTGGGGTCTAGCTGGTTTCTAGCTGGTTATTAGCTGGTCTAAGCTTCTTATACACTGGTCCAAGCTGGTAATTAGCTCATCCATGCTGGTTATTAGCTGGTCCAAGCTAGTCAGTAGCTGGTCCAATCTAGTCAGTAGCTGGTCCAAGCTGGATATTAGCTGGTCCAAACTGGATATTAGCTGGTCCAAGTTGGTCCAGTCTGGTTCAAGCTGGTTGTTAGCTGAACAAATCTGCTCATTAGTTGGTCCACTGTGGTCATTAGTTTGTTCAAGCAGGTTTTGGAATAAGAGAAATAATGAAGTAAATAGGGTAAATTGTGATATCATGTTTATTTTAAGTGACGTTTAACCCAGAATATTCCACCATTTTATTAGACAATGCTGCATTTTAGGCCACGCTAGGGTCACACAGGATGGAAATGACAGTGAAGACCCCATCCTGAAGGATGGATTGAAACTGTATCTTAACATATGTGTATAGTACTCTCTAGTTGGTCTAAAAAGGAAAATCCAGGCACAGTGTGCAATAAAATCTCTCCAGTGAGCTCCTGAAAACCACTGAGATTCACTGGTGATTGTTTCCAGGAGGTCCACTGGGTCTTCTGATGTAGACTACATTCATAATAAATCTTTTGTTAGCTGATTGTGTGTTGTGAAGCTCATTTATCTGTCACAAAGAGAGTTGACCTGCAAGTCTGATCAGAGAAGACTGTTTATCTCAATGCCCTTGACATGGTTAACCTTCAAATGAACAGTAGATTATCTCTGAAGAACAAATGACCGAATCTAAGAATGTATCAACAGCAGATTTCTAATGTCTGTGTTTATCATTACAATGATATGTGTGAAAATCTCAGATATTTTCTCTCTTTTTCAGGTAACCTGGCCCATACCAAAGGCAAGGCTGTAGGATCTGCTCGTTTGGGCACATACCCATCAGAACGCAACAAAAACTTTGCCAAGGTACCTCAATATACCCTCCTGACATCTCTCTTCTATGTAAAAGTGGCCATATTAAGCAATTATACTATGGCACCTTTAAAGGAGACCTATTATGCCCCTTTTTTACAAGATGTAATAGTAGTCTCAGGTGTCCCTAGAATGTGTCTGTGAAGTTTCAGCTCAAAATACCCCACAGATCATTTATTATACCATGTTGTAAATGCCTCTTTTTGGGTGGAATCAAAAACACGCTGATTTTGTGTGTGTCTCTTTATATGCATATCTATCTATCTATCTATCTATCTATCTATCTATCTATCTATCTATCTATCTATCTATCTATCTATCTATCTATCTATCTATCTATCTCTTGTCTCTGTGAATACAATCAGAGACCATGCTAACTTTAGCTGCATTAGCCGTGGAATCAGCTAACAAGCACATTCGGAAAGGCGATTTGCAAACATTCACAAAATATAAAGTGTGATACTTACATCTTGAAGATATAAAGCTGGAACACGAACAGTTGGAACTGATTCATGCTTGAGAATAAAAAATAAATAAATCCTGCTTTATATTGACACTCATTCACAAAGCAGTCCAGTGTAAAATGATTTGCACAAACATACACACATTTTTGTATGTTTTGAGGCACATTTCCTTCAAAGACAAAACTTGTCCTCTGCGTCTTCAGTGGCTCTGATGCCGGGAGTGCATGAAGACTCTTATGTTTACTTTTACAGCAACAACAGAACACTTACGAGGCTTACAAAGCTGAGACATTATTCTTAGACATAGATCACTCAGGGGAGGATCTGTGGTAATAGGGTGGAGTCCGTCATCAGTCGTGGGAGAGGCCTGCTTAATGTAACGTCACTTTAGAGCAGAAATGAAAACCGTTCATTTTGACACACTGTTTTTGATGAATAGAAATATAAGAAAGAGGAGTGGGAGGACTTTTAACATAGTAGGGTGGTTGTGTGCACACACTGCTGACTCACATTCATGTACAAACATCATTTAAAAGTGAATTTTGCATAATAGGTCCCCTTTAAGATTTCTAAATACAAATGACGTTTGTTATCATTGGCTGGCCTCTAGGCCTCTGAAATGAATTACAACACCCCTGTTTAGTTGCTGAATGAATAGGTCTTGCTTTGTAACCTTGAGTAGACATACTGTATGTTAATCTTTCCCACACTTTTTTTCTCTCCATCTTATTTCCAACAATGAAATTTCCACATCATCTTCTTTCCAAAAATCCTTCTCTCTAAAGTTGGACATGTTTATGTTGTTCAATACTGTGTCATTCAGTGAGGTAATGATTATGTGCTTGTGTACTGTAGTAGAGACACTCTCTTTCAAACCACCACTGTATGTGTCCTCTGTTTTTTGTGCGTGTCTCTGTGTATGTAACTGAAAGTGTACAGCCGTGGCCAAAAGTATTGGCAGTGGCATACATTTTGCTTCATTATTTGTAGATATTTTTTTCACATGTTTCTATGGTATACTGGAAAACAATGGTAAAATTTCGTAAGTTTTAAAGGTTTTTATTTGCAAAAACATTCAATTTATGCAAAGAGTCAATATATACAATGTTGACCCTTGTTCTTCATAACCTCTGCAATTCACTCTGGCATACTGGATAATCAGCTACTGGGTCAAATCCTGACTGATGGCGATCCATTCTTGACTTACAGTATTAGTGCTCGGATTTGATCACAATTTGTGGGCTTCTGTTTGTCCACTCGCCTTTTGAGGATTGACCACAGGTTCTCTATGGGATTAAGATTTGGGGAGTTACCTAGCCACGAATCCAAAATTTCAATGTAATGATCTCTGAGCCACTTCATTATCACTCTTGCCTTGTGACATAGTGCTCCATCATGCTGGAAAATGCACAGATCATCACCAAATTTCTCCTGGATCATTGGGAGAAGTTGCTCTTGCAGGACGTTTTGATACCATTCTTTATTCATGGCAGTGTTTTTGTGCAGAATTGTGAGAGAGCCCACTCCCTTGGATGAAAAGCAACCCCACACATGGATGGTCTCAGGATGCTTCACTGCTGGCACGACACAGGACTCATGGTAGCATTCACCTTTTCTTCTCCGGACTATCGATTTTCCAGATGTCCCAAACAGTCGGAAGGGGGCCTCATCAGATAAAATAACTTTGCACCAGTCTTCTGCTGTCCAATCCTTGTACTTCCTGCAGAATTTCAGTCTGTCCTTAATGTTTTTCTTGGAGAGAAGTGGCTTCTTTGCTGCCCTTCTTGACACCAGGCCATTGTCCAAAAGTCTTCGCCTCACTGTGTGTGCAGATGCACTCACATCAACCTGCCAATATTGAGCAAGCTCTGCACTGGTGGTGACATGATTCCGTAGCTGACTCCTCAGGAGGAGATAGTCCTGGCACTTGCTGGACACTCTGGGACGTCCTGAAGCCTTCACTGCAGTTCCTCTCTCCTTGAATTTCTTTATGAACCGGTAAATGGTTCTTTCAGGTGCAAAATTCTTTGCAGCAATTTCCTTGCATGTGAGGCCATTTTGATGCAAAGCGATGATGGCTGCAAGTCTTGCTTTAGAGGTATCCATTGCTAACAAGAACACATTGATTGGAAGCACTTCTTCCCTCTTTTTATAGCAAACAGTCTTCTCTTATAATCCAATAAGTATGATAGAGTGACTAGTACTCATTCACACTTTTCCAGTTGCTGCTGTGATGAAATGATGTTAGCTGGTCATTTTGTGCCAGGACCAAAAAACTGTGAAATTTGGGGTTTTGTGATAAAGTTTTTTTGGCCAATGAAAGTTTTTGCAATTGTTTAAAATGCATCACTCTCCACAATAATCTAGAAACAATGTGAATCAACACAACAACTGAAGCAGAAAAATTTGCGAAATAAAAAATGTATGTCACTGCCAATACTTTTGGCCACAGCTGTGTCTGGTTATGTGATGATTACCCTCCCCTCCATCTAATAGCTAATCCATTTGTAGAGTAACTGATTAAAAGCTTGATTAGTCTTCCAATTCACATTATTAATTGAGTGTCTCTGTGGAATTTTGAAGAATTGCCTGTGCCTTGCATTTAGAAAACATCTACTTGTGTTTCAGCATTAAGTTCAATGTTCCAAAGAGAATTATTAAGAGAACATGATCTACTTTAAGCCCTTATTGTAGTAGTACCCTGCACTAAATGAGGGTTTTAAACATATTGAAATGATGTCTTTGATGAAGACCTGCATATATTACCATTGATTTGCATATTAAAACATCCTGTCTTTAGAAAATTTCACATGAAAGAATCCAACCATTTTAACCCTCATGAAAAGCACCTGTGCCAGTGTTTAATGTTGAGACTTCTGGTTAATAAAGCCTTGTGACAAACCCAATCTGAATGGAGTATTCTGGGTTAAATAAAAAGTTAGGCTCTATGAACATCATCTGTATCATGCTGTCGATTACCACAGGACAGAATTTCAACTTGTACCTCAGTCAGTTAAATAGAATAACTGAATAAATAAAATCTGTTGACAGCATTTACATTGGTGGTCTGTGGGTCAAGCTTACAATGGTTGCCTCATAGACTTCTATTGTAAGTCTAATTAATTTCTGTATACAGTTTTATTGTTGTTGTTGTTGTTGTTAATAGAGCTTAACTTGTTTTTAAGCTTGAATCTTCATTAAAGGTAATATTTTGTCCATGTTGATTATCAGCACAGACATTTTGGATACAAAATATTTGTCCGTTTCATAAAAATTTTCTTTTGGTAACACATTAAATTTATGTTCCATTTGTTGTGTTTATAAAGGGGTTCCTTAATGACTACTAATGAATATACATGTGCATTTTAAATCATTCAAATGAGTTTAAAACAACATACATAAAGCAGTACTTTCATGCGATACCTGACAAGTCAGTCTTTTTGTCTCGCATGTTAAAAATGACTAATAACACTTATTCAACAGTAATAACAAATGAAAATGCACCTTTGTGTAAAGAGGCCAATATGAAGCATCAGTTAAGGAGTTGCCCACATTAGAAATATGTATACATAAAGTTCAGTATGGATTTATTATATGATATCTTCTGTGAATGAACATGAAGAGCTGAAAAAAGTTTTTGCAGGGGACTTTAGGTAATATGGTAAGTTAAGATAGCACTTGGAGTAGCACCATTCTTTACATATCAATGTAACAAGATATAACAGTCATGAATATAAACACAAAATGGCATAATCCCTCCTTTTAATCTCACTATAATAATAATCTATATTTGCTGCATTGTGACAAATCATACATTTTGGTATTTTATGTTTTTAATGAACATAAGTATGATTAAATGTATTCATTAAGCATTTATAGCATGTAAGGTAAAATGGCTCACTATTTGGCAAGTATTGCATGGAAGTCACCCTTTTTAGTCATGTTATTACAACTGCCCCATTTGTAATGCATTTGTAAATGCCTTATTAGTCATAAACAAGCCAATTTAAAAACCTTTAAAAAAGGGAAAACTGATGTAAAATGTTACCATTTATTTTTGCCATATATTTTTTCTTTTCTATACTTCTCTGAATTCAATCAGACTGTCTTATGACAAATTTAAGCATAACTTTTTAAGTCTTCGTCTACGAAATTTATTCTCACCCCTGATTAAAAAAATGCTTGTGTTGCCTGTTGACACTGTACATTTCCAAAATGTCATTGTGTATTCACCCTGACTTTTGGCGTTGACTTTCACTTCAAAGGCAACATATCCCTCAATATCCCATCTCTTTTTTTGCACAGGGGGAGAGCACCGGAAACAGCACACGCCACCCTCGAGAGACTACCAACATGAAGACTCAAACAGTAGCTTCTTACTTCAGAGTAAGACCTCTATAGAAAACATTTGTTCCACTTTTAAAAACTTAATAATTATAAGAACTAATAAAAACACTCACAAAATCATTTTGGCTTGCAATCAATTTGGCTTGTACGGGCTTGTGTTCATGGTACCTCTACCCTCTTTATCAGTACTCACTGATGGACCTGTTATCAAAGATGGTGGCAGGACATCCACACTTCATGCGTTGCATAAAACCCAATAATGATCGGCAAGCCAGTAAGTTTGACAGGGAGAAAGTTCTGATCCAACTACGCTACACGGGTATTCTAGAAATGGCCAAGATCCGGAGACAGGGCTACTCACATCGTATTCTCTTCAGCAATTTCATTGAGAGGTGAGATGCTATGATACTGATTATTTACTCATCACAGAAGTTCTGTATTATTTACAGAATGCGGTGGTGTTGTGGTTCTTATTTATCAGCTTTGGGTCTTCTTCAGGTACTCTATTTTAGCATTTAGAGTCAATGAAGGGCCAACAGTGAGTCCAGAGACCTGTACTACCATTTTGGAGAAGGCCAAACTAGAGAACTGGGTTCTGGGCAAAACAAAGGTTTGTCAATGAAAGATACTGCATTTGACATTCAGTAAGGCTCATGATTACAGTACAAACTGGCTACAATTCTTACAAGAGGCTGGTTGTATATATATCCAGGTCTTTCTTAAGTACTATCATGTGGAAGAGCTGAATCTGATGGTGCGGCAGATCACAGACCGAATCATTCTGGTGCAGGCATATATACGAGGCTGGCTGGCGTTCAGGCAATACCGTAAGATTTTGGAGAGGAGAGAACAGAGTGCTGTGGTGTTGCAGTCAGGTGAGCTCAATGTCATGTTGTTGACCAGATGTTTAAATACACTCAAAGACTGACAGATCTGCTGAAAGGACCAGCATGAATTTCAAAGCTGGTCCAGACTTGTTCATTCTGGTGGTGCTGGTTTTTTGCTGGCTTAGCTGGTGGATCAGCCATATTTTTTCTGGTGATGCTGCAGTTGTTGTCCTAGTAAATCTTTCAGATTATGCTAATTCAGAAGCTAGCTGGGGACTAGCATCCAAATCTAACATAACTTTATACTGCTTAAACATCATAAGTTATTGAGAATCAATAATATGGAACATCATGTTCTCTTTATAGCTTACAGAGGACATGAAGTATGTAAAAAAGTGGCTGATGACAAAAGCAAAGCCAAGTAGGAGGCAGCAACCACCCAGTTCCAGGCTGATAAGAAATAAGCGTACTACTGCCATACATCATAAATGTATTGAAGAGAATCATATGAACTGGTTTTAGAGAGCAAAGATCAACTGAATCATGTCCTCTCTGTACAGTGTGCAGAGGATATCTGGCAAGACAGAAATACAAGGAGATTGTTGATGAGAAGAACAAAGCTGCTGCAAAGATCCAGGCCCATTACAGAGGACACAAAGAGAGGAAGAGCTTCAAAAGGAAAAAGTAGGAACCATTTTTGTGTTCTTGGAAAACCTGAAAAATCAGGGGATTTAAAACATTTAATTTCCAGGCTTGAAAAAGTCATGGAAAATGGTAAATATCTTAAAACGTCATGGTTAGTAAAACTTGCCTTCAAGCCCTCGTGATAACATCAGTTTGTTAAGTAAATGGGGGGACTTCACTAAGAATTATGCATGCGTGGTCTGCACTGGTTTAGCATTTGATTCACTAAAGGAATAATGCAGATCAGGAAAAGTCGGAAAGGAATGACAATTATATAATTTAAAGTCTGAAGACTCGGCACAGTTTCACCTCTAATTGCGCCTTCTTAAACTAGATTTCAAGTGGTTAGTGAACAAGACTCTGCTTTTTGCACTGAAATACCACACATAAAAGTGTAACAATGGTTTCGTGAATTCACCCCTTATTGTTTCAATCTATTAATTCCAAAGTGTGCTTAAATTGAAAACCCACTTAAAATCTTGAAAATGAATGCATAGCCAAGGTAGAAACATGGTCATGAGTTTTCATTAAATTTCAGTAATTCAATTGTCCCCTTATACCATGGTTACCACATTTAGTGACATAAGGAAGTAGTTCTAACACAAGAACATTTTAAGAATCTTTCATAAAACAGAACATGGAAATAACGTGGTGGAGTGATATGGAACTGAAACACAATCAACAAACCTGGCAAATGTCATGCAATTAGAGAATATTAATCAACACCTTTGTCTATCAATCAGTCAGAATCAAAGGTATAACAATGCTGTCATATAACCTGCTTGACTTTATTCAGGGAAGACATGCAGAAGGAGAAGGCTGACAAGATCGAGGAATCGACAGAGATCCCACCAGAAGCATCATGTCCAGTTTCAGAAGAGCAACCACAGGCACAAGGAGAAGAGGATGAGGCAGACGAAAAGGCTGCTGTGGTCCTCCAGAGCAATTACAGAGGCTACAGAGAGAGAAAGATGTACAAGGAGCGGCGGGAACGAAATAAGACCTTGACTGGGGATGAGTTAGCTGGTACCTCGTCCACTACTGCAGAACAAGTCAATGCTGGAGAAGACTTGGATGCTATACAAGAGGGAGAGCAGGAGAAGGTGGGGGAAGAGGGGAAGGAGCCTGAGGAAGCGCCTGCTGGAGGGGACGGGGGCATTGAACAGGAAACCAAGGCGGCCACTGTTATCCAGAGCAACTTCAGAGGTCATAAAGAACGTAAAAGACTCCAGGAAGAGGGAAAGATGCCGGTTAGAGGGAGGAAGGAGACAAATAGTCCTCCAGAAGAATTGACGGAATTGCCAGAGGATTTAGGAAAAGAAGATGAGCCTCCAGAAGAACCCTCAGGTGAAGATGAAGAGGCCAAAGCCGCAGTGGTTCTTCAGAGCAACTTCCGTGGCCACAAAGAGCGCAAGCGACTCCAGGAGGAAGGCAAGATCCCCAATAACAAGACGAAAGAGGAAGAATACATCCCCATTGATGAATTTCCACCTCCTTTTGATGAACCAACAGAGCTTCAGGAAGCCCAAGAACTAGATTTAGATGAGGCATTTGATATCCCAGCCAGTGTGGATGAGGAACATGCTGCAACTGTTTTACAGAGCAACTTCAGAGGCCATTGCGAGAGAAAGAGACTGAGAGCAGAAAGAGAGGGAGGGCAAGGGAGAGGGGAAAATGTGCCTGAAGATACAGAGGAGAACGAGGAAGTCCTGGAGATCACAGACATTGAGCTTGAACGGAAGGAGTTCAATGAAGAGGTGGAGACTCATGGTGAGGAAGGGTTATATGATGAGGAGCAGGCAGCTATACGAATCCAGAGCAATTTCAGAGGTTACAAAGACAGGAAGAACCTGAAGGCCTCAGCTCAACGACAGGAAGAGGAAGTGGAGAAGCTCTTCATGCAGGTGCTTACTATATTTTCATGTAAAATTAAAGGAATTGTTCACCCAAAATGTAACATTCTGTCAACATTTACACACTCTCATGGCATTGAAAACCTGCATAACTTTCTTCTTTAGGGGAACACAAAAGAAAGTATTTTTCAGAATGTCTCAGTGACTGGTCACTGGGGCTGTCAAGCTCCAAAACTAATAAACAAAAAACACCATTAAATTACTATAAAAGGTAGTTACAGTATATTTCAAATTCACAAATATCAAAAGATGTTTTGTCAAGATATGCCAGACCAGGTTTTACCTCAATGTCGGTCATACGGGACCAATAATGTTTGATGTCACTGACAGCGTGAATCAGCGGAGGAAAAGATATTCAGGGAATGGCTGCTTCTGTTCCTCACATAAAACATAAAATCGCATGGCTTCAGATCACTTGGAATATAGTGCACGAGTCTTATGGCATACTTTTATGGTAATTTTATGGTGCTTGTAAAGCCCATTCATTTTCATTGTATGAAAAGAGCAGCCTGGATATTCTGCTAAATCTCTCCTTTTGTGTTCCATGGGAGAAAGAAAGTCAGATGGGGATGGTCAGAATGATATGAGACAATAAAATGTCCTTTTTTGGGTGAACTTCCTTTAATGAGCAGCATCGGGTCTATCCAAGATATGACATCATTTCAGGCATGTGTTTCTTCAACGTCAGGTCATTTTATGTCCCACAGGTTTTATTTATCAGATTTGAACTTTTTTCTTTTATTCACAAGGGTTTCATTTAAACTGAATTGGAAATAATTTACCTGGCGTTTATCATTTATTTTAGTACTTTTTCTGCCTTTTATCTACAGATTTGACTGTTTCAGCCTTGTTCCAGATCCAGACTTTCAATTGAACTATATCCAAAAATAAAAATACAAATTATTACATGTTTAAAACTATGATAATCTAAACAAAAAGTGAAATAAACATACATTATTTCAATATTTATTATTTGAAAATGATTTCTGAAAAAACAGTTGTGGCATCATTTTCACCATACCAAACAATTTGGCCTCTATTTTATTTATTTATTTATTTCAAAAGTTGACAAAAGATGACATAAAAGAGCATACTTGAGATGAAATATGAGACAAGTGATGTTTGAAGACTACAAAGAAAAATCTATGGAAATATCACTGACTTTGTATTTTGCCTCATTTCCAGTCAAGCTGCAATTTTACCAAATTATGAAAAAGTGTGAAAATATTATTGAATTTTGTGTATTTAGGATGCATAAAATGTTTGCTAAGATATTATCTATAGCAAGACAAAAGAAACTGCCATTTTATTTCAACAACATTGAAACATTATTTCTGCCAGCATCATTTCCAGCACAGAATTCTATTCCACACAATACAGAATTTGAGATGTGCCAGAAATGACAGCGTGGCGACATGACTTTCAGAACAAATTGACATAAATCTTCTGTGCACATGTTCTGTACGTGCACTGTTGGACACTGTAAGTAGAAAAAAACAAACAGTTTAAGAGTGTGAAAAATGTTCAAGCAAGACTTTACTTCCTAGAAGTCCACAGTGCTAAAAATGCCCGAAGTTGAAGAAACAACCATATCAATTCTACAGCCTTTGGTCTAAGAGTCAAATTCTCTTTGTGACCAGTATTATTTCTTGTTTCTTTTAGGTAACCAAGGCCACGGAGGAATACCTTACCCTGCAGAAGAAGCTTAATGAAATTATCCTCGCCCATCAGCTCAACCCCAGCAAGAATGGGATGTTTGTGAAAGGACAAGCCATTAATGGCTACATGGGGGGCTACCAGACCTCAGGTAAAACACAGATAAAAGAGTGATTATTTTGTCACATCCCAGTAATTTTAAAGACAACATGAAGCAGCATTCTCAATGCATTTCATTTCCATAATTTGAAAGAATGTGTAATGTGTGAGTGAAACTAAATAAAACAAGATTTTTTCCCATCAGGATTTGATTGGATTGCAACACGTTGATATCATTGTTTAATACTGTTTTCCCCCCAAAATAACTCTTAATTTATATTCATAGTTTAATTCAGTACTTTGGTCTTCAGACTATCTTTTCTCATGTCTCAACACCCAAAAAAGTGGATGTTTCCGGTTATGTTAGTGTGCTTACTTGCAGAGAGAGGATTTAGCAGTTTGGCCTATTTCAGGTGCTGAATAAGATAGAGAAAACTCTGGCTTTATTAAAAACTCCAGCAGTATACCAGCAGGCTGTCGATTTTATCAGTGGCTAAAGTTTCCTTTCCTCTCACTGTGACTTATCATATCAAAAATCCAATGTCGACTGCCAAAACAGGCAAATTGGGCTCAAGGAGATGTGTCATCAGAAATCCCTACAGCTGCACACATCTACTGTTCATTTGATTTTTTCAGATGATACGTCTAATTGCTTTGGGAGGATAAGCCTGAGAAGCAGCACAGAAGGTTTGTTTATGTTATTTCTGTTCCTGCAGATTCTGTGATTCCTGACATGCACCTGGAGTCGAAATGAAACTGTTTGTCAGGAGAGATTATGGTTTCTCTGTTTCAGTTAGAACGGTGTTGTATATGACAGATGTGCCCACATGATCTGTAAAAATATCGAAAAGATCACAGCCATGTGCTATATGTCTTTGAAAAGCTGTTGATTAGTAAAATACAATGGGCAAATTTGGTTTACCAGAGAGCAAGCTACAGTGAATATTTGTGTGTGAAATCCACTTGAATAATAAACAGAAAAACAGATTTTGGTTTATGTCTTCACAAAAAATAAACCTGATATAGAAAATGGCAAATCACAACTTAAAGCAGATGATTCTGAATCGCAGATAAAACATTGAAAAATATATTTCCAAGAACATTCAGTTGAACACCTGAATATTTGCTTGGAGAGTATTTTGGACACTTTTCCACACACAGTTCTGGTACTTTTCCCGCAGTGAGTTTCTAGATGAGACTTTTCCCTCTTGCATTTGCACTCACAAAAAGAACCCCGTAGTTACTTATCCACGATTTTTTTTCAGAAGTTATTTGCATGCGTGATTCAATAGCAACAATAAAAACAACAGCACTGATGGAGGACGCCAGTATCAGAGCTACACTTGTGATAGGGCTGTTTTACACAAACTGTGGGGCAGCATCCAAAAACATGAACACCTGCCTTGCTGCCCAATCAGTTAATGGCTTAAAGATGTACTCAGTATTTTTACATTTTAAATAAAGAAACAAATAGAAATATTGAAACATATGTATGAAATCATATGACCACTCATGTGAGATGAAGAGTTCAGTCATATCAGTAACCTTATAAAGCCCCATATTCTACATGGGCCGGGGGCAGCCATGTTGGTATCACGTGACCCAACATGAACACTTCTTGCATAATCTCAGTAACTGCCCTGTTATTGGACACTTTCATTCATTCATTACTGTGCATAATGAATTCTCCAATGGCATTGGTAACTGAAAACTGCTGTTTGAATGATGCAGCTTCCAGGCCACTAGGTGTCACTGTAAGCCAATGGAAGTCACTTCAACACACTTCAAAAAATACTGATTGCGCCTTTAAACATCAGCGTTTTTGAATGAATGGAACTCTTAATGGAACTGGTCTCAAAACAGTTTGAAAAGCACCTTATTTTCATTCTACATCCATATACCTCCTCCGAAAGCAGCATTTTCCAGTTTTCAGATGCAGCCCATGTCTTCACACTGGGCGCTCAAGCTGTGCATGCGGTGTCCCTGAAGCTGCAGAAAGAGAGATGAGGCACGCAGGCTGCTTAATCTATGCAGCACACACTGAACTTAGCTGAAAACATGTTGAAAATTAACTATAAGCCTATTAATCAACACAGTCTTTCACAATAAGGCTTTTATGACTCAACATAAATTACTGTACTGAAATACTCCCTCATTGACTTAAAAGACATCTCTGCTTACCCTCGCACAACAAGTCATATGTGAAACAGGCAATACTCTTGGATACTTTGTTGGTACTCAATTGCGTACTTGCGTATAAAATATTTCTGACCTTAGAAGAGCCACACTGACATAATCCTCTCTTGAAATTAAACCTTAAGTTGCTCAGGAGATCCAAATGATTTCATCTTAAAGTTTGTGTTCATCGGTCGCAAATTTATTTAATGATTTATTGCAACTGCAAAATGTGTTTTGAAGGCTCCACAGTCACAATAAATAATCATAACCGGCATCCATTGTTATTGTTTCTACACAGAAGTGTCCTTTGAATGCCAATCAAATTCCCATGCACATGAAAGGTCTTTAAATGCTAATCACATTGCATTCAAAGGTGCTCCAGCAATTATAGCAAGCATTAACATATGAGCGGCAAATTGGCTTTATTTCTCTTGGCAATCAAAAATTACTGATAACCTTTTATGGGACACATTCAATAAATATGGCAAACTCGGCAGCCTGTGCCCGCTGGCCTTGGTGGACATTGATGAATTAGCTTCACACTGACTTTTCCCCAAGATAAACAGTGCTTGTGTTAACAGATGCAATGTAAACAGAGCAAAGGTCATTTTTCATAGTTTTAGCTCTTAATCTTAAGTAAAATTAATATTTGATAAGGATGTATTTGGCATCAAAAGGCAGGTACAGTAGATGGAACACAAATAAAATGCACAAGCTGTATGTTCCAAAACTTCGTCATTGAAGGGATAGTTCACATAAAAATAAAAATGATCTCATCATTTACTCACCCTCATACCATCCCAGATGTGTTTGACTTTCTTCCTTCACCAGAAAACAAATGAAGAATTTTAAAAGAACATTTCAGCTCTTTTGGTCCATACAATGCAAGTGAATGGGTGCCAACATTTTGAGTCAAAAAATCACCCAAGCCAGCATAAAAGTAATCCTAATACTCCAGAGGTTAAACCAATGTCTTTAGAAGTGATATGATAGGTGTAGGTGAGAAACAGATCAATATATAAGTCACTTCTCATTCTTCTTCTTGTGTTTTGGTGATAAACATTCTTCATGCATATCGCCCCCTACTGGGCTGGGAGAATAATTTATAGTAAAAATTACCGAAATATTGATCTGTTTCTCACCCACAAATATCATATCACTTCTGAATATATGGATTTAAACACTGGAGTCAAATGGATTACTTTTATGCTGCCTTTATGTACATTTTGGAGTTTAAACATTATGGCACCCATTCACTTGCATTTTATGGACTAAAATGTCTAAAAAATTTAATTTGTGTTCTGCTGAAGAAAGAAAGTCATACATTTCTGGGATAGCATGAGTGTGAGTAAATGATGATAGAATTTTCATTTTTGGATGAACTATCCCTTTAGCTTACAAGGTTCTTAAAATGCAAGTGGATTGTGATCAGATTTTTGAGGCTCCAAAAATGACTGACAATCAGTTTAAATGTCATCAATAAGACACCAGCGGTGAAATTAATGTGTTCTAAAGTGTTGCGATCACTTTTGGTGTGAAAAATATTGATATTTAAAGCGGACACTGTTGTGCTTTATTTCAATGATTGGTCGAGCCTCTTGCGCACTTCATGCAAGGTCACTGAGGAGTTGCTGCCTATGTAAAGCATATCAAATAATTCACTTAGAATGTACTGTAGTTATCAAAATATATGTTTTTCCTCATTTGAATACTTCGAGTATATGTGTCTGTGTCATTCTGCATGGAATGATGTGTGAGCAAGAGACAATTTCTGATTGATTGTTGGTGGATAATTACAAATACTGAGGCCTCTGGGTATACTGCATGGTTTGTTTGATAAGAACAGAGGGTTCAAAGTTCAGCTGGATGTTTTGTGCTGATCCCATTCAGAAATCTCTCTGTCTGTGTGTAGCAGAAGGGCCTCCCACCAAGGAATTGTTTGTTATATTCACGTTCACACAGGGGACCTATGCACTACTAGACTCTGGAAAGGGTTTATAAGTATTGGTCTTACAGGTCAAAAATCACTTTGATCCCATTTTAAAATGTAGCCTGGTTGGTATTTCTTGTTGTTGGTGTTTTCTTTATTTCTGTCTGTCTTTCTTTCCAGTTATTTTCAATTGTCTAATGTGTTTTGACCCCACAGCCGAAACAAAGCATTCGCGGATGCCTCGCCGAACACAACAACCAAAGACACTCAACACCCCGGAGGACTCCACATACTACACACTCATTCATGTGAGTCAATGACACTGACTTTACCTGAGGATTATCTGAGCTTAGCTTTATGATCTTTTCTTACACTTGCTCTTTTTTAGAGGTCTGTCAAGGATGATAAAAGAAGACCAAGAAAACAAAGGTAAAAACATCTAATGGTAGATTCTACAAGAATGTATATTCTCACTGGATGCTGTTATGATATAGAGACAAAGGCAATGTTCAGAGTGCAATACTAGTGTACTGCTTAATGCATACTTCATAGTTACATGTTTAGCAAAGCAGTATTCTACAGTGTTGTCACATAACCTTATTGCGTTGCATTTATTTAGTGAGTGGCATCCAGTTATCATCTCAGGAAGTTATGTTGCATTTTTAACTCAATTTTGTGTCAAATTTTGGTTGTGTTTTGGCTTGTTCTCAATCATAACCGATTAGATCATTTCAGAAGACATGAATTTAACCACTGGAGTCTTATGGATTACTTTTATGCTGGTTATATTTCCTTTTTGAAGCTTAAAAATGTGTTCACCATTCTCTTGCATTGAATGGACAAACATTTGGATCTCCATTCAAATATCTTTAATGTACTCCACATATGTTTCGTTCCACCATACATGTTTGAGACGACATTAGGGTGAGTAAATGATGAGAGAACGATCATTTATGTGTGGACCATTCCATTAAACTGAACAGTTTCTCTTTTTTAACAAAATGAAAAAGAAGTTAAAGATGTAAGATAAAGTGATTAATATACACTACCGTTCAAAAGTTTGGGGTCACCCAAACAATTTTGTGTTTTCCTGAAAAGTCACACTTATTCACCACCATACGTTGTGAAATGAATAGAAAATAGAGTCAAGACATTGACAAGGTTAGAAATAATGATTTGTATTTGAAATAAGATTTTTTTTACATCAAACTTTGCTTTCGTCAAAGAATCCTCCATTTGCAGCAATTACAGCATTGCAGACCTTTGGCATTCTAGCTGTTAATTTGTTGAGGTAATCTGGAGAAATTGCACCCCACACTTCCAGAAGCAGCTCCCACAAGTTGGATTGGTTGGATGGGCACTTCTTGCGTACCATACGGTCAAGCTGCTCCCACAACAGCTCAATGGGGTTCAGATCTGGTGACTGCGCTGGCCACTCCATTACCGATAGAATACCAGCTGCCTGCTTCTGCTCTAAATAGTTCTTGCACAATTTGGAGGTGTGTTTAGGGTCATTGTCCTGTTGTAGGATGAAATTGGCTCCAATCAAGCGCTGTCCACTGGGTATGGCATGGCGTTGCAAAATGGAGTGATAGCCTTCCTTATTCAGAATCCCTTTTACCCTGTACAAATCTCCCACCTTACCAGCACCAAAGCAACCCCAGACCATTATATTACCTCCACCATGCTTAACAGATGGCGTCAGGCATTCTTCCAGCATCTTTTCATTTGTTCTGCGTCTCACAAACGTTCTTCTTTGTGATCCAAACACCTCAAACTTGGATTCATCTGTCCACAACACTTTTTTCCAGTCTTCCTCTGTCCAATGTCTGTGTTCTTTTGCCCATCTTAATCTTTTTCTTTTATTGGCCAGTCTCAGATATGGCTTTTTCTTTGCCACTCTGCCCTGAAGCCCAGAATCCCGCAGCCGCCTCTTCACTGTACATGTTGACACTGGTGTTTTGCGGGTACTATTTAATGAAGATGCCAGTTGGGGACCTGTGAGGCGTCTGTTTCTCAAACTAGAGACTCTAATGTACTTATCTTCTTGCTCAGTTGTGCAACGCGGCCTCCCACTTCTTTTTCTACTCTGGTTAGAGCCTGTTTGTGCTGTCCTCTGAAGGGAGTAGTACACACCGTTGTAGGAAATCTTCAATTTCTTAGCAATGTCTCGCATGGAATAGCCTTCATTTCTAAGGACAAGAATAGACTGTCGAGTTTCAGATGAAAGTTCTCTTTTTCTGGCCATTTTGAGCGTTTAATTGACCCCACAAATGTGATGCTCCAGAAACTCAATCTGCTCAAAGGAAGGTCAGTTTTGTAGCTTCTGTAACGACCTAAACTGTTTTCAGATGTGTGAACATGATTGCACAAGGGTTTTCTAATCATCAATTAGCCTTCTGAGCCAATGAGCAAACATATTGTACCATTAGAACACTGGAGTGATAGTTGCTGGAAATGGGCCTCTATACACCTATGTACATATTGCACCAAAAACCAGACATTTGCAGCTAGAATAGTCATTTACCACATTAGCAATGTATAGAGTGTATTTCTTCAAAGTTAAGACTAGTTTAAAGTTGTCTTCATTGAAAAGTACAGTGCTTTTCCTTCAAAAATAAGGACATTTCAATGTGACCCCAAACTTTTGAACAGTAGTGTATATTTATACTTGAGATGACCAATCGTAATTATGTGACGTCCTGTCTCTAGGCAACGATTTGAATTGCTGTATGTGGTAATTGCAATTGAGGCTAGTATCACACTATCTAGTGTTTCTTAATTATACTCACTACTATGATATGTTGTCTCATGCCAGATTTAATATGCTGTAGGTAAAGCGTAAAGAATTGGATCAGTCAATGAAAACTAAATTATGGACAATTCTCTGGGTAATCGATTTAAATTAAGTGTTATTTGTAATGCTGATGCTAATAGCTTGAATGAATGAATGAATGAATGAACAAATGAACGTTGCACTTATATAGCGCATTTATGACCCTGCACGCTTTTACATGGTGAAGCTTGTCTATTATGACTAGTTCCTGTAGCATATGACTGTGAAGTGTTTAGCCTGGTGTGATAGATCAACATGTGTGAGATATTGTGAGATGCTATTTTAGTTTAATATCTGGTTTTAAACTTGTTCTTAGAGAATCACATTGTTTTGTCTTTCAAAATGACTTTTGGCTGTTGTAGGTATTGCCTCAGTTTCCTGGTGACACTAGAGGTGCAACAACAATGACTTTTATTCCCTTTCACTCAAATCACAAGTCAAACAGCAGATTATCAGTTCATAAACACTCACTTTTCACCCTGTTGCTCACACAATGCTATCTAAACACTTTTACTAAAGTTCATGGGTAAGCCTGTTATTCATTACAAAACCAACAAGCTTGTTTGAGCGTGATCAATTCACACTGTTGCTCAGCTGACTGAGTGTTGCACTTGCATAGTAAATATATGAGTCTTGAAGAGCACGCAAATGGACATGTGAGCCAATAGTGACATAGAATCACCACAAAATGACGTTTGTCATCTAATATTTGCTCATCTGACACTGTCGGTTAGGTTTAGGTTTAAGGTTTAGGGAAGGGAGGTCAGTTTTGTTGATTTAAAGACTAGAGTGTGACCTGAAAAACCTCATCTGGGGACATTTCACCTTGAAAAGTGTAATTAACCACATAAATGTCACCTCAATCATGTCATTTTCTTGCGTTCAGGCTGCCTGTTTCACTTGAATGACGGTAATACAGTTTTTGATCTATTGCATAAAAAAAATGCAAAAAGTTTTGCTCTGTTACATCACAAATAAATACTGTAATACAATGTTATTTTATTGAAGTGCGTAACTTTTGCTGTTAAAAGATGTTCTCATATCCCAGTTTATTATGAAGAGATGACTATAAGTAAGCTATCCATAGGTACATTTCCTCTAAAACTGTAGACGCTGTGTGTAGCTGGGTTTCAAGCCACATGTTTGTATGGGCATTTTGGGATATCGCATAAAAACTGCTGGATGGAAACACAGAGATGTGAATAAAATCTCCAAAAAGTGCATACACAACACTCATATGCTCCCTTGAGGTGGATGGAAACACATTTACTGTATAAACTTCTATTCAATTTATTAGGAAAACAAGATGTGCATCAAAGTCATGTGACTGAGTAACTCGTTCATAACTGCACTAACCAGCGGAACAGTCATCTGAAATGCTGTTCTGGTCATCCTGAAATAACAGTGTCTAGAAATGAAAAAGGCTACATAGAGTTTGCACTTGACCTGTGCTGATGAGTAGATTTATTGACACTTTTGAAAAATATATTATAGATCAGCACATTCAAGACATAATGATGGAGGAACGCACACACATAGTGCTGCCAGAACTGTGTGACACGCTGTCATTCCCAGACATGAGGCAACATTCTTTACAGTGTTTTATCCTCATGCTGCGTGTATTTTAGTAATAAGAGTCACTGGCTACTGTTTCTCAGGAAGTGAAGATTTTGTTCTTTTGAACACATGGGATGGAAAAGAAGCTTTATTTGCACATTGTTTGTGTGATTTTATTTTCTTTAAAACAATGTTTTGCATAAATGAGAGAGAGAGACAGGAAGTGCATGTGTAGGCCAGTGGGTCTGAGTGATATAATTGCATGAGAGATCTGGCTAACAGGCCGCAGGCTCTTTGGTTCATCGCTCTTATAGATCGCTGTTTTCATTACATAACTCTGCTGAGAAGCCCAGAGACAATGAGTAAAGTTCACTAAAAGAAAATTTCATTTGAGTCCATCACTGGAGAAGAGCCTGTAGGCCGACGCTTACATCCAACAGAACAGCCATGACATTCCCTCAACACAGAAAACTGCTATTGATGGGAGCCATTATGCTATGGAAAAATACACATTAATTATTATCTGGAGCAATACATTGTGGCTAAAGGCAAGCATGTTTTGCAACAAAGAGTGATAAATACAGCATTGTACATTGGTTAAAGGAATAGTTCAACCGTAAATGAAATTCTGTCATCATTTACTCACTCTCTTGTTGTTCCAAACCTGAGGAGTTATTAGGTAGAACGTTCATGCGGCTCTTTTCCATTTGAAAAATAGTATCATAATCAAAAAGGACATAAAAGTACATATTCTGAAGGTATATGGCACACCAAAATTTAAGTTGTTATTCATTGTTATTCATTGTTGTTATTGAGGACAGGCTGGGTTTGGAACAACATGAGGTGAACTATTCCTATAAGAATTGGTGTGAGAACCTCACAGTTACAGATTCATCTGTTATTTTTTAATCACCAGCCCCAAAAAGTTGGACAATGATGACCCATACTACCAGGGTTTGTCAAGTAGGTCCTCAAGCTCTCTCCCCAGTGGCCGACGGCGCTCAAGCAAACGAAGGGCTTCCATGGAGAGGAGGCGATCATTGGAGAGACCACTGTCTGATGTCCCTAAATCTGAAATCCCTGTAGACCCAAATGAGGAGAGGTAAGAGACCATCAAACACTCACATCAGTCAGTCTGTGTTTAAAAAATGACCTCACACTGCAATATATTGTATGGCAGCCATGATAAATGTGATCGGGTGCAAGATGCAGATATAAAGGCGTTTTATCCATTCTCACTGCACTATATCTGCTTGTCCTTGTGTCTTCATTTCCTTGTGATGTCATACTTTATCTGCCCTTCTGTATCTGCAGACACTCATTCTCTAGAATGCCCTCTACAGAGAGTCAAAGCGAAGACAACCCCTACGACTTCCGAAAGATACTGAGGAAGACCTCCCAGAGACGAAGACTTCTCACACAGCCCTGAGGAATATCCAGAGCTTAGAACTTACATATTATAATAGACCTCGTTGGCGCCAGTTGTCTTTAAAGGAATTGTTCCCCCTAAAAATTCAAAAATAAAAATGATTTACTCACTCTCATGTCACCCCAAACTTGCATGACTTTCTTTTTGATTTAAAAATAAAATTTTTTTTTTTTTAAAAAGTCTTCACCAGGTTTATATGCCATAATGTAAGTAAATAGTGACCAGTGTGCTAAAATAAATAAACACCAGAAAACCACAGTAACAGTAATCTAAATGACTATACACTCTATTCTTCTTCTTCTTCTGGTCTTTTGAGACAACAAGATAACTTTGTGCGATGAACAGGAGAAGATTTATATCGTTATTGACTCTCAAATCAAATCATTAACAAAGTAAAACACTTAAATTAGGTGTTGCAGCTACATAAATAACATCAAACCTCATTGGTTCTCATCATGTCTCGTGACCAAGCGTGCGGTATGACATCAGGATGTCTGGTACCAAGATGCACAAACTAATGAGGTTTTATCAAGGTAGCTGGTTAAAAATAAACCAGTACAAATTTACATTAATATTCAATTTTTTAAGAGATAATAAAGGAGTTTGCTAATTATTAATAACTCCTTTATAGATGCATTATAAATGATTTATATGCGGTTATAACATAATTCATAAAAATAATGACTTGCATGCAATACCTATGAAATAGTGAGCCATTTAACCTGTTATAAATTCTTAATAATGTTTATTCAACATTAGTAACTTGCACCTTAATGTAAAGTGGACAAATATGAAGCATTTATTGAGGAGTTGCTAACATTATGCACATAAAGGAAATGTATGCTGTGAATGAGCATGAAGACCTGAAAATGCAGAGGACTTTAAATAACTTGGACTGGGTAAGTTAGGACAGTTTATACATTTAATCATTTTTCAGTTAACAAAATTGACAAATGTAAAAACATTTTACAATTAATCTCTGTAATTGAAACAAAAACAAAGTAGACTGTAGCACACTGACATAATCCCACTTTAAAATCTCACTATTGATACATTGTGACACAAATCATTAATTTTGGCATTTATGTTTTTTTTTTTTTTTTTTTTTTTTTTCTTTTTATTAAATGAGTATGAAATTAATATTTATTAAGCATATATAGCATGTCAGTTAAAATGCTCACTATTTGGTAAATTTTGGGTTAAAGTTGCCGTTTATGCATTGTGCTAAAACTGCATATATATGATTTATAATGTATTTGTAAATGACTTATTAGTCATTCATTAACTCATTTATAAACTCTTAACGAAGGGAACAACAATGTAAATTGTTACCAATAAACACTTTAAAGACATTTTAAAAATTCCTCTTTTGTATTTCACAGAAGTAACAAAGTCATTCTGAATTGGATTGACGTTATGGGAAATACATGATGAACAGGGTCTAGGTTGAATATACATTTACCATCTCTATTACACATTTGTTTGTCTGAAGAACATTGGTATCATAGGATATTAATAAGTATACATGATTTATTGCTTTGTACCATTCAAAATCCAACACTTACTGAATAATCCAAGATTGACAGCTTTGCAACAACATGAGGGTGAGTAAATGATGACAACAGGGGTGAACTATTCCTTTAAAAGGTGTTTCCATTTTTAGCTGACAATCACAGGACTTGATTTGAACTGGGTTGAGCATGTCTTCTGATGCATTCTGAAAGTCATGTGATTAAAGTTTTGTCTTTAAAGATGTTCATTGGAACTGACTTTTATATTTGCCCCAGTTAATTATTCATATATGTTTGAACTACTGGGTGTTTTAAATCATCTGTACCATGAATGATCCTTCATGCTTTGATCTCATAAGTATCCTGTTGTCTGATTGATACACTGAAGAAGCACCTTGTTACATTTAAAGTGACATCATGTAGCGTTGCACCTTTCAGTTCAGTCCATGTTTCTTACAGTTACTGATGTAAATTACACATTTATTATTTATAATGCATTACCTGGATAGTTACATGTTGGATATATGCATCCTTAAAGTGTGTTACTTTAATGTAAATAGCATTATCAATGTGTAAATTAACACATTATCAAATAAATTGCACATCAAATTGTACATAATTGTTGATGTTAAACATTGAGTGCACTAAAGTTACATCATGAAATGAATAATTGCGATATAATTATTGTGTAAAATTGTTCTCAAGGATATTCAGTTTGTATTTTAAACTACTTTGGTCTCATTTATTCTTTGGTCTTGGGTGAAATAACAATTTGGTATAATATATGTTCTGTTCTAGATTTCATGCTTCAGTGGCACCTTAAAATGAGAATATGGAAAATAGATTAGGACTATTAATTATATAGATTAGAATATGGAACTCAGGGTCTGGTATCAACAATTCCTCACACATTTTCAGCAAATTTATTTCACAGAATATTCAAAATCTGTATATTTCTCTTGACAAGTTTATGGATGCAACTCTTGGGTTTATGTACAAATCTTTTAAAGTATTTTTAACACCTGCTGTTTCCTACATCCCATAAAAATGTTATAGAGAAGTTGATTTCTGCTTTTTTAGGATTTTGGTTTAGTATAATAAACCATGAAATGGCAGAAATATGTTAGACATGCGCCATTGCGCACAACCATGCGGTCACCCCGCACAAACAGTGCACCTGAGAATAAATACATTTATAGAAGGAATTGTGGGCTTTGCATTTATTCTAGGTTTTCCTATTCGGGTTTTAAAATCTGTGTCACCAGGGAGAAATTTCCACATTAATGAATGGTTTAATGAGAAAAGGAGGGCATGGATATGGACAACAGAGCTGAATGTTATGGTCCGTGAAGCAGCCCGCCTGGACTCATGCTCATACTGATGATAAAGTCTGCTCACTGCTGGAGTAAAGCGATTACGAGAATCGAGAAAGAAAGAAAGAAATTGCAGGAGTGTAATTTAAAGTGTGTGAATCACGATTGACGACGTAAAATATTTCGTCATGACCTGAATCACTTCGGAATTTCACTGGTGACGTGAAGCGGCTTATCTACGCCACACGAAGCTTTTATTACCACTATTGCAATACGTGTTTTTTCCTCTTTTTTTTATTTCTTTTTTTTTTATTTATTTACTTATTTTATGCTAGACAGGCAACGGATTGCTAAAAGAGAATTTTTAGACATGTTGTACGCACCCCCAACTTGCATTTGCAGCAGAGTTATGTGACAGAGAATGAGAGCCATTGGATGCCTGCGTTTCCATCAGTGCCAGTGTTTCTCCGTGAGGTCAGTGACAGACTCCGACTGCTCCAAATCATTGCGCGCACAGCGCACCAACTGAACATAGACACTTCGTCTCTGCTGTTCTCTTTCTGTGGAATCTGAACATCTTTAATGAACATCTTATCCCGATTTGAAGCGTCTGGACCCGTGCGATTGTAAATACATTACTTGCGCAATTGGATTCTCAGGCGAACGGGACAGATTCAGCACCACGGCTGCGGACAGCTCCCGTTCCCCCGTGACGCGCGTCTGGATGGCCGCTGAACGCATCGCTCTTTCGCCGCTCTGATCCGCTCTGTTCGCGATGGCATCACACGGGTTTTGGTTTAAGGGTGAAAACGCAGCTGGAAGCCCCAGCCAAAGCCCCACCACCAGTAAGTTGCTACATATTTAAAAGAAAAGAAGAAGAAAGAAAGAAAAAAAAAGAATTCCCGTGTTCTGTTTATAATATTTATTTGACTGTTACAGATCCGAGACAAAGAAATGCGACATTTATTGTGTGGTTTGGATGAATGTGTGCGCTCAAGGTTAAGTTCAAGCCTTCAAATGTCATGTGTGTCCAATGATAATAAACATCAGCCATATGTTTAAAGTCAGTGCCATGCCAGGGATTATTAATCTCGTTAATGGAAGTTTTATGATGGATCGAGCAGTTTATGGTGTTAAAATCACACGCACTTGATCATTTCAGCCAGGGCTTGGTGTCAGGCGGCGGCCCAGAAATTCACCGGCGGCATCGGCTCCAAATTATGTGGTACGTTTATTTTTATCATGCGCTCTAAATGTACGATTCTTTGTATCTCTATTACAATCAAATCTAAAATTGTCCCAATTTTCTTCAGAACCTTACACAAAGGCAGATTTCAGTATTAAAGGGGTCTTTGGTGGATATTGTTCAATATTTAACAATGAATATAATTTAGTAACCTATAAGGAATGAAAAGTCTGAAAGGTATTATGTATTGTCTCATACAGGGTTTAGAGGTGTGGTATTCAATATTACATTGATTGATTTCTTTCTGAAGCTTTGTTAAATGTCGGAGAGGCTGAGAAAGCAGCTCAAGCCCCAATTAAAGCCGAAGATGAGTCAACAGAGGAGAACTGCGGCTGTAATAAACCCTGCAACTGCCCCAAAACCAGCCTGTGCTTCTCTGATCTCTATTCAACAGGTAAATCAACACCACACTTCATCAACGTTTTCTATTTAATAAAAAAGGCAACATTATCTTGATGTGTGAAATGGTTATTACGAAAAACACTTTTCTTTGTGTTCATTCAGGATGGAGATTTCTCGTTAAAATACAGCCAATTTGTTAACATATACATATATTAATGGTTGTCCATTTTATAATATTGCACGTCGTCAGTTTAATTCAGTCAGTACATTTTATTTAATATTAAATGTCGATTTAAACCCCCCGAAATAGTAGCATTTTATACAATAATAAAAATGATTTTATTATAAAAATATAAATTCTCAATTCAAAGCATCAGAATAAAAAAACTCTTACATTTTGGAGAATTTGTCCTTCGTTTTCTCAAGGTTAAATGAAGCTATTTCTCCATTGGTCTTTGCACTAAATCCAATGATTTATTATTGTAATGTAATATATGTAATATTATCTATAACTGTTTTACAGATCTTTTACCTGCATTGGACGGGGACGCGAAGACTATGAATTTTCTGCAGGAGGTTGTGGATATATTGCTGGCTTATATAGTGGAATCTTTTGACAGGTCAACGAAAGTGATTGATTTTCACTATCCAAATGAATTGCTTCAAAGGAATAATTGGGAGCTTTCGGACGAACCCGAGACTTTAGACGATATTCTGATCAGCTGTCGCGCTACACTAAAATACGCCATAAAAACCGGTAAGTGTGTGTTAGAATTTAAACATGATTCTACAAATGTTCATTCGTGGATGTGCTTCGTGTGGAGTTTATCTTCTTTTTATATATGCAGCCTTTTAGTTCGATTATTGACATCATTTGTTGATGCATATTCTTTTATGTAAATTCAACACTCCTTCACAGTATCAATCCAAGTGTGTCAGATCATGACATGATTTAATGAATGACGCTTTTATTTTCTCTGGTGGCATTTCAACGGGAAACATTCATTTGAGAATTGATATGTCGATTAATAAGCAGTACTTTCGTTTTGGGGATCATTATAAATGTCCTGTAAGCATCGGAGCGTGTTGATTGATTGCAGCAGTCTGCGGCTCCAATCTAAAGTGTTTTACATCAAGCAGCAAGTGTCTATTAATAGTGAACCATTAGTGGGCTCATAAATATATTTCCACATTAAACTAATTACACCCCCCCAATATTGTGTCTATCTTTAGCACACCCTAGGTATTTCAATCAGCTCTCCACTGGATTAGACATGGTTGGCCTGGCGGCAGATTGGCTGACGTCCACTGCCAACACCAATATGTGAGTGTGTTGGTCTCTTTACATGAAAACACAAAGCAAATCGAGATTATTTCCGGGTTTTTTTTCTCCTTCATGAGCATTAATTTAGCCAGGTCTTTGAGATAGGCTTTACATAACAGATAAATAAAAGGAATAGAGGAATAAAATGAAAGGCATAGATGAATTCAGTCCATGCAGCACTGATATAAACTCTCATCTTGTGCTCAGATCCATTCACATGGAGACAATGAGAAGGGATTGCAAATTAGCTTTGAGTCTGGTTAATTAGGAAAGTCATTTTATGTTCGAATCTGCATTTTTTGACGTATTTTTAAAGGATAATAATAATATTGTAACAACATTGTTATTATATTGTAATAACAATGTAAAATATAAAAAAGGCTAATGAAGATTAATTGTATGCAGAACTGCTTTCACAAAGTTGAAGCTATGTTTTCTAAAACAAAATTTGTTGAATATTTGAAACTTTCTATTTTGGACAAAGTGCTTACATTATGAAATCTCTCCATTATCTTGCTTGGCAACGACACACAAGTTGTAAAATCTGCAAATTGATGCAAAACCTGAAACATCAAATGCGAAAACGGGCGTCAGCATGCTCGTTGTCGTGACTTTTTTCTTGCTTGTGTAACTGGCTCATGTGATCTGCATGCAAACAGGTTCACCTATGAGGTGGCGCCAGTCTTTGTGCTGTTGGAATACGTCACGCTGAAGAAGATGAGAGAGATCATTGGTTGGCAGGACGGCCACGGCGATGGAATATTCTCACCGGGTAAGCAGCTGTCAATCTAAATGACTTGTCTTATTCTGCAGTGTGAGTCTTGTTGCTGAAGCACAAGCACGTGAATAGGATAAAAGTCATAGGCTGGCAGGAAAGATTACTTAGTCTTGGATGACCTGATTACTCTTTGAATTCAGTTTCAAATGAAGACAACAGGCACTGAGATGTGGAGAAAACCTGTTATTTCTGTTATCAAATTGTTTTAAACTTGATCAAAATGAATCATTTGGGATACTTAAGTCAAGTTAAGATAAAATGTTTGCATCTTAAACTGATGAAAAGCACATTGCTTTCAGCGCGGTTCCATTTTCAATTCATGAGCAGTGGCAGTCCTGACTCAAGTATATTGTACCAACGTTTAATATTAAAGAACATATAAACACGAGTTGTGTTTTATTTAGCGATTTTACTAACTTGGCCTGTACGAGCTTATGGAAGAAAGTTGGAATTTGAGTAGTATTGGCCACACCCCCCACAGGATGTTGAATTTGAAATACAGGAAAAAGAACTTCATTGAAATTCAAAGAAATTCCACACAGTCAAACAACAGAGCAATTTCAACAGAACAGGAAAGAAAAGACAACTTTGTAGGCGTTCAGTTTAAGGTTTCCATCTTCTTAACCTGCCTCATGTTGTTTGGCTCCATTCTAAAAAACTTTAAGGTCAATTAGAGCATTCTGGGAAATGTAGTGTTTTTCAGCCATGGTGCCTGACGTGAATTATACTTATTAAATAATATAGGCCTGTTTAAATTATATACACGTTTCTGTGGGAGACATTATAAACACTGATTATCAATAATATCTAATGTTTTGTGAAATAAACCCTGATGACATTGAGATTTTAATTTACATACCACTGTTTTCTGCCCTTCATGTAAAACCTTTAGAATGGATCAAATACAGAAAGTGTGTGAAAACTGTCAGGTGGTGTGGAGTGTTAGAGCGGGGGTAAATGAAACTGAGGGTTTGCCGTCAAGCTTCACTTCAGTGATTGAATGGAAGGACTGCTTTATGTTTCTGCAGGTGGCGCCATTTCCAACATGTATGCCATGTTACTGGCTCGCTATAAGATGTTTCCAGAGGTGAAGGAGAAAGGAATGTCATCCGTTCCAAGACTGGTTGCTTTCACATCTGAGCATGTATGGCCATTTCACAAACAACAAATGAACAATTGAAAATAACTGAACGTTGAACTCTTTTTCAATTCTATTTAAAAGCATTTGAGAATGCACATGAGTAATTCACACAATGTCATTGCAGGCCTTTATTAATAAGGCTGAATATGTTGAATATTATTTCACATTAGAGTATCTGACATAAAATAGCTATAATATCAAAAAAGTCAAATAAATAAATCATACAACTATTTACCACAATGGAACATGACCAAAAGGCATTTTTTTTCTTAAAAATTAGGCTAGTGATTTCTCCTTGATATAAACGAATATGTATTCAATTAATTGATATATTTATACACTTGTGTCTCCTACAAACTTAAATTGAGTCAATCATTATCATCCATTCTTCAACATTGATGAAAATCTTTAAAGCTTAGCTCATCCTCACTGTTAGACATCAAATGACCTTATCAAAGATTCAGAAAAAAATAAACATTTATTTATTTAATATATAGTGGCCCCAAAACATATTTGGACACTTTAGCCAGACTTTAAAATGTCTGAGAACAACACATCAGCACATGTGGCATCTCAAAACAATTATGCTAGAGCTTTTCTCAAAACTAACAGTTCTGTTCAACTTCAGTAATGACTTTTAAATGGTTGGAGTAAAATATTGTTACATAATTTCAAACCTAAAAAAAAACTTGTTCTATCTTTCATTCAAAAAGAACTTGATATTTTGTATCAAATCTGTGCTTGTGACAGCAGTCACTACCATGAGTGTCTTAATTTTTTTAGAAGCAGCATGTTCAGCGCTCTGTATAAATCCTGCACGTTCTCACGTGTAGAGTTAATATGCTGGTGACATTCACTCTGGCAGGGGATTAAGAAACTACTGGATATACTCTCTCCAAGGACATTTCAGACATTTTGCAAAGGCTATTGCATGATCAACAACCAGAATATCTGAGCTACATTCAACGGTTTCACTCTTGGAGGATTCTTACCCATTAATAAAAGTTGTTTTGATATACAGTGGCAAAGATTTATGTTTGTGTACAATTAAGAAAATTTATCTTTCAGAGTCATTTTTCAATCAAGAAAGGAGCTGCCGCGCTTGGAATCGGTACAGAAAGCGTCATCTGTATTAAAGCCGATGAAAGGTGGGTCTGGATTATCGCTACAGATGCGTCACTTTGTGACTGCAGGATTGAGAAATGTAATTCAAAACATATTAATCACAAAACCATATGAGCTCAGCATTAAAACACGTTCATTTCTGACAGGGGTAAGATGATTCCTTCTGACCTTGAGAGGAGAATAGTTGAAGCTAAGCAGAAGGTAATTTCAATGACCATATCTCCTCAAGCATTCCATGTGTCTCTTTCATGTCTGTTTAAATCATTTGTTGTGTTTCTGTAGCACAAAGGACCCTAAATGATCCCCTGATTTCTTTTTCACAGGGGTACGTGCCGTTTTTTGTCAGTGCTACGGCCGGTACCACGGTTTATGGAGCTTTTGATCCTCTGATCGCAATAGCGGACATCTGTAAGAAGTATGATGTCTGGATGCATGTGGATGTGAGTAGATCGGTTTCTCTGAATTTACTTGAACTTCATCAATAATTCTAGTGTGAAATTGAGTGTTAGGTATTTAAACAAATCCCTAAGCCTGATATAACAGAATGACTTCTCGAATCATGTCGCTTGTTGAGTAGAGGTGTGCTATTATGAAGTGATTATGGTTTTCACTTGACAGACAGTAAAATTAGGGGAAATGTTCCAAATACGTAAGTTGAAAGAGGGAGTCAAGAAACTTTAGCAGCTGCATAACCCCAGCGACCACCTAGAACCCTTCTAGGAACAACATAACAAATGTGCTTAAAACCACTTAGAACACCTTAGCAAACACAATCTGAAGTAATGTCCTTGCAACCACACAGAACACCCTAGCAACTGCATAGCAATGCTCTGGCAACCACCCAGAACCCCCCAGCAACATCTTAGCATACACCCAGAACACCTTAACAGCCACATACCAACACCCAGAACCCCCTAGCAACCACATAGCAAAAGTGCATAAAACCACTCAGAAAATCTTAGCAACAGCAAACTGTAGCAACACCATGAAATCGATACAGAACACCAAGACAATAACATGTTAGCAAATGCATACTCTATCAAGGCCCTAGCCACCATCCAGAACCCCTTCGCAAACACAGGGCAATGCACTACAAACCACTCAGAACACCTTAGTAACCACATATTGTAGCAACATTCTTGTAACCACACAGATCACCTTAGTAACTGCATAGCAACACCCCGGCTATCTCCTGCAAACCACAGCAACGCCTTGAGAACATCCGAGCAATGCCCTTGCAACCTCCCAGAATGCTTTAGTAACCTTACCGTAGCAACGCCCTTGAAACCACATAGAAAACCTGAGCAACAGCATAGCAACAACCTGGCAGCCTTCCAAAACCTCTAAGCAACAGCATATCCACACCTTAGTGACCCAAATGACACCATTGTCGTGTATTTTGCTGGTGGTGAGACTTGCACAAGCAAGACACACTCACATTTTCAACAGAACATTTTTAAATATAGTAGTTGTTCATAGTTGAAGCTGCTGTGTTTGTGATTTGGGAATGGGTGAATTTAGCATGCATGTCATAAATGACCTCCTTCTGGAGCATGACTTTATCTAATGGCAATTTTCCACTGCACGTTATGGTTAGACTCCCCTCAACTCTAATCGCTTTACATTTCTGAGCTTGCATTTCCACTGCAGTTTAGTGTCGCCACAATGTGGGTGGGATTATAGGCTGATCTTCATATTTGTGTCGCCTTTACTGCTGTGACATTATCTTGGGGCGGCTGTGGCTCAGTTGGTTGAGTGGGTCAGCCACTAATCGCAGGGTTGGTGGTTCGAATCCCGGCCCATACGACTCCATGTGCCGAAGTGTCCTTGGGCAAGACACTGAACCCCAAGTTGCTCCTGATGGTAGGCTAGCGCCTTGCATGCAGCTCTTCCACCACTGGCGTATGTGTGTGTGTGAATGGGTGATTGTGACACAGTGTAAAGCGCTTTGGTAACCTCTGAGGTTAGAAAAAGAGCTATATAAGTGCAGACCATTTACCATTTAAACACAATACATACTGACCAAAACAATAACACAACTACTAGCTCATTGTGCTGCATAAAGAAGTTGTTGCATGGTTATTTTACACAAGTGGAACAGTTAAATTGGTCTGGTTGTTTTTCTGGTTGCAAGCTTCCAGTAGCTGGTCAACTAAATAAAGTGAAGCTTTCAATCGGAGTATAGAGTTAACATAACAAAACATACCATCCTCCATCGTGGATCAACGCCAGTCCAGGGCACTCTCCATCCCATTGCTTGCCGGTTTAGATGGCGTCCATTTGGTCCAACCACTTCCACTTTTCCTTGATGGTTCTGTAGTCAAGTTTTTTTTTTTTTACTTTTCCCTACACTGTTGGTAGGTCCGATGATAGCCGTTTGCGTCGTTTCTTTCTTCACTAACGAGTGGACCTTCTGCACCTCGTTTATTGATCACGCCGTGGTTTTGCGCACAGCCATTTCTTTTTTTACAATTCGAAAGTCGCATGAAGAAATACTGCTATCTCTGTTACTAACTTTAAAACTAGCGGGTTGATGCCGCGTGTCGGAAATCCTGTGACACTGGTGATGACGATTCTCTCAGGATTTTGACGTCACATTTAGTATCGGCTCGGCTCGCTTGGAACCTCGACCGAGGTGGTAATAAAGAAATATCAGGTACCAGGTGCTGTCCACAGTGGAAAACCCCCAAAAAGCGTGAAGAGTCGAGTTGTACCGTGCAGTGGAAAAGCCCCATAAATGTTTCCTATTAGAGGAATTACCCTCAGCCAGTCTGTGTGAGTGTGTACTTGTGTGTTCATCCCCTTGAGGTTGATAAGATTAATAGAGATATCTGGTTGCCTAAATTCTCCTGTGATGCTGTGACTTACAGCTAGTGACATTTCAGAATGAACACAGACATGTATTGTGGCTGAATAGTGGAGCTCTAACAAATGAATTTGGATCCACTGTCCTGCATTCATCTAACCCAAATGCCTTAGTTAGACATTTGTCCATTTACTGCCGGTATAGATGAGAAGATCTGTAGCAAGCACTGTGTCATCCCACCTACAGTGTTTTTAAGTGAAATAAGCTGTGAATATAAAATGATTAATATTCTGGAAAGATACAGCCTACAATAATTGCCTTTAGCCATATGCCAATTTGAAGAGGTAAGGATCAGTATCTTGTACACCAGGTAATATCTGGTACACTTGTAATTCAATTTAAGAATGTTAATATGCCTGTACTTGTATTAAACCCAATTATGTAATAAGAGAAAATAGAGAGCAGCTCTGAATAGCATAACTGAAACTTTAACTTAACAAACATGTTCATTTGAATATGCAGTTAATATGATACATGGTAAAGGTATGGTTCACCTAGTGAAGAACTTAAAACCTGAAACACAAGTAGACATATTTAGCAGAATTTCTAAGCTGCTTTTTTTCCATAGAATGAAAGTGAATGGGGAATGGAGCATTTAACCTCCAAAAATGACAAAAAGCAGCATAAAAGTAATCCATACGGGTCATGCACTGCATTCCAAGCAGTGTCAGAAATTAAAGGGAAAGATTTTTAGGTGCCTTTTTAAACTTTATTAGAGCACACACACACACACACACACACACACACACACACACACACACACACACACACACAGTATTGTTCATTGTAATTCATATTAGTTCATAATGCATTAAATAATGTTAACAAATACAACTTTAAATTAACATGAACTAAGATTAGTAATTGCTTAATCCATATTGTTTATTGTTAGTTAATGCTAACTAATGTTGCCAGCTAATGTTACCAAATGGAACCTATATATATATATACATGTCAAGTTTGAATATCCATAAGGGCAGTTCATTGAATGGAAAAGAGCAGCGATGACGTTCTTCAAATTTTCTTCTTTTGTGTTTCATGCAAGAAAGACAGTCATATGTGTTTGGAATGACATAAGTGTACGGTGATTCAAGTATAACCAAATTTTCATTCACGGCTGACCTATTACTTTAACTCTGTGTGTTTCTGCAGGGAGCATGGGGTGGGAGTTTGCTGATGTCCCAGAAACACAGGTGGAAGCTCAATGGAGTTGAGAGGTCAGTTCAATCTGGAATTTTTAGAGTCTTAAAATGATTGAGTAATCTATGCAATTTTACTTTTTAGCTCGATACATTATTGCCTTTAAGTGATGAATTTTCTATTGATGTGACCTTTCACTGACACTGCTGTGCCTCAGGGACAAATCTAGTCTAGATTAAAAACATAAACAGTTTTGTAGCTATTCACTTTTAAACTTGTAAAGGACAATGCAATGTTTTTAAATCATGTGCAATCAATATTGTGAATTTCAGAGCTAATTCCATGACCTGGAACCCTCATAAAATGATGGCTGTGCCGCTGCAGTGTTCTGCTCTGCTGGTTAGAGAGGAGGTAAGTTTATATAATCATTTCATATTCTTTATTTACAGCACAACACCCTCTAAAAGTATTTGGACACACAGGTCACATTACAAAATGTCTGAATGTCATTGCATTAGATGACTAAGTGTCAATGATTGTTTTGTAATCTTGTTCTTCCTTTTGGTTTGTTGCAGGGACTGATGCAGGGCTGCAATCAGATGCAGGCGTGTTATCTCTTCCAGCAGGACAAGCACTATGACCTGTCCTACGACACGGGGGACAAAGCCCTGCAGTGCGGACGCCATGTGGACATCTTCAAACTATGGCTGATGTGGAGAGCAAAGGTATGAGGAGGCTTCAGAATTTCCATTGAATTTCATTATTGCAAGAGACAGAAAACAAGTGAGTCTTTATTGTATATAATTCTTAGAAGAACAAATTGGCATATAAAAGAAACTTTACTTGTAATCTCTCTCTCTCTCTGTTTCATTCAAAGGGAAGATTTGACATACTAAATGCTAAGAGTCTGATAAGTTGTGCTGTTATTTATCTGTGGTAAAAAGATGGCTTTAAAGACTGTGAAAGAATGGCATTTCTGTCCATATCCTTGAACATCTACCCTGCTTTAATGAATGGAAGACAGCAGTTAATAATAATTGTGCAAACTGATCTCATAGAATCATGTTACTATACTTACATTTTTGCTAAATGATTTTTATGTTGCTCGATGTGCGTATTGCGGCAGTTTCCTACAACAACAATGACTTTTATTCACTTTAACACAAATTATGACTCAAACGGCAGATTATCAGTTAATAAACACTTGGGTACAACGGGGCTAAAGGGACACCTTCAGGAAAATGTGCTTTTTTTATTAGACTATAAAGATTTAAGAAATACAATCATTTGTATTGAATATTGATGTAGAACTTAATTTCTGTGAAAAGAAACAAGGTGCATATGGGGCTACCAGGGGGTTATATTGATATTGTGTAGATCAACTAATGCAAATACTAATGCAAGATGCTTTTTTAAGAAACTAATTAAGATTATGCTTATTTAGAATAACTGCTTCAGAAAAGGATGCATCATTTCCTGTTCATTTCAAACACATTTAGCATTTTACGTCTCAAGTATTCTATAAACAAACTAATCTCTAATGTGACTGGATGAGTCAATGTGAGCCCACTTTGAACATTTTTCACATCAAATCTCTTCCCCCCACTTAAGAAAAGCAATGTGTTTAATAGGGGCCTTTAGCACCTGCAACAGGGGGCTTTTTTACCCCAAATACTGTCCATTCACTTATTGGACAGTTATTGATTACATTTTTTTATTCACCTTAAAACTGAAAATGACAAATAAGTATTTTTGTCTCAAAATAAATGGGATTATTTCCAGATTATTCATTAGCTACATAAATTAGCATAAATTACAAATATTCAATATTCAGTGAAATTGCCTCAAAATCAACCTTTAGACATCACACACAAAGATCTCATGGAAGAGGAATATTATGTAGTGTACAGTGACAAACAGCTGTTCAGGAACGTGCTGTGGTAGTTTGTGATGATATTTAGTGTTTTGGGAGAAAGAAAAATCAATGGAACCTTCAGCCCCGTTGTACCTTATTTCTCACCCTGTTCCTCACACAATGCTATCTTATGATATCTATAAACTTATACTGTAGCACGAGACTTGTCAGGCAATATATTTTAATGTTTGCATTACACAATCAACAACATTTACAAGCTTGTTTGAGTGTGATCAATTCACTCAGCTGATAAAAGTGTTGCACTTGTAAAGGACATGAGCTGGAAGTCTCACAGAAGCACCACAAAAGAATGTGTTTTTCATCTCACATTTGCTTTTCTGGCACTATCAGTTAGGTTTAGGTTTAAGGTTTAGGGTAGGGAGATCGGTTTTGTTGAATTTAAACTGAATAGAGCATTATCCTTAAAAACCTCATCTGTTTGGAGAACATTTAACTTGCTTTTAGCGCCACACATCGGACATTTGACCTCTGATACAATACGTGTAATTAACTGTAATATCATTTTGCAAAAATGATGCCAGTCATGTAAATGTCATGTGATCAGGCTGAAACATCCAGTAAAAAACAAAAACCTGTCATAAGTCTGGGTGATATACTGAATATTCACAGTACATTTGTGATGATTTTTCTGGTGATATAATATTAAGAACACTTTGTGAATATCACAATGATTAAAAACAATTATGTATATGGCCAGTATAGTTTATTAGAGTGTTATAATTTCAGACATGCAACAATGAGAGCATGAAGACAGAGGGTCTCTGACTCAAACATCTGTAGAAATGTTGAAAATCAAAACATCTGTCTTGTTGTCTTGTTTTCCTGTAACATTATCTAAACATTCTTAAAACATGATTTATTTATTTACTTGTCAAGCAAAACAGCATAAGATATTAAGTTTGTTTTAAGAGAAGACAACATTTTGTGAACTTCAGACTTCTGCCAGTGGGGTAAGAAAAATACATTTGTTTCTAAAAATAACGTTTTTTTTTCTTACCCCACTGGCAAACAGTTTTTTCTTGTTTTAAGCATAAATCTCACTAGATTCGGTTAGATTTCTCTCAAGACATGACTTAAAATCTTACGGCAGTTTGCGTGCCAAGAAAATAAAATGCAATTTAAGATTGTTTAGAAATTTTTACTGGAAGACCAGACAAAAATACTTGTCTTGAAAATCATTTTTTGCAATGTTCAGTTCATTTCAGTGAATCAATTCAAACAGTCTATTTCTATGAATCGACTCAGGACACTGATTCAACAATTTGTTTACTTCATCACTGAAGTAAATATTGTTGTTTACTATTATGAATTGCTATATTATATAAATGAAAATTAATAATAGTATTTTTTTATTTTACAAAATGTTTTTCGATGCTAAAATACTTCTCTATCCACAGGTCACAGTACTATTCTGTAGATATAGATAATTCTCTCTCTCTCTCTCTCTCTCTCTCTCTCTCTCTCTCTCTCTCTCTCTCACTCTCTCTCATCCATTGTAGGGCACTATTGGTTTTGAGGCTCAAATTGATAAATGTCTGGAGCTGTCAGAATATCTCTACAACAAGATCAAGGACAGGGAAGGATATGAGATGGTCTTTAATGGAAAGGCAAGTTTTTTTTTTTTTGTTTTTTTTTCTTGTACATTTAATTGGTTTGGCCTTCTGTTACAGCATCTGTTACAGCATCCTTGCCATTTATTCCTATTAGAAATAATACAAATGTTAAAGAAATTAATAGTAAAAACAAAATGATTTTTGATTAGATAGCAGTACCCCCTGCTGTAAGCAAATGTTATTGTTTCCACAAAGAATAATCAATAAAATCTGGTGCCAGATGTTCGAAATGTTCTATAGATGTGTGTTCAGAATATAGTGTATGATATATTTCAGAAGCATTCAAATATATCCTCTAGCTGAAAATCATGTCATTTAATTCCTTTTTCAAATAAATTGTTTTCCCAATTAAAATTTGCATTATCACATGGGTTGTGTTAATTAATAATGCCAATTCAATTACAATTAAATTCCTGAATTTGAAATGTATTTCGCAGTAGCTAAGAGGATGTTAATTTAAGGAAGTAGAATTAAAATGAAATGAGTCAAAGAAATTCAAAACTGTTTTTAAGTTTAGTTTTTAATAAATAATAATAATAATACATTTTATTTTTTCATGCTTTTGATCTTTTTAAGTCAAGCTTGATATTTTAAGTTCTGTTTATTTACTTAGTAAATTAAACTAACTTGAAATGCTAACTTTAGAAATGTGTATCACATTCATTATATTTAATGCATTTTCATTTAATGGACCATGGTGGAAGAACCCTTCATTTCCCAGAATGCTCTACTGTAACTCACCATGTTTAACTATCAATTGATTAAAAAGAATCAATAGATATTTCTGATGCTGTATGGCAATATTTCATTTTATGTTAATATTAGTTCATTAAAAACAATATCTAATCAGTATGTTCTACCTGTTGGTTGATTGATAGGCCCAATTAGACAGAAGTATTTATGTCAGAAAATGTGTCTTGTGTTGGACTAATTCAATTGTGTTGTGTGACAGTGTTGAATTTCTTTAGATTCTAACTAATTCAATTTTACTTCCTATTTTTCAATTTAAAATTGCAATTCAACTTCCTGTGGGGTGTGGCCAGTTCTATTCAAATCCAAACTCATAAACTTAAAGAGATCCAATTCTGATTATTGCTCAACCCTACCATATCTGCATAAAATAGAATCCTTAAAATATACCATTTACAAAACATTGGATTCCTAAATACAAAATAAAAAACATTATTTAAAACAAAGAGATCCTCTCTGAATTTAAATGCAGCCATAAAGTCCTGTATTTTTAAGTAATTTTCTCCAATACAGTGCAGATGGAGAGCACTAATTCATGAAATGAAATGTTTCACCCTTGAAATGACACAGTAGTCATTCAAGCTCATTTAAATGTAAATTGTGCTCGGTGCCAATGTGATAAAGTGATTTGGCTTGAGGCTTCTCACCAAATGCACCTTTGTCCATGTCAGCGAAGTGTAAGCAAAGGAAGACTACAATGTTTCACTATGATCAAATGGAAAGATCAAGCAAAACATTTCAGCCTCTGTTTAGCAAGAACTTTTTGGTTCTAACACTGAAGTCACAGTGAGGTACGACTTGATCTGTGTTTTATCTGCGCATACCACCAGCTGAATGCATAATGAGGTTCTTTCACTGGTGCATAGAGGCATTCTGGAGTCTCACAATGAGGCTGATGGTTTATAATAGACTGTAGTGTGTCCATGAGGTACCTGCTCAAGCACTCAAACCCCTCACAGCAAAAGCTGTTTGATTGAATAGATTACATGGCTGCTTCCAATCTGACAGCAACAAAATTTCCCATTATGGCCCCAGGCGGCCCCTAATCACATATTCTGTCACGGATCTTTAATGGACTCCCCTGAGTGCTCTATTTATGCAAGTGTGTGTCATACATTGAAATGAGTTATGGATGTGTGTATTGCGTGGACACACTATGATTTGTGTTTTATCTGGTGGTCTTGTGATTGTGTGTCCCTGCAGCCTCAGCATACTAATGTGTGTTTCTGGTATCTTCCGCCGGGCGTACGCTACCTGGAGGACAAAGTGGAGAAAATGAAGCGTCTGCACAAGGTGAGAATAAAAAAGGAGGAGGCAAGGTTCTTTCTTTGATTCATCGTTTGAAGTGTTGCAATGGAGCTTTTTACTTTTCAGATCAGTTGGGAAAATATGATTAAATGTAACGTTTCCTGGCACTTTTAGTGATGATTCAAATGCCAGACAATATATCTTTATAGAAAGCATAAGATGTCTCCTACCTTATTCAAAATTAAGATTTACGAAACATTGGGCAATACAAAATACCTTTGAAGACAATCTCTTTCCAGGCAATACTTTTGTATTATGAAAGTGGGACACTTCATGTCTTTCTTCTTAAACAAGTTAAAAGGAGCTATAATGTATTCTTTGTATTTAATTTTTTTACAACATATACATAATTATTATAAATAGTTAATTCTCCTTAAAATATCCCTCAAAATTAACCATATGCAATATGTTTAAACTTTAGTGTAAAACATTTTGTAAACCATTTTGAAACATTGTGATAAA
Source organism: Moxostoma hubbsi (assembly GCA_032164185.1). Classification (NCBI taxonomy): domain Eukaryota; kingdom Metazoa; phylum Chordata; class Actinopteri; order Cypriniformes; family Catostomidae; genus Moxostoma; species Moxostoma hubbsi. The sequence continues at coordinate 3,215,749 of JAVLUX010000036.1, read as the reverse complement.
CATAGTTCAGTCACGGCAACATTCAGAAAGATTTAGTATTTTAATGTGGGTATGACAAATTTAGAATAGTCTTGGCGGATTAGATCTGCAAACACTGCTGATGCTGCAGAGCAAGTATGGAGACAAGCTGCTACTTGAAAATCCACAAACATACAGAGTTTAGCATTTGGACATCGTGCTGCTGCTGCTGCTGCACATGACAAATGCAAGACATGCTGCATCAAGCAAAATTACATACTGCTGCACAAATAAACATTAAAAACATTCATCAACAAAGCATGGAAGCTGCACAAAACTAACAACACAAACACAAAACACAATCCATTAACCAAGCAGATCTATCGCCTAGACTTATGTACTGCTGCTGCTCCGAAGAGCAATGTGCACCGAGTGTATGCTAACTAGGTGTGCTGTGGCCACTGGCCAAATGGCGTAACTCTAGTGAAGTACATTTCTACGTGTGCTTCAGCCTGATTAACTGAATAGCTTATACGGATAGTGACAAAACACATAATGTTAACCTGAGCCAAGAAAGCCCAGAGATTATATAACTAGTGACTTAGACTAGTTATGTGTAGATTTATTGAATCTAATGACCAAAGATAGCGATGTGTACTAGCCAGATGTTGTTAAGGCTTACCATGTTAAAAGACATGCTTCTATGTGTCAAAGCCAAAAGTAGACCTTACTGTGAAAGCTGTTAGAGTAAAAGCCCTAGCAACCACCTGAGCGAATAGCATTTTCTGAGAAACACTCTTGTAGCATGTTGCATAAAAAACAGCTTTTCAGACAAACTGAGTTATTCAAATTTAAGACAAAGAGACAGACTCAAGGTGATTGGCTACCTGACATCAAGTCAGAGGACACCGAGTGAGCTGAATAGCGTGACATGTCACATGTGAGTGAGCCAATTAGCTAACAGATAACAAGTCATAGAACCTACATCAGCTTTCGCCACAAATAATTGCATGGCTGGTCATTTGAGTATTTGAAAATACCATAATTTTGCTCGCAATATTGTAAAGGCTTAAACTGACTAAAATGATATGCCAATTTAGTCAGAGTTAATTTGACTAAAATTAATGAATATGACATTATGACACTAAATGTAAAGGAAATTTTCATCAAAAGATGAAAAATATTACTAAATTAAAAACACGTGAAAGTAACACTAGACAAAAAGAGGGTTAAAGCCTCTGTCTATTTGCTTATGATTAGGCCAGAGTAACATATCAAAAGAATTTGAAGAGAAAATTAAAGGTTTATTTCTGTTTTTACACATACAACATTTGGGGTTGATGACATTAATTTAATTGTGTCTATAAATACAGGTAAATATACAGTATATATTGCAAATGTACGTATATACACTCTACAGCCACTTTATTAGGTACACTTGTACATCTACTTTTTCATGCGATTATCTAATCAGTCAATCATGTGGCCATAAAATCATGCAGATATGGGTCGGGAGTTTCAGTTAATGTCAACTATCAGAATGGGGAAAAAAATGTGATCTCAGCAATTTAGACTGCGGCATGATTGTTGGTCTCAGATGGGCTCGTTTAAGTATTTCTGTAACTGGTGATCTCCTGGGATTTTCAAATAGAACAGTCCCTAGAGTGTAAAGAGAATGCTGCAAAAAACAAAAACAAATTGAGGCTCAAATGAAACAGAGAGCGTACAGTTGCTTCCATCCTTAAAATATCTAGAAGGCAGTTCATAAGAATAAGGTCAAGAAGCAGACATTGGGGACAACAAAGCTGCAGACCAGCAGAGGGTGAAGATGACTCTCCAATGACTGGGATGAACGGCAACTCATTGGAGTGTTACTCAGAAACTGTAGGATGACAACAAGTGACTTACAAAATGAATGGCAAAAGGCAGCTGGGGTGAAGTGCACAGCGAGGATGGTTTGAAACCAGTTTGCTCCTAGAGGCAGGGCTGAAGTCGTGCAAAGCTAGAAAAGAGCCCTTCATCAATGAGAAACAAAGAAGATCCAGGATGAGTTAGCAAAAAGTGTTGGACCATAGAGGACTGAATTAGAGTCATCTTCTCTGATGAGTCCAATTTTCAGTTTTGCTCAACACCTGGTTTTCTAATAGTTAGACGGAGACCTGGAAATGCTTACAAGTCACAATGTCTTGCACACACTGGGGAGAAATTATATAAGTATTTTATAGAATAAAACTAAAATGTACATTTTACTCAAACACATACCTATAAATAGTTAATCCAGTGGTCTCTTAATTTTTTTCCAGAGCTGTATATATATATATATCAGAAAAGTTAAGGAGATGTCTGTTTCCAGAAACCAGAAACATAAATGTAAATTGATGTCCTCTACATCAGTGTAATTATAGGGGGAGGGGCTGCCCATCATGCATCATTCATTGGCTGATTGCTGTTCAGTCACACCCCTGCCAAAAAGCTCTAATCAGCAATTAGGCCAAACAGATGGCGTTCGTGTGAGTCATACAAAGAAGGTCTCTATCTCACACTACCCAAACCGCTCCTGCTCTCCTCATGTAGCTGAAATTAGAACCTGTTACAAAGGCAATAATCTCTGAGGCTACAGCTTGATATTTCATGGTAGGATCCTTATATGTTCTGAGACACAATACTTTAAAAAATGTGTAACTTTTACAGCCCACGCCCATAAAAAAAACACTAGACAGTGATGAGAAATTGAATCTCCTTAAACATATTTCAATTATATTAGTCACTATGTGGTCATTTTTATTTATTATGCCCTGAAAATGTATTGTAGTTAAGTCTCGTATTTAAGTTTTTCCAATAATTTCAGTTAACAAAAATGCTTTCATTAACTGAAAGGCTTTGCTGTGTTTTCTTTGAGGTGAAAATGAAGTGGCTTGTTTCATGAGGGAATGGGTTATGTGTGCTGGATTGTTATCATTGGGTCACACCCTGAGTGTCACATGGTCTGGAGCCCTTGTTCAATCACGCAATTTATTGACTGGTGGTGCCTAAGCAGAAAATGCAACCATTTTCTGATAAATAGCACGCGAAAGAGTTATCATGCACGTCTGAAAAAAAAAATTGGCCACTTTTTCCATATTGTCTTTTTCTGTGTCGTTCTTGGAGAATGCACATGAATAAGGCAATGGAGGGGCAGCCTCCGCCTTTCTCTCCCCTTTCGAAACGAACTGCTTGCTGTGGAGGGATCACGGAAGGGCCAGTGAAACCAGGCATAGAACAAGGGGGCTGGAATAAGAGAATATTCCCCAGTGAAGTGATGGCGAACTAACTCGTGGAGTACTTAGTCATGCCATTATATTTTTGGGATTCTATCAGGAGATGCAAGGTATTTTAGCTAGTTTCTTTTATCTTTCACCCATTATTGATCACACGGACATTCTGGCAAGACAAGAGATGCACACTGCTATCTCTGCTAGCTTTTTCAGTGGTGGCATGGATGTCACTCTTTTCAGTCAGCTGTTTGGATCTACACACGATGATTTTGCAGTCCAACCAAGCGCAAGGAATGACTTTGAGCTAATTCCGGCTCCGTTTCTAATTTCCCTATATACATTGAGTTATATTATACGTGCCCTGAGACCCTTGGTCATGGAGGCAGAAGCCAAACTCAAACTGAAAATATTCAATGCTCATTCACCAGTGTAAATTATGGGGGAAACTGTGCAAAATTGGTGTACTGAAAAATGTGTTAGACACTAAATCGATCCCGGCGTATAAGGTGGGTAAAACGTGTCGTACCATAAAAAAAAATAATGCTTCCCACATTCAGCCTCTTTCTCGAGATATGCATAACAGAATTAGATGTTCATCGGGCACAAGTGTACAGTACACAAAACAAACAATGAACATTGTTTGAAACACCACACGTTGTCTCCCACCCCCATAAGAATTCTGGGGCCATTGTGGTGAGCCTGCTTGCTCTCAAATCCCCTCCGTGTTCGCACATTCTTCCCCATTCTATGCTAGAGAAGATGGTTTATCTGGGGTCCCTTGCTGTAAATACATTCAGAGTGAGAATGTTTTAAAATTGCCTGATCGAATTCGGCCACTGTCTCCATGACCAAAGGTTTCGAGACATGCATAGCAAAATTTGATGTTCATCGGGCACAAGCATACACAAAAAAACACAGTGAACTTAAGCACCACAGGTTATCCCCCAATAAAGAATGCTAGGTCCGTTGTGGCTAACCAGTTTTCTCAAATAAACATTCCCCCCAAAGTTCATACACTTTTCCCCATTCAAATACCAGGGAAAAGGTTTATTCTGTCAGTGCCCCTGCTGTAGAAATATATCAGGGTGCTCATCATTTATGTCTAAATACAATAAAGGCAAAAACATAATCAACTTCCCTTCAACCATCCACAGTACTGGAGGAGCGAAGGCTTCCCTCTGCTGTGCCACTGGTTCAGTCACCAAAAGTAAGCCAAGCCCACCATCTAGTGGCTACAGGTCACACTGCAGGAAAGAGACATGCATTAATCCCTCTGTCTGCCTGTCTGTCGGCTTGACAGCAACTGTAGGGCATTTCGAATTGGGTACTTCGAATGATAAAGCATGGTTATGCAATTCAATTCGGCGGTATCCGTCGGTGTTCAAAGGGGTTGTTCCGACAGATGTTTCTGTTCGGGAAGCCCCATTTTTGATTTGGGAAATTCACTCTCTCTTAGACAAAAGTGGCAATAGAGGAGATTTCCCCTTCTCAGAGAGAATGCGGCTTTTACACCTGTTATTTTCTGGTCCCGAAAAACGATGATGGCTTGTGTCCCATTCTGGATTTTGAGACATTTGAATTTCGCTCTAATGAAATGTCAATTCAGAATGCTGACACAGAAACAAATAATGTCACAAGTGCAGCCGGGGGACTTGTTTGTGACAACAGATTTAAAGAACTTTTATTTCCTTATTCAGATTGTGCCAAAGCACAGGCAATTTCTCAGATTCGCTTTCGGGGGTCAACGTATCAATTTTGCATCCTTCCATTTGGACTTGCACGGACTCCACACACTTTCACAGAAGGCACGGATGCTGAGTGACTCCAGCCACGTCTCCTAAGCAACCAAATTTGGCCGGCTTGCTAGGGAGGGTAGAGTCACATGGGGTAACCATGGGGTTCTCGCTCTCAATGAGGCATGTGGTAAATTGGGCATAGATTGCGGAGAGTAGCATGAGCCTCCAGTGCTGTGAGTCTCCGTGGTGTCATGCACAGTGAGCCACGTGATAAGATGCGTGGATTTGCGGTCTCAGAAGAGACTTGTCCTCCGCACCAGGATTGAGGTGAGTTACCGTGCCACCACGAGGACCTACTAAGAAGTGGGAATTGTGCATTCCAAATTGGGAGAAAAGGGGATAAAATAAATAATAAATACAAAAACATCACAAAATGCATAAATGCAGCTTTGACACCCTTGAGGCATCAAGGCATCCACTTTTGAACTATCTGGACCATTGGTTGGTGTTTGCCCATTCGGAGACATTAGCTGCCCAAAATCGAAATGTTATTCTCAGTAATTTGATCTAGGGCTGTTGTAACCTAGAGTGCCCTGTTGCCAGGGCAACACAATCTGTTTCTAGGGGTGGAGCTGGATTCTCGAGCGATGCAGGCGCGTCTGTCTCCAATTCACGTTCTGATATTTCGCCAGTTTCAGTGCTGAATGATCACACGATTTGAACTCAACAAAGTGACTTCAACCACTGACGCATTCAGATCGGCACGTGGGTGCTTCTGAACTCTGTTATCATCGAAACAGACCCGCCTTTTGATGTCTGGCATTCCGTTGCGACAGATGTGTTGCCGCAAAGTTATAATGACAGACGCCGCCTCCACGGATTGGTGCGCTGTATACAAGGGTCATCCAGCCTGTGTTTTAATCCATATCTTCAGAAGTGATAAAATGAGTGTGGGTGAGAAACAGATCAATATTTATGTAATTTTTTACTAGAAATGATCCAGCAGAGAGAAGAATTTATAGCAAAAAAAAAAGACATACTTACATTTTGTTTCTCACCCACACATATATCACTTCTGAAGATATGGATTAAAACACTGGAGTCAAATGGATTACTTTTATGCTGACGTTATGTGCTTTTTGGAGCTTCAAAGTTCTGGTCACCATTCACTTGCATTGTGAGGACCAACAGAGCTGAAATTTTCTTTTAAAAATCACAATTTCTGTTCACTGAAAGAAAGAAAGTCATTCACATATGGGATGGCTTGAAGTTGAGTAAATGATGAGGGAACTTTCATTTTTAGGTGAAATATCACTTCATGCCCCGTTTTCACCTCCCTTGATTTGCTATCAAAATCATTTAGTTTTTTCAACAGAGGACATGCTGTTTTCACTACTGTTGTTGATTTAAGATGCTTCATTTTCTGACCACACCTTTTGAACTCTATACTAACTTTATATATATATAAAAAAAATCCTTCCCCCACAATGGATTAAAAGAGTGTTTCGCCGCTCTCAACATTTGACTGTTGATTGGGAGATTTAGACTAACTACACTAACTGGAAATAAATGTCATAATTAATCAGACATTACCTTAAATTTTGCTCTCAATAAATATGGTGATAATAAATTGGTGTCTCGCAGGTGGCCCCAGTAATCAAAGCCAGAATGATGGAGTACGGAACAACCATGGTGAGCTATCAGCCGCAGGGAGACAAGGTCAACTTCTTCCGTATGGTCATCTCCAACCCAGCTGCTACCTTTGAAGACATTGACTTCCTCATTGAAGAGATTGAGCGACTGGGACAGGACCTTTAAAAAACTCACAGCACCAAAACCTCTTATTCTTGTGTCCCTGGATGGATCAGCTATTTGTTGTGAATGTAACGGTAACTCTTTGATTCCTCTCCTCCAAAGTCACATAAAGATAGTATGATTAAAAAATAAGACATGAAAATATCTAGTATTTTAGTATTGTAGTGTTGTTGTGGGCTTCATGGTCCAAAGCCCTGTTAAAGTGTTAATGTCTGCTTTAACTGTCTTACTGTCTTTGACAAAACTTTGTTTGTTTACACGTGTTTAGTGAGAATTCGATGAGTTAATCGCTTCTATTCAGTGCAAGTCTTTCCTAAGTTTCTGTTTGATCAGTTCTTCAAAGTGCCAGACAACATTAATCTATATGATTATATTGAGACATTTTTACTGGTTAGATTTCTCAAGCTTTACAACCATTTGAAGAGATTTTCAAAGAAACAACTTCAGTTACTTAAATTGGGTTAGTTATTGAAAGAAAGAAAAAAAAAACACATATATACAATATAATATTATAATATAAATAAAATGTCTGTCATCATGCAACAGTTATATTGACAAGAAGCCGCCAACATCTATAGTGTGTAATTTGGGTGGTCCCAGGCCCACCCCGTTCCACCCTTGGCTATGCCACTGATGAGAGTAAATCTAGCCAAACAAACCATTTCATGGTATATAGATAGTGGAGTATCACACGGGCAGAAAATAAAATGAGCTGATTTTTGGATGTCTGGATTGGTAATCTGTGGATGGTAAGGAACCATTATGTCAAAATCGAAAAACAAAATCAAGCATTTGTTCAGTACTATCATTTAATAATATCCCTTGTAAAGAAACAATGCACATGCACATTTATATGAACAAAGATGCAGTATTATGTTGAAATGTAGTCAGATTTACAGTCTAAACAGCTTTCTTACATAATAACATTAGATTTATTAACTCATGTAATTATTTCGATTTGATAGAGAATTATAGCTACTGTATTTCAGGGTAATTTAACGTTATGTATAAATTCAAAGAAGATAAGCATAAGGGTTCTGCCCTGTGTGTAAATAGACTTTTAAGATGTTCCTGAGGAAGTTCATATCTATGTGAATACATCCATGTACTGTATATAAGGCAGAGTCTATTTGTGTGGTAAATAATATTATTTTTCTCTATTAAAATAATAATAATCAGAAATAGTAGATATATTCTGCTTGTGTGTGCGTGTGTCAGATACATGATGTAAGTGTTGTTACTGCAGAGATAAATGTATGAAGGATCTGGCTTTAAATACTTTAGAAACCACTGCATTTTAATATACTAACAATTAAGAATTATTATTATTATTATTGAGACATTTCTGTGGTTATGAAAGCCATTTCTGAACCAATGCTGGTTGTATTTGTGCCCAAGTGATAAACTTGATATCTTGTGCCAATTTGTATTTATGTGTGTTTGTAACTGTATTGCCTTAGTATTTATCGCCAGTATTGTCTAGTTCTCCTAAAGAGGAGCTTGTGCACTTTAACATATACAGTATGATGATCTGTCCAATGGTTGTTCTTAGTTGGATGTTATAAGAAATCAAGCGTTGTCTGAATGTTTCCCAGCTTGGACTTTCATTTGAGAGTTGCTTTATAGCTGCAGTCTTTAGTAGACTCTCAAATGCTAATGCTACTACATGTATCCCAATAGAATGAAAGAGGCAAAGAATGCTAATTTCGTCCGAATTTTTGAGATTTGAGCATTATTTCTGTCCCTTTTCAGGGTTGGCAAGCTGTGTGTGTAAAGCTCTTATAATCTTGACAAATGCATTGACATCTCACTGTGGTAGTCTTGAAATGCTCGCCGACGTTTTCTCCGCTGCTGCTACAAACCTGCTCTCTTTGCATGTGCATGAACGCCTTGCCTTCAGAGCTTGTGAAATACAATCCCAAATATATAAAGTGCAACCCGTGTTAGTCTTAGTGTGCAATATGGATAGCGTAGCTTCAACTATAGTACTCTGTTGCTAGCTTTCTCGCTGTGTTAGCATTACCCGACATATTAATCTGCTAAGCAAGCATGTTCAATGTGGCTAGAAGTTGTATGCTTTTGCGACAATAATCTCTATCTTTCTCTCTCTCTTGCTTTGTCTTCCGCAGCTTTAATATTAGTGTGTTGATTCTCGGCATGCCTCGATATACTGTAAGCATTTTTGACGTCTCAATGTCTCTATCTCTATCGCTCTATCTTCTTTCTATGTCTTTCTCTCAAGCTTTGCCCCGTAGCGTCCGTCAGATCTTTATGAGCAGTGCTTTATCCGCTGTTTCACGGCTACCAAATCAGTTTGTCATGAGCCCGACTGAACAGGCTAACAACATGACTAGGTGAATTCAGTTTGTTTTCTTTCTCACCCAACATTGTTTGAAAGAAATGTTTCACTGAGGATCTGAAGTTAAGAAGAAAGTTAAAAACTGGTATATATATAACATGTATAGAGAGGCAGACAACAGACCCTCTTTAAAAATCCAGTTCTCTTGAAATGTGTTTTACTTTCATGGGACAATACCAATAAATGTTACTGTTAAACACTTGTGTCTGGGGTTTTTGTAATAGCATCACTGACTCTTTGACCGCCATTATATTCTCATTACCTCTCTCAGTATTAATATCTTCAAGATTCTGTTCAATATTCAGTTCCTTGTTTTTCAGTTCACTTAGTTGATTTCTGATCTAACTTCTCAGAATGGAAACACAACCTTTATTGGTCTTGGCTATGCAGATCACTATTAGCTATCATCACTACTTTGAGTAAGAAATTGTGTGGCTTGTTGAAGGGATTTGCTATTACTTTTCTGAGTGATCAGGACAATTTTGAAAAAAATCTAATTAATAATAATAATTCCAATAGAGTTACATTAACGGAGGGACCCAAGCCATATCTAGGGACAAGAATTGAACTGGGCTCTGTCACACAAGTGAATTTGATGCGCATATGAGTTCCTTTGACGTCAAAATCAGTTTGTGCTTACTGAAATACTAAGCACTGCCCCCAGTGGCCAAAGCTGGATCTGTTTTTGAAAATATGGCCATATGTGAGCTCCAGTTTCTGGGTGAATTGTCCACAGAGTTGCACCAAAAGCCAATTGTTTCCATTTGTAAACCGGAATGCATATTTTATTAACTCTACCCCAAGCCCCAACCCTAAACCTAACCTTCAGTGGAGTGAAATGTAATCTTAGAGGGAAAATGAAACCACTGACACATTTTAACTGCTTAATGTACTGTCCTCTTCACTTTTACTTGTCCGTGTCTACCTGCATCAGTAGAATCTATCTATCCTTGCCATCCATCCATCCATCCATCCATCCATCCATCCATCCATCTTACATAATTTGGTTGTGACTGATAATGTCTTGTGGTGAGAGACTATTTATAAACTAGAAACAGAAAATTAGATTGCAATGATTATTTGAGCCATTGGTGATGTAATTTCACATTTAATGAGTCATGTTATGATATACCATGTCTCCCAGGGGATGTGCCAGGAATAATGAATTCTTCTGAGTGCACTAACAGCGACTGATATCAACCTACAGGGGGCACTGTTACCTTAAAAGTTCATTCCAAGGACCCATTTGTTTGTAACAGATCACTTTTGCAGAACATCACTCAGTTGACCACTGACTCTTTGGTTCTTTTGTGCTAGTAAAACTGTGAGTGCTTTTCTTTTGTTAATGTAGACATCCTCTCACCAGTCAGACCTCATTTCCCCAACAGAATGAAACACTTCCAGATGGCATGTCTCACTGTCTGCTTTAAATCCAGACGTCATGTCTGCAACAGAGATTCATTTCCAAAGTTTTTTTTTTCTTAGCTGCTTACTTTACTTATTGCTGCTTGCAAAGGCAATATTTCTCCTTATATAGCCTTGGACTTTAAGATATCTGCCGCATCTATACATAGAAAACCATCAGCTCCCCTGTTATCTGTTAAGACCCATTTCTTATCACGTCACAGCAGTTTAAACACAGCTGTGTGCATGATGTGATCGGCAGCCATTCTGTCTTGGTATCATCTTTATAAGTGATTGAACAGTGATTCATATTTATTTCAGTGTATAGTTTAAACGCATTTAGGTTGACAGTCAGGGCTGGCTCGTGGGTTTGTGGATCCCTAGGCAAAATTGTGAAAATGGGCCCCCTGGTGTGAAAATGATCATAACTTTAAAACAACTTTAGAACCGCTGCAAACATGATGATTGTTTTAATAGAAAGCACAAAAAAAGAAGCAGTATTCTGTATAGCTCGGTAGATGAAAAATAACATGTCCAATAGTTTTTGTTTCCTAACATGAAGATGTTGGGTTAGCATGTATGCATAAGGGAATATGTGTATTTTAGGTGCTGTGACAAATCACCATTTTATCACCTTATTTTGATCACCTTTCAACTTTTTCCTGGAAGTACAAATAAACCAATGTCTCAATTATTATGAGGTCATGGAAACTGCAAGTATAATAATTACTGGGTAACACTGTACAATAAGGTTTGCATTAGGTATCAATAACAATGTATAATACAGTTTTCCTGCATTTATTAATCTTGGCTAATGTCACTTTATAAAAATACAATTGTTTATTGTTTGTTCATATTGTATAAACTAATGTTAACTTTTACAATCGTTAGTGTTACCCATTAAAGTTACACAAAATAAGAAAATGCTGTTTTAATTGTAATGTTAATTGCTGACAATTCATGAAATTCCATTTCAACCCACATATCTATGAGTAAACGTCTATATAGAGCAACAAAATCAATTAAAACAAAAAGTTAGCCAGAATGTGTGCGAAAGTGAATAAAAGTTCAAACAATTACATATTTTAAATAGTGCCTATAAACACAAAATTTTGAAATATACACTGGTGGCCAAAAGTTTGGAATAATGTACAGATTTTGCTGTTTCAGAAGGAAATTGGTACTTTAATTCACAATGTGGCATTCAACTGATCACAAAGTATAGTCAGTGCATTACTGATGTAAAAAACAACACCATCACTATTTGAAAAATGTCTCCCCAAATTTGTCCAAAATTTGTCCAAAGTCCTCGTGGTGGTGTAGTGACTCACCTCGATCTGGGTGACGGAGGACGAATCTCAGCTGCCTCTGTGTCTGAGACAGTCAGACCGCACATCTTATCACGTGGCTTGTTGAGCGCATTACTGCGGAGATCCATGCTCAACTCACCACACGCCCCACAGAGAGAGAGAGAACCACATTATAGCGACCACAAGGAGGTTACTTCATGTGACTCCATCCGCTCTAGCAACCAGGCCAATTTGGTTGCTTAGGAGACCTAGCTGGAGTCACTCAGCATGCCCTGGATTCAAACTTGCGACTCTAGGGGGTGATAGTCAGTGTCAATACTCGCTGAGATACCCAGACCCCCAAGAAAAAAGTTATTTTTGATCAAATCTCGACAGACCCCATTTCCAGCAAAGAACACTCCCAACACATTATTCTTGAGTAATCATGCTAAATTGATAATTTGATACTAAAAAAATCACTTACCATTATATCAAACACTGTTAAAAAGCTATTTGATTCGTTAAATGAAGCTTAACATTGTCATTGTGTTTGTTTTTGAGTTGACACAGTATACAATAGACTGGCATGTCTTAAGGTCAAAAATGGCAAAAAAGAAACAGCTTTCTCTAGAAAATCATCAGTCGATCATTCTTTTGAAGAATGAAGGCTATACAATGCTTGAAATTGCCAAAAAACTGAAGATTTCATCCAAAGGTGTACACTACAGTCAAAGACAAAGGACATCTGGCTCTAACAAGGACAGAAAGAGATGTGGAAGACCAGATGTACAACTAAACAAGAGGATAAGTACATCAGAGTCTCTAGTTTGAGAAATAGACACCTCACATGTCCTCAGCTGACAGCTTCATTGAATTCTACTCGCTCAACACCAGTTTCATGTACAACAGTAAAGAGAAGACTCAGGGGTGCAGGACTTATGGGAAGAATTGCAAAAGAAAAAGCCACTTTTGAAACATAAAAACAAAAAGAAAAGGTTTGAGTGGGCAAAGAAACACAGACATTGGACAACAGATCATTGGAAAAGTGTGTTTTATGGATCTTAACCCCCATTGAGCTTTTGTGGGATCAGCTAGACTGTAAGGTGTGTGAGAAGTGCCCGACAAGACTACAGGAAGTGTGGGGTGAAATGTCACCTGAGTATCTGGACAAACTGACTAGAATGTCAAGGATCTGCAAAGATGACATTGATGCACGTGGAGCATTTTTTGATGAGAACTCTTTGAAGTAATTTAATAAGTTCTGAACATTTTTTTTCAAATTGCAATAGTAATATATTCACATTATTAATGTCCTGACTATACATTGTGATCAGTTGAATGCCACTTTGGTCAATAAAAGTACAAATTCCTTTCCATAACAGCAAATTCTGTACATTATTCCAAACTTCTGGCTGCCAGTGTATATACAAATGTAAAGAATAAACACATACATCTTTGAGAGCAGAGATCTTTGCAGATAGTATGGTTTTGTTATTTCCCAGATGAACTGCTCATATGTTTACTCTGTGATTGTTTTGCATGTTTATATCCATAGTGTCTGAAATCCTTCCCCAGCAGATTATTCTTGAGAAAGCGTGAAAAGCTCTAATGATTTATCAAGTGCTGTTTCTGCTATCCTTTATACATATTAAGCCTCAAAGACTCAAATAGTCACAAAGCAATATTTTGAATGACTTATTTCCTGTGTTTCTGTCAGGCGTGCACATTATTCAGCAAGATGTGCGATCTGTGTTTAATAATACTGTTATAAGAAGCAACGCTCCAGTTCCCAGCAATGCTTTGCATTATGAATAATTTATGCAGATTAGTGTGCACTGCTTAGGTTTACTTCTTGACGATTTTAGATATATGCTGTTATTTTATTTGTTGTAACTTTCAGTTTTCACCGTCATTGTGAATTATATGTTAAATGATCACGTCCACACGTGTTGAACGCGTTTCTGAGTGTGCGCTTTAGAAGTAATTGAACTGCGGACTTCAAAATAAAGTAATTAATATTCCTGAAATGTATGATTTGTTCATTTACTTGCTCATGTTCATGGGGCCACCAGGCACATCAGGGCCCTAGGCGGTTGCCTATAGGACAGGCTGACCCATTACAATAACTAGACTATGGTCTAGTCTGCTTGTAATAGCTTTTCTGACACATACATAGGAAGACAATTCCATATACCCACATTATTTTGGTCAATTCTTACGTTTCAATAGCTGAATGGTTTGTATATCGCTGCATCAAGTCATCTTTAATTGCTCATCTATAGGACATAATCATTTACCACATTACCTTTTAAAACTTCCATAATCCAGATCAAATGAAGCTTCAAACTACATTTTTCTCAAATAAATGTGCATGAAAATGACACATCTACAAACATACAAACCCCAGTATCATTCTTGTTTTCTTTTTTAATTTTGAAAATTAATTCTTAAACTATCATTTTAATTTGCTTGTGCACACATTCTGTCAAACATTGCTTATGTGTTCCATGGAAGTAAGGAAGTCATATGGGGTTGGAACAACATGAGCGTGAGTGAACAATGATGTCATTTTCATATTTGGGTGTTTACTATCAGGTTTAATGTGTACTCTATATCCCAGCATTTCAATGTGGACCTTGAATGGCACTCTCTCAAGTCATGCCTGTAATGTAAGTCTTCTTCAATAGGATTATTTGTCTGCTTTATCATCCACCCAAACAACATCTTAAGTAACTTTAACTATAGTATTCATTATTGCTTTAGAAACCAAAAATAACAAAGAGACAAAAACAATTACAAAGACTGCTAAAGTTTGACCCTCCAGGAGTGCAGATATCTTCTGCGTTTCAAAAGCTTTCAGTAGTGCTACACGGCAGTTTTTGCCTGTTTTGCTGTATGGGCCAGTCAATTCAAACCAGATGTACAAGTGCGGGCTTTTCACAGGACTATCTAACAACATTCTGACACAAGGACCTCTGCATGGCAGCAGTATATCTGATGTGGTGTCACCCCTGGAGTTCCTGAGGTATCGTTTGTCATGCACAAAGTCTAGCCATGTGTTTAAGAGGCCAGATTTCAGAGGATACATGGAAAGAAGAGGTAATGACCTCGAGTTAGAGTGAATAAAGAGATCTTGTGTTTATAAATGTCAAATAACCTGTCCTCAAAGTTGATTTGAACAATCCTCTAACCATATATTTTAAATTTCAGTGTCCCACACTGTTTGTGCTATGCGCATGAATGATACCACAAATTGTTCAGCTTAATGAGGAGAGGTGTGTTATTACTTTTTAAGTGATCAGACGTACGATTTTCAATTGGTGGAAAATAAAATGATAAAAAATGCATCGAAGGAGGGAACCAAGTCATATCTAGAGACCAGAAATGTCTTAGAGACTTAATTAAGGAACAACTCTTTTGACTTGCCTGTAAGCAAGAATCCCATAACCACCCAGAACATACTGCAAAAAAAAAAAAAAGATAATAATAATAATTTTATTACTGAGTTGTTTCTTATTTTCCAATACAAATATCTACATCCTTAAAACAAGAACAAATTAAGATATTAAGTCTTGTTTTCAGAGAAATCTGACAAATTTTAGTGAACTTTATGCCTTAAAAACAAAATCAAAAAACAATGCTTGGGGTAAGAAGCATAACCTTGTTTTACCTTGAATTAAGTTTTTTTTATTTCCGTTGTCAAACAGATTTTTTTCTTGTACATGCATAAACTTTAAACTTTATAATCTTGTTATTAATCATCTTGTTTCAAGAATGTTTAGATATTTGTACTGGAAAACAACACAAAAATAATCAGTAATAATATATTTTCATATCAACCACCTAACAATTCCATATATAACTCAATATATAATGATTATACATATTTATATCAATATATAATTATACGTAGTTATCTTTAAATATTTAAAAATTATATATATATATTCAGATAATTAAAATGCATTACATTCCTGTAGCAGAAGTGTTCATCATTGATAAGACAATACAAAAAGCGGCTTTAAAATACAATGTATTGTTTACTACCATATTATTGATCATAAGTCAATCATTGGCATACAGTTCACAGCAATCCATTTCACAAGTGAATTTGTCAATCAGTTGGAGATTTATTATGAGGGCTTGTTTAAGGACTCGTCAATGAACACCTACGTCAGACATGCTTGTGTAGCGTCTCGGGTGAGTTGCATCATAAACATAAAATGTTTAGTTCACTGTGTCAAGTTAAATATTGTTTAATACTCAATCTTTAAACACATCTTGAGATCCCTTAGATCACATTTGTGCTCAGTGTTTTGAACGGAAGAAAGTAACGCATGTTTGTGTTGTTCTGCTACTGAAGTGTTTTCTTCACTGTATAAACTGTGTGTTGCTCATACAGCTGAAATTTCACTTACTGCCCTCTGGAGTAAACAGGTGGTACTACAAGCATTTCTCAGGAATCTTCCTTATTATGGTCCGGGGGCATCTTGATTAATTGCGTTAATTTTTTTAACACGTTATTTTTTTGTAAAAATAATCGCACTGAATTAACGCGTTAAATTGACAGCCCTATTAGAAATATATATATATTACACAATTCATATTAAAATTAATATTTGATCTTGTGTGCCCAGGGCCCCCCCCTACTGGCAGCCCATGTTGCTCACTGGGTTAACCTGGCCCTGCCTCTTTAAAAATCCAGTTGTCTTGAAATGTGTTTTACTTTCATGGGACAATACCAATAAATGTTACTGTTAAACACTTGTGTCTGGGGTTTTTGTAATAGCATCACTGACTCTTTGACCGCCATTATATTCTCATTTCCTCTCTCAGTATTAATATCTTCAAGATTCTGTTCAATATTCAGTTCCTTGTTTTTCTGCTTTGGGTAAGAAACATAACCTTGTTTTACCTTGAATTAAGATTTTTTTTTTTTTTTTTCATACCACATTGTCAAACATCTTTTTTCATGTATGCATAAACTTTACAAAACGAAAACAAGACAAAATATACTTCCATTAATCATCTTGTTTAAAGAATGTTTAGATATTTGTACTTGAAAACAACACAATAAGAATATACTGTAATTTCCCTGGTGCATCATAGCAACCACCTAACAATGCCTTAACAACCACCTAGAACACTCAAGCATCAACAACTACTTAGAACACTTTAGTAAATGCATAGCAATGCCCTGGCAACCAGCCACAACACCCTAGCACCACTTACATTTCTTAAGAAAATCTAATAATCTAGCTATATTGTATACACATTACATATACATACATACATACATACATACATAGCATAAACCCTATTGCAAGGGCAGTAACAAGCTCCAAGTGATCAAGGGATTAGGCCGTTCCATTTCAATACACTACACGGTTTCAGCCAGTAGTGGGACAGACGGACGGACAGATAGATAGATAGATAGGGTCATATCTGTATATAGCATAAGCTATGTTGACACTGGAATGCAGATTGTATTCTGATTAGCCAGCAGCCTGCCACTGTATATAAGGTAACTTATGTGCAGTACAGCTGTTTACAAATGCTTAATCTCTGAACGCATTCTGCAAAAAGCAATTAACCTCAGTGTTCATGTGGAAATTGATTTAATCTGACCTCTTTAAAAGTACACCAGGGAACATCTCTCCTCCTGTCAGAGTCTGAGCTGCTCATGACTGTAAGACTATTCTTTCTGACATGTTTTGGAACAATGCTAACACATTGTTTTCTTTTCTCCTCTGTATTCTCTAATTTTTTTTTTAAATTAAGCTTTAGGTAAAGTAATGGAATGCATGAGATTGACAGCTACCATACGGACCAACAGCAACATTTTGGTGAAGCAGGCAAAAGGTCCCCTCAATCACGTTTTTGTTCATGAGATTGTGTTGTCCAGGCCACTGATTTATTGCTAAGATTTTCTGAGTGGTTTTAGCTCATTGAAATGCAGTAGGTAAGGTGTTCAGGTTACTTGCTGTCACAAGTCAAAAGAGCCCTCCCCTTAGTCTCTGTAATATTCTGGGATGCGTGCCACTACAAATTTTCCCCCCTCGATCCCCTCTGTAACTTCCCTCCATCTCATTGACTCGTCATTTCTTCCATTGCGAAAGTGCCCACTACTGGCTGAACCCGTGTAGTGAATTGAAATGGAACGGTCTAATCCCTTGATCACTTGGTTCTTGTTACTGCCCTTGCAATAGGGTTTATGCTATTTTGTGGAATTATTTGGCGAATTTTGCTCCTGAGAATACAATGTCTTCAGAGATTGATACAATCCCAGAATCAGGTAATATTTAGTTGTGGTATCAGAGTCTCATATGCACACTTTGTCATGTATAAATACATTTTTTATTAGAGTTCATTGTTAAATAGGATTAATCAAGTTTTACACACATGAAAAAAATGGTAACATTACAATGGCTGTATCAGTTTAAGGTAGCTGCAAGTATTTTGGTGTTACATCTCAGTATTACACTTCCAAACAGCTTATTTGACCTAACTTTACTTCCAACATAATTAGAGTTGGGATGGGGTTGGTGAGGCATGATCTGCTGTGATGTCACAATCGTGTTGCATTGTGGGATGTGGAGCTGCCTGAAGCGTATATCTGTTTAGGCTCGCTCCATCGGTCAGTCAGCAGAAACTTCCCTCGCCCACTTAACGAAGTGGACTGGACTTCAAATGTGCCGAGGGGAAGTGCTTAGGGGAGTTAGGGAGGGGATCTTGATCACAAGATAATCTACCAACTTTACTGAAGATCCGGGTCACGGCACCAGCGTGACCTACTTTATTGTGCATAGTCTGTCCCACAGTATACAACTGGTGCACCCACAGCAGTTCTCCATGTCTCTGCTCAAATGGATTGAGTGGTGGATAGAGTAGTGTTCAAAATGACATGTATGAATAAAACATACAAAAAGAGTATAAAACATGAATCAAGTGTGCAATATTATTCGTGCTGCTGCAGAGCAGGTATGGAGACTTGCTACTGCTAGAACATATAAAGTCATACTGAGTTAAGCATGTGGACATGCTGCTGCTGCTGCACAGTTAGAAAAACACAAGACATGCTGCATTGAGCATGTATGGCATGCTGCTGCTGCTTAATTTGACTTGCAATCAATCCCCAAACAAAGCAGGGAAGCTGCACAAATGCATAACCAGATCTATCCCCAAGACTTGTGCTCTGCTGCTGTTCCGAAGACCCATGTACACAGAGTCTATGCAAGCAAGTTACTGTATGCCTTTGCCTGCTTGGCAGTATGGCATCACGCTAATTAACTAAATCTGTATGTCTGCCATGTTCTGCTTGCTAGAAATGCTTAAACGGCTAGTGACCTGACTGATAATGTGTACCTGGACCTGGAAAGCCCCGAGATTATTTAACTAGTAACTTAACCTAGCTATGTGAGGATTTATTTAAACTAATGACCTAAGATAGCGATGTGTGCCAGTGCCTGAATTGCTATGGCTGACCTTGATAAAGATGTGCTTCTACAGTATGTCACAGCCAAAAGCAGACCTTACCACGCAAGCTGATAGAAGAAAAAGACCCAGCAACCACCTGAGCAAACAGCATTTTCAGAGAAAGCTCTTACAGCATGCCGCAATGAAACCAGCTTGCAAACTGAACAAATGTAAATGTTAGGCAATGAGAGATTATGCAAGATGATTGGCTACCCGATAACAGGTTGAACAGAAATTCTTTTAATAACTGAGATAACAACCTCCACGGCTTTAT
The DNA here is from genome assembly GCA_032164185.1 of Moxostoma hubbsi. NCBI lineage: Eukaryota > Metazoa > Chordata > Actinopteri > Cypriniformes > Catostomidae > Moxostoma > Moxostoma hubbsi. Next base: position 3,196,184 of record JAVLUX010000036.1, on the reverse strand, counting down.
GATAGGAGAGAGCATAACTGCCTACTAACGTTTTACGATAGTATGTAACCATTTGCGAAAACCATTCAAATAAATGCAGTAAACTGACACCTACAGTGCCTGTCACCAAATTGTTTGTGTCTTCTCTTATAAAACAGCAATTTTACCATTGTAAACTCCACATATGATTCATTCCAAAAGGATTGTTTAGTGTAAAACATGTTGAAGATTAGCAGACAAGCAGTCAAAGCATTAAGTGATGAGCTGTTTCCTCACAAAAGCAGTTTATTTAGCACAGTTATTTAGCAGCACCTCCTCCATAGACATCCATAAAAAAGGCCTCTTGTCTCCTTTGCAGTGTACCACCCATAGAATGTCTATGGGACTGCCGGGTTATGCTATTTTATGCTGAGCTTGTAGGCTCCCCTTAGAAGGGCTCTGAAGTTGAAGGACCTACTGTATCAGCTTACACAATGTTTTGGCTTGACATATCACATGTGAGTGAGCTGATTAGCCAACGGATAACAAGTTCAAGAACCTATAAGCTTGCACCATTCATAGTTTCATGCCTGAACTTTTAGGGTTAACACATTTATTGGAAAAAAATACTATGTTTAAGCAATAGTAATATTAACTCTTAGCAAACACTTCTAAATACCAACCAAGAAATGTGGAGTCACAGTCGTGGCAGTGACAATAATTGCAGCTTATCAAACTCACTTATTAACATTTAAACACATACCTTGGGTCTCTAGACAAACTTGCAACAAAAATAAATAAATTATTATCATTATAACGGTTTAAGTACCAAAAGTGAATAGGGTCATTAGAACTAGGGTCATTTTTTTTTTTATGATTTATTTTTTTAATGGTTTTTATATATTTTTTTCTGATTATTTTATATAGTTTACTCTCACGGAATATCTATTTCTTTATTTATTACAAGATAAATGAGTATTATATTCATAAAAATAAACACTATATCAATGATTTTCGGTGCAACTAGGAATCATCAACAATGGTGAATTATCATTTACATTTAGCAGACACTTTTGTAAGTGACTTACAAATGAGACATATAGCAAACAATTTGTCATACAAAGTTTAACAACATCTGCAGTATAGGACTGCCAAGTTTTCACAGTGGCTGGAGTAGTAAAGATGCTAGCACAGAAGAAAGAGACAGACAAGGATTATATTTTATTTATTTATTGTACATTACACACATGTTAAGTGCAGTAGTAAGTGCAATTAGTGTAGGTTTGTTAAGTGCTCAGCTGGTTCTTCAATTTCGGAAGGTAACAGCAGATCTTGTGGAGGTTGGAAGTTCATTCCACCACCGAGGAGCAGAGAAAGTAAATGATCGTGAAATAGACTTTGAGCCTCTTTGTGATGGGACCATCAGGCATCACTTGTTCATTGACCGCAGTGAGCGGACTATGAGGGTGCGGTTCCATCGGCTGTCAAGAAAGACAGAGTTAAAGCCTTGAATTTAATGTGGACCATCTGCAGTGGCTTAATTGTGTTAGCTGGAAGGCCAGCCAACAGAGCATTGAAGTAGTCCAGTCTTGAAATGACCAGAGCATAGACCAGGAGCTGTGTAGCATATTCAGACAGAAAGGTCTGATTTTCCTGATGTTGTAAAGGGTGAATCTGGAAGACCAGGTGATTGATGAGATGCGGGCAGTGAAATTAAGCAGGTCATCTACACCCACTCCCAGGTTCAGGGCTGTTCTTTTTGATGTTAGTGTAAAAGAACCAAGATGAATAGTGAGGTTGTGGTCAACAGATGGGTTGGCTGGGATCACGAGGAGTTCCTTCATCCAGGCCGAAATGTCAGAGTATGAAAGCATACATGCTATTTTCTGATGTTTCAGTGACTGACTTTATTTACAATTGACATTGTTATCTGATGAAGAAACAACAAAGAAGAAAACTATAGCAAGTACAACACATGAATAGTATGATGTTTATTGTCATTTAGATGTACTGTTGAAATGATGTAAATTGTGCATATACTGTATTTGGACTCAATAGGTGCCTGACAAATATACATACACTCATATGTGTATCTTAGGTGCAGATTGTGTGTTATGTGTAACTCAACACGTGTTTGACAGCCAGTTGCATCTCGTGACATTTCAGAGTGAAAATAATGAATCCTGTTCTAGATTCGTCCTGAGTCCTGAGCATTATCTCTTTAAGTTATAAAAATTAAAATATATCTTATTTTATTATTGTCTTGAAAGTTAAACTATCTGGGCATTTTGTACATTATTGTTTAAGTGCCGGTTCTCTAAAGATCTTAATAAGTAAGAGTAGTGTTTGGGAAAATGACCATGCATTTATGGGCTAATCTATACTAAATTAATTGTATAAACTTTTGCCAATATTCTAAAGTAAGTCAAACATGGCATGAAAGACGTGCCATTACAATATATCAGAGTAGTGATTATAGGACTACATATGAACACATGATGCTTTATAGGAAACATGATAAGTTCATCTCTGTGAGTTTATTGGGAAATGTTGAGGAAATGTCTTTATGGTTGGTTGAGATTGAAAAGGCTTTTCTGAGCTGTGGACTGTGAAGTTCTCTGTGTTTGGGTGTAGTGACCTGATGGCCTTCATTAACAAGCTTCAGTAAACAGCTTAATGAGCAAACACAGGGGGGATGGAGGAGAGGAGACAAACTGAGGATGAAAAGAAAGGCATGCTAGAGAAAGAGATATAACAGTGACAAGAAAACTCAAAGCAAGTCTTGTCACGTGATATTTCTGAGAAGTGGACATGTCCCTCTTACACAGTCTCAGCCAGAGGGATCCTTCTGAAATTTATTAGTTTTTTGTGATAAAATTAATTGCATAAGAACAAACCAATGTCGTGCCAAAAGGTGTTTTAATTAAATGTTTTTTTTTTTAAAGGAATTATCCAGATTGAATAGGTGAATATCACAGAATCTGTTAAGAACCTGGTAAATGTGCCATTTTTTTTCACATGCTATGTCATCTTATGTGTCAAGAACTGAGGTGGGTAGTAACTCTTACATTTACTCCGTTGCATTTTTGGGGAAAATGTTACTTTTAGAGTAGGTTTAAAAGTGGGTACTTTAGTAAATTTCTAATGATTTGCTTTTACTTCTACTTCTATCAATGTGTGGCGTTACCGTCGTTCCATTACTGGGTTTCATTTGAATTAATGTGTCATTTATTGAGAGATTATCAAATGGGACTTTTACGAGAGCGGAAGTTCACAGCTGCACACGATGAGACGCTCCCACATGAGTGATGAGACTGTCACTCAAGTCATCAGTGCAGCAGCATCAAACTCTTCAAAGTGAAGCACTTTCTTCACTCCACACAGTTAAAAAAATAATAGTTTCATCATGCAATCCTTCATCTAACACCAAGACAAGCTGATATTTCAAGATTAAAGTCACAGCTCCAACTTCAGGCAGCAAGCTGAGGTAAGTTTTGGCTTTAATTCTAACACAGGCTTTTTTTTTTTTAATTTTCAGGGTGATTCTGTAACTGGGCTCTTACGACATCAGTTTTTAAGTGTACATTTTTAAATCAGTGCAGCAATATATCAGTGTGCTTTTTCCAACATGTCATAAGCAGTATTTATGCATTTACTCCGCACCCTCGTAAAGGTACTGGAAACTATTGCAGCTACTTCAGGCGGATTAACTGTATAATTTCATGTAAACATCCAAATTAAGTGTAAATCACTGCTATTCACATGATCGACAACTGGAGCGCGAACAGACAGCATTTTTGCGCGTGCAGAGTGAGGTGCGTGGGGCATGAGGCAGTTTAAAATGTATCTGTATGTTTTGTATCTCTATATGTTATTATGTTATTTTATTCCAGTAATGATTTGTCAAAAAGTAATTTACAACATTCCTACTACATAGGGTTGGTGCCCTACATAGGCTGCATTCTCTGCATTTAGAGAACAGCGGTGCTGCTGTACAGAACTAACAATCTAAATACTAACGACACTGAAAACTGTAACTACACTGAAATCAGAATTCACACAGGACTTTAAGAGTTATAAAATAGCAAAAGGTGGCATTATATTTCAGCATTATATATAATGTCCTTGTGGGACATTTTCAAATTTTCACTGTAATAATTACTAAAAAATTTTTCCAAACCTCTCTACTTATTGACAAATTCATCCAGATCTGACAAGAGCCCTTAAAAGAATAGTTCACTCAAAAATTACAATTCTCATTATTTACACACCTTCATGCAACCCCAGATGTGTATGACTTTCTTTCTTCTCCTGAATTTAAATGAAGATTTTTAGAAGAATTTCTCAGCTCTGTAGGTCCATACAATGCAAGTGAATTGGTGGCAACATTTTAAAGCTAAACAAACAAACACAAGTCAGCATAAAAATAATCCATAAGACTCCAGTGATAGTATCTTCAGAAGCGATGCGATAGGTGTGGATGAGAAACAGATCACTTTCACATTCTTCTTGTGTTTTTGGTGATTCACATTCTTCTCTGCATATCGTCCCCTGCTGTCTAGCAAAAAAGGAATTAAATATTGATCTGTTTCTCACCCACACCTATCATATATCTTCTGAAGACATGGATTAAATCACTGGAGTCTTATGGATTACTTTTATGCTTGGCCTACAGAACTAAAATATTCTTTTAAAAATCTGAATTTGCGTTCTGCAGAAGAAAGGAAGTCATACACATCTGGGATGGCATGAGGGTGAGTAAATGATGAGACAATTTTCATTTTTGGGTAAACTATCTCTTTAAAGTGATAGCTCAGCCATAATTTAATATTCTGTCATCATTGCATTACCCTCATGTTGTTCCAAACCAGTGTGAGTCTTTGTATTACGTGGAACACAATATATGTTAGACAGAATGTTAGGGACTGACAGTCTCGGTCACCATTCTCTTTCAATATAAACATTATATATATATATATATAAACATTCACTGAAAGTAAATAGTGACTCAGGCAAACATTCTGTGAAATATCTCCTTATTTTGTTGCATGGAAGAAATAAAGTCATATGGGTTTGGAACAACATGATGGTGAATGATGACAGAATTTATGCTAATAATAATAATAATAATTCTGTATTACATGTTAATTGTGTGTTATGTATTGGAATATAGGGGAGCAGACGTCTATTATGTCATTTGTGAAAGTAACCAGTTACTCACTACTTGAGTACTCTTTTAATTGGATACTTTCTTACTCTTACTCAAGTAATTATTTATGTTAGTACTTTTACTTCTACTTGAGTAATTATGTTTTTGAAGTAATTGTACTTTTACTTGAGTACAGTTTTTGGTTACTCTACCCACCTCTGGTCAGGAATGAGGCAAAAGACTGTATTAAATAAAACTATACAAACAAGGAAAACAATCTCTCACTAGGGAGAAAACCTGAAAATCAAAACAATAACAAACTTCTAAACTGAAAGACAAAATAAACAGGACTGGAGGCTTGGCAAATAAAACACAGACTTAAATGCAAAACAACACATTCTGACAAACACGAGAGAAAAGGGAGCACAATATATACAGACTGAGCGCATGAGGAACAGGTGAAGACGATCAACATAACAAGGACTAGACTACAGAGTGAGGCCAGAGGGAATGAGGAGGAGGGGTCAGGACAGCACATGGCAAACCACAACACTGACTAACACAGTTCAAATGCATAACACAAACACACACAGAAAATAAACACACAAAAAAAATTCAGCTTGGGTGGCGGCTGCTGGTGTGGGGTCAGTGTGGGCTTCAGCTGGAATGGGGTCAGGCTAGGTGGTAGCCCCTGGTGTGGGGTAGGCTTGGATGGCTGCAGAAAACTGGACTGACTGACTGGTGGCCACTGGACAGGGGTCAGTCTGGGTGGCGGCCGCTGGACAGGGGTCAAATAGGGTGGTGGCTGCTGTACAGGGGTCAGGTAGGCTGGTGGCTGCTGGACAGGGGTCAGGTAGGCTGGTGGCTGCTGGACAGGGGTCAGGTAGGCTGGTGGCTGCTGGACAGGGGTTAGGCAGGACGCTGGACAGACTGGACTTACAGACTGAGTGAGATCGTGACACGCTGTCTGCGCTGGTTTAGCATCCAATTCACTAAAGAAATTATGCAGATCAGACAACAGCACAAACATGGCAAGAAAAATGTAAGCGCTGATTGTGTCTGCTTAAACTAGATTGCGAGTGATTAGCGAATAGGACGCAGCTTTTTGCGTTATATTAACATGCGCAAAAGTGGCACAACTGTTCAGAGAACACACACACACACACACACACAACCTGCTGAAATATTTTAGTATTTCTCATAATCACTAGTTTCCATGCTAATTTAAGCAGTGTTAGTCATGTTTAGACAGATGCTTAATTGTTTTTTACTTTTGGTGAATTACTTAAATGTTAACGTTTGCTAGAGCTTACAATAAATCTCAGACACTATTACACCTCTGACATTTGTTCTGATGAAAGAGGTGCTCTTAATAATCTTTTGTCACAATTGGTTTAGACATTGTAAAGAAACTTTTACTTTTACTTACTCTACACATTTACGTTTACTTTCTCAGGTGAGCCATGTGAGGTTTCACCAAACTGCTGCGTTCTTGAGGTTAGTGCCCAATAGGAAGTGGTCTGCTGCCCACCTGGAACCAACTGTGAGTGGACTCCTCGATCTGGAATGTATGAATGAGCAAAAACATCTAGTCTTCTGGTTAATGTGTTTAAATTAGATTACTTTCCAGGTAAAAAAATACTTTTCGGATAAAATTTCTACAGAGTTGTATTATTAGTTGTAAATTATGTTCTTCATTCAACAGCAACACATATTTTATTAACTCTACCCCCCTAAACCAAACCCCAACCCTAAACCTAAAATGCAATCAATGAATCACGCTCGCCATTGTTTAAGTGCAATTATTTCCTCCTTTCCATGGGACAAAAACCCATATCTCAATGGTTGCTGTTTTACAGTAAAACTATTAAAACAATTTGTTATCTGGTAAAATAGATATGACTTTTATTTGCGATTTAATATTACAATGATTTAAAGATTACAATGTATTATTTAAACAGTATTTGGGTAAGCGAATAACCAGTTAATGTATCAACAGTACAAGGCCAAGGGATTTGAATGACATTGATGTTGCCAAATATTTGTTCTCCTCACTGTTTGTAGTTCAAGCACATACAGATTCAATTAAACATGGTATGCAAAGGCAGCAATTTCCCATGGCAACAGTATTCAGAGTAATACAATACATATTACACACTTTATATACATTACACTAAGCATTAAGACAACTTAGCATACATGGACAAATGTTTTGCCTTATGTGGTGTATGTATTTTTCCATATAAAATACAATGGCAGAACATTATGGTCAGCAGTAATATTTCAGCAGTAATTGTCCTGAATATAAATATTCATAACCTGAAAGCTGTATAAGGAGTTCATTAACAGATTCCCATAAAAGTGTAAAACATTTTGTATACATACAGTATACAGTTCAATAATGTTAACCTTTTATCTTTCATATAGATTAATTAGCAAAATTATTTGAATACGTTGTCTTCATAAAACAACCTCAGTTATTTACTATTCAACACTCTGCACTTCAAGTGATAAAGTGCAAGAGAAAAACAAATAAAAAAAAAAATCACATCGGCATCCCAATAAAGAGAAAAACTAATTTACTTCCTCCCTCCCTCTCTCTCTCTCACTCACTCACTCACTCACTCACTCACTCACTCACACACTCACACACTCACACACTCAACACTCACACACACACACACGTAAATATAGTTTACACACATATGAATTGATTCTAAAGCAAAGAGAGATGGAAAACATTTCCTCCCTTGGGAAAAATTGGTCGCTGCTCAACCAGTCAAAGTACATAAAAGTACTTTTTTAAATGTTTGTTCATTGTTCCAGCCAAGAAAAAAACATATATTTCCAATGAACACAGAATATGAGCACCATATAATATTAACATAACAACATTAGCCTGTGCAATTGGGCTATTATAAAAGAAACAAAGTTGATCAGTACTTAGCAAATGTTTTCTCAGATGTGTGACTGAATCTTAAGGAAGCACCAATTCTATTAAAGCAATCTGTTAAAGCAATCATTAAAGCAATTTCCCAAAGATATATTTGAGATCATGAAGCCAGCCAGAGAATGGAGATGTTGGTTCCGCCTTCATGGGTGATCTGATTGATTCGCCCACGAATGCAGTCCAGAGAAACATAGATAGCTGTGCCATTTAGGACATCAAATGAAGTTCTCAGCCCAATGCTGGCCCACTCACTTCCTTCAGGCATATGTCCACCAACCTGCTGGGCCAGAGCATGACCTCCTTCTTTACTTTGCCGGTGAAGAGTCAGCTTCACCACATTACATGAGTGAATCAGCTTTAGGTTGATGGCTACACTGGCCATCCCAGCCTCAGAAAACACAAAGTTCCTCTGGGCATGTGGCTCACTTGAACCAGCAATCCTTATTTGGTCTGTGTTTGGACTCATTTGCCTGAAGAGCAGGGGTTTATTCCTTACAGCCCCAGAGGGTAGGCCTGTCCTGGAGACAGTGGCCATGAGAGTTGAGGAAACAGCAGTTGGAATCCAGATCAAACTCAGCATACTAATTCCAGAACTATCACCAAAGTAGCGGACATTACACTGAGAAGGGGCAACAATCTCAAAATTCAGCCAGTCTCCATTGTCTACCCTTGTGGCCCCAGAAAGGGTGATGGAGGTATCCCTGTAGTTGACACCAGACTTGAAGGAGCGCATCACCTCCTGGTTGGTGCCATTTCGGTTGACGTAGGCAATCAGAAAGAAACCCTCTCGAACGCAGGGGTGGCCCATGGAATAGATGGCCTGCTGGAGTACAAACTTCACCACACCATTCTCCATGAAACGCACCCCACGGCTGTCATGGGTCAGTGCCACTATGTAGGGGTCAGAGACAGTAGCCATTCGGAAGGTCGGGCGATAATTACTCTGATAGTGGGCTGCTGTGGACATCTGAGCTGTCATAGCCACAGCACCAGTGTCATGGGACAGCCAGAGCAAGCTGAAGGAAGACTCTCCAAGATCATACACTTGCAGATCTTTACTCTGGTTACAGTGTTGGTTGGGACTCTTTAAAACAATTGCCAGAGTATGATTGGGCTCCACCTCAACTGCAGCACTAACAGTCACACCCTGGAAGAACTTCCTCTCGGGTTGGTCTATGCGAACACCGCTCAGGTCATGGCCCTCCTCTTCACTGCCATTGAGCCGCATCCCAACCTGGATAAAGTTCCTGCAGCTATGCTTCAGAGCAAAGTTGTGGTCTATCCAAAGCAGTCCATGTAGTTGGAGGTTAAGGTAACCATCGTGGTTGGTCAGCAAGTTGCTTCCTTCTTTGCCACGGATGTTGAGCTGTATTCCTGGGTAGATGGACATACTCTTCGATTTTGTTGGCATTACAGCAATCGAAGCAGCCCAAGACCTTGTGAGCGTGTTCTCAGTCAGGGTACCGCATACACTATCGCTGCTGACAGTGCACGGAATGGCAACAGGATCGCCGTCACAGTCTGAACAAGCCTGGCACTCCTGAAGTTCCTGATTGAAGAAGTACTCAAGGCCACACAGCCCTGCGGAAATCTCCCTCTCAGACACACCCAGACAACGAAACCCTCCTGATCAACAAAAGAAAAAGAAGCTTGTGAATCCAAAGTAATCAGTCTAGAGGCCAAATTTTGGAGTGGTCCAGTTTCTTGTTGTATTTCGCTTACCTGGTGTATTGAGACATTTAACTCGCTCTCCACACAGGCTCGGTAATTCCAGGCATTCATCCCTGTCCTGTTGACAGATATTTATTATTCAATGACATGTTAAACATTGGGAAATATAACTTTTTTTGCTATGCCATTAACATCTGTAATCAAAAGTGCAAAAGGTTTTCATAGACTTGTTTCCTGTACTCTCCACTTTTCTACACTTGGCTGGACAAACTTGCCCACCCCCCAACTCACACTGGGCTGATCAGGTCACTCAAACAAATGTGATGATAGTACCACATTGTTTACACACTTTTCGGAGAACTCAACATACAGACAGTTGACTCTGCATATTAAACTGAGACAGGAGAATGTGTCATGTATTCCCTGTTTTTTTTGCTTAGACTTTTATTTTGAAATTCTTGATTAGTTCCCCGTTTCTGTTTCGTGTTAGTTTTGTAATCCTTTGTAGTTTCCTTTCATGATTGGTTTTCCATGATTGTTTTCCCCAGGAGTTCATCGTTCCCTTGTTTGCCCTTGTGTATTTAAGCCCTTGTTTCCTCTGGTTTCTTTGTAAGTCTTCACATGTGTTGTGCCTGGTTTTGTTTCCTTTTATTCTGAGTTACCTTGTTTATCTTTTGTTTCATTAACAGCTGCATTTAGATCCTCATTCCTCATCACAGAATGTATTTCAACATCAACAAATACTAGAGATGTTAAATCTACAATTGTGCATGAATTACATAATGTAATTGTTGTGATAAATATTTTATCTTCAGTTTAACAGTTTATCAAAGCAAATGCCACACTGTCACCTGACACATCCTATCAGCAGTGGGAGAGCACTGTGACACAAGAAAGAATCCAGGGGGACACATGGTGCACCTCTCGCACTGCAGTGGATCCTTTTGGAAGTTACAGTATTCTTCAGGTCCACAAGCAACCTGGCATCCTAGCAATGGGTGCCCAGCATCACCAACTACATCCATCAATTTGGCGTCCACATCCACCTTATGCACATCATAAGACTTTTGCAGGTGGCTACGTGCCTGGTTCTTAAGCCCAGCCAGGTGACTTTCGAAATAGTTCTGCAGCTCTCCCTGCAGGCCTTGGAAGGAGACCTGCTTGACAGTCTCTGAAAGCAGACCATACTGAGCCTTCACCACATCCATCTGCTCATACATGCGGTGCTGCTGGTCGAGTATCTCACGCTGCTGGGACAGAAGCGCACCCTGCTGTTCCACCAGTCTCTGCTGCAGATCACGGATCACCACCTGTTGAGCTCTCAAGGTCTCCACCAGCTTCTCTTGGCCCTTTGTCAGCTGCAGGTGTAAGATAAGTGCATCTTCTGCAGGGACCTCATTCTCTCCTATGAAAAGACCCATACAGAAAAAAAATTGCTTCTTTAATATATCAAATGTTTCCCCTAGAAATAAATTAGATTGAATGGAAAGCAAATGGAGACTTTGGTGAAGTCTCTTGTTTCTCATATGCTTCTCCATTATAAAAAATTATCTAATAATCGCTCATGTGGGCATCAGAGTATGCCCTGGATTTTCCAGCATAATGTAACTACAAAATATATTAAGCAAACTGAGTGAGAGGGTCTCTTCATATATATATATATATGTATATATATATGTGTATATATTCACACAATATAGTATATTGTAACTTTTAGATTGTACATTTGTAAAAATGTTTACATTTTGCTTTATGATTTTAATCATATTTTAGCTTTTTAAAAATGCACATTTCACATTCTATCAATTTATATGATGTCATGAAATCACATTTTTAATAATGATACAAGCTGTTGTCACTGTTTGAAATTTCATACATATTATTAACAAAACAATTCACAAGGTAGGAACCTAATAATGAAAATTACGGGTCACGATTAATTGTCAAACAAATACTTGTGATTAAGTGTTTCACGAATATGACGATTAATTATGATACAAGCTCAGTATGTGTGCTTTATGTACACAAAAAGTCATTTATACAAATTTAGCTTGGGTCATATAATAAAATAAAGGTATGATTTCCTTTTCAGGCTTCAACAACATATGAATGACAGTCAAATATAAAAGTATAAAATTTTAATTATCAAAATATGTCTAAATAACTAAAATATATCTCTTATTTGTCCGATTAACTTTTGATCCATTGGACTTTCCAATGTTTTGTTTTCTTTTGCTTTTGTAACCCAGCCGACCTGTATAGCTCTTATATTATATTATATTATATTAATTATATTATGCAATAGTAAAATATTTTAAATTCTTCACTTTCACACATTATTTTAAGGCTCTCTGGCTAACTCACAAGCCCATATTTCTCATGAAGGAAGACTTTGAGATTGTATTTCTTGTATTTTATCATCTCCACAGAAATAGAGCATCTCCTCTGTCTCACTGCCTTTTATTAACACTGCGTGAATAAATGCACAGTGACCATGGATATTTGACATTACATGGCTGTTAAGTGAAACTGAAGCACTTTACGTTCACAAAATGAATACGTTTATACCTTGTTTATATTTAGGCGGGAGTTTGACACTACACAACTCTATCATGACGGGTGAAATGTTAATATTTACTTGCCAGTGGCTAATAACATGTTCTTTGGTCGCATAGTGCGAAATGTGCTCGCAATGTAGAGGATGCTAAGAATGTTCAAAGCTGGATCATTTGGGAGTTAATCATTTGCATCAACATGAATAGTTAAACATGCCCTAGCTGTTATATATGTTGCACAAACTGAGGAAATGATTATCTAAATCAGTGGGCCTAATGCTTTTCCCGGTAAGTTGTACAGGTTTACACAGCACTCTGATATGTGAAGGTCAAAGCGGTTGAATCACATATTTTTAAAACCTACAGCTATTCTTTTCAGTTCATGTGCAAGGACTATTTCAGTGGTATGGAAATGGAACAAATTAGTCTGTAATTTCTAGACAGTGACTGCAAGGGGTTCTGCAGCTCTATAGCCCTCTGTGCAGGCAAGCAGATGTGTATAATTGCAGTAATAGTTCTTGGGCCAGCTGTCAAGGTCCTGTACTATTTTATGTATGGAGATTCCAGTACTGATGTGAAAATCAAGTTTTAGTGAGCTTTAGAAGCCAGACAGTTTGTGTACACTCCACACCTGTGACATGCATCTTAAATTGTTAAAGGGATAGTTCCCCAAAAAAGAAAATCTTATAATTTACTCATTCGTGTGCCATCCCAGATGTGTATGACTATCTCTAAGAACATAAATGAAGATATTTTCGAAGATTATCTCGGCTATGTTGGTCCTCACAATGCAAGTGAATGCAATGAAGTCCTTTTTCATTTTAAATCTCCACTAGGGCTGCAACTAACTATTATTTTGATAATCGATTAATCTAACGATTATTAGAATGATTATTCCACTATTCTGGGATTTTTTTGCAACGATTAATCATTATCTCATAACCGACTATTCAGCTTGTGCCCGACTTAAAAGGTTGTATTGAACGTGCTTACGAACAATAAAGACAAAATCATCTTTTACAAATACCTCTAAATGACATTCAGTGAATTAAAGGAAAAAATATGTTTATTAAGTTAAGTCAGTATAAAATCCTCTTATCAAGTGTTTTGTCTATTTTTATAGTATTATAGTATTTTATAGAATCATATTATGATTCAATAAGTCATGAGCCATCACGTTATAATCTAGCTGCATTTAGCGTGCATGCTCGAAGGACGGGGGTCCCCACATCAGAGTGTGCCTCAGCCGGGTGCAGTTTCAAAAAATCTTTGCACAAACTTTGTTTGTGTTCAGCAGAAGAAAGTCATACTTTAGATTTTTTTGGTAAACTGGAATTCCTCTGTGTCTGGAAATGTAGACAAATATCTTGCACAGGCAAAACTGGGTACTGCATACCTGAAATACTTTTTAATCAACAGTAGTGTAATAGACTACATTTTAAATTCTTGTAATCAGATTACAGTTACTAATTTTGGATTAAGTTAATTACTATTAAGTACATTGGGTAACAAATAATGTTATTTATGTAGAATACATGTAAAGCATGAATTCTGTTAACTTTACGTCTTTTTGCATTTCTGTGACAGCTGAAGGGTGTGCGTTCCCTAATGAATCATTGTAAGGGAAAAATGCAAGGTTATTATATGACTTGCGTGCAATTTTAAACTAGGAACTTTAAACTTGAAATTTGTTTGGCAGAAAACACAACGTATGTGAAAAGTGTTTTTGAAAACAACTTTTAAGTAAAGTAATTAGTATATGATGAGTATACTTTTTGGTTAAGTATCTAATAAGTAAATATGATTACAATATTAGAGAGGTAATTATTAATTTGTATTGGATTTCTTTTTTGGAGTAATTTACCCAACACTGGCCATGGCAGTGTATAACTGCCAGTCTTTTACCATGGCATTGGTCAAATGTGGACATTTTTTAAATATGGACACTTCAGACCTACAAATGACACTTTATCACATGACAACGCAGCTAGAATATGGTAATGTTAGCATAGACTTGCTTGTGATCTCCAATGTCCCAGATTACTTTAATTTATCATACTTCAACATATACCATTACCAACATGGAAATGTCCAATGTCCAAAAAAACATGACATTGGCACAGTACCATGTCAGAAATACTATGGCAATACCATTACACTGTTTATAGGTAGAGTAAGTAATACAATCATTTGTTTTGCATGCTCCTTTTTAAAATAAACACTGGTTATACTATAGCCCACTCTGTACTCGGTTTGCTGAAATGTTGCACCCGTTTTGAAATAAGCAGGAATCACTGTTTCAACTCACCCGGTTTGATGTCACATGTCAGCTGCACTCCCAAAGGAGCCCCGAGCTCCGATGCAGGATATCCGATGTCCGGAAATTCCCCCAGAAACTGAGCGGCTCTGTCGGCCACATGCATGAGGGGAGGCCGGCTGGTCCCGGGCACACACCCGTCTCCCGCACAGTGTCTCGGCCGGGGCTTCGGTCGTATCCTAAGAGGCAGACGACACTCAATTCCTTTACATTCTCTGGTGTCGTTAATAACTTGAGCTGCTCGTTGAGGCGTAACGCAATCAGCGCAGACAGAGCCAAAGACTTCAGCGACGCGCGTCTGGAGCGTTTCCTTCGCCTGGTCTCCAGACCGCCCGCGCTGCGATGTTGGTGGAAGCGCTGCGTGATGTTCAGAATGAAAGCTGGAGTGAGCATGCTGATATATCGATCTGCTTTGTGTTGTCGGGTTGTATTGCCGCGGTGGTCTTGAAGTTCTGCTCCCCGGGCAGTGTGATCCAGAACAGGGTCTGGCGTCTCCGGTGTCGCCCGAGCACGCAGAGGGGATCCCGCATAAAACGTAAACCAGCAGCAATAGCGTCCTTGTGGATGATGGCATTGTTTGATCAACTATCCACCTAAACACGAAAGAAAACCAATTAAGACACATGCAAAACACTCTCATCCGCACGGACAACCAGTTTAAAGGTCCTACCAACCATTTTATTTGTTGAAATTAAAACAAAAACAAAGAAAAATCAGTCCAGACATACCCAGAACATGAAGGTGACTTGATCGTGTTCTTATCTGTGTAAATCCGCGGATATATACTTGAAATTGTGAGTATTTTACATGCAGTTCTCTTCTGGTGGAATGTCAGTGAAAATATAAACAGCAGGAGGTGAGCATCTCAACTCCACTGATGTGTGTGTGTGTGTGTGTGTGTGTGTGTGTGTGTGTGAGAGAGAGAGAGAGAGAGAGAGAGAGAGAGAGAGAGAGAGAGAGAGAGAGAGAGAGAGAGAGAGAGAGAGAGAGCCACTCGGAACACTTCTGAAGGAGAATGTCAAGGGCTGTGTTTCAAAACCTAGTGAGCTATCCTTATATACAACATCGTTTTGGGGGTCACTGGTCTGTGCCCAACAGATGCCAAAAACTGTTGTATATGTATTGATGCTGCATGTGTCTATGATGCCAAAAATTCTGTATGCACCTGTGATGCAAAAAAACAACAACAAAAAAAAACAACTGCTGAACATGACTTTGGTGATAATGTTTTTTGCACACACACCTATTATGCACAAGTATTCTGCACTTATATAAACTGTTGCATGTGCCCAAAGATGCTACACACACTTGTAATGCCCAGAAATGCTGCACTCACCTTTGATACCTAAACTTTTGCATGTGTGCCCTTAAAATATAAAAAATGCTGCACACACCTACAATGGCAAAACATGTGCATGTGCCTATGATTCCCAAAAATGTTGCATGTATGCCTATGGTGTCCAAAAAATAAAAGCAGCAGGCGCTTATGACATAGAAAAATACTGTCTAGGTAGTGAACTCACTAGGTTTTGAGACACAGCCACTATGTGGCATTCCAAAGACTTAATTAGCATCAGGTTTCCCCAGCCTGAGTTTAACCCCTTACTTTCCCCCTCTCTCAACTGTTGTTCCTCCTTTGATGTTTTTCTCCTCTTCTATTAATGTGCAATGTTGAGCCAGACTTCTTTTTTTGCAGAATTGAGTTAAACATAAGGGGCTATTACTAAAGTTTATTCTACCCTCCATTATAAGAATTTGAACACAGACAAAAATTCAGTGTCTTAATGGTTGTTGGAAAGTTGTGTTATTACCAGTGTCACACTCATTTTTTTTTTTTTTACAGACGGACAGGTTTTTGATTGTTTAAACAGCTGTTGTCTCTGACTCAGAAGCTGTCACGCAGAAGAAAAAGCCTTAAAGGGTCAAAGTTTATTTGTTAGAGTTCAGTCGGCCATTCTAGACACACAGTTGAGCCAGAGACCTCTGAAGAGAGGAATCTGAAAGTTGTTTGATGATTGAAGAGCTTTTATTTGAAGCTGCAGTAATACATGGCTTTACAATCCTTTGCAGGTTGTTTGCTTTTCAAAGTAATTATTTCAAGGCAAGATGAGTTTTTTTAATCTTGACTATAAGGATGTGTGCAATATATCTGATCAGCAATTTAAATAATCTACAAATAATACTTGAGTAAGTAATGATAATGAATATTATACCTCCATTTTTTATTTTAAGAAGTTTAAATGGGCTGTTGAAACAGAATAACTGACAATCTATGTCATAAATGTTTCTTATTATTGTTTTACTCATTGTGAGGAGGAGGTGGGCGGGGCCGGGCCGTGAGGACAGCCTTGGATCGGGCTAATCAGCCTGGAGGGGGATAAAGATGAGCCGGTGGACTCTTCGTCACTGTCATCCGTCAGGGGATTTCCTTAATAGGAAAGCTTTTTCACTTTACACAGAAAATAAAATGTTTGTACACAAATAAAACAAATAGCCTGATCATTAATTCTTATGTACTGTAGGCCTATATCGTAACATGTTAACATGAACATTACACTCTTTAGTCATTACCTATACAGGTTTATTATGTATAAGGTAATGGATGTATTAGTACATTAATTAAAGTATAAAGTGTTTCCCATTTTACTGTTAAAAGAACAGGTAATCAAACCTATTAATTTTTATACAAGTTTTAGTAGTCTACTGTACACTTACCCTGCAAAGAATTTTGCACCTGAAAAAAACATTTACCGGATCATAAAGAACTTCAAGGAGAGAGGAACTGCAGTGAAGGCTTCAGGACATCCCAGAGTGTCCAGCAAGCACCAGGACCGTCTCCTCCTGAGGAGTCAGCTAAGGAATCATGTCACCACCTAGGTGAACGCTACTATGAGTTTTGAAACCATCCATGTGTGGGGTTTCTTTTCATCCAAGGGAGTGGGCTCTCTCACAATTCTGCCCAAAAACACTGCCATGAATAAAGAATGGTATCAAAATGTCCTGCAAGAGCAACTTCTCCAAACGATCCAGGAGAAATTTGGTGATGATCCGTTTATTTTCCAGTATGATGGAGCACCATGTCACAAGGCAAGAGTGATAATGAACTGGCTCGAAGATCATTACATTGAAATTTTGGATCCATGTCCAGGCAACTCTCTGGATCTTAATCCCATAGAGAACCTGTGGTCAATCCTCAGAAGGCGAGTGGACAAACAGAAGCCCACAAACTGTGATCAACTTCGAGCACTAATAAGGCAAGAATGGATCGCCATCAGTCAGGATTTGGCCCAGAAGCTGATATCCAGCATGCCAGAGTGAATTGCAGAGGTTATGAAGAACAAGAGTCAACACTGTAAATATTGACTCTTTGCATATATTGATTGTTTTTGCCAATTAAAGCCTTTAAAACTTATGAAATGTTTACCATTGTTTTCCAGTATACCATAGCAAAATGTATGTCACTTGGCCACAGCTGTAGTTTAACAAAAATTGCATATGTGGAAAGAAAAAGCAGCAGTCTCCCTGCCACCCCTGCAACTGGACATCAAGACATTCCCCCCCAACCACCACCACCCCATGAGCAGTCCTACCCTATATATACAAGGCCTCTTCTCAAGCTATCAGACTATCTCTCTCCAATGCCTATCCTTAAACCAGTCCCCCAATAGATTAATTAGGAGAGCGACGTGAGAGGCGAGTCGCAAGACTGCGTTAGCCGGCTCTCCAATGCCTTCTAAATTATGTTACATTTATCATTAAACAAGACTTTTACTCAAGTAAACATATCTTGTTTTAAGGAAGTTTTAATTTAATTTTATTGTAAAACCAAACCCCCACCCCGCCCCCACACACGGTAAAATTATTAAGACATTATAATTAGGCTAAAATTATGGTTTAAGCTGTGAAAAACTGTTTTTTCAATTTTAATGGCTGCCTTGAAAGGCCATAGTGTTTAACAGTCTTGCGTTGTTCAGACCTGTGTAAAATCAGAATAATGAGTCACCTGTGCACTAATGGTTTTTAAAGACCATATCCCCTCACACCTCACCATATGGGCTTTTGAGCCAGTTGAGATGAAGTGTACTTTCTTTGAAAAGAGCTGAATGCCTGTTCATCGTCAGACCAGGCCGTGACCCGGATATGAGCTAAGCCTTCACTTTGTGCCAAATATGCTCACTTCTAAAGCTGTTTTGTTAAAAGTCTGCTTATAAACATATTCAGTTATTGTATCAGAGAGGATATTGTCTGTTAGATGAACATGTGTGCCTTTGTGATTGGAGTCTCACAATCAGTAAGAACAGTTTAATCTAAAGGAAATGACAGAGATTTAATCCAGATCTCAACAGCTGAAAATGTCCATGCCTTTGGCAGACAGATATTTCCATCAGTTCCACACATTACAGAAATGAACAGAAATTAAATGTACATAAGGTACGTGCTGAATTGCACTTGATTAACATATTTAACATTGTAACTGTCGTCAGTGTTTTCAAGTCGACATGAAATCAAAATTGACCCTATTTCTCTCATAATGGACATTACGTGGTCTTGTAAATGACTTATGCATGTTATGCCAAAGAAAACTAATGTTTGAAACATCATAATCTTTCAGCAAATTCTAATAACTTGTGGAGTAGTGGAGTTTACAATATACTGCAAACTATGTCTGGTGTAAAATGCACACTTTTCACAAGTTAATCAAATCCAGATCAAATCAAGTCCTGCCCAACATTTTTTTTTCCCCTTGAATATCCTGTTTCATTTGGAAATACATCAAATTATGGAAGTGAAATTGGTTCCAAATTCCATTTCATAACTCAAACTAGTTGTATTCTAACTAGCCATCTTGGACTTATATTGACACATAGCTGCAAAGATGCAGATTTAAAATCAACAGTTTTAGTTAGCAATGTCAGTACAGAGTGGAGTTAATCTTGTGTACATGTACATTGATTTCTGAAAATATCATTACAATTACTGAGTACAGCACATAGTTTAAGATGGGTCACCAAAATGTGTGTGATCATAAAATGTGTGATTATAAAGTGTATGTTCTGTATCATGTCAGTGTAAACAGTGTAATAATTTACTGATTAATGCATGTTGCAAAAAAAGTGTTGGTCACATGCAATTTATTTATTTTGCACCATGCAAATGCACTTGCGAAATTGTCTCACTTTCTGGCAAACAATGTGTTAGTTTCATGTTTCGTATCACTCTGCAGACTCTTTCTTTATTTTAACTCAAATATTTCATGTCCATTTATGTATATATTTTTCAAGATGCCATGTAATAAGCCAGATAATGTACAGTTTGCTGCCTAAAAAGCAAGGTCTTTTTCTATTATTATTATTATTTGTTTTATTATTATTTATACTAAAAGCTGTGATGACTCAATTAGATAGTTATAGGGGTCCCCCTTGTGGCCCAATAGGGAAGGGAGTATGTAACTGCAAGGAGAGAGTTGGAGCTACATGTGACAGGCTCATGCATGCTCAAAGGGTTTTTCATCCCCTGAATTGCACCTTCATTCATACATATTTCTTGAGTAACTTTTATTTTGACATCATAACACATATTACTCAGTTAGCTTGCTGAAGATAATGGAATTTTGGTCAAATACAAGCTATTTTCATGGTGTTCAAATCTACAACATGGTTGCTGATATACATATATTAATATGGCAAAAACAGCTAGCACCAACAATTAGCTGACTCCTCCCATTTTGAAAACTTGGGTATCAAAATTATCTCAAAGTTTCCCAGATGTAATTATGATTTGAGGGGTCGTTCATGTGCAACTTCTGAGTGGGAAACTCGTATTAACGATAATTCAGAAAGCATGTTGCATGACCAGCTACCTGGCTAGATGGGATTTGTTTGTTGTCATGTAACATGCAACTTAAATTGCAACAGTTAGTTAGTTGGAGGTTTAGGGCCCCCATATGCTCAAAAACGGCCCTGGTTACAACCAGGGCTGGATTGGTAATCTGGTATACCAGGAATTTTCCCGGTGGGCCGACACACTTTGGGGCTGATCATGGGCGATCACTGGCCATATTGAGAACTGAACGGATTTCTCTTCCCAGTCCAGCCCTGGTTGCAACCTTATACAACATATAAACAAAGCCAAATCAGCAGAGTCCATTGTTAGGTTTGATGTGTCACTGATTGCTTCCAAACAGTCAAATAGCCTGTCACTCTTTATCCCCCATCTCTACCTGTCAATGCAAAGTGACCTCAACATTAATGATTTTCATAATTCTTTCCACAAATTGTCTTCACAAGAAAAGGCCCAGCTTCATTCTGATTTGAAGAATGTACCATCGATGATACATTAACAGACATGACTAATCATTGACCAATATTTATTCAAAGGAGAAATAATCAACTATCCTGGGTTGGCACGTCATATATGTTCAATCTCAGTTGAGCACTTGAGCGCTGCGTGCTTTCATTGTCAGCTGTGGAATGCACAGAACAGGTTGAGACCTGAACTTCCACGTCAGGCAGGAAGTAAGCAGACAGTTAGTGACAAACTCTCGGCATTACAGCGCAGCACCCTGCTACATGTGGGTTGGGTGGTGACCACCGTTAGATAGGAAAGAGGCATTTTACACAAAAATATTTATGACGAGATCACCTAGTAAATAAACCTGCCAGATATTACAAGGTAAGTGATGTTTTTCCTCAAACAAACAGTGTGATTGTAAGTATCAGTACAGTGTGAAAATAATGATGTTGGTATTATGATGTCTAATATATACCTCCAGAGTTTTACTTAATTACTTCATTAATTGTTCATTTGACTGACTTTATTGATTGCTTTTCATGAGGAACAGAAGTACACACCATGTCAAGATGTTGTGCCTATACTCATCTGTACTGATATGTCAGCATCACTACATTGTGTTTTTGAATGAAGAAACATTCATATGAAATGGATAGATTTGGTGGTGGATGTTGATTTGTAATGCCTTAGGAAGACGTTTTCCCTTCATATTGCAGAAATGCAGAAATGCTGATTGATGGTGTTGTCTGAATGGATGTAACGGTGTACACACACTTTCATTAGGCAAGCACAGTAAACACAACAAATGACACCACACACAGCTCTGACTAAATTAGACACTATTAGTCCGCTAGTTTTCAACCGGTTCAGTTTGAAAGCTGGTGATAGTTTAATTATACTTTCATTTATGATTAACAACAAATAATGTAACAAACATTTAATCCACAAAAGTTTTTCCCAAAAAGGAATTATTGCATCAACTTTTTTATCATTGATATTTATAATTTATAAGTTAGTTTATACGTTTTTAATTGTATCTTGTGGATTTTTGACTGCTGTATATTTTGTAATACAGTAGAGTGTTGATAGGAAATGAGGTAATCATTTTGTTTCATGTGGGTGATTCTCACAAAACCTGTCAAGGAAATGTCCTGGTCATATTTATTTTTAATAATAATAAAATCAAATATAAAATCCTATGATGTCTACATTTCAAACCATTTCGATTTTTGCATTGTGACATCACGAACATTAATATAACTCAACAAACTGACTTTTACATGACAGTTTCCTGGTGAAATGAACTCTAGAAGATCTACAACAGCTGTGCGCTTTATTCAGTTTCACAAAAATCACAACTGCAATGGCTCATTATGACTTTATAATCACTTGTTTTTTGCACTATTACTCACACACTGCTATATTATGATATCAAAACACTTTTACTATAAAACATCATTTTAAATAACACATGTATTACAGACTGACCAACATTAACACACTTCTTCCAACATGATTAACTTGCTTGGCCGCTCCCCTGATAGAGTGTTGGACTTTAGACTTGGAAGACTGTGTTTTGATCCCAGCCGAGATGAAAGTGTCAGTGAAGTGCCACAAAATGATGTGATTGCTTTAGAAAATGTGCTTTTCATTTCGCATTTGCTCTTAGGACACTTTCTGTCTGAAATGCATGTTTCTGATTGGTCCATTGTTGCATTCTGTGGTCAGATATTTATGTTTTTATGACCTCTATACTGTATAACTGAGCATTGTCCCAGGCAACCATTGTCTTACATTATATAACCTTCACATCATTTGTACAGTGGTCACTGGTTGTCTTGGCATGGGCTTGGCAGAACCTCATGGTTTCTCAATGCTTGTGAAGGTTCTGTAGGGGTTTGACAATCACTAACATCTACCGAAAGTGATCCCACCTCCAAAACTCAATGGTAGTGGAAACATCGGGAGTGAACTCCAGCATACGCAAAGTTTTTGCCTCAACAAATCCAAGAAGGAAGTATTTTTGTTGTCTTAGGCCGTACTATTTTATGATTAAGAGGTTTAGTATTTCAAGCATAACCAGCACTGTGACAAAACTCACAGAAAGACACACCAGCTGAGCTAAAAACACAGTTCAAGTGTTTGATGAAGCAACAAGCAGGAGACTGATTTTCTATAAGGTTCCCCCAAAGTCAACAATCTGTCTGGACCTGTAATGACTGTTTTCTTCAGACTGAATTAACTACCAAGGAATGATAGCATCTGAGCAACATTTACAAGCATTACTGCAACAACATTCTAGCAGCTAGGCTACAGATTCAAAGAACTGTGAAAATCAGCTTTTAACATGTTATTTTATTTTTTATCTATGTCTTAATCTTCAGGATTAAGCTAATCTTTGTTAAATTGTTAAAAGTGGTTGAAATGCCATAATGTTCAATATTGTGGTCAATTTAGACTGAAGAATCACCAACGACATTTAAAGTCCAAATGACAAATACATTCTTTTTTAATATAAATGGACCAAAATTAATTGTTCAACTCTAACTGCGAAGACAAAATCACTATTAATATTGCTCATAATTATTCATCAGGATAAAGTATTGGACCAGGCCAACACATTGTCCGGTTGAGGAAGCTGTGATGAAAATCAGTACTTAAGGAGGCGATAGTGATTTGTTCAAAAGTCTTTACCATCTAATCTTCTTTTCTTTTTTTCTTTTTTTACAATTTAAGTTGCTAGGTAAGGGTATTATATATTGACTTTAACTTACTTACTCAGCAGCAATATTCTCTTGAAAGTGCTGCTCCGCCATGACAGTAATTGTCTTGAAGAAAACTCAATGTAGAAGAAAACAATTCAACTAATGTCTGATATAGTGCCCCTTGTGGCAATGTTGAGTATGTAATGCTTACTCGCATTGTGTTATGAATTGTGGTCTGACAAATTTTGGATCTAACTTGCGTTGCTTGAAGCGTCAGCGTTCACGTACTTGAGTACTTGAGTATGTTTCGGCCTTTAAACTTCTGCATGTAACTTGTCTTGCACAATATCTCTTACAAAATGCTAGAGTTCTGGCAAACATGCCACAAATTTGCCATTCATTATTTTCACACGCAAATGAGTAAATTGCCACAAATATTGCCAGAATTTCACCAGCAGAGGTGAACATGCAACAAGCATTTGGCAACAATGGACAATTTACCCCTGCTGGCAAACCTGTGGCAACAATGAAGAGTTTGTCACTAAGCTCATTTGCATGTGAAAGTAATGAGTGCCAAATTTGCAGCAATTTTGCCACTGAAGTTTGCCAGAACTCTCTGTTTTTGTAAGGGTTGTTCTGTGGACATGAATGACACCTCAAATTGTGAGGAGGTTCCCTAGCCACATCTAGGTGTGGGCTCTTTGGACTTGGGCTAGTAAGCAACCACCAATGGCCCTGCAACCACCCACAACACTCTAGCAACCACATAGCATGCAACCAGAACAAATGAGCAACCACTTAGCAATGCCCATGAAATCGCACCTTCGCAACCGTGCAGCAATGTTTTGGAATAGCAGCGACTTTGCACGGGCAAGAACAACTCACATTATCTTTTCAGAAATGCTAACAGTTGTTAAAGTTGTTGAAATGCCACATCATTCAGTCCTACGGTCATTACTAGCATCTAGAATTTAGCATCACAAATATATAGCATCATTAATATTTAGTCTGTTTAAAATGTTTGCTTAAATTAGAATGGGCCAAAATTCTTGTTCAAATCTGATTCTTGTGGGTTTTAATTTGTAAGAGAAAGCTTTCAGGAAAATCAATTCATTCATTATGCAAATGTAAATCTTTAGAGTCACAATGTTACAGTTACCTCAGACATCCAAGACTACTGGCTTTTTTACAGTGTGACTAAATTACTTCCTCAGTATTTAATTCAGAACATGTGCAATTGTGAAACAAATGGAAACTTTGAACTCATTACTTTTCCAGACCTGAAATCCTTCAGATCCTCCTGCCCGTGATATAGAATACTGTAGTTGCCATAATACTTAGCAAAGATGAAGATATTGCACACTATAGAGTTTTATTTTTTGTATTTATTTTATCTGTGTCTGACCTGGTCAGACATACTAAGAGTTGTACTTAAAAAAGGTGCCAACACGAAAACCACTAACATTTCTTTGCTGATGCATTTATGTAGCATAAATCTACCACTACATATTTGCTTTTATTGATAAACTATTGTTTATATATTTAAGCAAATACTATATTGTGGCATGGGGGGCATGGTCATGTGTCTGTCCGTGGGAGAGCGGTAAGTCTCGTAACCTGGTTTTCGGCACCACTGTGATAGTTTCTGAGTTCGTGGGCAATGGAGGAGTCAGGAGACAGCAAACAGTCAATGTGAGTATTTTTAGTACTCTTTCAGCATCACACAGAAATTAAACAAAAAGGGCTCTTTGTGGCCAAAATACACAAACGAGTCATTGAGGTTTCACACTGCACATGCAGCCAACTTTCATTGGTCTCTCTCTCCACTCTGATGCTCTGGCGAGCCTTATCAGGTCTCTGTCTGCCATCACAATAATGAGAGACAGGTGTTAGAGATAATTACCACCCAGATGACGAGTCTTACCGCTCTCCCTCTCCCGCAACACGACCATGCCCCCCATGCCACAGGTATGTTCATATTTAAAATTGTCTAGAATTTGGGAAAAAAGTTTACATATATGAATATATATATATATATATATATATATATATATATATATATATATATATTGAAATATATGTTCCATATACTGAATATGTTCCAAGTACTGTATGTCACTTTTTATATCAGAGAATACCAGGTATTGATATGCTTGATACATATAGTTGTTGGTTGGTTGAATAAAAAAGACATAAAAAAGGTCTTGTAATAGTTGCAGAGATATAATATGTGTCATCTGTTTCCTGTTGCAAAAATTGAGTGAGAGCAAGTTGCTGCAACCACTTCCCCATGTGAAGCGTGCACACACACACACACACACGCCCCTCTGATGCTTCACTTAAACAAGAGGATGCTGCCTTGTTCGTACTCACAGGTGCTGCTAGTGGAGTACCAGACAGTTTGACTTGACACAGTATCAGAAGAGAACTTGAGTTTTTGTTGTAGTATTGCCGCACTGCTCATGTTATTGTCTATGTATATAAAAGATAGCTTGTTTTGTAATGTTGTTTGATTTAATGCTTATTTATAATTTAGAGAGTACAAATTTAAATAAAATGAACATCCATATTTTACAAAGTGTTGCAAACACACGATGACAAGTTAAAAACCAAGATATAGACAGATACTAAAAACAGATTTCTGAATAAAACATGAGTGGTGCTTGCCCCTGGAAAACTCAGTGTCACAATGGGTGGTTGTCAGGGAATTGCTATGTGGTTGCTAAGTTGTTTGAATGGTTTTGGCTTGTTGCGAATATGATGTGGTTGTAGGGTTTTATGGTGCCATTGCGTTGCTATGAAATTGAAAAAAATGACCAAAGGTGTTTGGTTTTTAGTGTGTTGCTATGCAGTTACTAAGGTGTTGTGGTGGTTTCTAGGGTGTTGCTAGCTGGCTGCTATACTGTTTAAATAATATTAATGTGTTGCTATGTGGTTATAGGGTGTTGTGGGTGGTTGTCAGGGCTTTGCTATGCATTAGCTAAGGTATTTGAATGGTTTTAGTAGTATGTTCCTATGCAGTTGCTAAGGTGTTGTGGTGTGAGTTGTAGCCAGTGCATTAGTATGCAGTTGCTATGGTGTTGTGGAACTTGCCAGAGTATTGCTCTGAGGTTTCTTAGGTGTTCGAATGGTTTTAGCATGTTACTATGCAGTTGCAAAGCTGTTGTGGTGGTTGCTAGGGTGTTGCTAAGGTGTTTGAATGGTTTTAGTATTTTGCTATGTGGTTACTGGGTGTTGAGGGTGGTTGCCAGGGCATTGCTATATGGTTGCTTTGTTGTTTGAATGATTTTAATGTGTTGCTATGTGGTTGTTGGTTGTTGTGGGTGGTTGCCAGGGCGTTGCTATGAGATCGCAAAGGTGTTGTGGTCATGTTGGGGTGTTTTTAGGGTGTCATGGGTGGTTTTCAGGGCATTTATAGGCTTTTAATAAAGTCAATTCTATTTGTATAGCCCTTTTAACAAGACACATCATTTCAAAGCATCTGTACAGAAAATCATGCTTTAACAGCAAATTATGCTGTGATGTCTTAAAGTCCTAACTGAGCAGTTGAAACAAAAACATAAATAAATAAATAACATGATTGTAAATCATGCTTAAAAATATATATATTTATCTTTAGGCCCCCAGTGAGCAAGCCTAAGGTGACTGTGGGAAGGAACACAAAAACTCCATAAGATGAAAAATAACCTTGGGAGAAACCAGGCTCACTCTGGCTAACATCATGAATATAATGCCAATATTAGTATCTATGTGTAGGATAAGTCTTGTTTAATGTAAGTAAACTGAGTAGATGTTGTGGGAAATGTTTAAACTAAAGGACTGGGTATGAACTGTAAGACTCATTTTTATGGTTTTAATTTTTGTTCTTTTTATTTGGCTGATGATGACATTAAGTAGGAATTAATTTATGGTCTATGTAGTCCATTTAGGGAGAATGTAGTCTATACTGTGACTAAGATGATGGAAAGGTGTTGGAATGGTTTTAGTGTTGCTATGCGTTTATATGTTGTTGTGGGCTAGTGGGTTTTGACGATACCGATAACTAAAACAGGTCAATAGTTTTAGAAATCATTAATATGAATGTACATTTTTCAATAACTTTATTACAAAATGGTCATGCTCCCATGCTGATTATTTTATAACAGATGTTATTTAATAACAGATGTGACATTGTGCTTTTAATGGCTATACGTTTTTTTTTTTACATTTTTACATTATGCATTTGGCAGATGCTTTTACCAAAGCGACTTACAGTGCACTTATTACAGGGACAATCCCCCCGGAGCAACCTGGAGTTAAGTGTCTTGATCAAGGACACAATGGTGGTGACTGTGGAGATCGAACCAGCGACCTTCTGATTAACAGATATGTGCTTTAGCCCACTACCACCACCACACCACTCCTCTCCTCTCCTATACTTCAATAAAGTACTCCTGCACTGGTACCATCTTCAACATAACATAGGAAACTTGAACAGAAGTTTATTTTGCCATAAATAAGATAAAACTGGAAAACTTTACAGTCAAAAAACTATAAAACAGAAAACAGGCTGTTCGTGTGCTATTGCATTTATGCATTGCACTGTGGTCTGAATCAAGTGATCAGCCGAGCAAAAACAGCAATTGATTAACTACTGATGATTAATTAATCTACTTGGCAACAAAACCTTTTCAGGGCACTCATGTTTATAGCCTCACTATGACAAACTGGATGCCACTCAATCCCAAACATAGAAAACACAATGGATCAGCACACATTCAGAAGTGAGTTTATTTTATAGATTTTTTTTTTTATTAAAAATTGCATATTAAAATGAAAGGTAAGCAGTTTCCATCCATGACTTTTGTAACATTGCTTCAACCATTTCAACCACACCTTGTCTGCAATGCAGTTCTCCAGTGCAGCAATTAGTCATTAACAAATGAATTATCAAACCATCTGTGGTCGTCTTGAATGATTTATTGTACCATGAATATACTGTAATAATAACCTGTATACACACCTTGGCTTTTCTCTGTGAAGTGTCAACAAGTATTAGTCACATAGCACACATCAAACTCAACGCAGAGTGATTGTTTTTATTTAACCTCTAGAGTGCTATTACACTGTAGAACAATCTAGCACCGGCCACTATCAACACTGATTAATCGATAAAACCCATATATCTGGTGACCTCCAGTTGTGGATGGTGTCAGGGCATTGCTACTGTATACGGTTCCATAGTCTATTTTAGCATATTGCTATGTGGTTACATGGTGTTGGTGGTGGTTGTCAGGGCATTGCTATGAGGATGCTAACATGGTTGAATGGTAACATGGTTTAACCAGGTTGCTATGCAGTTACTAAGGTGTTCTTGGTGGTTACCAGGGCATTACCATATAGTTGCTAAAGTGTTTGAATGGTTTTAGCATGTTGCTATGTGGTTGTAGGGTATCACGGGTGGTTACCAGGGCATTGCCATATAGTTGCTAAAGTGTTTGAATGGTTTTAGCGTGTTGCTATATGGTTGTAGGCATTGGTATGACACGGCTATGAAACCTCTGCCACATTAATTTCAGTTCTCTTTAAACAAACTGAAAAAGTGACAACATGTGCATTAATTCAAAGCTGTTACACAAAAGATTTTCTGAATGTGAGAGACTAAAAGGGGAAATTGGCAAGTTTAGGGTTTTTTTTGGACCAGATTTAGAGACATTGGCTGTGTCTCGTTTGGAAGGCTGCGTCCTCTGGAGGTCACATTTGTCGGCCGCATACGTCATCGAGGCTGACTCGTTTCAGAAAAGCAAGTAGGACCCTTCGAATGCAGCCTTCTAATACGACCTTCTTTCACCAGGCATATTTCTGAAAGTATTAAAACTCTTACATTTCCACACAAGTATATTATTCTTTTTAAGTTATGGCGCTCTAAAGATACTTCATAACAGGAATAACCCTTTTGGTAGAGCTGTAGACCGCTGAAATGGCCAATGGTGAGGGTAGATGTTAATCAATAAGTAGTGATGTAGTGGTTCTGGTGAATGGTAGCAAAAATCATAAAGTAGCAACCTACAATTGTTAATCATATATAAGTAAACAAAAACACCCTCAACATGTATATAAAATAAATGCAATTTATTATTATCACCATGCATGAATTGCATATGCCCATTAATATGCAATTATTTGCATGTCATATTGTAGGCTAAATAGTAAATGTATCAATGTAGTTTTCCAAATGTTTCTTGAATTTCTGTTTTCTGTTGGTTTCATGCTATCGGCAGCCATAATTCACAACACAAAACACATTGTGGTCAGCACAAACTGTTTATCCATGCTGCATGTCAACCCTGTCTGGATCATATTTTCTTGTACCTTGCCTATATTAGTTCATGGTTTCTGAGGATGAGGGTACATCACACAGACTATGTTGACATCTGACTAATTTGGCTAGCTTATACAAAGTGACTGATGAATTTGTGCCAAAATACCACAGAGTGGACACATCATTTGACATGTTTAAAACAAAAGATTGATCCCCCCTTTTAAGATTGATTAGCCGATTTATTTATTAATTAAGCATGATTTTATGATTAGTTGAATTTAGCATTGGTTTATTTCCTGCTGTGTGTGACCCTATCAGAACAGACCTGCAACCCAGTTGTGGGTCATGAATCATGATCCACCATAAAATAACCACTGCTGCGCATAGTTTAGTCTAAAATGTTAACTGACTTATGAAGTTATACTGGCTACACTAGAATGAGATCAAATGTTCAGAATGATCTCTTTGCTAAGTGATTTTGCATTTAACTCTGGCTTTGTTTAATATCATGCACTCAGTCTGCTCTGAGTATTAATGGACAGGATTCTGCATGTCTTGGCAAAGAATGAATGTGTGAGAGAGTTATGCAAACCATGCTTTTATCTCTAGCCAATGGATGCATATTGTGCAATTCCTAGCCCTGGGTTATGTATTTTTTCACATGTGCACAGGCATTGCTTACTCTGCTGTTTCTGCTATATCGACAAAACATAAATAAAAACAACACTTGGGTGAAGCTTAACCACTCAAAATGACCAACATCTTATTAAGCGTTCATGCATAAAAAAACGAATTTTCTAATACCAGGGCTGTGTCCATACCTGGTGTTTAGTTTCTGTGTTGCATGTCACGAAGTAATATTTGTCTTAAAGTGTTGTCTTTTTTAAAGTTCTTCAACCTTAAAAATATCTGAAAATTCTCCCTTTTCCTGTTTCAGATGGACGACATTGATGCCATGTTCAGTGATATGCTACAGGAGATGGATCTCCTGACACAGGTGTGTTTATTGAGGTCTCGGGTTATACTAGGTCTTGCAAAAGAAAAGAAAAGCAGACAACCTTAAACTGCTTTAAATGAAGGTTGACAACATTTGAGATTTATTTCTCTAAGACATTTAAAAAACTGCTGTTGTTTTAACGTGATTTTTTTGTAAAGGTACATGTTCTGATTCCAAATGTTTTACTAAGAAGTGGTTTACTTTCCAGTAATCTCCTGTACAGTGTGTCCTTAGTAGTGGTCAGGGTACATATAAAACAGCCAGTAAGCACAACATATAATCAAGAAGCTGTATATTATATGCATTGATATAGTGGCATTTTCGTCAATGTTAATGATAATTCTGTATTTCAACAGATCATTCAGTCTCATGAGCTCATTCCTCATTTGTCTTTTTACAGAGTTTGGGGCCGGAAGAGTCGGAGCCTTTGCCTAAACCTTCCTCCATTCCTGTAACTCGGGAAATGAACTTCTCCATTGGTTTTGCAGATATGAATGGTAAATAATATATTAAAACTTTTTACTTCTTTTTTCCAGCCCTGGTACACTAGGATCCAATGTTGG
Source organism: Moxostoma hubbsi (assembly GCA_032164185.1). NCBI lineage: Eukaryota > Metazoa > Chordata > Actinopteri > Cypriniformes > Catostomidae > Moxostoma > Moxostoma hubbsi. Next base: position 3,164,727 of record JAVLUX010000036.1, on the reverse strand, counting down.
GAAAATATAATTTCTTGAAAATGTAGTTCAAGTGAATAGAAATAATAATAATATTAATATTATTATTAATAATAATAATAATAATAATAATAATAATAATAATAAATTATTATTTAAATTATTATATTTGTAATGATGACAAATCTATTTATAGTAATTATTATAATTATTATTATTATTATTTACAATTTGCATAGCGTTGATGGCACCATTTCTTGAGAACGACCCAGGATGTATTTAAGAGGAGCTCTACACCAGGGGTTTTCAAACTTCCAAGGACCCCCAGATTATGATTTAACACCCCCACCCCCGTGTGTCTCATCTGTTCCCGATATATAAAATAGTGTCAATATATTTTTTATGTATAAAGACCAATTCAATCTGTCTGAGAAAATGTAAAGTGTTGTCGTATTTTCATTAATAAGGCAGATGCTATTTGCACCTTGGCACCCCAACCCTGCTGCAAATAATGGTGGATATGAATTGCACCCTGGTGCACATAGTGTCAGATACTATTTGCACTCATATTTAAATACTAACATGTAGTATATGTTTATTGTGCTTATTTAGAGTCCCACAGACACACTACAGTAATCCCTGCCCTAAACCTAACATTAACCTTAGAAACATAACCTTAGTTTTACTACAGTAACCATGGTTTCACAATGGTATTTTGTTGTCAATTTACAGTAACCTCAAAATTAACCATGGTTACTATATTATCAACATATTACTATAGGAACACCATGGTTAAGTGCAGTAAAACTATGGTTTCTGCCAAAAAAACAAACACAAAAAAACATGGTTACTACAATATTAATAAGCTAAGACAACAGTACACATTCGTACACCGTCTTTACACCCCACGCTATTGCAGCGACTAATTGTTAGTTTATCATATATTGCTGTGGTTTCACTAGAGTTAGTGAGTTTAAATGGCAACATCTGCTCAAAATAGTGAAAATAATATTCAAAACCCTATATTCACCCTATATTCACCCTATATTCAATTAATTTTGGCTGGTGCTATTTACACCGTGGTGCAAAAAGACACTCTTATTATAGTATTGGCTTTTATATTGTTAATTTTCCAAAGCAAAAAAAAATCTTGAAAACATTTTGACAATTTTTATATGCAACTTTTAGTGATTTAGCAGAAAGTGCTTCACGAAACATGCAATCAAAACACACACAGTAAAACACAATACATTCACATAGTAATAAAAGCAAGTCTATATAAATGAGCAACAATGAGACTTAAAAACAGATGCAGATCCAGCAGATCTAATATCCCAGGACAGGCTGTTCCATAATCATGGGGCCTTCACTACATAGGCTCTGTCACCTTTAGTTTTGTATCGGGAACAGCCAAAAATATGTTCATGACAAAAACATCTAAGTGGTCTAACTGTTTCGTAAGTCTTAAAATTTATGCTAAATAATCTGTCTATGTTGAAAGCGCATCTTATTTTCTACCCTATATTTGAGTAATGTCAATGTATAAACCTAAAGAGAAACATTTCGATAAACTGAAATGGCAATCGTGTCAAATTCAGTATATATAGTTTTGACTTTTTATTTAATTTTTTAAATTTTTTTTATTGATATCCACTTTTTTTTCTCCTGTGAAATTTCCTACTGACCCCCTAGAACCTCCGGGGGTTCCGGGACACCAGTTTGAAAACCCCTACTCTACACAGTTCACTCTGTATAACTCAAATCAGGTTGGTATATCCATATATTCACTCGATATTTCCACAGAGTCCCTAAATGATCTGGAGGACAATGATTTAGATGCCCTGATGGCTGACCTGGTGGCAGATATCAGTGCCACAGAGGAAAAGTTTGTCTCAGAAAGAGAGACCTCATCGGGACCTGCTCCATTTGCCCCACTGCCCGTACAGCCTCAGAGTAATTTTTGCCTCCCCCCGTCCACTGATGCTCACAGACCTGCAACTACCTCCAACTCCATTTCAGCTCCACCTCCACCTCCACCACCCACTGCCAAACCATCAAAAGTAAGTATCATTTTTAGTTCACACACCCACAGGCCTCTTGTGGTTAACACATCGTCAGCCGAAGTGTTATAGGGTTTATATTAACTCAAACCCAGCCAAACAATGGATTTGAATGGATATAATGCAATTTTATTGCAGGCAACACTGTACAATAACAATCATTTTATGAGCTCTCTGAATGTCTATTATCCTTTTCATGTCTGCTTAGTGTAGAGAAAAGCCTAACAATAAAACACATTCAAATTTAAATGTTAACTCCAGAGATGTAGGCCTTCTATAATCAAGTCATTTTTATTTGTATGGCGCTTTTCACAACACACATCAAAGCAGCTTTACAGGAAATCATGCATTCACAAAAATAAAACTGTAATATCTATAAAGTCTTAGTCATCATTGTGTAGTTTGTTAAATATATGATTGTAAATTGTGTATAAAAATAAATAATTATGTAAATAAGTAAACCGTAATTGTATTTAGAACCCCAGTGAGCAAGATGGAGGCGGGTACTCACCGGTACAACTGCACATCTCTAATTTAATCAGAGTACCTGCAGTTTTTCTTGGTCACTACAACTTATCAGAGTCTCCCAGTACGATGTCATTTCTTTAATTGATGTAATACAGTGGATGATTTGATGCAGCCCACCAATTTATCGACCCTTCAACGGATTTTGATAAAAGTGCACCACAGAAGCTTCGTTAGCTGCTAAATTCTTCATTATTTACAGCTGTTTTTTCAGACCAGCAGCAGGTAACTCCGCCCCTTCACTATTTACGGCAAGCCACGTGTGATGAGTGCATGAAGTGTCCAGCATACCATACTCAGTTTTGACGGTTGAAAAAGTGTGATTTGGGATTCACCAAAAGTCTTTTTTGCAAGTCAGTCCACTGTCGGCCATCTTTGGAACGCTCTCAGGAGGTTATTTCCAGTCATACCAACAAGCTCCTATCTCAAAATCTAAAGTCCAAAAATCTCAAAAATGGTTGGTCAAGATTATGATCAAAGAGCATATTTAAAATCAACAATAATATCTGACAATATTGAAATCATAAATTGTGATAAAATTTTTTAAATGTACATTTTTTACCTCCATATTACGCTAAAAAACAAATGTTCCCAGATTATATAGCTAATGAGCATGTCATTCTAAAGTTGATTGACATGTGATGTCTGTATGTAAAAGGTGATTGGCTCTTTTACCTGTAAGGCGGGACATTCTTTCTACATCCGTTGACTGTTGGGTGCTCAGAGCTCCTTGGTTGAGCGTTCCAATTTCTCCCATTCATTTTAATAGAAGTGGCCCGTCTCTGCTCAATAGTCTCTGACTTTTTGCATATTTTATCGCATCTTATTCAATCAAAATGTATTCATGCAAATTGCGTAGCTGGTGCAGTCAAATCTACTGACTTCAATTCTTCACAGCTGTTACAGAATTAATGTCAGTTCATGTGCACAACCCTTTCAACAAAAAAGTTGCTTTTTTGTCCATTCTTCAAGTGTTAAATGGGCGTGTCTCCTCTGTTCAGGGTCAGTCGTGGGCTTAACCAAGCTACTATGTACAGATAACAGTTTTGCAATATGTATTATATTTAACAATAGAAGTAAAACATCTGTGACAATTGCTTTTTTTTGTCATGAGAAATATTTCCACATAGAGATAAATTCTGAAAAAATATATTTAACTTGAAAAACAAAAACATCACAATCTAAACTTTAAAATAAATAGTGCTTTTAAAATAGTTCCATGACAGAGAGAGTAAATCATCTGATTGCAAGTAGAAATTCTCACAAATGAACATTGCATTGCCGTGTGCTGCAGGGCCTCTTCGCATAATTCTTCACTATGGTTACATAAGAAACACACATTGGTCGGAGACTAGATTCTTTTGGTAGCATGAACAAATACTCCACAGTCCATTCTTTTTGTAGTATTTTAAATGCACACATACAGTATATTTTCATTGGAACCAAATGGTTTTATCCATCCATCCATCCATCCATCGTCAACCGCTTATCCTGTCAAATGGTTTTATCATTTCCAAAATGGTTTTGGTATTTGTGATCAAATTAATAAATAGAACTTCTGTTTCTGCAAACTCACACACAGCCACTGTGTTAAAATTCAGAGTAAACGTTGAGATTCTAGCGTTAGAATAACATTATTCAGCATTAGAAGCTGGTAGCGTGGGTGTAAAATCATAGAGTTACAGGTATCCAACACCCGACAGTGTTATTTTCAACATCTGGGCATTTGGGCAGTGATGCGTGGCCGAGGAATTTTCCAGACGCCATTTTCCCTCATCACACAGAGAGCAGCAACTGGTGAGTAGAGCTACTTAAAAGTTTGCATTTGATGTACATTTTATATCTAAATGTGTTCTCTGTGTTTTAGTTTTACTATTTCAGATACAGCAACAAATCCGGTCATGTTACCACAACTTTTCTACAAGGGTGCCTAAAAAAAAAGAGTACATTTCGCCTAGTTTGCACCACATGTCTGTGTCACATTAGGCAAATTTGAGTGCACTTTAAGCAGCCACACATTCTTAAAATCAGGTAAACACTACTATTTAATGTTGCCAAATGTCTAGTATTACCTAGAAAGTCTTGTATTTTGCCGAAATGAGTGCCCTTTGTTCCCTGCGTACACCGGATGCGAACAATGGAAACACGATTTAGCTAGAAAATTTCAATTTGCCATTTGCCACACAGTACAGCTATTTGCCCCCCAATAGTGTGATGGAATCACAGGAATATACGACAAACCAAACAATATGTGATGCTGCAGTGGCGTGAGGAGTAAAGATGGTGTGTGTGATTGTGCATTGTTGTCTCCGCTTTGTTCCACTCATTTTCCCATCCAATTTCCTGTTTCCACGCATAATATTTCATTTAATACTACTTAAAATAATAGATAAAACAAATATAAATGTTGTTGTGGTGATTTGGTCACAGTGAATGTCGAGTGCAGTTACATGTTGTTAATATAGTAACCATGGTTAATTTTGAGGTTACTGTAAATTGACAACAAAATACCATTGTGAAACCATGGTTACTGTAGTAAAACTAAGGTTATGTTTCTAAGGTTAATGTTAGGTTTAGGGCAGGGATTACTGTAGTGTGTCTGTGGGACTCTAAATAAGCACAATAAACATATACTACATGTTAGTATTTAAATATGAGTGCAAATAGTATCTGACACTATGTGCACCAGGGTGCAATTCATATCCACCATTATTTGCAGCAGGGTTGGGGTGCAAATAATATCTGCCACTATTTCCATTGGAGTGTAAATAGTGTATACCATTATCATCATATCTTGGAAACCAAATTAATGGGATAGTTCACCCAAAAATGAAAATTCTCTCATCATTTACACTCATGCATCCCAAATGTGAAATAAATGCAGCATAAAAGTGATCAATAATACTGCAGTAGTTTAATCCATGTCTTCAGAAGTGATTTGATAGGTTTGGGTGAGAAACTAACAGTAGTTAGTAATGTGCTCAAAGAATGCAAATTTCTAAAACAAAAGAAGACTTAAATATTGATCTGTTTCTCACCCACACCTAATATATCACTTCTGAAGACATGGATTAAACCACTGGATTACTTTTATACTGCATTAATGTGCCTTTTGGAGCTTCAAATTTCTAGTCACCATTTACTTACATTGTATGGACCTACAGAGCTGAAATATTCTTCTAAAAACCTTATGTTGTGGTTTGCAGAAGAAAGAAAGTCATGCACATCTGGGATGGCATGAGGATGAGAAAATCATTTGTGATAATTGTAAAAAATGTACATTTTGGGGGGTAACTACCCCTTGAAGAGATCATGTAATTGAACCACACCAGTGACAATGACATTGTCATGTAGAAGCTCTTCAAATATTGGTTTAAAGCTTGAGCATAACTTCTTAAGAAAGTAACATTTTTTGGAAAATTTACTCTAATAAGTTATTCACTGTGGAATTAAGTACTGAATACATGTAAGCATTCATTAAATAATTGACCAGATATTCATAGCAATGTTTTTCATTTGAATCCACTTTTTTATTTACAGGTTCTCAAGCATTTCAGCCTCCTCTCTGCACCAGAAACAGCTGCCAAACTGCTTAAAATGTGGATGACTATTTAATAAAGAAAGAATCTTAAGACAAGCAGTGACTCCTCTTATGAGTGCTGAAACATCTGAAAAGTTTTCCAGAAATCACTACACTGCTGAATCCTTGGATGAGTGTTCAGGTACAACATTAATGACCAAATTTACAGTTATTGTTTAGTAAGTCGAATCATGCTCAATATTAAACATGTTACTGTAAGGGGGTTAAGGGAAAGGAGGAGGCGAGAACCGGCTTGACGATAGATAAAAAAATAGTTTACTGAAGAAATAAACGAAAATAAACACACAGAGCAGCTGCCTGTAATTCTCTCTCTCTCTCTCTCTCTCTCTCTCTCTCTCTCTCTCTCTATCGACCCGTCGTCACTGGCCACCTTTTTCCCATCAGGCTCATTGTGGACCGGGTGTGTGTTGTTCCAGCCCTCCTCCGCTCTACAGATACTTTTTTAGAAATTGATCATCTAGTTGTTTCTCACAAGCTGATTATAATACTTTTTGAAAAATGTTCAAATGTAAAATGATTTCAAATGAAATAATGTAACTCACTGGATGGTGTTTTGCTTTTTCCTTTGTCTCGCAGGAGTCTAAAGGAACACTTTGAGGGACATCAGCAGTCATTTCTTCTGGCTTCAGGGACCAGCAAACAGACAATCAGAAGTTTTTATGTTGTGATGGACAAGAAACTGTTGAAAATCATTGTTGGCACTGATTTTGTTGATAAGATGCCAGTGTTTGTTTTTATTGTTTATGTAAATGAAGATGACATTTGTAGAGCACTTTCCTGCTTTTTATGTTGAACAACAAGAGCTCAACTTTTCAATTATGCCGGTCCATTGCGGTTAGTTGAACTCAGGTTCAGTGTTAAATTAGAAGCTTATATCAACTCCAAATCTCAGTGTCCTTGTTGTCCGTACTGGTGTTAAACTTTTACATGCTAGGAGTTTGTCATTTTACACTGTTGCAGCGTTCAAACGTCAACACTTTAGAAAGTGTTAATTTAACACTTTAACGGTGGTTTCCATAGAAACACTGGGAAAGTGTTCATTTGAACTCTGTGGGTGTTAAATTTACAATTTCAAATGTGCTGTGCACTTGTCAGTCATCGAGGAATTTACTACTTTATACTTCCCAGTACATAAAAATGACAGATAATGATTATTTGTTGTGAAACCCCTCAAAGACGCCACATTGATTTTAGACTGACAGTTGGGAAGCACATACTTTATAGTGCATAGTGACTGGAGTTACAGCAAATAATGGTGCATAAACATATGAAAAAATACCATAACACATGGGTTCTAAGAGAAATAGGCCTAAATGACTCCTCCTTCAAACGGGCTGGATTAGGCCTGCGGGCCACAAGTTGAATAAGACGGGTGTAGTGTATATCAGCTCTGTACCAAAACCTAGTGAACTTTCTACCTAGATAACATTTTAAGGCATTATATATGCAGTCCCAACAAGAAGGCTGTATGCCACAAATGCCTTGTTTATTTATTATTTTATTTGTATAATTTTGAGTTGCGTAAATAAAGATTGTGGGTGAGATGAGAGATAAATGACAATGAGTAACATACTTTTAATATGAATATATTTTCATGAAATACTGAAAGTGTTTTTTTTTTTTAAATAGTTCAGTCTAATTCAAGAATGACGATGTTGCCCTATATTTGTGTGTGCTGTATATTTTTGTGCTTATAGAGTATCACATCATTAGCTTAGCAACATGCAAAAGTCTAACTATTTTGGAATTAAATGTGAGTCCAGTCTCTTGTGCACTTCATTATAAAAGTGTCTTTTGTATGACGCACAAAGCTGACTCAGTGAAAACTTCATACATCGAGTCAATAAATGGCTCATCTACAGTATATTGTTGTGTCTGTTAGCTAACAGTATATTTTCATCTACCCAGGAAGAACTAGAGGAACAGATGAAAGCAGACAAAATCAAACTCGCCTTGGAGAAGCTGAAGGAAGCCAAAGTGAAAAAGGTAAGTGATGCAGTTGGATAAATCATTTTACTGTCTTCAGTGATTTCCAGATTATCACTCAGTGGGTCAAAAACACCTCAAAATGATTTATTCCAGCTTTGGCTGCCCCTGAATCTGTTCCTGTAGAGCTTTACTGAAATCCATTTATCAAAAAATGTCATTCCTTGAATAGCAAAAATGTAGGTGTTTTTCATGACATAGCCTAGTTCTTGTCGTTTGATGTCATGTGGTTGAAAGCGCTGGCTCTGTTAGGTGGTCTGGGTAAGAGGACATCTGCTACATTGATCCATTTCTGAAAGCGTAAATTAGACGTTGTCACCTCTAAAGCATACCTGCACCCTGCTGCAATTTGTGGAAGCTAAAAGAGGCCTCCAGTAGGACATCCATTAGGAAAGAAAGATCTCTAATATTTCTCTAATACATCGTCTATATCTCTGAGATGATTAAATAGAGGAATTGGGACTGAAGTCTCCTTCTCAGATGTTCCTGATCGAGAGTTTCAGAAGAGATTCGCCAAGATACCAAAGTCTGGAATCAAAAGTGAAAGATTTCAATTGAAGCTAAAACATTTAATTTCATCAAATTCTCCAAAGACTAAATTATTTGAGCTATAATATATATTTCTTTCATAGATCTTTACTCTTAATTGGCAGTCTACATCTGTCTCATTTGTGTCTATTGTTATACCTCCTAAAGAATTAAGATGTGCTTCACATTTCCCGCCAAACTATTTGCCCTAATAGAATGTGAAAATCACGTATGTCTTGAATGAGGGTGTTGGAGGTATCCCCAATCTGATAACTTATTCGCTTCTGAATAAGCTAAATTACCCACATTAACTTTAATAGTGTGAACTGAAGTGAGGTTACTCAAAGTGTAACTTTGTTCTCAGTGGTTTATCTCTTTTGAGATATACTGTATGTTCTAATTCGTTCTAAAACTAAGACCAGAAACTATTTTAATGTTACAACCATAATAGCAGCAATTTAGCGAGTAAATCTGGCTATAATTTAAATGAGATCATTTTAATTGAGCCAAGAAAAACTGCAGCATGACTCTTGGTATTCAAAGACTGGCCCGTTGCAGTTCCTCAGCCATCATTACAGATAGTTGCTCCCTGCAAAATGTTTCCTCTCATCCTTCCCATCTGCTTTAAAGAAAATGTACATGCCTTTAAGATTATTAATATTTCTTCCAAACTCGTACTCATGCCATCCCAGATGTGCATGACATTCTTTCTTCTGCAGAACACGAACAAAGGTTTTTAGAAGAATACTTCAGCTCTGTTGGTCCTCACAAGTGAATGGTGGCCAGAAATATGTAGCTCCAAAATGCACATAAAGGAAACATAAAAGTTATCCATTTGACTCCAGTGGTTAAATCCAGATCTTCAGAAGTTATCCAGTTGGTTTTGGGTGAGAACAGACCAAAATGTAACTCCTTTTCTACTATAAATCTTGTCATCAGCAGTCTTCTTGGCGATCATGATTTCAAGCTCTATTACACTTCCACTTCCTGCTCTGCACATGCATCTAACATTAGGAAGTGTAATCAAGCTAGAAATTATGATTGTGTCTAGAGACTGCAATGGCAATATGCACAGTGAAAAAGTTTTTAGGCCTAAATATTGATTTGTTCTCACCCATAACCAACTGAATCACTTCAGAAGACATGAATTTAACCACTGGAGTCATATGAACTACTTTATTTGCTTTGAAGGCTTTATATGCTTTTTGGCGCTTCAAATTTCTGAACACCATTCACTTACATTGTATGGACCTACAGAGCTTAAATATTTTTCTAAAAATGTTTCCTGGCTGACTGATAAACAACTGTCTACCCTTATTCCCAAAATCATGATGGCACTGCAGATGGCCACCTCGCTGTGGAGCTCTCCAATTCTTTTGTTGTTTTTGTTTGTTTGTCCTGTGTTTAGTAATCTTTTTCCAGTCAGTTTTACCAGGGACGAACTGCTGAACATTCGGCAGCACATAACAGATAATATTTTCCTGGTTTTTGAATATTCAGATGTTTCGCTGGACATTTTAGTTGGATGCACAGCTGTGTTTAAACACGCTACGAGACGCAGGCGAGGGATGTGAGTCAGCGCGCTGGTCAAGCTCTGTCAGCGTGGCATTCGAACAGGACTGCCGAGTATTCATCTAGTGAATCTCTGCTCTCTTCCCAAAAAACAGACGAACTACATCACCTCACACGTACAAATAAGGACTTTTCAAACTCTGCCAAGCCATTCTGGACAACGCGTTACATCTGCCGGGCTTTCAGCTGTTCAGAGTGGATCGCATCGTGGAGTTAACGGGGAAAACGAGAGGCGGTGGAACATGTTTTTACATCAATGAAAGTTGGTGTACAGATGTAAAAACGTTAAAGAGAATGCTGTGCTAATTTGGAAGCGCTCTTTATTAACTGTAAGTCTTTCTACTCGCTGCGGGAGTTTTCTTTATTTATTCTGGTGTGTGTTTACATCGCTCCAAATGCGTCTGGGAACATAGCGCTGCAACAGCTGGCTGATCAAACACAGACACCTGTGCTGTATCAACAATATCCGGACTCAGTTATTATTATTCTTGGGGATTTTAACAAAGCAAATCTCACACGTGAACTGTCCAAATATAAACAGCACATTACATGCCCCACCAGAGACAGGAACATACTGGATCACTGCTATACAACAATAAAGGATGCATATTGCTCTGTCCCACGTGCAGCTTTGGGACTCTCTGATCACGGTCTGGTTCATCTTCTTCCGACCTACAGGCAGAAATTAAAATCAACAAAGCCAGTTGTAAGGGCTGTTAACAGATGAACTAATGAAGCAGAGCTGGAACTACAAGCCTTCTTTTACTGCACTGATTGGAGTGTTTTTGAAGCTGCAGCCACAGACCTGGATGAGCTCGCAGATACTGTTACATCATACATCAGTTTCTGTTTCATGCACAAGTTCTGAGGACATGTGCATCCCTTCTAGGACATTTTTATCATTGAACAATGATAAACCATGGTTTACTGGAAGACTCAGACAGCTTTGCCATGCCAAAGAGGACACTTACAGGGGTGGGGATAGTCTTGATTAATCAGGCCAGGAACACACTGAATAAGGAAATCAGAGTGGCTAAAAGAAGCTACTCTGAGAAGCTGGAAAACGAATTTTCAGCTAACGACCCTGCATCAGTGTGGAGTGGCCTGAAACAACTTACTAATTACAGGACTCCTACCCCCAACCCAAGGCTGACGACCTGAATGTGTTTTACTGTAGATTTGAAAGGCCCAATCTCACAGATCACTGGAGCAGTGTGAAGTCCCATGCTGCTTCAAACTCTCAGCAATACATACAATTATAAATAATCTAAATTATAAATTATTATCCCTGTCCCTAAGAAACCAAAAATCAACTGTTTGAACTGTTGTCTTCTGGCTGACGCTTCAGAGCTCTGAGTACCAGAACCGTCAGACACAGGAACAGTTTTTTCCCTTAGGCTATCCATCTCATAAACAGTTAAAGCCAAGCAAAATTGAGCAATAATAATGTGATATATATATATATATATATATATATATATATATATATATATTATCTATGTCTTGCTGCTGTTTTTGTATTGTTTTTAGTATTGTTGTGCACTGGAATCTCCTGTCACCAAGACAAATTCCTTGTATGTGTAAGCATACTTGGCAATAAAGGTGATTCTGATTCTGAAGAACATAGCGGTCAGCTAATCAGGTTGGAGCTGCGATTTCAGACAGCTCTTGACATTTTTGTGTGCAGACTGCATCAGACAGTCAGTGAATGAACTGTGGGCGGTCCATGAGCAAGACTAAAGTGCCCCACCCATTTTTAAGCTGTCTAGGCTTTTGAATTAATTGTTTCCATAGGAATTTCACAAAACCCGTCATTAAAGAGTTCTAAGTCATGAACCAAACCAACCAGCTCCGAGATGAATCACAACATTGCACATTTTGACTTGAATCAAAAAGTATTTGAAAATCAGACAAATAGACTAAGGTACATAACGTTTGAGAGTGAAGAGTGACGGACTCAATTGCTTTATTCACAGTGCTTCATGGGAGTGGGCGGTCGCTGCAGAGCTTTTTTGGTGCACTTTGTTGGCTGCGACTGTCTGATTGGTGGAATATTTCTCTTCAGGTTCATGGGTAGTGTAGTTCTTAACCAGAAATCCATTCCATTTGGTAACATTAGTTAACATTAACATTGAACAAAACTTTTATAGCATTGATTAATCTTAGTTCATATTAATTTCAACATATACAAATACATTTTTAAAATCATTTGTATTTGATCAAATTAGTTAATGCACCATGAATAACATGATCAAACAATGAACAATAATTTTTTTTATTAACAAACTTTAAATGCTGTTAAAAATATACTGGTAATTGTTTGTTCATGATACCTTATGCATTAACTAATGTTAACAAATGAAACCTTATTGTAAAGTGTTAGCATCAAAATAAATAAATAATAAGATTGAAATAATGCAGACTAATGGTTTCAACAAAAGCATACCATCGATTAACAACCTCGGAGCTCATGGCAGGTCTGCCTTCAAAGGTTTATAATTTCAAATGAATTTGCTCATGGAAAAAAAATGGAATGGAATTTTACTTCTCCAGAAAGACCATGCTGGTCAAAGGTGACCCTTGTTTTGTAGTATAGATGTCAACGAACTGTCAAAACTGAATACAAAGTCTCTCTTGTAAAAGCAATACAACAAATTAGTGTGGCTAATTGCATTTATACTGATTTATCATTTGTGACAGTTGGTTGTGAAAGTGGAGATTACGGATGGAGGCTCGAAGACCCTAATGGTTGATGAGAGACAAACGGTCAGAGAAGTGACGGACAACCTGTTTGAGAAGACACACTGCGACTGCAACATAGACTGGTGTGTGTGTGAGACCAACCCTGACTTACAGACTGGTGCGTATCATCCATTCAGTGTTCATCATGTTTATATTTCTCAAGATGATGGAGTGTGTTTTTAATGGCGTGATGACAGCCAGGCTCCAGTGAGTTCACCGTACAGCACTGACGTACCACCTTCCATACACATTCACTCTCACACACCAAATGACAGGTGGGTTCATTTACTAGCCCAGACACCGTCAGTCAACCTCCCTATCATGAGAAAATACAGCCTTATGATCGAAATCCCCCATTTAAATCTCTCCATCTGCTCTGGGACTTTTTCTACGGCCATTACCATCTGTTTGCTTTATGGCTGCCAAATTTTAGAATGAAAGTGACTGGTTTTATCTTTTGTTATTCCATTTGTTCTTCAGGCAAAGACAAAGATTGTAACCTTCAGTTACAACTTCTACAGTGCTTACAGTGTCCTTAAAGAAAAATTAAATAAGAATTAAATTACTTAAATTAGACTAAACTGTGCAGACGGTGTGGTAACTCACTGGGGTTTGGAAGAGAGTTATTGTTAAAACTCTGGAAATGTATTACACCCAAGTTAATTTAAGAGAAGCATGGCGATATAATACAAAAATGCACTCATATGATGATGTTTCCAACTGTGACTGACTTCTAACCATGAGAAAAGGGCTGATGAAGGATGATCTAAACAGTCTTGAGTTTGACATAGGAACATTATATTGTGTTTTATCAATGGTCCATTTTTTTAGTTCATGAGGGTCACAGTGTCATATTTAGATTTTATTTCAGACAACAGTATTTAAAAATATCTCTTTATCCCCATTTTTTTTATGCTTTATTTGCAATTATTATTATTTTTTAAAGAAAGAAATCAGTCTTCTCACAATCTGTGATGTGATATTATCAATATTTAGTTAGGAATTTGTAGGTCATCCAGAATGAACAAAAACTGTCTAAACGAGATTGAGAATTTGAGTTTGAATTTTCCACAGAACGAGGTTTTGAGGACCATGAGAACCTTGTGGAACCTCTGTCTACATGGCAGAGAGACAGTGAAAACAAAGTGCTTTTTCAAGAGAAAAAAGACAAGTATGAAGTCTTCAAAAACCCTCAGGCAAGTGCTTTGGACAGTCACAATATCTGTGCTTTCTATTAATACCCATTAAATGACTGCTTATGACATCATTATATTCAGTAAATTGCAGTATGCTGTTGCTGTTAGTTTAAGGACTGTGACAATTCCCAAGCAAATACAATTCAGTGAGAACTTCTGTTTTTCTTCCATACAGTTTGTAAGCTCAATGAAAATGGAACAGAAAACAGTAGAACAGAAGATAAATGTAGAATTTAACACTTTATTTCTATAATGGTAGAAGTGTGTTTGCTGATGTTGAGAGATCTGTGTACAATCATAAGTGTATCTTGACCGCTTGGCTATTGGGGGAAAATTGAGTCATCCAAATCTGCTGCCTTATGATCGACACGATGTTGAAAATTACTGTCATGAATGTTATGTAATTATGCACAAAGTTGAAGCACGCTTCCAAAAGATAGTTTTGATGAACAGTCTGATCAAGATAGGCTGTTGAATGGTGATGTAATCAGTCCTCTTTTCCAGGTTTTTTATTTATGGAAAAAGGATAAGAAATCTCTCAAGGACATGAAAGAAAAAGATAAAGAGCAACTGCTGGAGGTGGGTCTGGCTTTGACTTTGATATAATCAAGAGATTTCATGGTTTGTTAGAGATTAAGACACATTCCAGGATGTATTAGTATAAGTTTAACAGAGCCAGATGTAACATCATCTTGGATTTGAAGCTTCTTGAAGTTGATGCAAAGGCCTAAACAATTACAAGAAATGTTACATTAGCCTAAGTCTAGATTTTCTGGGTCTAAATTATGAAACATGTTCTCCTAAAGTCTTCATTCCTGGGTGTAGGAGAACTTCTGTGGACCCTCCGTCATTGTGCCTGACCTGGAGGGGGTTCTGTATCTGAAGGAGGATGGGAAGAAATCTTGGAAACAGCGTTACTTCCTGCTGCGGGCCTCTGGATTGTATTACTCACCCAAAGGCAAGACCAAGGTCAGGCAGCCCAAACAGTACAACATATTCTGCATTTATTTTGACTAGATATGGAGTTTAGAAATATACTCAAGCATCAAAGACACTATGAAATCCAAATTGGAGTTTTATGTCATAGTTATGAATGCCAAAATGAATGTGTAACGATAGACTGAAACTAACCACGTCTGGAGCTGTTTCTCTGACCCAACGATGTGAGCACTCTGCTTTCGAATGTCCAGAGCCTTTACATTCCAAACGCTGTCAATCATATACATTACCGTTTCAGTTATTTGTTGTTTGCTCTGAAGTCCCGCCCACTCGATAGCTTGCCTAATCATCATATAAAGAAGCTGGGCTTCGAGGATGAACAAAAATACATTGATTGAATATTCAATGTCCAATAAACAATCAGATCATTTTCCCAATGCAAATAGCACTCATGAAGCTCACATAAACTCCCAGAGAAGCACGACATCTGGGCAAGGATTTAAGATTTTGATTTAAATTGTACAGGTATCTGCTAAAGACCCCCATTAAACTAAATTTCAAGAGTAAACCCGAAGTTTTTGTGATTACCCTTTACCCTCTGCTACATCCATCTGCCACTAGGCTAACCTCTACTGTCATCAATGTAATATATCATTCATTTTATTTGTAGTATTTGCATATCAGTGTTTTGTGAATTAACCTAATTCAATTGAGTCACTCAAGTGTGGATTTCTCTCTCTCTCAGGCATCACGGGACCTTGTATGCTTGGTGCAGTTTGACAATGTGAACGTATACTACTGCAAAGAATATAAAAATAAATACAAAGCACCCACAGACCACTGCTTCATCCTCAAGGTAGTTTTTCATTATAATATACCACTCACATTCTCAGATGCTATCCACACAAAACATGAAAAAACCACCAGTTTCTGCCATTCTGAACTTTTTGGTTCGTTTTTGACATTCAGATATATCTAAAAGCATTCTGGTTTAAGTAAGGCACCGCATTACCTTCTGTCTAGAATATAGTAAGTATATTGATATTCTTTATCTGGCTGTAGAAAAATAATCGCTTGCAAGTTGGTCAAAGGTAGGAGAGCTACCTATGTTTCTTGAGGCTTGGGTTTCCCGAAAGCTTCAGCTGAGAGTGATACCTTACTACCTTGAAATCAGAAGTATAACTAGCTCTCCACATTCTGTTTGATCATCTGAAAAAAATGCAAAATGCTCTTCAATCAAAAGTGGTCATGGATTTGAAAGCAGACATAATGGACATGAAGATTATAGCAACAAAAGCTGTAATTACATGCCTTTAAAAGCATCCATTCCCTTCAAGATAGCAAGTAGGTGTGGAGCATTGGTCTGACTGGTCAGAGGCCTGGAGATGACCTTTTTTCAAACCTGCAATATGCTCCACTGGTCCAAATCCCCAAACTAAATTCCTGTTGTAGCAAAAATGGCACAACTATTCTCAGGCCAGTGTTACGGGGCAATCTCAGCTTTTCAAGTAATTTTGTGTAATAACAAGGGATCTTAAAGGTCTCCAGGCAGAAGGGCATTTATCTTACAGTATATTAATGCACTATAAATCTACTCTGCTCCCTTTCATAAGTGTCCTCTCAAAGACCATTACTCAAGGTTGTAGGTTTAACTCCCTAATCCTTGGTTATTAAACACAAATTGCACAGTGATTATTTCAAGGTGTGAACCTCCTCTAAGCCTGTTGTGTTAATATATCGTGATTACCCAAATGACTACCCTCAAAGATAAAAGCAGTGCTGTTGCATTTGAACTTCCAGAATGCAGGAAGTGGTTGGGGAAGCATCTTTTCCTGTTTAGAGTTGAGGGTTGGCATTACATGTGGCAACACTAATAGAGCAAAATAGAGCTTTATGTTTCAGCAACAGTGATGGGTGTTTCCAAACAGGTAGCATTTGAAGAGTTTATAAACTTGCTCAAATGTATGCAAAAAAGGCGCATTAAAAACATTTATACACCACCTTGAAGTGGACATGATTTTTTACTCATTAATAAGACATAAACTTTGAAAACACATGTTCCAAATACAGTATATTTATATAGGAATATACTGTAGATGTGCATCAAAAAAGTAATTACGAGAGCCTGGGTAGCTCAGAGTTAAGACGCTGAATACCACCCCTAGAGTCGCAAGTTCAAATCCATGGTGTGCTAAGTGACTCCAGCCAGGTCTCCTAAGCAACCAAATTGGCCCGGTTGCTAGGGAGGGTAGAGTCACATGGGGTAACCTCCTCATGGTCGCTATAATGTGGTTCGCTTTCAGTAGGGCATGTGGTGAGTGTGCGTGTATGCCGCGGTGAATAGCGTGAAGTCTACACACGCGCTGTCTCTACGGTAACGCACTTAACAAGCCACATGATAAGATGCGCGGATTGATGGTCTCAGACATGGAGGCAACTGAGATTCGTCTTCTGCTAGCCGGATTGAGGCGAGTCACTACGGCACCACAAGGATTTATTGTGCGTCCACATACAATGTGAAGCGAGCGTTTCGAGCAGCGCGATTACATACAAAGTCCATACAAAGATGGCAGGCGGTGCGAATGACGTTGTGCGAACGCGAGTTTAAACACAAATTTATAATCCAGCAGTCAACTTCACGTGAGCAATGCGAGGTGAAAATTTTCTTCACGTTGTATATGAAAGCACCATTAGAGCACATTGGGAATTGGGGAGAAAAAGGGGAGAAAAGTCATTACATTTAATAAAAGAGAAAATGTAGCTTCAACTTTCATTTTCATTTCCAATTTGTGGGCAATTTCCCCAGAATTAAAGTTTTTTTTTTTCGCTCTTAAATATTTGGGGTGGAAGTGTTGTATTATTCGCAAATTGTTTTTGCGATTTAAAGATTTTGCTCAAATTAAATTTGCAACTTTTGTTAATCATGAGGTTCTAAGCCCAGGTTCTTAACTGTAGTGTGTGATACATCATAGCCATCTAGACAAACACTGCTTGCATGCAGCTTACTTACAGCTAGCCCAGTGAAAAAGACATCTGTTTTTTATCAGCTAAACACAAAAAATGACATGTCATCCAGTAACAGTATATCCTTTATATCCATCTGGAAATATAAAGCTGTGTGTTCTCAGCATACCAGTGAATGGAACATTACCTAATAATTCTACCAAGTAGGGGCACATAAAGGAGAACCATAGAGAACCTAAGAGTGAGCCTTGTGGCACTCCACTGCCACTTTAGATGTATTAGGTCAGTTCCTTTTAACACATAAGGTGCTAATAGTCTGGTAAGGATGACTAAATCAGGCTAGAGCCTGTAAAAAATGCTAGCATGGTTTTCAAGACTCTCTAAAACTTATTTTACAATCCATAGTATAAAACACAGAACTGAGGTCTAGTACAAAAATTATAAAAGGTGGTGGATTTTTGTTACACTATGACCATGTGCTTCATGGATGGGTTTTCGCTGTTGCGCACCATCTCCGTGTTTAAATCTGCGTCTTCTGCTGAACATGTTTACATACACGTCTTCACGTGATTGTCGATGGGGAAATAGGGTGGCGGGGAAATGTGTGTGTGGCGCATTATGAAGCTCACAATACAGCAATAAAGGTCCCATACAATTGCACAGATAATGACCAGCAAAATATATAAATGGGGAAAATCCCCCTTTTATAAACTTAAAAAACTTGTCTTTTCAGTGCCCAAATTCTTAAAAATTGTTATTAGAAGAAATTATGTTAAACAATGGTAACTATTTAATTCAAAAGATAAAACATAAAATAATATGTAGTTGTTGTGTTTTCTGTAAAGGCTATAAATAGTAAATTCAGTAAATAGAATTTACAAATCACTCCTTTTTGTTTTTATTAGCATTTTCCATACTGTCCCAACTTTTTTGAATTGGGGTTGTCCCCCAAAATATTTTTTTTTTTTTCCATGTACACGTCTACATTTTACTTGCAGGTCATTTAAAGGATTAGTTCA
The DNA here is from genome assembly GCA_032164185.1 of Moxostoma hubbsi. Lineage (NCBI taxonomy): Eukaryota > Metazoa > Chordata > Actinopteri > Cypriniformes > Catostomidae > Moxostoma > Moxostoma hubbsi. The sequence continues at coordinate 3,145,637 of JAVLUX010000036.1, read as the reverse complement.
CATAAACCTGTCATTTGTAACACATTTGATTTAGTTTCTTCTGTGGAACACAGGAGATATTTAGGAATTAGATCCAAGATGGCGGCGCGGTAGCACGCAGTGGCCACTCCGGATCCAAATTGGTGCTATTTTTGTACTTAGCCCGACTTTTTACGGCACATGGACATCGGAGCAACCAGTGTTCGTGTTTACCATCGCCAGACACTGCTAAAATATAAGACTCATGCAACAACCAAGCTGCATGATGATCCGCAGGAGAAGTTACACGACCTCGGCTTGCTGGGGAGACCAGGCCTCCAGTCCTCGGTGTCGCCTGATGCTGGTGGCCGGGGGAGAGGCAGTGTGCGAGGAAGCGGAAGCGTGGCAAGAGGGCGGGGGTCCATGCTAGGCTAAAAACAAACCCTAGCCGGCCGGCTCTCCCGTCTATCCTGCTCTCAAATGTTCGCTCCCTGGACAATAAACTGGACTACATCCGACTCCAGCAGACTACTCAGTGTGAGACTGCTGCGTCTTTGTTTTCATGGAGACGTGGCTCAGCGATAGTGTTCCGAATGCCACCATTCAGCTAGACGGTCTCGCCTCGTTTCGTGCCGACAGAATTCAGCTCTGTGCGGTAAAACTCGCGGTGGTGGCTTGTGTGTTTACATCAGCACAGAATGGAGCAAGAACTCTATGCTAGTTTCTAGCTACTGCTCATCGCTGGTGGAGCTTGTGACTGTTAGATGCAGACCTTTTTATTTACCAAGGGAATTCACAACTGTCATTATAACCGGAGTTTACATTCCCCCCCTGCACTAACGCTAAGGAAGTACTCTGTGAACTGTATGAGGCTATTAGCGAACTGCGGAACGCTCACCCTGACGGACTGTTTATTGTCGCCGGAGATTTCAACCATGCAAATCTCAAGAGAGTGCTCCCTAAATTCCATCAGTATGTGGACTTTGCAACGAGAGGGGAAAACATGCTTGAGATCTTGTTTACACAAACATCCCAGGCCGTACCATGTGGAGCCCCGCCCCACCTCGACTACTCAGACCACATCTCTGTTATGTTAATCCCAGCATACAGACCGCTCGTCAGGCGCACAAAACCGCTTCAGAAGCAGGTGAAAACCTGTCCAGCAGGAGCCATCTCTGCTCTTCAGGACTGTTTTGAGTACTGACTGGCACATGTTCATGGAGACTGCAACATATGTCGACTCTACCAACTTGGAGGAATACACAGAATCAGTGATCTGCTACATCAGAAAGTGCATTGATGATGTCACTTTCTCCAAAACCATCACCACACACCCCAACAAGAAGCCGTGGATGTCTGTGGAGGTGCGTGCGCTGCTGAGGACCCGAGCCTTCAGAGCAGGTGACAAGGTGGCCTTAAGAACAGCGAGGGCCAATCTATCCCGGGCCATCAGTGAGGCAAAGCGTGCACACGCCCAAAGAATCCACAGTCACTTTCAGGACCGCGGCGACACGTGGCGCATGTGGCAGGGCATCCAGGCCATCACCAACTACAGAACAACATCAGTTGCCTTTGACAAAGATGCCTCCCTCCCAGATGCACTGAACGACGACTTCTATGCTAGGTTTGATGCGAAGAACGACGTGGTAGCGAGGAAGACCTCCCCTCCTCCGAACCATGGCTGATGTGAGGAAAACCCTATGTAGAGTCAACCCACGGAAGGCTGCTGGACCAGACAACATTGCTGGCAGAGTGCTCAGAGGATGTGCAGACCAGCTGGCAGATGTTCTTACCTACATCTTCAACATCTCTCTGAGCAGCGCCGTCGTTCCAACGTGCTTCAAGGCCACCACCATCACTCCATGCAAAATAAGTCTTCAGTGTCCTGCCTCAACGACTACTGTCCCATCGCACTCACACCCATCATCATGAAGTGCTGCGAGAGGCTCATCCTGAGGCACATTAAGACCCAGCTGCCCCCCTCTTTAGACCCACTGCAGTTCGCATATCGTCCAAACCGCTCAACAGATGATGCCATCGCCACCACCCTCCATCTGGCTCTTACCCACTTAGATAAAAAGGACTCATACGTTCAAGTGCTGTTCATTGATTTCAGCTCAGCATTCAACACAATAATTCCTCAGCACCTGATTGGAAAGCTCAACCTACTGGGCCTGGACAACTCCCTCTGCAACTGGCTCCTGAACTTCCTGACTGTGAGACCTCAGTCATTCCGGATCGGGAACAGCATCTCCACCACCACCACACTGAGCACTGGGGCCCCCCAGGGCTGTGTGCTCAGTCCACTGCTGTTCACTCTTCTGACTCACGACTGTGAAGTAATACACAGCTCAAACCAGTCTCATCAGCAAGAACGAAGAGTCAGCAGCTAATGGACTGGTGTAGAGCCAACAACCTGTCTCTCAATGTGGACAAAATAAAAGAGATGGTTGTTGACTTTAGGAGAGCACAGAGTGACCACTCTCCGCTGAACATCAACGACTCCTCTGTGGAGATCGTCAAGAGCACCAAATTCCTTGGTGTTCACCTGGTGGAGAAACTCACCTGGTCCCTCAACACCGGCTCTATTACCAAGAAAGCCCAGCAGCGTCTCTACTTTCTGCGAAGGCTGAGGAAAGCACATCTCCCACCCCCCATCCTCACTACATTCTATAGAGGGACTATTGAGAGCATCCTGAGCAGCTGCATCACTGCCTGCTTTGGGACTTGCACCGTTTCTCTCTCGGGGTCTCTCTTTCCACCATCAAAGACATTTACGCAAAGCGTTGCATTCGCAAAGCAACCAGCATTGTGGACGACCCCACACACCCCTCTCACAAACTCTTCTCCCTCCTGCCATCTGGCAAGAGGCACCGAAGCATTTGGGCCTTCACGGCCAGACTGTGTAACAGCTTCTTCCCCCAAGCAATCAGACACCTCAATATTCAGAGACTGGTCACACACACACACACACACACACACACACACACACACACACACACACACACACACCTGTACACCATCCAACTTTTGCATATGTCCATAGTTGCACTTTTTATTTATTGTCACTGTATACCTGGCTGCTATCTCAATAACTGCTTTGTCCATAGAACACTATTTCATAGTGTCATCTTTTTGCACTATTCATTACAAATGTGTACTGGTCGGCGCTGCACTGTCTCTTACTGTATCTATTGTCTTGTTCCTTTTAGTAATTTATTGTACTGTCCCATACTTTTTTTGCACACATTTGCACGTGCACTTTATGTAGAAATATTATGGAGAAATATAATTTAGTCTGTGTTGTCCCATGTGGTTCTGTGTTTGTCGTATGTTGTATTGTTTTATGTAGCACCATGGTCCTGGAGGAATGTTGTTTCATTTTTCTATGTATTTTACTAACTGTATATGGTTGAACTACAATAAAAACCTCTTGACTTGACTTGATATTTAGCAGAAGCATTCGTATCTGGTGCAGTACATAATTTTACATTACCAGTTAGGATACTTTAAAGTTGTCATGCCATACAGTACCCTTATAATTATCCACTTATAATTTTAGTACATTTATTTATTTATTTATTTTTGCACCAAAATAGCCAAAATTTTGCAATATGATCATTTTCCACCCTGTCTCCAGCCCCGTCTGAAATGCTCGGTTTAGGCCTCAGCATTTCTTTTTAACTTCTGTGTTTAACTTCAATTTCAAGATTTAAACAACTCACAACAAACACATTGTATCCGAATGTCTCAAAGTGTTCACTCAAGCACAACAACACCACAAACTATAAATATCCATGATGAATGGAATGGAATTGTGACTGTAATGATGTGCAGAGATGAAATGAGAGACAAGGGATTTAAACACGGGCTTTGTTTAATAAAGATGATAAAGAGGTGATACTGTAAGCATAGATGTGTACAACAAACTAAATATATACATTACATAATACATTATATCTAAATATACATAATGAACAATGATCAAACATAAATACAACAGAACATAAGAACGGACAGTAAGTGATGAAACTATAGGGTATATATACAAGCAGTCTACATTTAAGCATGATGACATCATCAGTTGCAGAAAACAAACATACAGGCATCATGAGTGGCAGGGAAATGTTGTGGGACACAAAAGGTGAGGTGCCTTTTATATATGTGAGTGAGTAAGCGTGAAACCAGATGTGTCCTCAAAAAAGATTGTTTGTGAGCAGCAGCCGGGAACAATCGCGCTCGGATCCGGACCGCAGCAAATGTGCCCAGTGTGAAAACCACCTAAAAAAAAAGGAAATACAAACACACAGCCAGGTTGAAATATATGTGTTTTTATTTATTATTATTATTATTATTATTATTATTATTGAGGAGGACGTTTTACAGTATGTACAGTATGTTTTTATAGATCAATTAACACAAACATGTCAAATGATGAAGGAAATTTGATTTCTGAAGACCTCTTTAATGTTTTTGTAATCTTTTTGAAGCGTAACCTTCAAGGTAAAACAGACAAGTAGATTGATATAAACAGTGAAACATTCACACCCTTGGTCCAATCAGATTAGTGGACCCTGACTAACTGCTTTGTAATAAATATTGTGCAAATAACCAGTTCTTCTAATATTGTTCATTTTCATAAGTCTTGGCTGTTTACAGTTTCGAAACTACTTAGTAACTTGGCACATTTCAAAGAATGCACAGTCACAGGTGTGGGCATATAGTTATATTTAAATGCAGCTCATCGGAATTTAGAGTGGAACTATCAGTTTTAAAATGACCATATTACCAACATAAACCCTGTATGACACAGTCATATCTAATGTAGGATTATGGCAATAAGTGGGTCCATTGAGAAGCTGATCTCAATGCTTAGCTTGTAATGCATTTCGTAGGTATGTCTGGTTATGAGAATGATTATGTTGGGATAAGCTGTTTATGTTGATGTCAAGCAATAGTGAAGTAAAAATGCAAACACATAACATGGAAAAGATGAAGTAGACTCAAAACAATACTTGGCAGAGCTCAAAGTCAGACTATGCTATAATGGAAAAAGGAAATGTGTTCATTGTACAGTTTTGTCTTTATCATGTTCAAGTGCAAATTTCAGTTTGGAAGCAAGAGCTACAACCTTAATTGTCTAATAGAAGTGTGTTTAAATATTTTATTTTTGTGTGCCATCTTCTGTATATACTATGCTACTGCAGTTAAGCAATCTCAGTGAAAAGTTGTTCTACAACTCTCTTCAAATTCAGTCAGCAAAACAGTATCATGGTTATATGCTTAAATCCACAGAACAAAGCTTAGTGATTAAATCATGAGAAATACTGAATTGTTAGTTCTCTGGGTATCTTGGACTTGAAATGTGTTAATACATTTGTATAGCAATATAGGGAAACACAAGTTGCTTTATGTTGATATGGTTATTATGACATGTTTTCAGCATCCTCAAATCCAAAAAGAATCGCAATACATCAAGTATCTGTGTTGTGACGACGAGTGGTCCATGACCCTTTGGGTAACTGGGATACGTATCGCAAAGGTGAGCCAAAACCAAGCAATCATTTACAAATTCTACTTCTTTTGCAAAATCTGGGTAGCATTTATGAAGCGGATGTTGGTTCTATGATAAAAAGCCTGGAAGCATATTACTAAGTGGCTGATGAAGTGAAGTTGACTCTATATGAACATTATGCACCAAGATGTGTCATTTACTGTGGTAAATTGGAGCTGTGTTTTGTGTTTGATTCTGTTACGAGCTCTTTAATCATATACCTTTTAATCTGTTTTTGGTTTTAACAATTATGCTGTAATTGTTTTTATAGTACGGTAAGCAGTTATATGATAACTACAAGGCCGCTGTGAGGAAAGCCGCAGGTTCAGCAACGTGGGTTAATCGCACATTTCAGGATAGCCCATCCATCTCCAATGCATCAACACCATCCCCCACACCTAAAGGTAAAGATAATGGACACTGATAAATGCATATAAGTAGATTATAAAGTTGTAACTTTCATCTTTGTTATAAGTGGAGGACATTGAGGAAATTTAGAACATTTTGTGTTTATTTTACAGCTAAAGCTGCAAATGGACATGCTCCTCAGCCCCCAATGGAGAACAAGGTATAACATCTCTGAATCTATCAGCCCTCTTAGAGACCTTTCACATTGGCACTAAAGTCTGAATCAGAGGATGGTTTACATGAAAAATTAGCAAAATGAAAGCTGTTTTTGGGACCAGGGAGGGGACCATGGTACCGAACCCGAGACTGCCTGTAGGAAGTCCTTAACAAAAAATCTAGTGTTCTGACAAACCTGCCACAAGCTTCCCTCTCATTATTTCCACATGAGCTTGCAGTTCGCCTGAAATGCTTGCCAGAAGTTTGCAGCTCTTTACCGGCAGTGTTGAACCTGCAGGAAACCTTTGGCAATTGTCACGGTCCTGTCACTCTGTCTGTCTGGGTTTTTGTCTGAAAGGACTGTGGGATTATCGTCCCATGTCTGTCTTGGTTTTTGTTGTCTTGCCGTTTGCTCTTCGGTCTGTCTTGTTTTGTATCTGGAGTATGGTGTCTGGGTCCTGACTTCCTGTCTGGTTCGGTTTCGGTAAGTGTCTGGATCCGGACACTCGTGCTCCTTGTCTGTCTGCTATTGCATGCACACGGGTGCACCTCGCTGCTTGCCCGGGTCACGAGCTGTATTCATGTTGTGCTGAGGTTCGGTCAGTTTGGTCTGAGATTTCGGGTGTATGTGTGGCCGAACTCTCGCATAGGTGTCCTCTCTTGTTTTTGTCGCCTGTTGTGTGCATCGTGTGGCGTTTGCCTTGCAATGTACGCTCGGGTTTCGTTTAGTGAGAGAATGCGTGGCATCATTTTGTTTGGCAATTGGCATTGTTACGCATTCTCTCGTCTTGTGTGTTGGTTGGCATTGCCGTATATTGCCTTATTGTCTTGGCAATGTGCGCTCAGGCCATTCGTGTTTTGTAGTCTTGTGTGAGCACATGGCTTTGTTTTGTTTCTGTATTACTGTGTGTCTCTCTGTCCAGTGCCAGTTCATCTTGTTTCCAGTCTTGTGTATCTTGTGTTTCCAGTCAGTCTTCCAGTCCCAGTCCTCTTCGGCCCTGTCCTTGGATTACATTTCCTTATTTTTTCCCTATCAGGGTAGTTTATGTTTATTGTTTTTCTCCCTTGTGGGAGTTTTAGTTAGATTTTTGCCCTTTTTTTAATTAATGAATTAATTTATTTTAACTCTGCATTTGGGTCTTGAGCCTCTAATTCCTGACATTACGAAATGGTCAAGATGGACCCAGTGGAGAGGCTGCGTGGGGTAAGGCAGGAGGACAAGTCCTTGTGGGGTTATGCTCTAGAATTTGTTCCACTGTCCTTGGGTCTGGGATACAATCAGGCCTGCCTAATTGATCTTCTTTGGGCAGGTCTGAATTAACCTATTATGTCCTATGTCCCAGAATGGGGTGAGGATGAGTACTTTCTCGAGGCAGTCAGGCAAGCCCTTAAATGGGAAGAATTGATCAGAGCCGGTGCCTCGGGAGACTTCCCATCCTCTTCCCAACCTGAGGACGAGGGCACTCCCCGCATGGAAGTGGACACCTTGGCTGAGCCCACTGTTGCTGACCGCCAGGAGGCGTAGGCTGTTACAGCAGCAGTACTTTCCTCCATTTAGTGTGAGAATGTGTGGCATCACTTTGTTTGCTGTTGTTATGCATTCTCACATCTTGTTTTTCGGTTGGCATGGTCGTAAAATGCCTTATTGTCTTGGCGATGTGCGCTCATACCTTTTGGGTGTTTTTTTTGTCTTGTGAGAGCACGTTGGTTTGTTTTGTTTCTGTAACCCTGCCTCCTTGTTTTCCCATTGTTAGTTTATTAGTCACACCTTCCCTGTCTTGTGAACCTGTTGATTTCTCTCCCTATTTTAGTCTCCTCGTGTTTGCTGTCCAGTGCCAGTTCGTCTTTTTTCCAGTTTTGTATGTCTTGTGTTTTCGGTCTTGCTTGTAGTCCCGGTTCTGTTCGGTCCAGTTGGTCCTTATACTGCATTACCATCTGCCCCAGCCCTGGATTATATTTCCTTTGTTTTTTCTCCTTCGGGGTAGTTTATGTTTATTGTTTTTCCCCCTTTTGGGTGTTTTGGTTTGATTTTTGCCCTTTTTGTTTGTATTCATTATACATTTGGGTCCTGAGCCTCTTATTCCTGACAGGCAATAATGGATAATTTGGTGCCACTGGCAAACACTTAATTGCCAAGCCTGCTGAATTATGACATACAACACACAGGGCCGCAAATATCATTCACTCTGCTGAACATAATGGCACACAATTAATAAAATAACAAATCTAGCAACATTTTGTTCTCCTTCATGGGCACTTTTCACATTTGTGACAATGCCAGTTGTATAGAAATGCACCAAGGTTTGACAGAATCATATGTGATTACAAGACCAACACTGCAGGGGGCAACAGGAAAAAAAATCACCCCTGGATTCAGACCGCTGCAAATATAACCAGTATAAAAACCACCTTAAATTAGTCATTCAGAAAACGGGATGGGGCCATTAAGCAAACACCTAGCAACTACTCAGAATACCATAGCAACTACTTAGCAATACCATTAAAACACCCAGAACACCTAAGCAACCACCTAGCAACACCCTAACAATCATCCAGGACACATTAGCAACCGCATAACAACATGATGAAAGCCACAGAGAACATCTTAACAATAGGGCTGGGTGATAGGACAATGTAATCGGATATCGATACAAAGATCCTAATGCTGACTGTGAATAGATGATGATCAACAATATTGGGTAATGGCAAAACCATGGATCTGGGAAGTCGCCAAATATATTAAACAGTGTCCAGGGTGTGAAACTAGCACCCGCCACCTGCAAAATGCAACGAGGTTGAATACAGTTTGCAAGCTCCTTGTCCAGATGCAGATATTTCATGTGGGGATCATTTATAATATACCCACAACAATTCGGTGACGTCTCAGAGTGACACACAACAAGAAATTCTGTTTGTCACAAAGACATGCGCTTGAAGAAAAACACTCATTGTGCGTGTGTCTGATTTGCTGTTCAGAGGCGTGCAGCATGAGCCTGTCTTGTGGAACACACATATGTCGGCGTGCAGCGACGCAAGTGGCATCATATGCTGCTAGAGATTTCTCAGAATTAACTTGAGTTTTCTAAGCCATTTTTGCAATGACTTTTAATCAACTGGAGACAAGGGCTGAGTTCGAAATGGCATACTACCATACAAATCCTACTATTTCCGACAAAGACAAACATGGCAGAAGTAGTAAGAGTAGTATGGGTAGTATGCCATTTCAAACTTAGCCAAGGTGATTTGTTGTGGCTGTCTGAAGTCATGATGTTCACAGGTGTAGTTCACATTAATACATGTTCCATTAACATTTGACTACCAGACAACCAGTGTCCAAAATCTTTTGTCTTCATTTTAAACATAAGGAATTAGGCCTACACATGGATTATTAAATGATGACAGAATTTTAATTTTGTGTTCAAATACTTTTGGGGTTGCTCCATCATAATTCTGGATCCATACAGAAAGCTATTTTCCTTTGCTTCTAATATCATTATTTATTTGGAGCATGTCAGAATGACACTTTTGTTTGTTTTTGAAGGGTTCTGGAAACCAAACATCATTTCCACCAAATCCACCTTTAATGGAAATCCTTCCGCCTCCACCCCTAGACCCTGCATTTCGTCCTCCACCCCCTCCTGCCCTTCCCACCACAACCAAAGGTAACAAGTTCCCTCCTCCACCTCAGTTCGCACAGTCATCCTTCCCTCCTCCACCCATGGATGACTTGCCACCTCCTCCTTCAGAAGACCATGAACTGCCCCCTGACTTTCTGCCTCCTCCACCACCTAGTTTTGTATCTTGTGTTGGTGGAGTTCTCCCTCCACCTCCTCCAGACCCTTTGTCCTCCCTTCCACCCTCACCTCCAGCCCTCCAAAACTCTGCATCCATGGGAGGAGGGCCTCCACCCCCTCCACCACCGGCTGCTGCCAAACATCTCGCTGGCTCCATTAGGAAAGTGGCTCCACCTCAACCAAAGAGGATTACACAACAACCATCAGCGTCCTCTGGTGGCGACTTAATGTCAGAACTGATGTTAGCCATGCAGAAAAAACGCAGTCACCAATGAACTTGAAAAGAGAAATACTGTAGCTAATCGACTTTAGTTCCACAGTTCAACAATAAATAACCAAATCTCTTTGGTGTTTAAATATTTGGTGTGATGGACAGACATCCTGGTTGATTTACTTGTTGTTCAAGATATTTGTTTTGTACCTCTAGACTAAAAATGTTTAAATATGTTTTTATTACATGTCTAGTTAGGGTATAAACTGCAAGCATAACACAATTGTCCTGACCAGGCACGACACAAGTCACATAACAAAAGCAAAAATGCTGCAAGATGCGACACAACGTATATCATGTGAAATTAGCTTTTGTGTGAAGCAGACTTTTGGACCAGAGATTTCACAGTGGACAGGTATACTCCGTGCAAAGCTGCAGAAATAGGAGCCAGATGATCAACAAAATGTCCTGCAGCTTGTCGCTTGTTGCGGTCATGTATGTTTTTGACATAAACTCAGCTTTTATAAAGAGATAGCTTTATCGTTTTTCACTTTATCGTGTCATGCCTGGCTAAGCTGTATCCTCAACATTTGTTAGCACTGGTAATGAAAATAAAGGACTTGAATATTTTTGTGTTCCATTCATTCATCATGGATTGGCGAAGGATTCTGGAAACAAACACATCACAGACACAATGTTATATGATAAGACATAATACGTTATATTATGTAATCAGACAACATGCCTTCACACCGTCTAGGGTGACCGGGGACATTTGTCCCTATGATTGTACCTTTGGTAAGCTCCACCCCCATGGTTACGGTTGCTCGCTCTGACAAGCTCTGCAGAACTCTCCATTGGAATGAACGGGAGATTGCCGTGAACAACACAGTTTTTGGCAAAATATTCTCCTAAGTGGAATAGATCATATTATTGTGTGGGCTGGTATTAAGAGTGACATTGTAATGCATATTTATCTAATGTTTACTGTAAAAGAAATGGTTAAATTACACCAGAATCATGTCAAATGGTTATTACAGTCACATGAAAAGAGAAAAACTTCATTTAATAGTGATTACACATCTTATAACATTATCTTAAGTGAACAGAGCTGTTTATAACATCTCATAACACACTCATGTTGATGTTGTGAACTGTTTATTTACTATCACATTTATAATGATTGAATCAATGCAATAATGAATTCATGTTCATTATTAGCTTTTATTTATCTTGAAGCAAATGTAGATGTCGTTGCAGATGTTATATGTTTATTTGGGAGTGAGGGCTGAAAGTTTAATCCAGAACATGCTCTTCTCCAGATATATTTTATAAAAGAAAGAAAAACACTGCTCGTGTCACTATTACAACAACGTGTTTCACATTTTCTGAATTATTTTGATAAAATCCCACTTAAAAGTACTCAAACACACATTACTTCAATAGGCTGTCATTAGAAAATAGAAAACGCATGTCAGAGTAATGGCAGCAGGGCAAGACATACAAGACATGATTGGTCAGAAACACTTTTAAGGCGGGGCTTAGTGAAGGGTCAATTACTCTTCACTTTTGTTTGATTGATATAAATAAATATAAACTGACATTGCTCCGATTTGATGAGAAACCAGGAGCGGTGTCATGTGTTGACTTGAGTAACAATTGTGTGGGCTTGTTTTTGTTTTTTTTCCAGTAAAGTATTACACTACCGGTCAAATGTTTTGAAACACTTGTCTGAAATGTTTCTCATGCTCTTAAAAATCTTTTGATCTGAAGGCATATGCTTAAATGTTTGATATAAATTTTGTAGACAAAAATATATTTGTGTCACCATATTAATTTATTTCATTATAAAACTAAAATTTAATAAAATAAAATAAAACGTTTTTGAAATTGATGACTTGGGTGACTACTGTGAAGATGCTAAAATATAACACAGTTTTGTTTAGTCACAACATAATTCCCATATTTCCATTTCTATTATTCCATAGTTGAGATAACTTTACTATTATTCTGAAATGTGAAAATAAATAAATAAAATTAGTAAGTGACGATAAACTTTTGAATGCAGTGCACATAAATACATCTGTTGATTCCTCCTCACAGTGTTGAGATGTGAAATGATCCATAATTGCACAAATGATATATATATATATATAAATAAATGCTGATATTTTAAGCAGCAAAATCTGCAGTGTTAGCGCTCCATAGTAAACAGATGGCTCTAACTCTACCTAGAGAAGAACTTGCTACACTTTGTAGTGTTCAATGTTATATTGCCCAAACAGTTAATGTAATAAAGTAGGTGTAATAAACTATAACTCAAAATGAACTACTCCCTCACTGTCACTTCCTGTAAGATTCTACAGGTCAAATCCAACCATTAACATATCATTACATCTTTCCTCTTTAGTTTTTTTAAGCTATTAAACAACAACAATACCATGTTATGTATACTAATAAAATAACACATTTAATTTGAAATGGTTAAGAATAATTTAATCAATGTTCATTCATTTATCTTTTTTTATCCCTGAAAATGTGCATGTATGTGACACAAGTTGGCGCTCTCTGGGATTTTCACTGTCAGTCCTGATCACCTGAGGAGTTGTTCAGTCAGCATGGCCTCAGGTGTTTTTACAGGTAAGTTTAGAGATCAGTTTGTTGTGCTGTTAGAGAGCAAGGTATCTTGTGTACCCTGTGTGGAGTGGCTTGGGTTTTTTAGCAACTTAGGGTGTGTTCACACTTGTAGATTGGTTCTCTTGGTCCTCTTGGTCCGGACCCAAAAAGAAAATGATACATTTAGTCCTTTTTTGTTTAGCGTTCACAATGGCATTTTTAACACCGAACCAAAAGATACAAAACAAAGGGCATCAGGAAAAAGTCACAACCTGATTGAACAGCTTTTATGACGTATATTTTTTGACGGAACTTCCCGAACATCCAAAACAATGCTGGCTGCTGGGCTAAATGCACTCGTTGGATTTATCTATGTATATATGGTCGTATTTCTACCAGCTGAGAACAAACGAAGAGCTAATAAAATGTGTAGAGTCAAAACAATGCCAGGATTTCCTCCATTGTACACACAAACGAAGATATACTGCAAGGATGGCTGATGGCGGTTCCGACTCCTGTACCGAACTGTAATGGGAAACGTAGCTCTTATGATGAGTAGAACCGGGTATGCTTGAGGTCAGTATTAGGCAAATTACTTCCTGTTTTTGGTTGTTTAGACGTCTTTGGTCCATGTCGCATTCTTAAATCAATCAAACCGCAGTTTGTTTGTAAGTGGACAAAGACCCACTATTCATGCAGTCTCGGTCCGCTTGTTTGGTGCGCACAATGGTTCAAATGAACCGCACTAACAGAGCAATCACACCAGAGTTCATTTTAATTGAACCAAACCTGCCAAGTGGGAACGCGCCCAAAGAGTGTTTTCTCCTTACCACCTCACCATTCAAAGTAAAATTACTGATGACTCTTGAGCATCTCATTTTGTGTAGAAGTATTGTATTTTGGCACCACTGGTACCAAAGATTGCAACTTCCTACACATGAGAAGTTCTACAGGGGACTTCCGACATGCCAGAGGTGCTGCCCAACATGCCAACAGAGCAAGATAAGGGTCTTCTTAATTTGCTGCTGCCTTTTTAAAGAGATCATTTGTACACCATTTTCAGCTTTGCCATTTGCTTACATTGACATATTTATCCTTGTGCGATCCCGCATGTTTTGTCTTCGCTATACACTATGCATAAATAGATTTTAATTTAAACCAACTGATCTCAGTTCAGGACAATAGGCTGTCAGTAAAGGGTTAAACTTTCAATGCAACGAGTCATAACAACATGGCGTGATTTCAGCTGATTTTGTCTTTGGAGAAATGCCAACAAAACTACATCTGCTAAGAAACCTAAGTAAAGGGATAGTCAAAAATGAAAATGTCTCTCATTATTTACTCACCCTCTTGAATGCTGTGTTTGACTTTCATTCTTCACCAGAACACATTTGAAGAAAAATAGAAAAATATCTTAGCTCAGTAGGTCCTTAAAATGCAAGTGGATGGAGATTTTTCTTTTGAAGCTCCAAAAATCACAGACAGTCAGCATTTTAATTTACTCACAATGGTGCATTTGCATGCTTATCCTAGATGTCTCAACCGAGTGGAGAAAGTGAGATTAGGTCTGTATCATGGCAACATGAATACGTCACACGAGAGACCACTTGGACTCCACCCTCTCGTGAACCTTACCCTCACATTGGATTATAGTTAAAAATTATACTTAAATATTGATCTTTTCCGCAACAGAAATAATCTTGTCACTTTAGAAGACATTAAGTTAACCACTGGAATCATAAGGATGACATTTATGCTGATTATCTATGATTTTTTGAGCATTTAAAGAGAAATCTCCATTTTAAGAACCTACTGAGCTAAGATATTTTTTTTTTTCAAATGTGTTCTGGTGAAGAAAGTAATACACGATTGGGATATCATGAGGGAATTTTCACTTTTGGGTGAAATATCCCATTAAGTTTTTACATTGAAAGCTGCTTGAGTCAAAAGATTAGAGTCTCTAGTTTTCATTTTGAGTGATTTATTGCGAAACAGCATACTGTTAAACACAATGACCACTATAGTGGACTATATTGCTATTTTTCCCATAGAAATCCTATATTTACTGTGCATTATCACATTGAGAATCAATGCGTTTAACCAAAAGCTGAGGCCAGTGCAGACAGACAGCACACTAGATGATATGCATCCTATAGCTTTCCTATGCAGCTAAAGTCCAAAGTATATTTCTCAGATGTGAATGTGTGAATGTGAATCTGTGTACAGGGTACATAACGCAAATCTCGTCATCAACAGAGTGCTCAAATACTGTATGTGCAGCCAGATCTTTGAATGTGCAGAATGCCCATATGGCTGGAATTATTAGCACAAATTAGTGGATCCACAAGGTGGCAATACTCGCATTTGAGCCGTCGTTGTCACAAGAAAGAACATGTAATCACCGGTAAATAACGCCCATTGTACAAAGGGGCCAGGGTTTGTTCCTGGCAGGCAGCAGATGTTCCAGCCCTGCCCACACCCTAATCCTTACCATATGGAGCCTGTATTGCAGAGTATCTAGCCAGGAACAACGGTTAGCACCTTTCTCACATTGCAGTAAATAACAAGAGACGGAGGTTAAAAACAACAACAGTTGTGCATGCATGCGCTAACCACCTGTGTATGTGTGCACCGTCAAATGGAGTATAATTTGACCGGTTCGTGCTCGACTGTATGCAGATGCTGAGCGTTCGCATCAAAAATGTATACTTTGGGCTTAAGTGCATTCACTCCAAAGTTCAGTATCATGCTGCAGATGATGTTTGGATCATTCAACATGTTTGGCAGAAATGGGACAATGAAAATCAGTCCATAGATTCATAATTTTATAATGTATCTTTTTATTTTAACACGATTGGATGTGATTGGCCAATGCTGGCCATTACTTGAATCAGAATAGTTTTTGATTGTTAAAATGCTTCAGCGCTGTTTATCACTTGTTTAACAGTGCAAAGAGAGAACACTGGGATTTTGTTGCCAATGTAGAAATAAATGTTGTTACATAAAATTCATATCAAGTTAAAAACATTTTATTTGTATAGTTTTTTATTTGTGCTTACACAAATACAAATTGTTCCAACACAGCTTTACAGAAAATCAGCTGTAATGTCTGTAAAGTCACCCTGTAGCTCGAGACCTAATGCCCACTGAAGCCAAGTAGGGTTGAGCCTGGTCAGTGCCTGGATGTGAGACCTTCTGGGGAAAACTAAGGTTTCTTCTGGAAGAGGTATTAGGGAGGCCAGCAGGGGGCCAACTTAGTCCAGCTGTCCACACATGAGAACATACATTTGTAGGAAAACTATTTGCTCTTCAAAAACATTTTTTTACGTTTATTTGGTGCTACTAGTTACAAATCAAAATGGAAAATGCACACAGCAGGAACACTCGGGTCCCAGGAGGTTAAACTTGTGTGCAAACTCTTTACTTGCATCCTATGGACCATTTTCACTGACAACTATGAGGGGAATTCCATGCTTTGCAAAAATTGGCTTCATGTGTGTAATCACACCAGCTGCTGAAATACTAGATAGGAGTGTTATTTCTGGATCATTTAAAAAAATAGTCAATTACTAACACATACTCTTTCCCCTGAAAGTGAAACAAATCTGTTCCCACTTTTTCCAAGGGGTGTTGGGGAAGGTCAGAGATCATGGGCTCTTTTTGTTGCTTGTTTTGATGCATATTGTGCAATTTGCTATCATATTGGTAATGCCTTTCTTAATGCAGGGCCAGGCCAGTACAACGTTTCTCTTGCTAACCTCTGTTTTTTTTTGTCATTTCCTAGATGTCTTTAGTGTACATTTTGGAGGATTTATTTTCACAATACAGTGGGTATCATAATTTGCTGGGCTTTAAGCAACAAGCCATGCACTATAGGATTGTGAAAGTAGTACCGTAAATTAAACAAAATCCTTACAGCCTTTATCGTTTGTTTAAAAAATGAAATAAATAATCATATTTCAATAAAATACAGAAAAGAACATTTTTTGTTTTTTATCAAATGAATCGAAGTAATAATCAAAGATTAATCGATTATCAAAATAATCATTACTTTCAGCCCTAGTCGAACCATTGCCTAACTTATCAAATGGCATGACTGATAGCATATTGTGTTAACAGTATCAGAGACCCTAGGGGCAGTGGTTTGAATTTCAGTAAACACAGACCGAGTTAAGCTAATTAACTTTTGACCTACTGTTTATGAATTTACAGTGAGATCTGTGTGCTTTTTTATTTTTAGCTCGGGTCATTTTAAATATATTTTTATGGTGCTTTCCTCATTAATATAACATTTAAAACTGTTTGCTTCCCCTTCTCTCCATTTAGTACAAATTTAATTGAAAAACTAAAAAAGTGTATGTCTCTTCTTGAATTTTGCTTCAAATGTAAACATTGATTTTGTACAGTATGCAGTTCTTTTGCAATGTTGTAATATTTGTAAAAGTAGTTTTCATGTAATGATGATGTGTAATCACTTGAGTGATCACGGAACATATCTTGTAAGAAGCCCTATGCAATTCGTAAGTATCTGTGTTGGCATAGTTACTATGTTTAACATAGGATTCGACGTTCTTCTTCGGTAAATGCAAGGTAATATCTTTTAATTCAAACCCTTTTCTTCTTTATTTAGTTTTATACTATTAATAATCCTTAGATTTTTATTTTTTTGCACTTTTTTTGTTTTCATGCTGTGTTGTGTAACGATTTGGTGCATGTTAAGAACTTACACAAACATGTTATTCACTGTGCATTATTTGAAAAAAACAAAAAAACGAGTCTTTCCCGCTTTGTATCTGTAAAATTAGCTGACTGATTGCATATTAAATAATTTAGAAATGTATATATTTTTATATACAGTATGGGAGTACTGGAATAGTTTGAACTGATTTTGACTGGTCATGATTATGCCACTAAATTCGTTGACAAACTCTGTAAAATGGGAAACTTTTTTATATTTGTGTTTGTTACGGAATAGTTTTTGGCATCACTCAGGATCAGGGACGTCACTAGGATTGGAAGACAGGGGGGGCTTAGCCCCCAGGTTATTTGTAACTTGCGTTTGCAAAATCTTTGCACTCACATCTAGAGCTACACTTATGTCAACAACCAGTCAAGAAACCAATATGTTAATAAGTAAAACTGACAGACATATCCTCTTCTTCCATTTCTACTCTGTTAAAGAAAAGATACTGTAATGTTGCTTTTAGACACATCAAAGCTGCATGGGGGAATTGACTTAGGCCAGACTTTGCTCCTGATGAGTTATTCTATAAGCAATGACTTAAATGCTATCTGTCTCCTCATGTAAATGTATGATAAAGTAATAGCATACTATATCTAATTCCTCTCTATATAAGATAAGTTGTCCACAGAATGCTATTTAATTACTCTAATTACTGTAACTGCGCTGTGGATTGGTTCAGTCAGAGTGTAATTTCGCTGTGTAGTTTGAATTACATACAGTTTAACCCAAGAACCAGAATTTTAAGGTCATAGTGAAATTTGACAACACAGGTTTGAGCGTTTCTCAATTAAAGATGATTTATTCTGCCAAATGATGTATACAAGAAGGATATAACGGTAATAGCATTAACAGGGACCCTATGACATTTAGTTTTCAGTGACAACAACAATCTATGGGGATTGATATTGTTTTATTTGCCTATTATAGAGATAGGTTATATTATTGTCAAAGAATAAAGAGTTGTGATTAGCTTGCTAAGTTCACCATTTCTTATATTTTGCTTGTTCACTCTAGCTAGACTACAGTTTTCCATAGCAAACCAAAATATCCCCTTTCCATTACCTCAAGAAAATGTAGCTAAAGGTAAGCAGGTAATTCAAAACAACTTACAATTTCACTCTGTATCACGACACTTACCAATCTTCCTTTCACCATTAGCATGTGTATCGGCGTGTGTATCGGTGTTTGTGGGCGGGAGGGTGCATAGCGAGTTCAACTTCAGACCAAACTAGAGTAACGACGAGACGAGATGAATCCTCCAGTTACTTGCAGCGCTCCGGTCTGCAACGCTCTGAAAGCTGCCACAGTTCACACCAATGCAACGAGACAGTGCGGTGCATCATCTTGATAGCACAACGACTCTTTGTACTTCTGTCCAACTTCCGACTTTTCGGCTATTTTTTGTAGCTGGATATATATATCATTTGTTGCGTCTAATTCTAAATATGAATGAGGATACAGTTATTGATAAATCGAATTGTTATTGTTGTTCTTATTATCATTTAGGGGGGCTTAGGAACATTTTGGGGTAGCTTCAGCCCCCCTAAAATAGGCCTAACGACGTCCCTGCTCAGGATATACACATATACTCAGGATTGCTGTTCGCGCCACTTTTTTGAACGAGGCAGCGCAGACAGATGTGGACCCATTCACTCTAGAGAGCGCAATCCAGACAAAGTACAAATGGATGTAACAGACCACGACATATTGAGCCTGGTTCTTTTAAATAACTTTTTTAATTTGATACGCCGCATAAAAAAATGCAACGATGTGTGGTGAACGCCAGTCAAGCCGGTTGCGGCGAAAATAGTATGAGTGCGTATTGTGATTATTACGGTAGTCTGCACGCACTAGAAAAAAACAACAGGTGGTCATTCTGAGGTGCTTTTCAAGAGTTTATCAGCCAGTCTTCAGCAGACCCCATCACCACCACCTCTTCAAGTAGAGTATTATTATCATTATTAGAATTATTTCTATCTTATTTACATATAAATTAGCACAAACTTCAACAGGCAGTTTTTAATACCTGTTTCCATTGAAGTCATTGTCTAACATTGTAAGAGGCACACAATTTGAAGAAACGTTTGCATCTGATTTTGTTGTTACTTAATTTACTTTTGAGTGATTGGATTAATAATTGTACCAGTTGATGACCTGCTATGCAGTGGAAATGTAAGTTCTGCACTTATACATCTGAAAAGAGGGCACAACTTCTTAAGCACTATCGCATAAGCCATGGATCATATTCTCGAATTGTTCCAATTCCATATCTCCATTCGGAGTGTCCATGTACTTTTAAGTCATTCAATACATTAAAAGTACATTTATCAAAAAATCCATTTCCAACCAAAACTTGAGGAATCAATTAATTATGGTCATGCTGTGCAAGTGCCATATTTGTGACTTTACTGAGCCATGTAGTGAGTCCGATTATTTTGCCCATTTGCATACTCATTTGAGGAATAACAAAAAAGTTCAGTGTCCTTTCAAAGACTGTGCTTTTGAGATAAATGTGTACTCCACATTTAATGCCCATAAAAGTAAGGCACACCAGCACCACTGCCAGGGTTGTATCAAGTTCTCAATCTAGTCACAAAGATGAAGATACAGCTCCTCCATTTATTGACAGCTCAGGCAGTGAAGATGAATGGCTGAGGAGCAAGGCAATTTAGATGACACAAAACAAAAGCTGGAACACAATTTGGCATCACTTCTCCTGAAAATGCAGACAATCTGGCATATTTCTGACACAAGAAATTATCCAACAGTTGAATCAAATTATTTTATTAACACAGCCACTGTTATATAGCACAGTACAGCAGACTATTGCTAAGCATCATGGTGAGGTAGACAGTACAGTTTACTTTTACATTTATGCATTTGGTAGACGCTTTTATCCAAAGGGACTTACTGTGCATTTATTACAGGGACAATTTCCCCCCGGAGCAACCTGGAGTTAAGTGCCTTACTCAAGGACACAATGGTGGTGGCTGTGGGGATTGAACCAATGACCTTCTGATTACTCTGCCCACTTCCCCACCACCACTCCTTTACAGTTGTGAAAGACCTTGTTAGGGCAGTTACTGAAAGCAGTGTGCTGTTACATTGTACAAATGAAGGAGGTCCTCTTTCCACGACCAGTAGGAGAGCATCATACTTCACAAGAGAATTTCCAGTTATTATGCCTGTTGAGTACAAAATAGATGGAGAAGATCAATATGTTTATATTCCAATTATTCAAATGTTGCAGAAATTGCTAAGAAATTGAAATTGCTAAAAAGTAGTTGGCTGCAGGCGAGACCTCAAGGGGATACAGTAGTTACAGGGATGGTACACATTATAGGGAGAATACATTTTTTGCAGAAGGTGATTGTACAATATACCTTAACCTCTACATAGATTACTTTGAAGCGGCCAATCCACTTGGAACATCCCGAAAAAAACAAATTGTGTGCAATCTACTGGGTTCTTGCAAATTTTCCACCTAAACACACATCATCTTTGCACATCATTCAGCTAGCTCTTTTGTGTAAAACAAATGTAGTTAAGCAACATGACAACTCAAAAATACTGCACCCACTAATTGAAGACCTGAAATGTCTTGAAGAGCAGGGAGTACATGTTGAGCAGTTAGGATCACGTGTAAGGGGATCTGTTCTGCATGTCCTGACGGATAATCTGGGTGCCCATTTATTGGCAGGCTTTCAGGAGAGATTTAGAGTGAATCACCCTTGTAGATTTTGCATGGCCACAAGGGAGGACATTCAAGTCAAAGAAGTTAGGTCAGGCTCTTTTGAAATGAGGACAAAACAAAAACACCAACAGCATATTCAAGATGTTTTACAGGATAGTACTTTGATGGGACAGTATGGCGTGAAGAGTAGCTGTCCAATGAGTGACAGTTTGAAACACTTTCATGCAATAGGTGGTTTTCCCCAGATCTCTTGCATGATCTCTTGGAGGGTGTTGTTCCTGTAAAGATAGCGTTATTTTAATTGGCAAACATTACTTTTCCCTGGATTACCTAAATGGTGCCATTAAACAATTCCATTACACATTTTCAGACAGGACACAGCCAATTCCAAAATCATATGCAAGTAAGCGAACAATTGGGGGAAATGGCCATGAGAATTGGGCCCTCTTAAGGCTCCTCCCACTCTTGATTGGCCATAAATTGAGAGAGAACGACTGTACCTGGGAAATTCTATTGTTGTTAAAAGATATCGTCGAATTGGGTTTGTCTCTGCACTTTTCTGATGACACTGTGGAGTTCTTGAATTGCAAGATCTCAGAACACAGAGCTTTGCTTCAAGAAATGTTTCCAAACTTTGTGCTGCATCCAAAGCATCACTACATGGAGCATTATCCGCAACTGATCAGAATGTATGGGCCGTTGAGGATTCTATGGACAATCAAATTTGAGTGGAAACATAAATTCTTCAAGAAAGTGATCCGTGATTCTCAAAATTTCAAAAATGTCCCTTTTAATGCAGGCCAAGAATCATCAAATGGCAGTTACCTATCACATGGATGTCATTTCTTTACAGTACAAATGGACAGGGCGTGTAGTTCGCTTGTCACAGCCTTTCCTGACAATATTAGGAATATCTGCAGCTGCGGAGTCCTAATTGTAGTACCGTGCTCGTTTCAACCAGTGTTTACATTGATGGCATTAAGTACTGCCCAGACATGATGGTTTCAGTTGGATCTTGTTCAGGTTTGCCCGAATTTGTGCGGATTGAGAAAATCTTGGCAATCAACGGTGACATAATGTTTCTCTGCAAACCAAAGACTGCATGGTTCGTTGAGCATTTGCGCTCTTATGAGTTGTGCAGTTTGCATTCACTGAAAGTTGTTTAGCCTTCTGAACTAAATGACCCCTTCCCTTTGGCAGCTTCTAATATCCGAGGACAGTTCTTTGTCAC
The DNA here is from genome assembly GCA_032164185.1 of Moxostoma hubbsi. Lineage (NCBI taxonomy): Eukaryota > Metazoa > Chordata > Actinopteri > Cypriniformes > Catostomidae > Moxostoma > Moxostoma hubbsi. Next base: position 3,123,271 of record JAVLUX010000036.1, on the reverse strand, counting down.
ATTGAGGTATTATATCTGCTGCTGAATGACATTGCATTGTATTATTGCTGTTATGTTTGACTTCTGCTCTTTTCTATGTTTTTTATCATGCATTATGTAATGTCAATGACATTAATGATTTGCCAGAGAGGGCAACCCTGAAAATAATTCCTCTACACACATCTCCCTCCTCCAGTCAAGCTGACACTGTACTTCTCTCGGGTTCTGATACATCAGATCAGTTGTCTGCTGAATTTTGAAATACCTAAATTCTCTGTTAATGTTGAGTACCATCTCCTTTAGGGAAGCCTTGCTTTTATAAAAGATTGTACAAGTCTTAATGTTGGAAGAGACATTAAACATGACATACTGATAGCACTTGCCGGTGCCATGTACACATTTAAGGCATATCCAAGAGATGAAGACTTTGCCCAAGTTGCAGCAGCTTTAATCGAAGCACATCCCTGTTTGACTGAACAGGGCTCCCCGACAGGCACAGCTGGCTGGAAAAAACAGCCTGAAATTTAAAATGGCCAACTATAGTACAAAACTGCATAAATGTGGCTGTAGTGATGTTGCTGTTGAGGGAAAGGCGATTTTAATTAAATTTCTTGCCAAACTTTGCTAATGGGGAAGTTTAAGAAAGTCAAGAAAGCACAAGAATACAACTTGTCGAGGAAATCAAAAAGAGGCCCCCAAACATGAGCCTGATTGGCCAGAAGATGGACAGAAAGGAAACCATCCACTCTGAACCTCCTGTCTGTGAGATCTGTCTGTGAGGCCAGCACTTTTCACAGAAAGCCAGGTATTTTTCCTCTTCTTCAAAACCCAGTTACTTTTTACTATGTATTGTGTATTTGAATGTTAATAACCACTCCATATTTTTAGCTTGGGTCTTTGCTGAATTCAATAGTATATCTGGGAAAAATCTGAGATCTGAGTTCTATGCAGCATTGGACATGCACTCTGCACATTTGATTGACATTTTTCGGAAAAAAGGAGGAAATCAGAGAAAACATTTGATGAAAATTTGCATCATGTCGACTCAAAGGTATTCCTTTGTGATTATTGTCATCTTTAAATCACAATTTGGCTATGATCGCCGCAAGTGCGCTCATCAAAAGCAACCCCAGGTCCAGGAGGTGTAAAATTACTGGAAGAACTCCAGCAGGAAGAGCTTACCTCCTCCACCTCCCTTGGTGTTGTGTGTGCAGTCATAGGAGCAGTGGCTAAGGCATCTTCATCCTCAGCATCAAGGGCTTGGAGTTTGGGGGGGCATCTCCTCATCTGTTTCACTTCCCTCATTGTCAAAATTTCCCTATTCATCAGAATTAAAAAATATTTCTCTGATCTCCTCATCTGTAAATTGTTTTCTTTTTAAAGACATAGATTTCTGTGACAATTGTGTAAATAAAACTGTAAATAAATCTAATTAACTCGAGTGTGTAAAATAGATGACAAGCTCCGAAACGAGTCTGAGGTAAAAGTGACGTGCCGTGATGTCACTTATCACTGGGGGAAAGGGAAGACTAGTGATAGGCTATGGTCATAGTCATGATGTTTTTTTTTCTTTCTATTTTTAATTTTTTTAAATTGCAGTGCAGGCCTGTCTGAATATATATATATATATATTTATTATGTGAATAAAACATTGTGTTTGAAATATGATTGTTTTTCTCGTTGTTGTCACAGACATGAGTGTGTAGATATGCGCTGGAAAATTGTATTCTAATACTTCTGTTTATTTCAATACAATAAAAATATCCTGTAGTTGAAAAGACTGTTCGAGCAGCTGTTTTAGACGTAAATGACAAGCCTTTCGCCAGTCCATCTCTCTATAGCAACGGCAGATATACAGCAATGCGAAAGCAGATTTGGTGAGTTTATCATCTAGTTTGCTGCTGTTATACACACTGTGTAAATATAAACAGTAAACCTATAGTATTAGTAAGCACTTATGTTAACCATAGAGGTTACCAAAGCACTTTACACTGTGTCGCAATCACACACACACACACACACACACACACACACACACACACACACACACACACACACACACACACACACACACACACACACACACTCATACATAGTATGCCATAAGGCACTAGCCTGCCATTGGGAGCAACTTGGGGTTCAGTGTCTTGCCCAAGGACACTTCAGCAAGTGGAGTCATGTGGGCCGGGAATCGATCCGCCAACCCTGCGATTGGCAGCCAACCCGATCTACCCACTGAGCCACAGCTGCCCGTAAACCTATATGGTAACAGTAACAGTATTCTGTTTGATTGAATGCATATGACATAAAATAAAAATTTCCTGTGATTGAAAAGACTGTACGAGCAGCTGTTTTAGACATGACATGCTTAGTCAGTCTCTTTCTATGTAACACCTAACAGTAGCAGAGAGTTAAAAATATTCAAAAGGGGTTCTGAGATTACAGGGAATACCTCTTTTGAGCTTAGTTGGTATAGGATCTAACAAATATGTTGTGGCTTTTGATGTTTTGATAAGTTTTGTTAGCTCTTCATGACTTATGACAGAGAAGGATTGAAGTTGCACGTGAGGAAAATTATTAGACACTGTTTTCTGAGGTGCTATGACAGATGATTGCATAATTCCAATTTTATTTCTGATTATTTCAATTTTATCTGTAAAGAAATTAATGAAGTCATTACTCTTGTGCTGCGATGTAATATCTGGTTCTGTTGAGTCTTTATTCCTAACCAATTTAGCCACAGTACTGAATAAACACCTAGGAGTGTTGTGGTTATTTTCTATGAGTTTACTAAAATATGCTGACCTGGCAGCTTTTAGCGCCTGTGATCATTGAACCATGGTGCGGGGCTTTTTTCTTTAATTTTCTTTTATCAAAAAGGGGGACACTATCAAGGATGCTAGAGGTGTATTTATATTTTCTGTTATTACATCATGTTCTTCTTGACTTTTTGGCTTATTGAGTATGTGAGACAATTCTGGAAGATTATTAGTGAAGCTATCTTTAGTGGTCGAAAGAATAGTTCTAGCTGAACGATAGCATGGTGTAGATTGAGTGACAGTTGATGGAAGCAAACAAGAGACAATGTAATGATCGAGATGTCATCACTCTGCGGCAGAATTTCAATAGTATCAACATCAACTGCATATGACAGAATTAAATCTAGCGTATGATTATGGGGATGAGTTGTTCCTATCATGTTTTGTCTGACTCCAAGAGAGTTGAGAATATTAATAAATGCTAATCCCAATGTGCCATTTTCATTAGCTATGTGAATGCTGAAGTCACCAACAATTAAAGCTCTATCTATACATTGTAGCAAGGGCAGAAGACGACAGAGGTTTTTTATTTATATCTGACCATGTCACATTAAGAATTATTTGTTAAAAAGACTTAAACTATATCCTGTCCTCTGAGTAACACCAAAAACTTCACTGTAAATTGTAGCAACACCTCCTCCTCAACCCTTCAGAAGAGGCTCATGTTTATAATAATCTGGGGGAGTAGATTCATTTAAACTAATATTTTCATCCTGTTCAAGCCAGGTTTCAGTCAAACAGAGCACACCCAAACTATGATCTGTTATAATTTCATTTACAATTAGTGCTTTGTTTAGTAGCCTACCTTTATATGATGTTTATCTTCAATTTGTTTAATGTTTTCTCAAGATTGAACTTAATAACATTTTTCTAAAGGATTTAGTGAGAGTTTCGTATTTGGTAGTTCGGATAATGGACACAGTCTCTATATGATATCTAGATGATACAGTCTTTTTGTGTTGTAATTTATGTGACCTGTGTGACATCTCAACACAGCTAGCAGATGTTTGGATTAACCAGTTTGTCTGCTTCCTGACCTGGGCCCCAGTTAGTCATATATTATCACTATTAAGGCTAAGGGCCAAATTATTAGAGAGGAGAGTGGCTCCTTCCCTGGAGGGACAGAGTCCGTCTATCTATAACAGGTCAGGTCTACCCCAAAATCTCCAATTGTCTACAAATCATATGTTATGCTCTCGACACCACTCAGACATCCAGCCATTCAGTGACACTAATCTACTATAAACCTCGTCTCCACGACAAGCACAGAGGGGACCAGAGCATATTACAGTGTCTGACACCATTTTTGCAAGTTCACACGCCGACATGAATAACAATTTTAAAAAATATAGATGTAGCATTAGCCAACACTTGTAAATTTTATCTGATGTCAGATGCTCGAGCCCCGGAAGTGCATTTAACCCCTTTCAAGCCTGAGCCCAAAATTCTGAAAATTATATTCTGTGCCAAAATATGGTATTCATATCCAAATTCATATTATATTCATATTACATCACACACATGAAAACTATATACCATTTTAAAGAGAAGAACTAGAACTTTCAAATTATATTAATATATGTATGATTATTTAAGGCTAATTGATCAATAAGATTTCACACAGCAATTTTTACAAAAATCATCTCCGGCCTCCGGAACTTAGTATTGCTAGCTAATGTTTATTTAGCAAGTTTCACTGAAATGTGCTTAAAAATAGAGGCAAGCTGCCTGTCTGATGAACGCCGTAATTTTTTCCTGAAAACATTAGCATTACTCCTACAAATAAATGATTTGTAACTAAAAAGTTTTAACTTTCAATAGACAATATTGACAACGTATGTTAAATATCTTGTCTTACCTTGAAATATCACCTCAGTTTTCAATTTGAAGCAGTAATTTCAACACTGGAGGTAATCTGCTGTGACGTCCTCTCTGGCTCCGCTCAGGCAAATGGAGGATTACGCAGATGACGATACATTTATTATTCATGCCCAGTAACCACTTAACCAATCATATGTGATTTTAGCTTATGTTGTCATGAGTATCTGGCAGTTTTCAGAAATAAAATCAGTGATTGGACGCAATGATATTGAGACAGGAGCCATGGGAATAATTGTTCCCAAATTTGAACGCTCCGGCTGGTGGTTGAAGTCTCTATTTCCACGTTCCTTACAATAGAATCACCAATTATTAAGGCACTTTAAACATGATTCTCATGGGTGCATCACTGAGTGGGGAGAAACAACATTATAAATACAACCCTAACATTATAAATACAATTATTATTGAATTTCTTATTTTTAAACACAAGTCACAATCTTATGTTATCAAACTACACAATGTTGACTCAAGACATTATAGATATTACAGTTTTATCTTCTATTAATGCCTGATCTTCTGTAAAGCTGCTTTGAAACGATGTGTGTTGTAAAAGGCGCTATACAAATAAAATGACATTACTTGACTTAACAGGAATGGGAGATTGATGTCACTTTGCTGAGCAAGTATGCCACCGATATGTCACAAAAAAACCCTGCTGCAGGGGCTCATCATCCAGAACCAAGAAAAGAAAAGCAGGAAAAACCTAAAGCAAGCAGTAAAAATGTCAGAGGATAAAACAATGAATGTATAAGAATAGGAATAAGCAATGCCAAGCAGACTAGCAAGCTACAAACACCCATGCAGCGTGATGGCAACAACCGGAACCAAAACAAAAATCAAATAGAAACTACTAAAATAATAATTTGACAAATACAACTACAAAATGCATAACTGATATTATGTTTATTCATTAATTTGTTACCATTAAAAGTTGCAATGTCTAACTTAATGATCAGTGGGTCAGAGGGTCAGTTTTGTTCAAAATTATTATATATATATATATTTATGTATTTTTACATATTAGGAAAGCATTTAAAAAACGTTGTGTCAATTGTAGTGACACAAGGGGCTTCTTTCGGGAGCCTCGTATACCTCTGAATATGAAAAAGGCCAATGAAAAATTGGCGAACAGAATTTGTATGTCCCGCCCTCAGACATACAGGTATAAAAGGCAGGGATCATGCACCTGTTCACAGCCGCCTCCACCCTGCATGCCATGGCCCTCCTGCAAGTTCACCAGGCCAAGGCACTAAAAAATCTGCACATGGGTAGTCTTGATCCTGATGTGGAGCAGGAGCGGTGCTCAGCTACCAACCTCACCCTCCAGGCCACGAAGGTCACAGCGCGAGCACTCGGACAGGCGATGGCCACTCTTGTGGTCCAAGAACATCATCTATGGCTGAACTTAGTTGCACAGGTAGACCTGTTCGCTTCCCAAGAGAACTCCCACTACTCCCTCAGGTCAGAGGCAAGTCCCCTCAGGACAGAGGTGCAGTATGCATTTCCCCCAGTGAGCCTACTTGCACAGGTGCTGTGTAAAGTCAGGGAGGATGAGGAACAAGTCACTCTAGTGGACCCTTACTGGTCCACTCAGACTTGGTTCTCCGATCATACGCAACTCGTGACAGCACCTCCCTGGAAAATTCCCCTGAGGAAAGATCTTCTTTCTCAGGGACGGGGCACCCTCTGGCATCCGCGCCCAGACCTCTGGAATCTCCACGTCTGTCCCCTGGACGAGATGTTGAAGATCTAAGCAGTCTACACCAGCTGTCGTAGACACGATCAACCAAGCCAAATCTCCCTCTACCAGGCAGCTTTACACCCTAAGGTGGCGTCTGTTCGCAAACTGGTGTTCTTCCTGATCTGAAGACCCGCAGAGGTGCGCAGTCGGGTCAGTGCTCTCATTCCTGCAGGAAAAGCTGGAGGGGCGGCCCACCACGACGCAGCGGGTGGTAAGTCCCTAGTGAAGAATGACTTGATTATCAGGTTTCTAAGAGGCACCCAGAGGTTGAATCCTCCAAGGCCATGCCTGTTCCCCTAATGGGATCTCTCCGTGGTCCTTACGGGCCTTCAGAGAACCCCCTTCAAGCTGCTAGAGTCAGTCGAGCTTCCATCAAGAGAGTTGGAGAACTGCAAGCGTTCTCTGTCAGTGACACCTACCTGGAGTTCGGTCCAGCAGATGCTCATGTCATCCTAAGAGCTCAACAGGGCAATGTGCCCAAGGTTCCTGCGACTCCTTTCAGGGACCAGGCAGTGAATCTGCAAGCGCTGCCCCGGGAGGAGGCAGACCCAGCCTTATTGTTGCTGTGTGGTACGTGCTTTGCTTACCTATTTGGACCGCACACAGAGCTTTAGACTCTCTGAGCAGCTCTTTGTTTGCTTTGGCGGACAGAGGAAAGGGAACGCTGTCTCCAAAAAGAAGCTCGCCCACTGGGTAGTCGACCCATCGCACTGGCCTCCTTGCGGGTTCGATCACACTCTACGAGGAGTGTGGCGTCCTTGTAGGCATTGACCAACAGCACCTCTCTAAAAGACATCTTTAGAGCAGCGAGCTGGGCAATCTCCAGGTTGAGTCGGTTTCATCCTGTGTTTTTTCAAGTCCGAGCATGTAGAACTTAGTAACACAGGATGACTGACCATGTATACCACTTGCGCCACGGCCTTTCCCCTCCACTGGGGTGAACACGTGTGCTGTTACTCCCAGGTGAGTCCTCAAATTCCCTGGATGTTATTCCTCCCCAGCCCTCTGGCTCGCAAATTCAGTGGAGGAATTCCCAACCAGACCCACTGCGGGTACTAATTACTCTGTACTGGAATAGGTGCTCCATAGGTGCCGGTTATCACTGTAACCCCCCTGTGATGTATTTTTTGCAGTACTGTCCCCCTGTCAGGTGGACCCACGTCTCCCTTGGGCAGTCCCCACTGCCCCGGTCGCCGTGTTTGTAGAACTCCTCCCTCAATAGGCAGGATCTACCACCGCACCATCTCCATGTGTGGCGACGGGCCCATGTGACATTTTTGCTACATTTTCACCTCCTCAGCCTGGGCAGGATGTGGTGTCCGCTGGGTTTTTTCCCTCTGAAAGAATAGGACTGGAAAAGAACGCCTTCCCCAATGCGTGTTATAGCTAGATGGCCCCAGCCGCATTTAACACTCTATGAGGAGAAACATAGAGAGAAAATGCAGGGCTGGCGTGGCCTGCTCCCATACTTGTCACGTTGCTTGTTCCCACTCCTCAAACAATATGATGTCTTAGTGGGGCATTGGGGAAGGTTACATGCAGTCTGATGCCCATGCTCCTTTGGCACACTACAGCTTGCTGCACCAGCATCGGCAGATCATGTAACACGGTTCAGTGTAGGTGGCGCTATTGAATAGGGGCCCCTTGTGTCACTACAATCTACACAACGTTGAGTGAGTGACAGAATGGGAAAATCTAGGTTACTAGTGTAACCCCTGTTCCCTGATGGAGGTAACGAGACGTAGTGTCCCCCTTGCCACAACACTGTACCAAGCCGCTGTAATGGCTGAACCTTTTTTCTTGGCTCCTCAGTGCAGAACCTGATTGAACAGATGCACGATCCCCACCATTTATACCCATTTGTTCGGGGGCGGGACACACAAATTCTGTTCGCCCATTTTTTATTGGCCTTTTTCATATTCAGAGCTAGCCGAGGCTCCCGTAGGAAGCCCCTTGTGTCACTACAATCGACACAATGTCTCCACTAGTAACCTAGACGTTACATCTAATAATTCTCAAAATATATTTTGTGGCCTTTTGAAGCCACTTTTTAACTTTTTACTATTTTAATTCTTCCAGACACTTTTTATCATGCCTTCACAGTCTTTACAGTAATGCCAAGCGCTGCCAGAAGGCAACAAAATCGGAGACTTGAATTTTGCACAAACTTGGACATGGGATCAACCTGTCTCTCTGGACTGATCTTAACACATATTTGTCCTCATCTCAACAAATTCTAGACGTTAGTACTACAAGTAAAATATTAAGTATACATAATTCATTAATATTATTTACACTATACATTTAATGATGCAGCTTTTTTTATTTTATTTTTTATTTCTCCGAATGTACAGGGAGAATTAATCAAATGTTTGCCCACTCTTTCTATTCTCATTGTTTGCATCCCCCTGCTCTTAGTGAACTGATGATAATTGTTATGGAGAGAGAAAAATAAAATCTATTTCTAGTGTTTAATAGAGTGCACAGAACAAACCAACAATACCAGTATCTGCTTTATTTTGGTCTTTTAAACACAACGTGACTGTGGCATTGGGAGAATACAAAAGTGGAAAAAAATGAGTTACATTATGTCACAATTCAAATCTATTTATAACTTTTCAATCTTTTGCCATTTGCATAGCTATTATTCAATTTAGAAGAGAACATTTGATATTTTTTCTAATTTTATATTTACCAAAGATATTAAATATTGTAGCCTTCAAACTGGGTTAGCACTCACCAAAATAAGCCGCAATTCAGCATCATGTCATTAACACAGAATAAATACCTTCTTAATGTCCATGAAGAGAGAAAACACTCAAAACATAAAAACATGCATTTAGAAACACCCAACAAATTACAACTTTCACGTCAACACAAAATTACCTTGAAAAGTAAAAAAAAAGACAAAAAAAAAGAAAAGGAAAATCTATTTCTGCACTACTAAGCTGAAACATAAATCGCAAAGAGCATCCATCACTGTAGTGTAGCTGATTCATGCAATTCCTAATCAATGCAATAAGGATAGATCACCCAAAAATAAATATTCTGTCATCATTTTCTCACCCTCATGTTGTTCCAAACATCTATGACTTTCTTCCATACAACTCAAAAAAAGTGATTTGTGACACTAATATTCTTCCTCGACTTGTGTTTCACAGATGAAAAAAAAGTAGTTTTGTAGGGGTTTAGAACTACATAAGGGGGAGCATATCATGACAGAATTTTATTTTGTGGGTGAAATATTCATTTTAATCTATTCCGAAGGTACTGCATATGTTTCATTGTTGGCCCTGGATGTGACTGTTACAACTCTGAGTATATTACTGTAGCAATTGGTTGCCATGACAATGGTTAGCGATGCGGCGCCTTCAGAGCAGCATCCACCTCTTCCTCTGGCTGCAGCGTGTGCCACTGTGCCACCGGACGCCTGGGATTGGCCAGCATGTCTGACCAATGGCGTAAGCCGACACCTGTGGCACCATAACCAATGAAGGTTTTGCCAATGGGGTCGTTGCTGCCTAGCTTGTCATAGTCAAACACAGTGATGAGCAACTGGACTTTCTGTATTAGGATAGAGCAGATTGGAATTTTAGAATATGAAGAACAAAATTAAATATAAATGATTTTCATTCATTTTGGTGATCAAAAAATACCTATTCATATCCCAAAGTTGTACTATTTTTCAGATGCAAGGCTGATCACACAGAGTACATCACCTGTATCTGTTCAAATGGGACTTCAAAGCTGAAGCTCTCATTGAAGTAAGGGTTTAATGTGTTCTTCTTAACTGTAGTTTTCTTCTTCTTCAGTCGTTTTCCGTTATGCTGTAGAACGATCTTCACATAGGGATCTGACACAGGAGGCAAGAGCTCAAAGTTATTCAAACTGAACATTTTAAGAAGAAAACTGCTGCACATGTACAGTAAAGACAATGGCTCTCAGCTACTGGTACAAGGCATGAGCTGTGACTCATTTAACTCTCATATAGTGCGCACCAGTGCTGCCAACTTTTTCAGATGAATTGGTTTCAGAAATATTTTTTCCATAGGGACTTTCCACAAAAACCTATATAGCCAATCAGCTCTGAGGTGATTCAAAACCATTACAAACTTTGATTTGAAGCATACATTTATTTGAAAATTGGACAAAAAGATAAAGGTTCGAGACTGCGTACTTAATGTTGTTCATAAGGGAATGAACTACAATCCCATGAAGCAATGCGAATGACGTAATCAAATTGAAAATTATGGGAAAATATAAAACTATTGATTTCAAAGTGTTGACTATAATCTTTTCAAAATTAGGTTTTAATTTGATTGCAAAATGTTCAGATATTTGCGAAATAGTTTGAGAGTGTTGAAAGAGCGACTGGATTGTGTAATTCACAGTGCATCATGGTAGTGGGCGGTCGCTGCAGAGCTGTTTTGGCATGCTTTGTTTGTCGCATTTCATTGATTGGTGGATCTTTCTCTTCAGGATTAGGGATGCAAATTAAGGAAATGTTCTTAATGTACAATCATTAACAGTAATGAATGAAAATCAATCAGTCATTAACAATACCAATAATGAACTGTAAGTGGCATATAGCTTGAAATTAAAAATAACAGAAGATGCTTTTTTTTCTCTCCAATCAAAGCTTTATTTATGTGCATGCTTACTGTTTAAATATAATATATATAAATACACTTAAGAAATGCAAGTATTGGTATTTTCCTCTATTTTCATTTCAGAGTATTCTTAATACATTCAGGCTGTGTTTAGTTTTAATATGTGAATTGTTTTATATATGTACTGTTAATAAGTTGCTATTAATAATAACTTGTATTGAAGATACATAGAAAACGTCACGCTGTCAATCGTGGGATATTTCTGATCTTTTTATTTAAAATGAAATTGAAGAACAAAACTCCACACTGGTGAAGGTAAGATTTCAGGTGAATGTACCTGCTTGCACTCCCGGCGAGAACTGACGTGATTGTCGTTGTGAATGACACAGGGAGACCAGCAGATCAACACTGCTTTTTGTCATGTACTTGAACACACTCGCACGGTTTATGCAGTATGTGCTGTTCCTCTATAGAGAAACACTCCATGATAACATGGGGCAGTGTGCCCTCTAGCGGCGGATACAGCTTTTCACGGTCTGCTGGCAGGATTACTCACGTTTGTGCTGAAATTGATTAATCGACAATCAATAAGCTTAGTCTAGAAATTTATTAATGACAAATAATCAAACATCGATAATTCATTAACGTTCCTATTCAGGCTTATGTGTAGTGCAGTTCTTAATCAGAAATTATACTGTTAAATGCAATTAAATAAATAAATAACGTTAAAATAACAAGGACTAATGGCAGGATCATACCTGCGATTAACAACCTCGGCTTACAGTAGGTCTGTCTTTAACAGGGGTGCAAACTCACATTTCAGAAGCAAATTTGGCCAAATTTTGTATTAAAATAGGCTATTTAACATTTTCCTTATTAAAATCTCTCGAAAGGGTTACTTTAAGTTTTAAACATTTTAAATACAAATAAATAATAAATTAAATTAAATTAAATTAATGGAAAATTATGTAAAAATATGTGGTAGGCCTACTCCCTTAAAGATATGAATGAAATTAAGTGTCCTGAGATATCTCACAGGTCTCTGTGAAAGCTGTAGAGTTTGTAAACCGCAAACAAAAATGTGTCCCTGGACTGCAGACATTGACACTTTTCACCTGACAATCATTTTGCTCGTTCTGATTTGAAAAGGATAATTGAGGCTATGATTCATAACGTTTGTCAGATGAGGGTGCTATTGTGCCACTGTTGAATTTGACAGCCACAGGAACAAACAATGCAGCACTTTTGCTAGGTTTTGGTCTTAAAATCATCTTTAGAGGGCTGGGTTTTGTAATGAGGTTGCGTGGCTGATTCGATGGCTCTGTCAGGTGAAAGCTTCAGAACACGAAAATAGCTTACAACACCTTTAAGTACAACAAACAAATCAATTGAAAATATACACCTGCAACACCTGCTATGACTTTTATACTGTTTTCACCTTTTTGCATTGCTTTTTTAAAGGTCTTCAAGTTATCATTAACAATTAATTAGTCATTGAGAAAATGAATGAGATTTTTCCTTCTGGAACCCATCAGTTTCTCTCTATTGTTATCAGAAACATCCTCCATCTTTTGTCCTTGGATCAAATTTTACCCACACTGAAGACCACCTTAAAGGTGCAGTCAGTACTTGTTTTGCCGCCTCATTTATGGAGTTATATATGTGGCAAAATTCTGTGTGCGAAATTATATTTTGAGCGCACAAAAATGTTCTGTGCGCTTAAGATGATATTTTGTGCTTGCAAGTTGATGTTTTGAATGCAAAAAACTACTTTGTTTCATACACTGGCGGCCAAAAGTTTGGAATAATGTACAGATTTTGCTGTTTTGGAAGTACATTGGTACTTTGATACACCAAAGTGGCATTCAACTGATCACAAAGTATAGTCAGGTCATTACTGATGTAAAAAACAACACCATCACTATTTGAAAAAAGTCATTTTTGATCAAACCTACAACAGTAAAGAGAAGACTCAGGGGTACAGGGAAGAATTGCAAAGAAAAAGACACTTTTGAAACAGAAAAACAAAAAGAAAAACTTAGAGTGGGCAAAGAAACACAGACATTGGATAACAGATAATTGGAAAAGAGTGTTATGGATCTTAACCCCATTGAGCTTTTGTGGGCTCAGCTAGACTGTAGACTAGACTATGATTATAAGATCGATTTTCACTCGCTGACAGTTTTGTGGAGATCGCTGACAAAAGCCCGAAATCATAGGCAAATTAGAGCTAGCTCCCTT